>CM060437.1:56834785-57549785 GCA_030545235.1 Helianthus tuberosus | reverse complement strand
GAAATTAAACTGGGTTTTCTTCAAAAAAAGCTGAAGAACACGTTGATCGGGTGTTTGAATCATTGATTGATGACGAAAATCACACTATAACGTAGTGATTATTGAGATAGTAAGTGAAGAAAAGGTTGGAGATGATGGGTTTTGAAAATGGTGGGTTTTGAAGTAACTGGGGAGAAGAAGGAAGAAGAAAGCATGGGATTGACAAAAATACCATTTCTCTTTATTTTAAAATTTGCCACATGTCATAATCCTATTGCTTTCTATCATTCCTAGCCAAAATAAACTTCCTATTTGATTCTCACCCTATATAATGAATATATTAATTTCTAATATATGCTGAACAAAAGATTTTCACTTTTGCTTTTTAACTTTTTTTTTCCGGATGGCGACTTTCACAACAGACGGCAAGGCCGCTACTACCTGGACTTAGGTAGCTACCATTACCCCACTCCCGCAACCAAGACTATGTTGTCTTAACCGGGCCCACGCTTGGTGCATTAGAGTTTGGCTGGCGTCCCCCGAGAAAATTTCCAGCCCCCTGTCACTTGACAGGAGTTGCACCCTCCGCAAGAGTTGACACTCTCCGAAGTAAATGCACTGTAATAGAAAACTCGGGCGCTCCTCAGGTTCGAACCGGCGCCAAAGGCCCCAAATTCTTACCTTCATTGTTGCTGTTTGCTATTAACTAAACACTAAAATGGAAGCTTTGAGAATTTGAAAGCTAAATTGTAAAATGGAAAGTGTGACAACAAAATCACATGAAAATTACCCAATTCTTTACACCATTGTTTATTTGACCATTACCATTTGTATTTTATTAAAACTTCTAAGTTATTTGTATTTTTGAAAAGTTCAAAATCAATGGATGTTAAAATAAGTTATAATCAGAAAAAAAAAATATATATATATTGTTAACGACTTTCTAATATAAACATCACTTTTCACTTTTCAATTGTTTTGAAAATAGTTGTAGCCTTGTCAACTGTCTCGGTCACCTCGAAAAGAGTGTAGTTTTGTCGTCTCAATCGTCTCGCATTGCAACATGATTCTTTTTATCTATGTTTTGATAAAACTAATTTAAAAATCGAACAAGACAAATATCATTTTTGTATAACTTCGGTAGAGCTATAGAGTATCTTTTTTATATCGTAAGTTGTAGCGAGTGTCGGTGCCGATGACAAATCAAATTGATACCATCCAAACAACATTCGTACCACGTAGATTTTGATCAAACACGATATTCACTTTTATAGCTTTATCAATGTAAACACAGGTTGATATCTTTTTTGGCATATCATAACATTTATAGTTTTCGATCAATGTAAACACCGGTCGTAATAAACTGAATTGATATCGACTGAATTCCCGCCGCAACGTGCGACAATATTTTACTAGTTATTATTATTTGGATACACACACACACATATATATATATAGGATAAGGATCATTACAGAACACTAATTATTGCGAGAACAAAAAAAACAACTCTAAATCACTAAATTTTGAGATTTTAGGTTCATATTTCTTAAATTTTATGTTTCTTACATTCATATATGTATTACATATACATAAAAAAAATCATATATTTTTCCCTACATATAGTCTGCATACATGTAGATAATTTTGTCTATGCATAACCTACATGTATGTAGGTTATTTAAAAACCGAAGATTTTTCATATTTTGTTGTAAATTCTAGTGTGAGAAACAATAAGTCTTAATTTTTATAACATTTTCATTCACATTTTAGGTTTTTTGGATTGAAAAAATGAGTGATTCATTTTGTTCTGCTTGTTCTCGCAATATTTAGTGTTCTGCATAGAACCTTCCCCTATATATATATATATATATATATATAGGGAGAGGATCATGAGAAAACTAGATATAAATGAGAAAACCAAAAAACTAACCAAAAAAGCACTAAAAAGGAGGGGGAGACTTTTAATGAAGGAGGGGTAAAATTGGAAAAAAAATATATATAACTTTTCAAACATTTCCCATTTCTCCATACGATATCATTTTAAAACAAAAATGGCACCATAAGATCACAAATTTTTGTATCTTTCATTCAAGTATATTCGAGCATATTTTTGATGACATAAAAAAAGATTTATGGTGTCGTCTTGTTTTCAATACTATTATTATAGTAGTGCACATGTGCAATATAACATGTACTACAATTGTATTACATGCTTAAAATTAGCTTTTTGAGTCTAGTTTAGCTTTTAGGGTTAGTTTTTTTGGAGGTTTAGGATTAGGTTTTTGGGTGTGGGGGGAGGGGGGTTTAGGTTTTTTGGGGGGTGGGGGTGGGGGGTTTAGTTTTTTTTTCGGGTTTACAATTGCATTACATGCTTAAAATTAGCTTTTTGAGTCTAGTTTAGCTTTTAGGGTTAGTTTTTTTGGAGGTTTAGGATTAGGATTAGGTTTTTGGGTGTGGGGGGGAGGGGGGTTTAGGTTTTTGGGGGGTGGGGGTGGGGGGTTTAGGTTTTTTTCGGGTTTATGTTTAGGGTTTAGTTTTAGGTTTTCGGGAGGGTGGGGGGTGGGGGGTTTAGGTTTTTGGGGGGTGAGGGGGGTTAGGCTTTTGGTGGGAGGGTGAATTTAGGTTTTTGGGGGGGTGGGGGGGGGGGTTTAGGTTTTTGGGGGGTGTCGGTGGGGGGTGGGTTAAGTGGTTTAAGCTTTATGTATTAGTGCATATGTGCAGTACAACCAAAAAAAAAATGTTTTTTTTTTTTTTTTGAAATTTTTTTTCTAGGCATAAAAACTAGCGATTTTTTTTATTAAAAATTGTAAAAAAAAAAATTTTGGTATGTTTTTAGGTTTTTTTTATGCTTTTTTGGTTTTCTCATTTAAACTAGTTTTCTCATGATCCATCCCCTATATATATATATATATATATATATATAGGGAGCCGCTAAAATAGAAACCAACCCCAGTTGTAAGAACCGTGAGAACTACTCTCCACCAATCATATTATGCCAACCAAAAGGGTATTTAGGTAATTTACTCTATATATCAATTCAATGTCAGACTGTCTTCTTCTGTCTCTTTTATTAGAGACATTTACATATCTCTCTCTCTCTCTCTCTCTCTTCATTCTTCATTTCAATTTTTTGAAACTATTAAAGCACTTTCTCTCCTTCATCTCTGATGAAGATGGAAGGATCATAATCTTCATCATCTTCAGCCTATGAACACAACCATCATCATCTTTAGCTTATGAACACCACCGGCACCACACCCACACCGGCGACCCCCAAGCACCACCGTTTCAGTCGCCGGAGTTCAGACGCCGGAGATGACGATGGTGAAGGGCGAGTTGTGGTGGTGGGTTTGACAGTGACGGAGTATCAATCGACGGCTGATTTGTTTTTTTGCGGCGGTGTGTCGGAGACGGTGGATGAAGGCGGTGGTGGTGGGTCACCCACACCTGTGACGGCGGCCCCCACCTTTGTCCGGCGACGGTGGTGAAGTTTTGCCGGTAAGGATTAATGGCGACGGTGGTGGGTTTTTTGACGGCGATGATGGTGTTCCTTGATTCGGTGGTTATTTCCATCTCTCTGACGACGGCTGTGGGAGTTGCACCGGATGCAGGTTTGAATTTTGGTTTGATCTATTGTAAAAAAATGTGGGTTTGAAATTTTGTGGTTTAGATCTGTTGGTATTTCTTGTTGTTGGTATTTCTTTGAAATTTTGTTGTTTAGATCTGTTGGTATTGATATGTTGGTTTAGATCTGTTGGTATTTCTTTGAATTTTTGTGGGTTTCTTTGAATTTTTGTGGGTTTGAAATTTTGTGGGTTTGTTTTGATGACGTCTACATGTTGAGTTGTTGACATTGATCTGTTGGTATTTCTTGGTCTCCAGATCTCGTTTTTGCTGTTTGATGACATTGTTTTGATATTGTTGGTCCCCAGATCTCGTTTTGCCGTTGATGGATGGGGTGGGCGATGATGCAAAAAAAAAAACACGTAGATTTTGATGACGATGGCGCGGGAAAGACGGCGGAGGGTAGGTTTTTTGAACCTGCAACCCCACTTTTGCAGCCTTTTGATTATCGGATATTCTGAGCCAAACGCCTTGTTTTGATGTTGTTGGTTTTTATTTTTTCCCCTAGTCGATGATGATAACAATATATCTGAGATACCTCCCGAGTTTGCGACTTCTGGGTGCGTTCGTTTTTGCGTAAAAAAGTTTTTGTAAAAAAAAAGTTAAACCGTAAACTTTTTAACGTAAACCGTAAACTTTTTAACGTAAAACGTAAAAAGTTTTACGTAAAACGTAAAAATTTTAACGCAAAACGTAAAAAGTTTTAAGGAAACACGTAAAAAGTCTAAAAAATTTAACATAAAACGTAAAAAGTGTAAAAAACGGCGTGTTAAAAAAAGTGTAAAAACGGCGCGTTAAAAAAACGACGATTGAAAAAACGGCGCGTTAAAAAAAAGACGTTTGAAAAAGTCCGGCGTAAAAACGGCGCGTAAAAAAAAGACGCTTGAAAAAGCCCGGCGTCCTATTATTTAATAACTATGATAAATAATATACTCGGTTAATATGTTCCCTCAAATTGATACCATCCGAACAAAATTCGTACCACGTAGATTTCGATCAAACACGATATTCACTTTTATAGTTTTCGATCAATGTAAACACCGGTTGATATCTTTTTTTGGCATATCAGAACTTTTATAGTTTTCGATGAATGTAAACACCGGTTGTAATAAACTGAATTGATATCGACTGAATTCTCGCCGCAACGCTCTAACAATATTTTACTAGTTATTATTATTTGGATACACACACATTTATATATATATATATAAAACCAAAGGACCTTTGGCCTAATCGCACCAAAGTGTTGGAGACGACTTTGTTTTTTTTCATTTCAAGTGTGATGATTCAATCTTCGTGGTAGACATAAAAAATGTGTAGACAAGAAGTTTTAACAACCGTATAAAATTTACAACCAAAAATACGGTATTTTCTCCTAAACTTCGTCATTGTGATTGATGGAACATTAAAGTATTAAAGTGCCATCATAATCCAAATGAATTGCCCTTGTTGTAGTGTTTGTTTATGAGCCGAAACTATGCTTCATTAATAGGAAAATAATCAAGAGAAAAAAAAAGAATCAGAATTAATTGATTTATTTCTCGAAATGAAGGAAAAGGAAACAATTCAACAAAAGAAAACTAAATAATGATCAACTAAGCTCTCTCGAATGGACGCCTATAAACATGAGCTATAATATGTTGGTCTCACTTTTTACGTGTTAGTTGTATGAAAACTTTGTTGTATAACATGCAAATGCATGAAAAGGTATGGTCTCAAATCATACGCAATCATGCGCAAGACGCGCACACAAAGAACCATACCCAAACTTAATCAACTCAACACTTGGTTACTCTCAGAGCTCCTGTTTGCCCGCATAAAGTAATTAGAGTAAATACAGATAGTACAAAATGGTAGGAGCATGCAGCCAATCAGTATGCGTCAGACCCTGCCCACACAATTCTCACGATGACCAATCGTGCAGGGGACAACAATTCAAAAGGACAGTGACATGTTGCCAATCAGCATGCGCCATTCACTGCTCCATGATCTCCACTCACAGCTGATGACAGACTCGACAACAAAGTACACTTGGCAGGCCACGTGGCACCATTCACTCTGCGCCAACGTCTCTTTACCTCTGCAAACACCATATGTCGTGTCAGAGGGGACCAACCCTATATTTTTTGTTGGCGACGTCTGCCCCGTTAGTCCATTTCCTTCTCCACAGTCCACACTCTTCGGCTATAAATACCAGCCTTCAACCAAATGTTTAATGTTCGGCTCTCTTACTCTCTCACAATTAACATTGGCTATATAGCACAGGAACGGGTACGGGGACGATACAGGTACGGGGAATGACAAAACTCAAAAATCCAAGATACGGGTACGGCAAAGATACGACAAAAAAATATAAAAAAAAGAAAATATATTAAACAATAGAGAAACAAAATAATTTATATGTTTTTAATACTTGATCAAACAAAATAACAAATAATAAATAACAAAAACTAAAACTTATTTAAAGTGTTTCAAGTATTTTGTCAGGTCCAAATAACCTTTAATGAATAATAGTTCTAGAATTGGGCCACATAAACTTTTAAAAAAGCCCAAAAGTAATAAAATAAAGGTCGTAAACTGTTTTCTCACTTCATCTTCCTCATTTAAACCTAATGCCAGAACACCTACTGAACTACCGCCACAACATTCATGTTACCTTCTTTCTTCTAGCGAGTGAAACGTCCCCGGAACGTTTTGGAGCCGTCCCCAATAAGCCGGAAACGTTTTGGATCCGCCCCCATAAACCGGAAACGTTTAGGAAACATCCCCATGGTTTTTCCATCCCTGGGACGGCTACTCCAAGCTCCCGGGTGCCCCCGTGCTTCATAGTACACTGGTTTACTCTCTTTAAGTGAATACTTATTTTTACGTTGGAAGGTGGTTACAAGGAGAACCCCACACCTCTCCTCTTTATAACGAGCTTCACGATGTTCTTGTTTTGCAGATCCGTTCTCATAGTAAGCTCAATCGTTGATCAAGATGAGTTTAAGGATTAACCATTTTATCGAGACCACCACTCATAAGCCTAAACCCTACGATTTGGAGTTAATGTTTCTTCAACATGAGACATGAATTTTTTTCACTGGAATCACAAATTTTCGGTCTACATCTATTCACATGGAGGTACTTTTACCAAGTCGGTCACTGAAATCTTTTTGTAGGAACAGATAGGGTAATCAAAAGAACTTGCTCTAGATGATTTGATTTTGTTTGCGTTGGTTGTGATTTCAACCGGTTAAGGTGATTTCTGCTTAAATATTTTCCTAGTGACTAAAGTTAACAACTAACAAGTAAACAATGTACAATAAAATTAGAAAATAAATCAAACAATTATTCGTAACTAGTTTTTGTCCCGTCTGCATTGCGGGGCAGTAAGCCGAATATTTCTCTCTCATAACATGTACGTCTATGTGTTCGGTTACTTGTACGTTCTACTCATAACACGATCTCAAAAAAAAACTACATCAAGTCAACAAATTAAAACAAAACATTACCATATTTTTGCTAAAAAAAACTAAAACGATGGAAATACTATAATTTAAATCTGGGAGCAACATGTAAATTTTCAGGACAAATGAACGTGTGCCAAGTAGTCGTCTGACACAAATAAAAATTACATTGAGTCAACCAATTAAAAAAAACACTACTATAATTTTGTCGAAAAAAAAAACGAAAACGATGGCATGACTATAAGTTTACAGTGAGGGCAAAATCGTAATTTGACAGAGAAAAAAATAAAAAAATGATAAAATTGTAAATTTGAATTGAGGACAAAATTTTAATTTGGTTGGGAGGGAAAAAACAAAACCAATGGTATAATTGTAAATTTAAACGGGGTGAAAATCGTAAATTGACTGGACCAATTGGGAAGTGTCGACTATTCACCCTCATGGGATTTGTAGTGTATATAAATATTAATATTAATATAAATATGAATATAATTTGGGGAAAGTGAATACGGTGCTGTTAGACGTATAACCTTACGCGTCAAACCCATCAAAACTACGTAGTTTTGATTAAAATCCTTAAAAACATAAAATAAACCTTTTTTTCTCAAATCCCTAAATAACTAAAACAACCAGTTCTTGTTCATCCCCAAATCCAAATCCCCATTCCAGCCATGGATTGCGATCTCGAACAAGAGATCTGTTCGCTCGAGGATTCAGGAACTAGGTGTACCATCCATCTCTCCACCTACCTCCGAACCTATCACGTCGGAGATTAATCGATCAGGTAAAAGGCGCCGTTCACAAAGGTATGCCCCACAAGTTTTACCATGGTCGCACCGGTCAGGTCTGGAACGTCACCAAACGCGCCATTGGCGTCGAGATGAACAAACAGGTATCACTTTAGTTTCGTTATATATATGCAATTTAATATAAGTATTATACTAACTTCAATTAATTATTTATAAATATATATAGATCTTACCTTCTTTTTTGGACAACTGCTGATGTAATGACCCACTTTCTTCGTCTTCTTCGGCAGCCCTTCGAGCCTCAACAGCTTTATCATACTGTACTACGAACTCATTCAACATGGTCTTGGAATTTACATATCCATCAAAAAAAGAGTGAATACTCTCACTTCTTCCGCTTGATGTCATGCCAGCAAAGAAACAATCTTTCAAGAAGGCTTTAGCCCAATATTTACTTTGGTTATACATCTCCGTTATCCAACTGCTGCTTTGAAAATTATATTTAGCACATAAAAATTCCCAACGACTTTCAAATTCTTCAATTGTATTACTCTTTACCCACTGCTTATGTAACTCTTCAAAGTCACTATAATGAACTTTTAGAGGTCGAAGATGCTCGGTCTCATGTTTCTTAATATGCCATGAACAATAACGATGTCGAGTGTTTGGAAAAACACTTTGTATTGCATTACAGATAACTTTATCTTGATCTGTAATCATCGCTAAGGGATACTTATCAAATATGCACTTCAAGAAATTTTTAAATAACCATTCAAAAGTATCTTGCTTCTCATTCTCCAATAGGGCACCACCGAAAAGTATTGACTGGCGATGATGATTCACCCCGACAAAAGGAGCAAATGGCATCTTAAATTTGTTGGTCATGTATGTGACATCAAACACAACAACATCTCCAAACTTTATATATGCGTCTCTTGATCTCCCATCAGCCCAAAAAATATTTCTTGGAGATCCATCCTCAAATAAATCCACAACAAAATAGAGGTTTCGATCTTCTATTAGTTTATCTTGGAAATGCTTAATAAGCCCATAGAACTCCTTGCCTTTGTATTGTTTCCTTTCAACAGCTAAGATATCAACACATTGCTTTGATGTGACATCATTTTCACATGGACTTTTCATGGTGTTTACGACCTTCCTGATTTGACTAGGTCTCAACCCGGATTGACTAAGTTCCGACATTAGAGATTTGCAAGCTTCTGCGCGGTGAAACTTCCCATGAGACCGATGTTTCATAACTTTGGTCGGAGTAACAGTTAGTTCATGATTGTGTGAATCATTAAATTTATCTACTAGCCATTTTCCATCTTTACCTTTTGAAATCCTAAGAAATGCTTCACATCCGGTCCTTAATTCCCTACGACGTTTGACATCTCCTTTAGAACTATCACGCTTTAAATCTTTAAACCCCTCTTTGTTGCATACATATTTCCTTCTATATGGTTCATTTGTTGTCTTATCCTTAAAAGTCGAACGAATACGTATTCCAAACCCATGTACAAATGCATAGCGATTGTAGAAATCATATGCGTCACCAAGAGTATCAAAAACCTGCCCGATCACATCATCATTTACTTCTTTCTCAAACTCAAAACCCATATCGAAGTCTTTTATATTCTCTACTTCAACATCGGAATCACTATGTACGACTAAATACCCATTTGCATCAATATCATCAATCAAATTCGATTCTAACGCTTCCTTCTCTGGTTGAACTCTTGAATCCATTAGCTTAGCTTCTGAATGTTCTGCATCAACAAAAGTACAAACATGTCGAAACCGATAAATTGATGAACAACCTGGGAAAAAAAGCATTCTAAAAAACATGTCTGATCATGATATTTAAGGTAATTTTAGTCAAAACATGTAGATTTATTTGTAGAATACATAATCGATTAGCAAATCATCACCAGTACTAAATCCATTCTAAGGAACTTTTAAATAAAAAACTGGGAGATTAATTAATTGAATACATGGTCTATTAGCAAATACCTGATCGATTAATCTCCAGCGTGATAGGTTCAGAGGTAGGTGGAGAGATTGATGGTACCTTTCTTCCTGAATCGTCGAGCGAACAGATCTGTTCTTCGAGATCACAATCCATGGCCGGCTGGGAATTTGGATTTGGGGATGAACAAGAACTAGTTGTTTTAGTTATTTAGGGATTTGAGAAAAAAAAAAGGTTTATTTTATGTTTTTAAGGATTTTAATCAAAACTACGTAGTTTTGATGGGTTTGACGTGTAAGGTTATAAGTCTAACAGCACCGTATTCACTTTCCCCATATAATTTATGGTAAAAAATCTATAATTTCTCTCAGAACTTGAAGAAGAAGCAATCAACGCATAAGTTAGCTTTACTTTCACTTTCAGAGTTAAGTTAATCTAGCAAGTTTTCGTTCATTGCGTTTGCACTGGTATGAGCTTTTCAATTTGGTAACTTAGGGTTTACAAAATTCCATCTGAATCCATCGTACATCACTTATCTTATTCAACTTCGGTTCTGATTCCTGTGTGTGCTGATACCAAAGTCAATTGGAAGAATCTTTCAATTGAGGATTGTGATTTGCCTGCATTTTATTGAGATTGATAGGCATGTAGTCACAGTGGCGAACCCAAGATTTTATTTCAATGGGGTCCATTTTCGGATCGGTCCTCGTTCGGGTCGAGTTAAAGTGAGGTTTGAACTAGATTTAAAAAAAAAATAAGAAAAATGGGCTTATCAAGGATTGAACCCATGATCTCTTGGTGGAAAAGAGGGAGATTTACCACTACACCAACTTTCTTTTTATTTCTATGGTGTCCACCTAATTGTATTTATGGGGTCCATATACAATTTAATATACCGAATCTGCTATTTTTTTAAAAGATTGGGGTCTGGGGACCCCGGTGGCACCAATGTGGGTCCGCCCCTGCATGTAGATGTAGATGAACACAACGTTTAGTGAATGGTTAGTGATATGTTCGACGTAAAATTTATTTTATGTTTATTCTTTTAGTATACGAATAGACTCCAAAATTTTATTTATTTAAACAAACAAAATTGAACAAATGCCTTGTGTAACACCTCGAAAATTTACGTCCTATAATGTGTTGACACGTGTCATAGGTTTGAACGTGTGAAAGAATGTTCTTGAAGGACTAAAGTTGACAAACAGTGAAACTGTGTAAATATAAGGGTTCAAAGTGTCAACAATGAATAAATATACTTTGCAATAACCCTACATGATGTTTATAACCTTAAACGAATAGATCATGGATCATACGAAGCGAATTGTGAAAGAAAGTGAGAGATTACAAACTACAGGGGTTAAATGTGCCAACATGTTTAAGTTATACCTCTGAGTGACCTTTTAGCAAACCCGAAGCTTTGTAACAATTAAATATGCTCACTAGAATGTACCACAAAAATTTCATGAAGTTTCGTTATCGTATGAGCAAGTTGTGATAAAATTCGTGTGCAAGGGTTAGAATCGTCAACATTGAAATTTAGGGCTTTTCGGGTGATCACAAAGTTACCCGAGGACTTAACAAAGATGGTATAAGCCTTAAAGCCCCACATGTCAAATATAAAGTCTCAAAATGCAAGAAAACCAAGTGAAAACGACCTTTCGGGGGACCAGGGACTGAAATTGCAATTTATGAAACTTGTTGATCAGGTCACCTACACCCTCGCGTAGCGCGAGCATGAAGGGCTTGGCAGTCGCGCTACGCGACTGCCTTGTCTGGACAGAAAACAAGCACAGGTGCCCTGCATGTCTTTTAACCGACTTAAACCCCATTTCTTGATACCGTGGGCTGCACTAAGATGGTTTTTAGTGTGTAGGATACTTGTGGATGATAATGCAACACTCCTAGACTTAGTTGTCGATCATCCAAGCTTGTTTGAAGTTGTTTAAATGACCCACATTATGCAACATTGTTCATTCATCATTCATTTCACCCTCTGAGCATTTCTGGATCATTCAAGCAGGCCACAAACAATCCATATCATCCATTAGACGTGTGTAAGTGCCTTTGATCCTTCTAAATTCATTTATACTTAGTTAAAAGCCTAGAAATCAAACCGTCGTAACTATGGTTTGACTTTGTGATAAATCACAATCGGTCCATAGATTTGTCGAATCGAAAGTTGTTATAAGTTGGTATTTATAAAGGTAATAAACCCCTAAAAGGTCAGCCACTGATTTCAATCTTAACCATGTCGTTTGTCGAGTCAAAGGTTGTCCAAAAAGTCAACAGAAACCTTAATCGCATATTTAATGATACGGAAGGCGTGTAACCTGTTTTATCAGTCATATAAATTGAAAATAAGTATAATAACTTGTCTACACTTGATTGATTCGACAACTTTCTATTTGGAACCTATTCGGAGCCGAAAGACGCTAAAGTTTGACTTTTGCGTTGACCTCAGTTCTGACCCGATTTATATAGGTTTAGACATGCCTTAAAGTTCCATTAGGACCTAGTTGCATGTGTGTATAAGCCTCTGCGTTTATACCACTCAAATCCCTAATCGTCCGATGTTTCCGTTAATCGCCTAAATGTTGACCGTAATGCCCTTATGACCATAAAACGAGATTTTTGGAAATGTGAAAGTGCCATAATCTTAGTTACTGATTATTATGCATGTCCCAAAAATTTCACGTTAATCGGAGGTCTAGATTAGGAGTTATGCTTAATGACGTAATTAAGAACGCTTTTATTAATTAAACGGCGTCATTAGCATAAAACCTATCTAAACCCACTTTTTGACACCAAACCTTTTACCCACTGATGTGATATAGTATTTTGGGATTTTTGAAGATTTTTAATTATTTTTAAACTGATCATAAGCTAGGTTTATCGCCTCGATCCGGTTAATACCAAAAATACCATTTTCGGCCATAAAATGAGTTTTACAAATCCTTTTAACGCCAATCCAATTGCTACTGATTCTAAATAATAAATGGAGTATTTTGAGCCTGTTTATTTGTTCAGAAAACTCAGAATCGTATTTTAACCCGTACATCGCTTAAAACGACTTTATACGCGTATTTAACGCATAGTTTGGGTTTAAAACTATTTTAGTATATAAGACTTATTACCAAAGGTTATAACCTGTTAAAATAAGCTATTTTACTGAACAACTCAGACCCGGATCGCAGGTGTCTAATTAAAACCTTTTATAATCTTTAAAATGACCAAAATACCCCTACGGGGCTTATTAAGAGATTAAACTCGTTTTGGGCATCATGGTTGATATCCTACTGATATCACAACTTATTTAAGGCGTGTTAACTTAGGAAACCTGTTTAGGACTCTTACGGATACCCGTTACGCTTGATGCGCGTTCGGTTCGGTTTATGTAACTAGTTTACATAAATTAGCCGAAACGGGTCAAACCTTATCGGTTTTATCTCAAAATCCAGAATGTGTATCATATACCCATATTAAGCAAGTCTTCAAACTTGTCGGGTCTAAATCACATTCTATCCGGTCTTCGCTTAATCGTGCGTACGAACCGTATCTTTAAAACTAACCGGTCTAAGCGTAAGCTTAACTAAAGACCCGTTAGGATTCTAATAGGTTATTATAAACCTTCGTTCCAGAATAGGAGAACCAGTAAAAGATACTTGCACTTGCTGATTTTTGATCAATACTTACTCAGGTAAATACTTTTAACTTATTTCCCTATACGGGCTTGGGTACGGTATATAAAATACCGCTTGGTCGGGCGTTGAATATTTAATCTTGTTATGGTTAAATGATTGAGATGTCTCCGTTTAATTTGTTTTGTTGCTTAAAGCCTTTGGGGGGTTAATGACCGTGTCCCGGATATCCCTGGCATCATTTTTCGAAATGGCCACGACCTTAGCACTCAGGTGTAGGCGTACACCTGTCAGTGTCTCATAATTAAAGTGGTGTGTTAATTGATCTTTAACCCGGCTCGATCCGGGCTACTGAACGCATAAGAAACATGTAAATCCTGTACAAGTTTATATATTTAAATAAGTATCCCAAGTTATAAAATATTATTTGTGCCTTGTGCCTTAAATGCATTTTCTTAAACTCTTTTCAAAATGAGTCGGTTGATTGTATTTACCAGTGTAAACTGACGTATTTTTCTTAAAAAGGTTAAGTGCAGGTACTACGCGAAATAGGCTGGCTTGTCTCCTAGCATCCACATTAAGTCTCGCCAGCTTGGATGTTATAAACTGTTGAACATTTGTTTTCCTTTTTATTTGATCTACCTGTGGATTTATATTCGACTATTTGTGATACTTAATATTACAATATCGTTTGGTTGAATTAAATCTATACTTTGCTTCCGCTGTGCATTTAAATATTGTGTTGTTTGACTATTATGTTGCCAACCACGTCACGATACTCCCCTACCGGGCCCACCGGTGACACGTGGAAATTCGGGGTGTGACAGGTTGGTATCAGAGCCAACACTGAGTGAATTAAACACTAGCCTTTTGTGTTTAATCTCAGTTACACAATTGCACATTCCTAAATCTTCGAGTCTAGACAAAGAACTTAGGAATAATCCAAATTTTTATTTAAATTTTGTCCTTTATATTTTTCCTTGTCATTATCTTTGTTATATTAACAGGTTAAGCAATGCCGCCAAGATTTAGACGAGGAGGAGATCGAGGAAAGGCGCCGATCAGCGCCCCTAACGACCATGAGGCAGGACCTTCACATCGACGAACTTCTTCTTCTTCTACAAGGAATGTCGAAACAAGGGAACTATGGAGGACTTATGAAGAGTCTGCCAGACGATCTTTTTCGCATGCCTCAACACCTCCATATCATGACTCTTATGGGCCTCAGTCCGAGAATGAACCCCATAACTCGCAACATTCCTTAGGGGAACCTACTCCTGTCTTTCGGGGTCAGTTTAACCCAGCAGAGTATCTACCAGAACAAGTGGGCTTTAACCCACTAGGACCGGAGGATCACTTTTCTGGTGATCAAGATATGGACGAGGACACAGATCCCGTCGAGGCTTCAACCGGATCCTTGAACCATCCTTTTGTGATTTCAGATGGTTCGTCTTTTCACGGAACACCATACCAAGGTCCGGATAGTCACATGGCACGGTTCGAACGGTGTGAGTGGTATTATACACCGTCTCACCATACACCGTCTCACCATACACCGTCTCACCATACACCGTCTCACCATACACCGTCTCACCATACACCATCTCACCATACCCCGCAGCAGCAACAGCAGCAACAAGATCCCTCTGGGGATCCACGTTTTGTGGCAGAAACGCCACCGCCTCCACCGCCGCCAGTTCATCTAGAGCCTCCAGAACCACCAAGACGTAGGAGGACTGGCGCACGGATATCAGCACGAGGAGTTGATTTTCGTCTCAACACTCCTCAACATTCTAGCGGCAGCCACTACCTGCCTAGATATGAAGGCCCACATATGGGAGGACCTTCAGTTCCCGTTTCGGAGGTGAATTCGGCACCTATTGCACCGCCATCACCGGGTTTTGGCCACCAAATCCCTGCTTTTACTGCTCCGGCAGCCTACAACCCTTACGGACCGCCATCATACCATAACTATAACTATGCCGGGGCCGACCCATACCTAGTGGCAGCAAACTACTATGCCCAAAACCCTGAGGGTCCATATGGAACCCCTTGGGGAATGGGACATCCAGCTCAAGGGTACCAAGTACCGGCTCAGCCGCCACCACAGTACCAGCCACCACGGTTTTCTCCACCAGAGCAGGAGAATCTCCGTCAAAGATTGGACAAGGTTGAGAAAGACCTCCAGAAGGAGCGTAGGAAAAATGAGGGATTCATGAGTGGTTTGGCAAACTTGCTGAAGGGAAAGAAGAAGCGGGATCGTTAAATCCCAATATATATTGTTGTATTTCCTTGTTTAAATCAAGTCCCTACGTGGACATGTATTTATGTGTGTATGTAGTCCCTGCGTGGACATCCACCTTTGTACTTAGTCCCTACGTGGACTTGTCTCTAGTAGTCCCTGCGTGGACACTTACTTTTGTAGACCGTCCCTGTGAGGACATGTAGTATATGTATAGCTCCTGCGTGGGCATCTGTTACGGGGAAAAGTCCCGTTTAGGGCAAAAATGTACTAACTTTTAGTTTTAATGGAATGTAAATTATTAAATTTCATCTTTGCTATGTTATGCAAAAAATTAACTTATATATGAAATAAATAAATCAAAATCATTTCTTTTAAAAATCTATCTGCCTATGTTATTTTAATTAAGGATCTTAAAAGTATAACCTAGCCTGCATGTCATTTTAAGACCTGGCCCATATGGTAAAACTCTTTAAAAAGATTCAAATCCCTGTTAACATCTGAAAACATGTTAACACTCCTAGCAGACATGATTCGCTATACACACGTGTTATTATTATATATGAATCTCTTCAAAGATTCTAAAACCAGATAAATGATCTCTGAATCATGGGTTAAATCATTAATAAATATGATCAGTTCTTTTACCATCCATTGGTAATGGAATGCCTACGGGCCCTTCTCATTTTCATATGAGACAAAAGACAGTATTAGTCTGTGACCCTGTCTGATAAAGGTAATGAACTTTGTTCAAACCTTCATGCTTTGATTCTCTGAAATCATAGCTTATAATCTAAATTGTCCCTGTGACTAGGCCTTATGTGCTAATAAAACTGTTATTATTTTTAGGATAAATTATATTAGAAATCCTAAATAAATGTGAGTAATAAATTAACCATATATGGTCTATGATTACCACGGTTAATAAAATTGCCATAAAAGACAATTCTATAATAAACTCACCAATAAATTATTGTCGATATGTTACAGTTTAAGCTATATGGCAGACTCAAACGAGGTCAACAGTCACCCAGGGATAGAGAATGATAATGCCCATGTAAACGTAGCAGGTGCAGAGTTACAAGCTATGATAGATAATGCGGTTAATAGAGCTATGGATAGACAGCACCATGGATCAAGTGGTACCCATACGAGGACCCATTCTGCATCACACACTAGAACACCCTCCAGGACCCACACTGCCCACAACAGTAATTCTCACCACTCCTCGAATCAAAGGAGTAATCCATCCCAAAGAGTTCTTCAGAACCAAGAACCTCGTAATAGGGGTTGCACCTATAAATACTTTGTGTCGTGCAAACCCAGGGACTTCAATGGGGAAAAAGGAGCTGTAGATTGCATGACGTGGATGGATGAAATGGATACTGTGGTGGATATTAGTGGTTGCCATAATAGAGATATTGTGAAGTTTGTCTCACAGTCTTTCAAAGGAGAAGCCTTAGCCTGGTGGAGATCTTTGATCCAAGCCACAGGGAAAGTCCCGTTGTACAACATGACATGGGAACAGTTCATGGCATTAATCAAGGAAAATTTCTGCCCTCAACACGAGGTTGAGAGAATTGAATCTGATTTCCTGGCACTGGTCATGAAAAACTTGGACTGTCAGGCCTACCTTACTACTTTCAATACTTTGTCAAGGTTGGTCCCTTATTTGGTAACTCCGGAGCCTAAACGTATAGCTCGTTTTATCGGAGGTTTGGAACCGGAGATCAAAGCGAATGTGAAGGCCTCCAGACCAACTACTTTCCGGTCAGTAACGGACATTTCATTGTCCCTTACCTTGGATGCTGTCAGGCTGAGGTCACAGAGGAAAACTGATACCGAGAAAAGGAAGCGTGAGGATGACAACTCACGGCGTTCAGATAAGAAGCAGAAGGGAAACAATGACTCTAAAAAGGGGTCAGGTTTTAGGAAGGATGGTCAGCAGTCGGGGGAAAAACCAAGATGTAAAATCTGCAAGAAGCAGCACTTTGGGAAGTGCAGGTTTGAATCCAACTCACAATCAAAATCGAAACCTTTTGCTTATGGGTTATGCAAATCCAGGGAACACAAAACCTTGGATTGCAAGAAGATAAAGGATGCGACCTGCTATGGTTGCAATGAAAAGGGGCACATCAGGAGCAATTGCCCAAAATATGCCAAGAAGCCGGAAGAGGCTAAGAAGACCAATGCTAGGGTCTTCAGAATGGATGCTAAGGAAGCCGTCAAGGACGACAACGTGATAACAGGTACTTTCCTCGTAAATGATATTTATGCGAGAGTATTATTTGATTCGGGCGCTGATAAGTCGTTCGTAGATAATAAGTTTTGTGAAGTGTTGAACTTACCTGTTAGAACTTTAAGTGTGAAGTATGAGGTAGAACTAGCTGATGGCACTTTAGAAACCGCTTCAACCTTATTAGATGGATGTTTCATATCCATTAAGAACCACTCTTTTCCTTTGTCTCTACTTCCTTTAAAACTAGCCGGTTTCGACATAGTTTTGGGTATGGACTGGTTATCACATAACCAGGCCCAGATTATTTGCAATAAGAAGCAAGTGAGGATCAAGACTTCGTCTAGTGAATCACTTACTATCCAGGGAGATACCCAGTATGGGCTGCCCGAGAAAATGACTATACTCAAAGACTCAAAGTGTTTGAAGAAGGGCTGTGTCATCTACATGGCACAGGTGATTATTGATGAGCCGAAACCCAAGATTGGAGATATCCCAGTCATTTCTGAATACCCCGAAGTATTTCCTGAAGAACTACCTGGTTTGCCACCAGATAGGCAAGTGGAATTCAGAATTGACATTATTCCTGGATCAGCACCAGTTGCAAGGGCGCCTTATAGGTTGGCACCAACAGAGATGAAGGAATTGAGAACGCAGCTAGATGATTTGCTAGACAAAGGTTTCATAAAACCTAGTTCGTCTCCATGGGGAGCACCGGTTTTATTTGTTAAGAAGAAGGATGGATCGATGCGTCTGTGCATCGACTACCGCGAGCTTAATAAGGTTACTATCAAGAATAGGTATCCTTTGCCCAGAATCGACGATCTGTTCGATCAACTTCAAGGGGCGAGTTTCTTCTCAAAGATTGACTTAAGGTCAGGCTACCATCAATTGAAGGTTAGAGATGAAGACGTACACAAAACAACATTTAGGACTCGTTATGGTCATTACGAGTTCCTAGTGATGCCTTTCGGGCTCACTAATGCACCGGCCGCATTCATGGATCTCATGAATCGCGTTTGCAAGCCGCACCTAGATAAATTCGTCACCGTCTTCATCGACGACATTCTCATCTACTCAAAGAACCAAGCTGACCATGAAAAGCATCTTCACTGCATTTTGGAACTACTTCATAAAGAAAAGCTCTATGCCAAGTTCTCGAAGTGTGAATTCTGGCTTCGAGCAGTCCAATTTCTTGGGCATGTTGTTAGTGAGCATGGTATCCAAGTAGATCCTGCTAAAGTTGAAGCTGTCATGAATTGGCATGAGCCAAAGACGCCTACTGAAATTCGTAGCTTCCTAGGTTTGGCAGGATACTATAGGCGATTCATAGAAAACTTCTCAAGGATTGCTGCACCCCTGACTTCGCTGACACGTAAGAAGATTAAGTTTGACTGGGGTCCTAAGCAGCAGGAATCCTTTGATATTCTGAAACAAAAGTTGAGCAATGCTCCGGTACTAACATTGCCTGATGGAATAGAGGAGTTTGTAGTTTATTGTGATGCATCACACACCGGGATGGGATGTGTGCTTATGCAGAAAGGAAAAGTCATTGCCTATGCTTCACGTCAGTTAAAGGTGCACGAAAAGAATTACACCACCCACGACTTGGAGTTGGGTGCCGTTGTATTCGCACTAAAACTGTGGAGACACTATTTATATGGAATAAAATGTGTGATCTATTCTGATCACAAAAGCCTTCAACATCTGTTCAACCAGAAGGACTTGAACATGAGGCAACGCCGTTGGATGGAAACTCTGAATGATTACGATTGTGAAATAAGATACCATCCCGGCAAGGCGAATGTAGTTGCCGATGCCTTGAGTCGGAAGGAGAAAGTGAAACCCATCCGAATCAATGCCAAGAGCATGGAATTAAAGAACAGCTTGATGGAAAGGTTGTTAGCTGCACAGAAGGAAGCTGTGTTGGAAGCTAACTATCCTAACGAAAAGCTGGGAGTAACTGAAGAACAGTTATCTCTAAGTAAGGATGGAATTCTTAGATTGAATGGAAGGATATGGGTTCCAAATTATGGAGGACTCCGAGATGTTATCCTCCAGGAAGCCCACAGCTCTAAATACTCTGTTCATCCTGGAGCTGATAAAATGTACCAGGATCTAAGGGCAAACTATTGGTGGATAGGCTTGAAGAAGTCTGTAGCTACCTATGTAGCTAAATGCTTGACATGTGCGCAAGTCAAGGCAGAACATCAAAAACCGTCAGGTTTGCTACAACAGCCTGAACTTCCTACTTGGAAGTGGGAAATGGTAACTATGGATTTTATCACCAAGTTACCCAAAACCAGGAAAGGAAATGACACCATCTGGGTGATAGTTGATCGACTGACTAAGTCAGCACATTTCCTACCCATTAAGGAGACCTACAGCTCCGATATGTTAGCCCAACTGTACGTTGATAAGATTGTGGCCCTACATGGCATACCTGTAGCTATTATCTCTGACCGGGATACTAGATACACATCACATTTTTGGAAAAGTTTCCAACAATCTTTGGGCACACGTTTGAACTTTAGTACGGCTTACCATCCACAGACAGACGGTCAGAGCGAGCGTACTATTCAAACGTTGGAAGACAAGCTTCGTGCATGTGCGATCGATTTGGGAGGTAGCTGGGATAAGAACCTGCCATTAATCGAATTCTCCTACAACAATAGCTACCATACCAGCATAAAGGCTGCGCCTTTTGAGGCATTATACGGTAGAAAGTGTAGATCGCCTGTTTGTTGGGCGGAAGTTGGAGAAGTCCAGTTATCAGGACCAGAGATTGTGTTCGAAACGACGGACAAGATTGTCCAGATTCGTAACAATCTCCAAGCTGCCCGGAATAGGCAGAAGATTTACGCCGATCCAAATCGTAAAGATTTTCACTTTGAAGTAGGTGACAAAGTCCTACTTAAAGTGTCACCCTGGAAGGGAGTGATGCGATTTGGTAAGAAAGGTAAACTAAGCCCGAGATACATAGGACCTTTTGAGGTTATCGAACGTGTCGGGTCAGTTGCCTACAAGTTAAACTTACCTGAAGAGCTCAGTAGTATACACAATGTGTTCCACATCTGCAATCTGAAGAAGTGCTTCGCACACGAATCAGTGGTTATACCCTATACAGATGTGCATATCGATGAGAGCTTGAAATTTGTGGAAAAACCTTTGTCGATCGAAGATCGACAGGTAAGGAAGCTTCGAAGGAAGCATATACCTTTTGTAAAGGTCAAATGGGATGCCCGAAGAGGTCCCGAATTCACGTGGGAGGTTGAATCCACGATGAAAGAAAAGTACCCTTACTTGTTTCAGTAAATCTCGGGTCGAGATTTCTTTTAAGGGGGTGAGGATGTAACACCTCGAAAATTTACGTCCTATAATGTGTTGACACGTGTCATAGGTTTGAACGTGTGAAAGAATGTTCTTGAAGGACTAAAGTTGACAAACAGTGAAACTGTGTAAATATAAGGGTTCAAAGTGTCAACAATGAATAAATATACTTTGCAATAACCCTACATGATGTTTATAACCTTAAACGAATAGATCATGGATCATACGAAGCGAATTGTGAAAGAAAGTGAGAGATTACAAACTACAGGGGTTAAATGTGCCAACATGTTTAAGTTATACCTCTGAGTGACCTTTTAGCAAACCCGAAGCTTTGTAACAATTAAATATGCTCACTAGAATGTACCACAAAAATTTCATGAAGTTTCGTTATCGTATGAGCAAGTTGTGATAAAATTCGTGTGCAAGGGTTAGAATCGTCAACATTGAAATTTAGGGCTTTTCGGGTGATCACAAAGTTACCCGAGGACTTAACAAAGATGGTATAAGCCTTAAAGCCCCACATGTCAAATATAAAGTCTCAAAATGCAAGAAAACCAAGTGAAAACGACCTTTCGGGGGACCAGGGACTGAAATTGCAATTTATGAAACTTGTTGATCAGGTCACCTACACCCTCGCGTAGCGCGAGCATGAAGGGCTTGGCAGTCGCGCTACGCGACTGCCTTGTCTGGACAGAAAACAAGCACAGGTGCCCTGCATGTCTTTTAACCGACTTAAACCCCATTTCTTGATACCGTGGGCTGCACTAAGATGGTTTTTAGTGTGTAGGATACTTGTGGATGATAATGCAACACTCCTAGACTTAGTTGTCGATCATCCAAGCTTGTTTGAAGTTGTTTAAATGACCCACATTATGCAACATTGTTCATTCATCATTCATTTCACCCTCTGAGCATTTCTGGATCATTCAAGCAGGCCACAAACAATCCATATCATCCATTAGACGTGTGTAAGTGCCTTTGATCCTTCTAAATTCATTTATACTTAGTTAAAAGCCTAGAAATCAAACCGTCGTAACTACGGTTTGACTTTGTGATAAATCACAATCGGTCCAGAGATTTGTCGAATCGAAAGTTGTTATAAGTTGGTATTTATAAGGGTAATAAACCCCTAAAAGGTCAGCCACTGATTTCAATCTTAACCATGTCGTTTGTCGAGTCAAAGGTTGTCCAAAAAGTCAACAGAAACCTTAATCGCATATTTAATGATACGGAAGGCGTGTAACCTGTTTTATCAGTCATATAAATTGAAAATAAGTATAATAACTTGTCTACACTTGATTGATTCGACAACTTTCTATTTGGAACCTATTCGGAGCCGAAAGACGCAAAAGTTTGACTTTTGCGTTGACCTCAGTTCTGACCCGATTTATATAGGTTTAGACATGCCTT
This sequence comes from Helianthus tuberosus, assembly GCA_030545235.1. NCBI lineage: Eukaryota > Viridiplantae > Streptophyta > Magnoliopsida > Asterales > Asteraceae > Helianthus > Helianthus tuberosus. The sequence goes on along the minus strand of CM060437.1, from coordinate 57,527,155 downwards.
AAAGTTCCATTAGGACCTAGTTGCATGTGTGTATAAGCCTCTGCGTTTATACCACTCAAATCCCTAATCGTCCGATGTTTCCGTTAATCGCCTAAATGTTGACCGTAATGCCCTTATGACCATAAAACGAGATTTTTGGAAATGTGAAAGTGCCATAATCTTAGTTACTGATTATTATGCATGTCCCAAAAATTTCACGTTAATCGGAGGTCTAGATTAGGAGTTATGCTTAATGACGTAATTAAGAACGCTTTTATTAATTAAACGGCGTCATTAGCATAAAACCTATCTAAACCCACTTTTTGACACCAAACCTTTTACCCACTGATGTGATATAGTATTTTGGGATTTTTGAAGATTTTTAATTATTTTTAAACTGATCATAAGCTAGGTTTATCGCCTCGATCCGGTTAATACCAAAAATACCATTTTCGGCCATAAAATGAGTTTTACAAATCCTTTTAACGCCAATCCAATTGCTACTGATTCTAAATAATAAATGGAGTATTTTGAGCCTGTTTATTTGTTCAGAAAACTCAGAATCGTATTTTAACCCGTACATCGCTTAAAACGACTTTATACGCGTATTTAACGCATAGTTTGGGTTTAAAACTATTTTAGTATATAAGACTTATTACCAAAGGTTATAACCTGTTAAAATAAGCTATTTTACTGAACAACTCAGACCCGGATCGCAGGTGTCTAATTAAAACCTTTTATAATCTTTAAAATGACCAAAATACCCCTACGGGGCTTATTAAGAGATTAAACTCGTTTTGGGCATCATGGTTGATATCCTACTGATATCACAACTTATTTAAGGCGTGTTAACTTAGGAAACCTGTTTAGGACTCTTACGGATACCCGTTACGCTTGATGCGCGTTCGGTTCGGTTTATGTAACTAGTTTACATAAATTAGCCGAAACGGGTCAAACCTTATCGGTTTTATCTCAAAATCCAGAATGTGTATCATATACCCATATTAAGCAAGTCTTCAAACTTGTCGGGTCTAAATCACATTCTATCCGGTCTTCGCTTAATCGTGCGTACGAACCGTATCTTTAAAACTAACCGGTCTAAGCGTAAGCTTAACTAAAGACCCGTTAGGATTCTAATAGGTTATTATAAACCTTCGTTCCAGAATAGGAGAACCAGTAAAAGATACTTGCACTTGCTGATTTTTGATCAATACTTACTCAGGTAAATACTTTTAACTTATTTCCCTATACGGGCTTGGGTACGGTATATAAAATACCGCTTGGTCGGGCGTTGAATATTTAATCTTGTTATGGTTAAATGATTGAGATGTCTCCGTTTAATTTGTTTTGTTGCTTAAAGCCTTTGGGGGGTTAATGACCGTGTCCCGGATATCCCTGGCATCATTTTTCGAAATGGCCACGACCTTAGCACTCAGGTGTAGGCGTACACCTGTCAGTGTCTCATAATTAAAGTGGTGTGTTAATTGATCTTTAACCCGGCTCGATCCGGGCTACTGAACGCATAAGAAACATGTAAATCCTGTACAAGTTTATATATTTAAATAAGTATCCCAAGTTATAAAATATTATTTGTGCCTTGTGCCTTAAATGCATTTTCTTAAACTCTTTTCAAAATGAGTCGGTTGATTGTATTTACCAGTGTAAACTGACGTATTTTTCTTAAAAAGGTTAAGTGCAGGTACTACGCGAAATAGGCTGGCTTGTCTCCTAGCATCCACATTAAGTCTCGCCAGCTTGGATGTTATAAACTGTTGAACATTTGTTTTCCTTTTTATTTGATCTACCTGTGGATTTATATTCGACTATTTGTGATACTTAATATTACAATATCATTTGGTTGAATTAAATCTATACTTTGCTTCCGCTGTGCATTTAAATATTGTGTTGTTTGACTATTATGTTGCCAACCACGTCACGATACTCCCCTACCGGGCCCACCGGTGACACGTGGAAATTCGGGGTGTGACAGGTTGGTATCAGAGCCAACACTGAGTGAATTAAACACTAGCCTTTTGTGTTTAATCTCAGTTACACAATTGCACATTCCTAAATCTTCGAGTCTAGACAAAGAACTTAGGAATAATCCAAATTTTTATTTAAATTTTGTCCTTTATATTTTTCCTTGTCATTATCTTTGTTATATTAACAGGTTAAGCAATGCCGCCAAGATTTAGACGAGGAGGAGATCGAGGAAAGGCGCCGATCAGCGCCCCTAACGACCATGAGGCAGGACCTTCACATCGACGAACTTCTTCTTCTTCTACAAGGAATGTCGAAACAAGGGAACTATGGAGGACTTATGAAGAGTCTGCCAGACGATCTTTTTCGCATGCCTCAACACCTCCATATCATGACTCTTATGGGCCTCAGTCCGAGAATGAACCCCACAACTCGCAACATTCCTTAGGGGAACCTACTCCTGTCTTTCGGGGTCAGTTTAACCCAGCAGAGTATCTACCAGAACAAGTGGGCTTTAACCCACTAGGACCGGAGGATCACTTTTCTGGTGATCAAGATATGGACGAGGACACAGATCCCGTCGAGGCTTCAACCGGATCCTTGAACCATCCTTTTGTGATTTCAGATGGTTCGTCTTTTCACGGAACACCATACCAAGGTCCGGATAGTCACATGGCACGGTTCGAACGGTGTGAGTGGTATTATACACCGTCTCACCATACACCGTCTCACCATACACCGTCTCACCATACACCGTCTCACCATACACCGTCTCACCATACACCATCTCACCATACCCCGCAGCAGCAACAGCAGCAACAAGATCCCTCTGGGGATCCACGTTTTGTGGCAGAAACGCCACCGCCTCCACCGCCGCCAGTTCATCTAGAGCCTCCAGAACCACCAAGACGTAGGAGGACTGGCGCACGGATATCAGCACGAGGAGTTGATTTTCGTCTCAACACTCCTCAACATTCTAGCGGCAGCCACTACCTGCCTAGATATGAAGGCCCACATATGGGAGGACCTTCAGTTCCCGTTTCGGAGGTGAATTCGGCACCTATTGCACCGCCATCACCGGGTTTTGGCCACCAAATCCCTGCTTTTACTGCTCCGGCAGCCTACAACCCTTACGGACCGCCATCATACCATAACTATAACTATGCCGGGGCCGACCCATACCTAGTGGCAGCAAACTACTATGCCCAAAACCCTGAGGGTCCATATGGAACCCCTTGGGGAATGGGACATCCAGCTCAAGGGTACCAAGTACCGGCTCAGCCGCCACCACAGTACCAGCCACCACGGTTTTCTCCACCAGAGCAGGAGAATCTCCGTCAAAGATTGGACAAGGTTGAGAAAGACCTCCAGAAGGAGCGTAGGAAAAATGAGGGATTCATGAGTGGTTTGGCAAACTTGCTGAAGGGAAAGAAGAAGCGGGATCGTTAAATCCCAATATATATTGTTGTATTTCCTTGTTTAAATCAAGTCCCTACGTGGACATGTATTTATGTGTGTATGTAGTCCCTGCGTGGACATCCACCTTTGTACTTAGTCCCTACGTGGACTTGTCTCTAGTAGTCCCTGCGTGGACACTTACTTTTGTAGACCGTCCCTGTGAGGACATGTAGTATATGTATAGCTCCTGCGTGGGCATCTGTTACGGGGAAAAGTCCCGTTTAGGGCAAAAATGTACTAACTTTTAGTTTTAATGGAATGTAAATTATTAAATTTCATCTTTGCTATGTTATGCAAAAAATTAACTTATATATGAAATAAATAAATCAAAATCATTTCTTTTAAAAATCTATCTGCCTATGTTATTTTAATTAAGGATCTTAAAAGTATAACCTAGCCTGCATGTCATTTTAAGACCTGGCCCATATGGTAAAACTCTTTAAAAAGATTCAAATCCCTGTTAACATCTGAAAACATGTTAACACTCCTAGCAGACATGATTCGCTATACACACGTGTTATTATTATATATGAATCTCTTCAAAGATTCTAAAACCAGATAAATGATCTCTGAATCATGGGTTAAATCATTAATAAATATGATCAGTTCTTTTACCATCCATTGGTAATGGAATGCCTACGGGCCCTTCTCATTTTCATATGAGACAAAAGACAGTATTAGTCTGTGACCCTGTCTGATAAAGGTAATGAACTTTGTTCAAACCTTCATGCTTTGATTCTCTGAAATCATAGCTTATAATCTAAATTGTCCCTGTGACTAGGCCTTATGTGCTAATAAAACTGTTATTATTTTTAGGATAAATTATATTAGAAATCCTAAATAAATGTGAGTAATAAATTAACCATATATGGTCTATGATTACCACGGTTAATAAAATTGCCATAAAAGACAATTCTATAATAAACTCACCAATAAATTATTGTCGATATGTTACAGTTTAAGCTATATGGCAGACTCAAACGAGGTCAACAGTCACCCAGGGATAGAGAATGATAATGCCCATGTAAACGTAGCAGGTGCAGAGTTACAAGCTATGATAGATAATGCGGTTAATAGAGCTATGGATAGACAGCACCATGGATCAAGTGGTACCCATACGAGGACCCATTCTGCATCACACACTAGAACACCCTCCAGGACCCACACTGCCCACAACAGTAATTCTCACCACTCCTCGAATCAAAGGAGTAATCCATCCCAAAGAGTTCTTCAGAACCAAGAACCTCGTAATAGGGGTTGCACCTATAAATACTTTGTGTCGTGCAAACCCAGGGACTTCAATGGGGAAAAAGGAGCTGTAGATTGCATGACGTGGATGGATGAAATGGATACTGTGGTGGATATTAGTGGTTGCCATAATAGAGATATTGTGAAGTTTGTCTCACAGTCTTTCAAAGGAGAAGCCTTAGCCTGGTGGAGATCTTTGATCCAAGCCACAGGGAAAGTCCCGTTGTACAACATGACATGGGAACAGTTCATGGCATTAATCAAGGAAAATTTCTGCCCTCAACACGAGGTTGAGAGAATTGAATCTGATTTCCTGGCACTGGTCATGAAAAACTTGGACTGTCAGGCCTACCTTACTACTTTCAATACTTTGTCAAGGTTGGTCCCTTATTTGGTAACTCCGGAGCCTAAACGTATAGCTCGTTTTATCGGAGGTTTGGAACCGGAGATCAAAGCGAATGTGAAGGCCTCCAGACCAACTACTTTCCGGTCAGTAACGGACATTTCATTGTCCCTTACCTTGGATGCTGTCAGGCTGAGGTCACAGAGGAAAACTGATACCGAGAAAAGGAAGCGTGAGGATGACAACTCACGGCGTTCAGATAAGAAGCAGAAGGGAAACAATGACTCTAAAAAGGGGTCAGGTTTTAGGAAGGATGGTCAGCAGTCGGGGGAAAAACCAAGATGTAAAATCTGCAAGAAGCAGCACTTTGGGAAGTGCAGGTTTGAATCCAACTCACAATCAAAATCGAAACCTTTTGCTTGTGGGTTATGCAAATCCAGGGAACACAAAACCTTGGATTGCAAGAAGATAAAGGATGCGACCTGCTATGGTTGCAATGAAAAGGGGCACATCAGGAGCAATTGCCCAAAATATGCCAAGAAGCCGGAAGAGGCTAAGAAGACCAATGCTAGGGTCTTCAGAATGGATGCTAAGGAAGCCGTCAAGGACGACAACGTGATAACAGGTACTTTCCTCGTAAATGATATTTATGCGAGAGTATTATTTGATTCGGGCGCTGATAAGTCGTTCGTAGATAATAAGTTTTGTGAAGTGTTGAACTTACCTGTTAGAACTTTAAGTGTGAAGTATGAGGTAGAACTAGCTGATGGCACTTTAGAAACCGCTTCAACCTTATTAGATGGATGTTTCATATCCATTAAGAACCACTCTTTTCCTTTGTCTCTACTTCCTTTAAAACTAGCCGGTTTCGACATAGTTTTGGGTATGGACTGGTTATCACATAACCAGGCCCAGATTATTTGCAATAAGAAGCAAGTGAGGATCAAGACTTCGTCTAGTGAATCACTTACTATCCAGGGAGATACCCAGTATGGGCTGCCCGAGAAAATGACTATACTCAAAGACTCAAAGTGTTTGAAGAAGGGCTGTGTCATCTACATGGCACAGGTGATTATTGATGAGCCGAAACCCAAGATTGGAGATATCCCAGTCATTTCTGAATACCCCGAAGTATTTCCTGAAGAACTACCTGGTTTGCCACCAGATAGGCAAGTGGAATTCAGAATTGACATTATTCCTGGATCAGCACCAGTTGCAAGGGCGCCTTATAGGTTGGCACCAACAGAGATGAAGGAATTGAGAACGCAGCTAGATGATTTGCTAGACAAAGGTTTCATAAAACCTAGTTCGTCTCCATGGGGAGCACCGGTTTTATTTGTTAAGAAGAAGGATGGATCGATGCGTCTGTGCATCGACTACCGCGAGCTTAATAAGGTTACTATCAAGAATAGGTATCCTTTGCCCAGAATCGACGATCTGTTCGATCAACTTCAAGGGGCGAGTTTCTTCTCAAAGATTGACTTAAGGTCAGGCTACCATCAATTGAAGGTTAGAGATGAAGACGTACACAAAACAACATTTAGGACTCGTTATGGTCATTACGAGTTCCTAGTGATGCCTTTCGGGCTCACTAATGCACCGACCGCATTCATGGATCTCATGAATCGCGTTTGCAAGCCGCACCTAGATAAATTCGTCACCGTCTTCATCGACGACATTCTCATCTACTCAAAGAACCAAGCTGACCATGAAAAGCATCTTCACTGCATTTTGGAACTACTTCATAAAGAAAAGCTCTATGCCAAGTTCTCGAAGTGTGAATTCTGGCTTCGAGCAGTCCAATTTCTTGGGCATGTTGTTAGTGAGCATGGTATCCAAGTAGATCCTGCTAAAGTTGAAGCTGTCATGAATTGGCATGAGCCAAAGACGCCTACTGAAATTCGTAGCTTCCTAGGTTTAGCAGGATACTATAGGCGATTCATAGAAAACTTCTCAAGGATTGCTGCACCCCTGACTTCGCTGACACGTAAGAAGATTAAGTTTGACTGGGGTCCTAAGCAGCAGGAATCCTTTGATATTCTGAAACAAAAGTTGAGCAATGCTCCGGTACTAACATTGCCTGATGGAATAGAGGAGTTTGTAGTTTATTGTGATGCATCACACACCGGGATGGGATGTGTGCTTATGCAGAAAGGAAAAGTCATTGCCTATGCTTCACGTCAGTTAAAGGTGCACGAAAAGAATTACACCACCCACGACTTGGAGTTGGGTGCCGTTGTATTCGCACTAAAACTGTGGAGACACTATTTATATGGAATAAAATGTGTGATCTATTCTGATCACAAAAGCCTTCAACATCTGTTCAACCAGAAGGACTTGAACATGAGGCAACGCCGTTGGATGGAAACTCTGAATGATTACGATTGTGAAATAAGATACCATCCCGGCAAGGCGAATGTAGTTGCCGATGCCTTGAGTCGGAAGGAGAAAGTGAAACCCATCCGAATCAATGCCAAGAGCATGGAATTAAAGAACAGCTTGATGGAAAGGTTGTTAGCTGCACAGAAGGAAGCTGTGTTGGAAGCTAACTATCCTAACGAAAAGCTGGGAGTAACTGAAGAACAGTTATCTCTAAGTAAGGATGGAATTCTTAGATTGAATGGAAGGATATGGGTTCCAAATTATGGAGGACTCCGAGATGTTATCCTCCAGGAAGCCCACAGCTCTAAATACTCTGTTCATCCTGGAGCTGATAAAATGTACCAGGATCTAAGGGCAAACTATTGGTGGATAGGCTTGAAGAAGTCTGTAGCTACCTATGTAGCTAAATGCTTGACATGTGCGCAAGTCAAGGCAGAACATCAAAAACCGTCAGGTTTGCTACAACAGCCTGAACTTCCTACTTGGAAGTGGGAAATGGTAACTATGGATTTTATCACCAAGTTACCCAAAACCAGGAAAGGAAATGACACCATCTGGGTGATAGTTGATCGACTGACTAAGTCAGCACATTTCCTACCCATTAAGGAGACCTACAGCTCCGATATGTTAGCCCAACTGTACGTTGATAAGATTGTGGCCCTACATGGCATACCTGTAGCTATTATCTCTGACCGGGATACTAGATACACATCACATTTTTGGAAAAGTTTCCAACAATCTTTGGGCACACGTTTGAACTTTAGTACGGCTTACCATCCACAGACAGACGGTCAGAGCGAGCGTACTATTCAAACGTTGGAAGACAAGCTTCGTGCATGTGCGATCGATTTGGGAGGTAGCTGGGATAAGAACCTGCCATTAATCGAATTCTCCTACAACAATAGCTACCATACCAGCATAAAGGCTGCGCCTTTTGAGGCATTATACGGTAGAAAGTGTAGATCGCCTGTTTGTTGGGCGGAAGTTGGAGAAGTCCAGTTATCAGGACCAGAGATTGTGTTCGAAACGACGGACAAGATTGTCCAGATTCGTAACAATCTCCAAGCTGCCCGGAATAGGCAGAAGATTTACGCCGATCCAAATCGTAAAGATTTTCACTTTGAAGTAGGTGACAAAGTCCTACTTAAAGTGTCACCCTGGAAGGGAGTGATGCGATTTGGTAAGAAAGGTAAACTAAGCCCGAGATACATAGGACCTTTTGAGGTTATCGAACGTGTCGGGTCAGTTGCCTACAAGTTAAACTTACCTGAAGAGCTCAGTAGTATACACAATGTGTTCCACATCTGCAATCTGAAGAAGTGCTTCGCACACGAATCAGTGGTTATACCCTATACAGATGTGCATATCGATGAGAGCTTGAAATTTGTGGAAAAACCTTTGTCGATCGAAGATCGACAGGTAAGGAAGCTTCGAAGGAAGCATATACCTTTTGTAAAGGTCAAATGGGATGCCCGAAGAGGTCCCGAATTCACGTGGGAGGTTGAATCCACGATGAAAGAAAAGTACCCTTACTTGTTTCAGTAAATCTCGGGTCGAGATTTCTTTTAAGGGGGTGAGGATGTAACACCTCGAAAATTTACGTCCTATAATGTGTTGACACGTGTCATAGGTTTGAACGTGTGAAAGAATGTTCTTGAAGGACTAAAGTTGACAAACAGTGAAACTGTGTAAATATAAGGGTTCAAAGTGTCAACAATGAATAAATATACTTTGCAATAACCCTACATGATGTTTATAACCTTAAACGAATAGATCATGGATCATACGAAGCGAATTGTGAAAGAAAGTGAGAGATTACAAACTACAGGGGTTAAATGTGCCAACATGTTTAAGTTATACCTCTGAGTGACCTTTTAGCAAACCCGAAGCTTTGTAACAATTAAATATGCTCACTAGAATGTACCACAAAAATTTCATGAAGTTTCGTTATCGTATGAGCAAGTTGTGATAAAATTCGTGTGCAAGGGTTAGAATCGTCAACATTGAAATTTAGGGCTTTTCGGGTGATCACAAAGTTACCCGAGGACTTAACAAAGATGGTATAAGCCTTAAAGCCCCACATGTCAAATATAAAGTCTCAAAATGCAAGAAAACCAAGTGAAAACGACCTTTCGGGGGACCAGGGACTGAAATTGCAATTTATGAAACTTGTTGATCAGGTCACCTACACCCTCGCGTAGCGCGAGCATGAAGGGCTTGGCAGTCGCGCTACGCGACTGCCTTGTCTGGACAGAAAACAAGCACAGGTGCCCTGCATGTCTTTTAACCGACTTAAACCCCATTTCTTGATACCGTGGGCTGCACTAAGATGGTTTTTAGTGTGTAGGATACTTGTGGATGATAATGCAACACTCCTAGACTTAGTTGTCGATCATCCAAGCTTGTTTGAAGTTGTTTAAATGACCCACATTATGCAACATTGTTCATTCATCATTCATTTCACCCTCTGAGCATTTCTGGATCATTCAAGCAGGCCACAAACAATCCATATCATCCATTAGACGTGTGTAAGTGCCTTTGATCCTTCTAAATTCATTTATACTTAGTTAAAAGCCTAGAAATCAAACCGTCGTAACTACGGTTTGACTTTGTGATAAATCACAATCGGTCCAGAGATTTGTCGAATCGAAAGTTGTTATAAGTTGGTATTTATAAGGGTAATAAACCCCTAAAAGGTCAGCCACTGATTTCAATCTTAACCATGTCGTTTGTCGAGTCAAAGGTTGTCCAAAAAGTCAACAGAAACCTTAATCGCATATTTAATGATACGGAAGGCGTGTAACCTGTTTTATCAGTCATATAAATTGAAAATAAGTATAATAACTTGTCTACACTTGATTGATTCGACAACTTTCTATTTGGAACCTATTCGGAGCCGAAAGACGCAAAAGTTTGACTTTTGCGTTGACCTCAGTTCTGACCCGATTTATATAGGTTTAGACATGCCTTAAAGTTCCATTAGGACCTAGTTGCATGTGTGTATAAGCCTCTGCGTTTATACCACTCAAATCCCTAATCGTCCGATGTTTCCGTTAATCGCCTAAATGTTGACCGTAATGCCCTTATGACCATAAAACGAGATTTTTGGAAATGTGAAAGTGCCATAATCTTAGTTACTGATTATTATGCATGTCCCAAAAATTTCACGTTAATCGGAGGTCTAGATTAGGAGTTATGCTTAATGACGTAATTAAGAACGCTTTTATTAATTAAACGGCGTCATTAGCATAAAACCTATCTAAACCCACTTTTTGACACCAAACCTTTTACCCACTGATGTGATATAGTATTTTGGGATTTTTGAAGATTTTTAATTATTTTTAAACTGATCATAAGCTAGGTTTATCGCCTCGATCCGGTTAATACCAAAAATACCATTTTCGGCCATAAAATGAGTTTTACAAATCCTTTTAACGCCAATCCAATTGCTACTGATTCTAAATAATAAATGGAGTATTTTGAGCCTGTTTATTTGTTCAGAAAACTCAGAATCGTATTTTAACCCGTACATCGCTTAAAACGACTTTATACGCGTATTTAACGCATAGTTTGGGTTTAAAACTATTTTAGTATATAAGACTTATTACCAAAGGTTATAACCTGTTAAAATAAGCTATTTTACTGAACAACTCAGACCCGGATCGCAGGTGTCTAATTAAAACCTTTTATAATCTTTAAAATGACCAAAATACCCCTACGGGGCTTATTAAGAGATTAAACTCGTTTTGGGCATCATGGTTGATATCCTACTGATATCACAACTTATTTAAGGCGTGTTAACTTAGGAAACCTGTTTAGGACTCTTACGGATACCCGTTACGCTTGATGCGCGTTCGGTTCGGTTTATGTAACTAGTTTACATAAATTAGCCGAAACGGGTCAAACCTTATCGGTTTTATCTCAAAATCCAGAATGTGTATCATATACCCATATTAAGCAAGTCTTCAAACTTGTCGGGTCTAAATCACATTCTATCCGGTCTTCGCTTAATCGTGCGTACGAACCGTATCTTTAAAACTAACCGGTCTAAGCGTAAGCTTAACTAAAGACCCGTTAGGATTCTAATAGGTTATTATAAACCTTCGTTCCAGAATAGGAGAACCAGTAAAAGATACTTGCACTTGCTGATTTTTGATCAATACTTACTCAGGTAAATACTTTTAACTTATTTCCCTATACGGGCTTGGGTACGGTATATAAAATACCGCTTGGTCGGGCGTTGAATATTTAATCTTGTTATGGTTAAATGATTGAGATGTCTCCGTTTAATTTGTTTTGTTGCTTAAAGCCTTTGGGGGGTTAATGACCGTGTCCCGGATATCCCTGGCATCATTTTTCGAAATGGCCACGACCTTAGCACTCAGGTGTAGGCGTACACCTGTCAGTGTCTCATAATTAAAGTGGTGTGTTAATTGATCTTTAACCCGGCTCGATCCGGGCTACTGAACGCATAAGAAACATGTAAATCCTGTACAAGTTTATATATTTAAATAAGTATCCCAAGTTATAAAATATTATTTGTGCCTTGTGCCTTAAATGCATTTTCTTAAACTCTTTTCAAAATGAGTCGGTTGATTGTATTTACCAGTGTAAACTGACGTATTTTTCTTAAAAAGGTTAAGTGCAGGTACTACGCGAAATAGGCTGGCTTGTCTCCTAGCATCCACATTAAGTCTCGCCAGCTTGGATGTTATAAACTGTTGAACATTTGTTTTCCTTTTTATTTGATCTACCTGTGGATTTATATTCGACTATTTGTGATACTTAATATTACAATATCGTTTGGTTGAATTAAATCTATACTTTGCTTCCGCTGTGCATTTAAATATTGTGTTGTTTGACTATTATGTTGCCAACCACGTCACGATACTCCCCTACCGGGCCCACCGGTGACACGTGGAAATTCGGGGTGTGACACCTTGTTTATTTACGTTCATGTTTTCCCGTTTATGATTGTTTATATTTGTTCATCCGTATGTTTATGAACGTTTAAAAAAATTATATATATTATTACTAATATTAATTTCAACTCATGATCTAGTGGTATGATGGTGGAAAGGGAGCGGCAAACTTTCCACATATCCAATCATCTCATGTCATGTCAACTTCTTCTCCACTGCTCATTTTACACTCAAAACACTAGGGGTGTTCCACCCAAACAATTTTTTGCTTAAAATAACGGTTAAATGTGTGATTAGTTGGAAGAGGGTGGGGCCCACCATTAACCATCTCTCTTTCCTCTTCCCCACCTCGGTGACTACTCCCCGATCTCTCTCCTCTTTTTTGAGTTTACCGCACACATTAGGGTGATGGCGGTGGCGTGCCCGTGCAGGGACTATACACCCCGCCCCCTCTCCCCGTCCCCCTGATGCCTGCTAAGTCCCCCCCCCCCCCCCCAAGTGACAAGGTTAGGTAGTATATTTTTTAAACGCTGAATGTTACTATACTACAACTCTAAATCGCACCAAATTATTCATAATATGCGCATGTCAGGAATTGAACCCGGTATTCTCTCCAAAAAGGCAAAAAGTAAAAAGCCTCCACCACGCAACCAAAGTTTTTTTTGAACGGCAAGGAACAACGTGCCAACCACCGTGACACCAGGCGCTGTGGCCAAGGTCGACTACTCGACCGCCGCTAGCCCCTTTGCTCTCCCAGATACGCGGAAACCCGACCTCCACCCTCCCGAAGGCACGACAGTGGAATAATCGGTAAAACCTCGCCTCCCATCCAAGACGAATCGGCGCCACCCGTATTCGCCCTTCACCTGGATGCCGCAGAAAATAATGAGGAGAGTGGAAGTCGACCTAGGTCATAAGGGACATCAACAAAAGTTAAAATGACGTTTAGGTAGTGTTTAGATGTAAATGATGATAACAATTTCATATTTAAAACCCGTCTTTTAGATATATTTGTTGAACTTCGAAATGTTCATTGTAATGATAATGCTATTTTAGAACTATAAAATGTTCGTTGTAATGATAATGGTATTTTAGAACTTTGAAATGTTTATTTGCTTTTGTGTTTATTTATCTTGGTGTACCATTTGTTTAGAATACTAATGAAAGAACACAATCACATTTAGTTTCTTAGCAAACGAACACAAACACATTTAGTTTCTTAGCAAACGAACACAATTGAAGAGATAATTCTGAATTGGTGGATTATCTATAAAGTTAGATAATTCAAGTTAGTTGAAGATAAAATAGTTTGGTTTATTTATTTAATAGTTTAAATTATCTATGTACAAGATATGTTTATTTGGTTGGTTTATCTTAATACTAAAAATAGTGTATGAGTTGGGTTAGGATTAGAATAGGTTATGATTATTGTAATTTGTGAGCTTTGATTGATAAATAATAAAAGAGTCCGAACAAGTTGTTCAATCTCGTTTGTTTGTGTATTTGGTATCAAGGGTCTGATTTCCAACAACAACTATGTTTGTTTTAGTTTCTTAACGAACGAACACAAACAAGACCGTTCATTTAAAGTGTCTGTGCTCGTTCATTCGGTAAAAAAAAAAGTTAAACTAAAGAAAGAACACGAAGTTTACAAGGCCTATAAACTGAACTCTGCCACAAAAAAGAAAACAACAAATATGTACAGATCAACTGAACATGAAGTTTTAACAACTGTATGAAATTTACAACTAAACAGCAGGAACCAACCAAACAACTGTATACTCATCCTAAATTCAGTCGCTCTCAATTAACAAGGTTTTTCAGATACTAAAGCCAGCCCCTGCATCATTCTAGCAATCTCAACTGTATCATCAAGATAATACTTGGCCTTACTTGGTTTATTCCCCACTGTGCATGCAAACACCTCTGCATTTGGAGCAATGCATTTGTCAGACGCTACAGAACTCGTAATTACCTCGAACATATCTTCATCTGATCGATCGTCTCCTATACACAACACAAAATCTGGAGTCGTTTCCCTCTCGTGCATGGTTGCAAGCAGTCTTTTCACAACCAGTCCCTTGCTTACACCCTGAAACAGTCGAAAGTTCCAACTGTTACTACTCTGTTATTACTCGTAGGAGTGTAAGCCGAGCCCATCTAGACTCGAGCCTGGCTTGGCTCGTTTCGAGCTCTATTAACAAAAATACCCTAAATATAAAAATATATTAATACATATAAAAAATGTTAAAAATACCCAAAAATATAAAAATATATTAATAAAAAGATTGTTTACTATGAGTTCTGAAAGTTCTGTAATTATTTGGAGTTCTGAAATGATCCCAACCCTATAAATATATATGTAACATATTAAATAAATAAAAAAAAACTTATACATATAAAGGGCTCGTCAAGGCCCGCGAGTCAGCTCGAGCTCAAGCTTGATAAGTGAGGCTCGGGCTCGTTTAAGCTCGGCTCAATTCAAGCTTTTAGAGTAGCTCACAAGCGGATTGACTCGTTTACACCCCTAGACTTTTTACCTGTGGTTTAATCTCAACACAACTCTTTTCTCTTTTCACTGTCACGGGTTCATTAGCAAGCACACTTTCGAGATGATCCAGAAGCTCTTTAGCTTGACAAGATCCAAAATAAGGATCTGCGTCTTCATAAGACCACACCATCGATGTATCTTTCGTCTCAATCATTGATCCATCGGTTGTCTCGGTGTAAAGTGTCATAATGGGATGAGCATTCTGCTTCCACCCCGAATCTTCCGCTTGCACACACGTCTCCCATTCTTCATCTCTTTTCAACCTGAAAAAAACCAACAAAATTATGATTGATGACCATTTGATATATATGCATCTCGTAAACCTAATAGCACAAGAAGTTATTTACCTTAGAAAACACCCATGCTCTGCTGCGAGCCCGAGTTTTTCGCAAGAAGCAAACCATTCCGCTAGTGTGTTTCGGCTCCTTGCACTCACAATAAAAACCATATTGTTCTTGTCTCTACACAAAGTGTTGATCATCTCTACGGTTTTCGAACTCGGGCTTTTATCGATGGAAGATTGAGGCATCAAAGTGCCATCATAATCCAAAAGAATCGCTCTTCTAGTAGTTTGTTTATAAGCCGAAACTATATGCTCCATCGATAGCTTCCGAAAGTTCGGATCTAAAGCGACGACTCGAAAACTCAACCCGAAACCTATCCCCCACGACCTTTTCCTCACGTGATCGATACATGTTCTCTTCAAATCTTGCATAAAGCTACGGGCCCAATACCCAACATCGTGAGTACTCACGTATCTATAATGCTTCTCGTGTCTCAATTGCTTCTCGGGTTCACTCAGCTCTAAGGCACAGTCCATTGCATCGGCAACCGAGTCAATATCCCACGGGTTGACCCGTATGGCCCCACTTAAAGACGGTGAGCATCCGATAAACTCGGAAACAACCAACATGCTTTTCTTTGACGACGGTTCCAAACCTAAGACCTTATCGAGCTTATCGTTTCCCTGGCGACTGATAATGTACTCGTACGGCATAAGATTCATCCCGTCTCTAACCGCTGTCACCAAACAACACTCCGCAACAACATAATAAGCTACCCGCTCGTAAAACTTAAGCGGCTGATCGATCAAAATAATGGGCTCGTACCCGGGCTTCCTGAACAACTCATTGATTCGTTTGACGGTTGAATAAGTTTCCGCCTTCACTTCCTTCACGTCATTTCCGTTACCCCTAGCGGGATTCGCTATTTGTACTAAAACGAGCTTTCCTTGCCACTCGGGATGCTGAATCAATAGCTGTTCCATCGCTAAGAACTTCAAGCTAATTCCTTTAAATATGTCCATATCATCAACACCTAACAACATTGTTTTCCCTTGATCTTTAAACTGCTTGATGAGCTCGGAAACCTTCGATTCAGTTTCGGGCAGATTTAGCACAGTTTGAAGTCGTTTCATATGAATCCCAACAGGGAGAATCTTGATACTAACCGTTCGCCCGTAGTATTCCAAACTGATATAACCGCGTTTAGATTCATACGAAATCCCCAACATTCGACTACAACAAGACAGAAAATGACGCGCGTAGTCGAAAGTATGGAACCCGATCAAATCCGAATTCAAAAGCGCGCGAAGAATCTCTTCTCTAACGGGCAAAGTCTTATATATCTCCGACGAAGGAAACGGGCTGTGCAAGAAAAACCCGAGTTTAACCCGATTAAACCTTTTCCTCAAAAACGTCGGCAAAGCCATGAGATGATAATCATGAATCCACACGAAATCGTCTTCCGGGTTGATCACCTCCATGATTCTATCCGCGAAAATCTTGTTGACCGATACATACGCTTGCCATAACGACCGGTTAAACCGACCCCCTAAATCCGGCGACAGCGGCAACATGTAATGAAATAACGGCCATAACTGCTGCTTACAAAACCCATGATAGAATCTTGTGTATAATCCAGGTGGGAAAAATGTGGGCACACATTTAAATTTTTCTAAAAGTATCTGTGATACTTCATCTTGTTCACTTGGATGAATTTCTTCTTTCAAACAACCCACATAGATAACTTCCATTCCATCGGACCCGGGCCCATTTCCAGGCCCGTTAGTGATTCCGGGCCCATTTGCGCCTGAGCCGGTTTTGGGCCCGTTTTCGGACCCGGGCCCAGACCCGTTTTTAGGCCTGATACCGGGCCCGGGTCCTAAACCATCTTTTAGTTGGAGGAGAAGTGAATTCTCATCCAAACTAAAATCCCAGCGATTCGAGCCATCGGAAAATGTTTTCCGATGAGCTCGAATGGGCAACTGGTTAGCAACAATGATCAACCGATCATGTGGGATTGATGGTGATGATAAACCAGAGGATACACTCTCTGATGGGTCATCATCGGTGTCGGAAACTATGCCGGAGACGGTCATAATCCGGGGGAATTGGACGGTCATACGGCTGAACGCCGGCGGCGACGGCAGCTCACCGCCGGCGAGATCTAATAAATTGGAATATGATCTCGATACCATTTTAAACTTAACAACTTAGTTATATAAGTTATTAAATTTCATGGCAATTAATTAAAAAAGAAACATAATATGTTACACAAATATTATTAATTACACAAAATAATAAAAACCCAGATGAAATCTTTGAAGAAAAGTTCAAGAGATTTACCAGTTGAGAACTTGAAAACAGTAGCCTAGAGAGAGAGAGAGAGAGAGGAGAGAGAGGCAATACTGTTCTTCTTGATGAGCTTTATGGAGCTTCTTATATACAAATTAATTTTTAGTGGATTTTGATCAAATAAATTTTAGGGGTTTAATTTCCAGAATAATTTAGGAAATTAGTTGTATATTATGTTTTGATATGTGTAGAGTGATCTGGAGATGATAACTTTGGGTGTGGAGAAGTATGTAGGTTGATTAAATAATGCTTGTTATGATATGGGTTTGGATAAATATTTAAATATGGGTTTGGATAAGATTGTTAATGTGTTATCTTTTTCTTTTTAAGAAATAAGAAGACAAACTTTCTTTTCTTGTGAAGACTTAAAAAATTCTACAGTGATCATGTGACCTGTCACCTTGAGTTTGGAGGCATGATAGAAAAGGTTTTCTATTTTTTTTCTTTTTATATATTAACTAGGGTCGTAGTTATCCGCACGTTGCACAGTAAAACGGTTGGAGTTTAGAATGTATAGCACATTATGACAACTGATAAATAAATTTGTAAAATTGAATAAAATGATATCTAAATGTGTTATGCTATTTGCGTCATAACCCGGCTCTAAACAACAAAATTGTAAGAAAAGGTAAAACAATAGAGTAAATAACAAAGGTAAACAAAAAGAAAACGATTGAAACTCGGCTGGTTTTGGTGCGCTCATTATAGCAAAAAAAGTTAAAAAAATACGTAAAGAGTATCGACGCATTCGTTAAAAAACTAAACTAAAAAAAAACCTTCACCGCACTCATTATAATAAAGAAAAAAAAGTTAAAAAAATATTTTTAAAACGGTATTAGCATGTTCTTTAAAAAAATCTATTTAGGATTAGAAAAGTAATTTGGTTAAAGTAAAAAGAATACACTAATTAAACTAATGAAAAAGTATAAAGTACATTACGGCTTAACGTACTTCACGTACGATAACGTGCGTCAGTGGCGGAACCAGCCCAAAAAGTTAGGGGTATCCTAATGTTTTTTAAGGATTAGGGGTATCCTTTATATAACAGAAACGGAGTTGAGATGTATTTTTCCACTACGGAAATGGAGTTAAGAAGTATTTTTACACTACGGAGACGGGGTTGAGGGGTAGCCCGTGCTACCCCTATTTGTACTATAAGTCCGCCACTAACGTGCGTTATTTGTTCTATAACATGCGTGATTAATGTTTTCTATATGCGTGATTATTGTGTTTCAACATGCGTGATTTTGGATTTTTAAGTTATAACGTGCGTGATTTTAAAATGAACATGCTCAATTAATTGTCGTACGTGATGTACGTTAAGCCGTAATGTACGTTAACCTTCCTCTTAAACTAATATGGGTTGTAAATGAAAAAGATAGACTATTGGGAAAAAAAAATCATCTTCCAATAATTTATATAGATAATTGATATGTAAATCACAAATTTTGATTTTATTATATGTAAACAGTATTTAAAATAGTATATTGTTGTTTTGAAAAAGTAGTTGATATGTAACCGGGAGAAAACTAGTTGATAAATATTAGTTAGAAGAAGAGGAGTTAACACGTAGCAGTGGTTTACAAGATTTTCGGACTTTACGACGTTCCAACCGCGTATATATCCACAATGATTGTTAAATTTTGTCTTCTATCTCTTCAATAAAATCTTCTTGTTCCAACCGAACTACATTTGTCATACATAGACGGACATATACATGTATTACCAAGGATGGGTTGTGTTAAAAAAATAAAATAAAACGTTATTGTTTAGTAGAGTCTCTTGCCACTCAATAGAAGGTTTTAAGTTCAATCTCAAATAAAGTAATAATTTGGTGTAATCTAGTAGTGATTAGGAGTTGTATACTATTAGCAGTTAAAAAACACATATATGATATCATATGTATCGTAAGGCCACTCGGGGCCTTTGTGTTGGTTTCCGTGGTGGTCGTGATCACACCGTCCCAACTGGTGTGATCACGGTAGTGGTGGTGTTTTCCCTGGTGGGTATCAATGTTAGTGCATAATGTCTACAGCCTACGTCAGTGTATCGAGTCATGTATGTAATAGGTTTGTTTGTTAGAACAACGGTTTTGTAATGTATAGTTCCCTTCGCACGAAGGAGTCCTACGTACAAAGGGACACAAGTATGTTCGCACGAATGGGTGTGTCCATTCGTGCAAGCCCACTCGCACGGATAGCCTTGCCTATATATAGGGGTGTGAGTGAGCTTAGTATGAGTTTTGACATTCGGACGACGAAGCGCTGCCGAACTGATTTCAGGGTCTGTACTTGCTTTTATTCAATGAAAGTAGTGTTAAACGTTGATATCTTGTGTAACGCCCTGCTTTTTCGTACTTTCCATAAATAGAAAGTCTTGTTTGTATTACTATTTTTGGAAGTCTTGTGTTCTTGTAATCGTTCTCTCTTTGTAACCGTTGTAAAATCCGAGACTTGGATCATAAATAAAACGTATTTTGTTAAATTCATGTTGTACATACTTTATACATGCTCATACATTCAATTTCGTGAGATAATTTATGCTTATTCGTAATTCTTGGAAACTATGTGCTAAACTTGCCAATACGTGAAACTTATGCATAAAACGTCTTTTGAACGTATACGAAACTTAAATACGACATTCATACACTTAATTATGCTTGGATTATGTTCATCATACTTAATTTACCTTTATATTATGCTTTTATAGCGAAAATAACCCCTAAAACACTTAAAAACCCTAAATAACAAACTTAAGGGGCCAAATTGTAATTAAATGAAACTTGAACTTCCCCCCTTGTTTCCAGCCGCGAAGACCACCTCCTGGTCCTTCGCTGGCCGCGAGAAAACCCCCAAATCAGACTCCCCAATTCAGCTCGCGATTTTGAGCGGGATTATGGGTGTAACTTGAGTTTAAACTCGTTTTTGACATTAAATACCCAACTACAAACCACCATAACCCTCCCCTATAAATACCATGCCTCCTCCAAACTCAAATCACTTTACAAACACTTCCAATTCACTCAAAAACACTCTCTAATCAGCTGATTATCTCAAGTTCGAGCAGATTGTTGCGTCTTCACTAAAGTGAGCATAACTCACTCAATACTTGTCCGATTTAGTTCATTCTTTTTCCTATGTGTTTGGATTGACCTTAGCTTCGATTCCATGGGTTTTTCACAGTAAATAAGTCCCTGGAACTCCGGTAAAAAGGCTCCAAAGTCCACTGTTCATTTCTGATTTCATCTAATCTTTACTAAACTTGTTCAACTTGAGTATAACTCATCTCAAACCTATGTCCTTATGCTTATAACCACTTCTATGGTTAGTTAGGCTTAAAAAAAAGGTTGAGACATTCAAAATCAGAGGATTAATCCTCACAAACTTTCTGTTTAGTCAAGGGTTTAACCCACAAGTAATGTTTAAGTCCAAGACTTAATGTAGGTGTGATTATGGACTAACTTGGGTTGTTCAACATAAAATCCCCACATTACTTGATGAGTTCTTATAGAGTAGTTGTTTATATTCTTGTATTATTCATAGTTCATGACCCTCCTTGTATGTTTTTACATCAAGTGTAGTGGTGAACACTTAGAGGTACCTAAATGGAAGACTACTCTTCCTACCTCCTACATGACTTCCATGAAACTTAGAGGTACCTAAATGAAGATTTAATCTTCTACCTCATGCTTGAAATATTGGACATAATAATATGTATACAATATATGTAATATATAAACATATAATCCGAATAATCGAATCTTTGATGATGAACTAGTGTTCATATGTCAAGGTACTAGATTATATCATCCTAGTCTTTGGTAACTTGTCATGATTCTAATGGAACCTTGTTCCATGAAAACATTTAAACTCCTTAGAGTTTCCTAGTGTCAAGAACAAGTATCATATGTTGTCACACCTCGATATTTACAGCTCAGCCCGGTGGGAGTATCGTGACGTAAGATTGATATCGTAATAGTCAAACATACACAGAATAGCACAGCGGAAGTCTAAAGTAATAATACAAACCGAATTGAAAGTATAATAAAATATTACACAACGGTTGTAAGTGGATCCACAGGCGGATCTAAAACAGAAAGTAAATACTGTTCAACAGACTTTAAGTATTAAAAGCTTGCAAGACTCTTTAATTAATACTCAGGAGTTTCCAGCCCATTACGCGTAGTACCTGCACTTAATCTTTTTGAAAAATACGTCAGTTTACACTGGTAAATACATTTAACTGACTCTTTTGAAAAGTATTTATAAAATTTGTTTGGATGCACAAGGCACAAATATTCTTTTATAACTTGGGATAATTATTTAAAATAATCTTGTATACAGATTTATATGTTTGTCGACCATTCAGGGCCGGAATAGAAGAGCCGGTACAAGATTAATAGACACACCACAAGTATAGGCCCACAAGAAGTTTCCTCACAAGTGAGATATCGTTTTTACATACGCAACTGTCAGGTGTATGCCTACACCCCGTGCTTAAGCCGTGGCCATTTCAAATGAATGAGCCGAGGATATCCAGGACACGGTCATTAACCCCCCCAAAGGCTTTGTACCAAACAAAACAGATTAAAACGGGTTATGCAATTTATTAATCACAATCCGATTAAATGATCTCATACCCGACCAAGCGGTATTATTATAATACCGTATCCCAAGCCCGTATAATGGAAAATAAGTTAAAAGTATTTACCTGAGCAAAAATGTAATTTATTCTCAGTTGTATATTCTAATCAGCAAGTGTAGGTAGCTTTTACTGGGCTCCTAATCTGGAACGAAGGTTTTAATAACCTATTAGATTCCTAACGGGTCTTATTTAAGTTATAACTTAGACCGGCTAGTTTTAAAGAAAGGTTTACGGTTCAAAATGCAAGATTAAGCGAAGACAAGATTAGAACGTGATTTTGACCCAATAAATATGAAGACTTGTATAAAATGGGTAAACTAATCACATTCTGGATTTTGAAGTAAAAATGATAAGGTTTGACCCGTTTCGGCTAATTTATGCAAACTAGTCACATAAACTGTACCGAACGCGTATATGCGTAACGGGCAACCGGATGAGTCATGTATAAGTTCCATACATTAATATGCTTAAATTATGTGGTGATATCAGTAGGATATCTTCCATTATGCCCAAAACGAATTTAAAACCATTTTAAGCCTCGTAAGGGTATTTTGGTCATTCTAAAGTTTATAAAAGAGGTTAAATAATAAACTGAGGTTCTGGTCTAAAAATATCAGTAAAAACATTTATTTTATCAAGTTAATTCAGCAAGATATCATACATATGTGAGGTTTATTATTTATGGCCAAACTATGCACCTTAGGGGCATTTTGGTCATTTCACATATGCTTCTAAGGTTAAACTTGGAAATCTGAGTTCAAGACTTATACTTACTGTTAAAATATAAAAAATTATTTATAAAATCAGTAGGTAACAAGTCTTAGGTGTTAAATATGGTTTTAAACCATGCTATGCGCCTAATTAGCGTAAAAGTCGGTATTTGACGATATTTAAGATGTTTATGAAATTTTGAAGTTTTGATCAGTCCTTAATGTTAAAAATATTTTATTTAACATATGATATCATTAGGAAAAGGTTTGGTATTCAAATCATATGTTAAACTCATTTTAATAACAAAAAGGGTATTATCGTCAATTACCGAATTCATGCTAGAACTCTATGTTATGGTTAGTATAAAATTTGACAAAAATTTACAAAAATCCCTAAATATTATATCATAACATCAGGTAGCAAGTTTGGTGCCAAAAATTGGGTTTAAATATGATTTATACTGAAAATGCCATTTAATTAATAAAAAGCTTTAGTTTTACGATATCTAGCATAACTTTCATTTTAGACCAGAAACGGATGTCAAATTTTTAGGACATACTTATAAATCAGTAATGAATATTTTTGTCCACTCACATTTCCAAAAATTTCGTTTTTATATCAAAAGGGCATAATGGTCAATTTTAAGCATTTAACGGAAACATGCAATGAACTAGGATTTCTATGGAACCATGTTGTATAACCTCAGAGGGCTATACTTACATATAATGTGGTCCCAAATGAACCCTAAGGCATAACTAAACTAAGCTAAATCGGGTCAGAACTGAAAGTCAAAGCAAAAGTCTACTTTTGCGACTTTCGGTTGCGAACCGAGCCTAATACTCAGAATTGTCGGGTTGAACATGCCTAGACATGTTCAATTAATATTTACCAAGTTATTAAAGTGATAAAACTGATTTTATAGCTTTCACATCATCAATTATGAATTTTTATTTAAAAACTGACCCGTTTGACTTTTATTTTAATTACTTTGACATGGCAATTAACTAAGCAAACGTGATAATTAGGAGGTGCCCTTTTGAGGGTTTAATACCTACCTAATTACGATCACGTAGCCATGTCCTTTGCAAACAATGGCTCGACCGTTTATGGTCTAACTAAAAGTCAAAGCGTTTATCGTAAACGCTCGACTTTTTGGCTTTAATCGCTAAATAAAACAAACTAGTCATGAAAGGACACTTACATAAGGTCCTATGGACTGAAAGGATGTTCCCAAAAGTTCAGGATCCTCTTGGAATTGAGAGAGAAAGCAGATTTGAAAGGTATGATGCAAAAGTTCAAGTGGGTTTCATGGCAATTTATAGAATTTGGAAACTTGTAGATGATTGACAAGTGTCCTAGGGAGTTCTAGGATTAAAACAAGTGTAAAACCAGCTTTCTAATACCAGCTAATAATCCATAGAATGCTCAAATGGTTTGGAACAAAGAAAAGGAAAAACAAAACAGCCAAGGAAAAACAGCAACTGTTGCTGCTGTTCTGCTTGCTGGCGGCCCGCGAAGGCCTCAGGCTCGGCGGTCACAGCCCGCGACTGAGGTCCAGCCCAAAAACAAGTTTGGCAGTTGATGAGTTTGGTCCCTATTGTCTTGATTTAATGGGTTATTTATGTTTGTTCAAAAAAAAAAAAAAAAAACCAACAACAGTTTTAACAATACTATTGCTGCTACTGCTTGCTCTTTAACAGCCCGCGGAGAGCAGGTCCTGTGGGCTCGCATCCCGTGAAGCAGCCCAGTCCAGGCAACAAATATTCAGGTTGACAGTTCTGGTCCCTGTCCTCTTTGTTCAGCTTTTAAATCTTTCAAAATGACATATATTGCACATAACTTTCTTGTTTCATAAATAATATGTTAATATAAGGTACGAAACCTCATACGATGAACCTTAGGCACACTCGGGAGTTAACTGATCCTTACGAAGTTCCTTTTCCATTCAAAAGTTCACACTAAAGTGTAGTTTCACGCGTTGACGCCTTTAACCCCTTAATTCGCAAATTCGCGTGCATCATCGCGAAACGGTATAGAATTCTTACATGGCTATTATTAAATACTTCCGAGGGTACAAATGAACATTGTGGAGTTTCTGGTTCGTTCAAAAGGCCTCTCTAAGGTGTAGTTTCGCTAGTCGTCGCTTTTAGTCCCTTAATCGAACAAAGTAGCGCGTAATATCGTTTAATGATATCTAAGCCTTTCGTGGCACATATTGAGTATTCCCGAGCATATACTTAAATATTATGACGCTCCCGTTTGCCTAATTGGTCACCCAAAGGTGTAGTTTTAAAAGTTGACGTTTTTGGTCCCTCTAACGCGCAAACTTGCGCGTATTATCGTTTAATAACATTAAATCCCTATGTAATCCATATTAGGCATTCTCGAGAGTATAATTGCACTTCATAATATCTCAGGTTTGTTAAAAGGTCATTCAGAGGTGTAATTAAACATATTGACGCTTTTAACCCCTTTAACTTGCAAAGTTACGCTTAACGTTACTTATCGGCATAAAAGCCTTAGATGGCCAATATTGGATATTTGCGAGAGTATAAACACACATCATGAAGTTCTCAGTTTGTTAAAAGGTCACTCAGAGGTATGAATTAACATGTTGACGCTTTTAACCCTACATCGCGCAAACTTTCACATAATTATGCAAACGGCTACTCTCGATCAACAAGTGGCTCATTTGTGAATATGAATACCGTGTAACGTCATTCAAAGGCTTATATTAAGCACGTTGACACTTTTAGTCCTTTCGCATTCAAAGTTTTTGATTTTTTCACAAAATTAGTCCCTCAAATTCAACGTTTGACTTTATTAGAGTTTAGTACACGTGTCAACATATCATTGGACGTGATTTTACGAGGTGTTACATCCTCACCCCCCTTAAAAGAAATCTCGTCCTCGAGATTTGCTCAAAAGATGGAAGTACTTTCTGTCGAATAATGGACTTAACCTCCACAACATATTTTGGGGCCTCTATGGGCACCCCAGCTGACTTTTATAATAGGTACATGCTTTCTTTCGGAGCTTCTAATCCTGTCGATCCCTATTCGACATTGGTTTCTTATCAAACCAAAAGTTTCATTAATCTGCATATCATTATGTGATAATGCTTATTGACTTAACGGCTAGACATACCCTGAAATCACCAGTGTGAAACACAATGTGATTACCATCAAGTTCCTTAGGTAAGTTTCAGCTTATAGGCTACTGATCTTGGCATGTTCGATTTTCTCGAATGGTCCAATATATTTAGAGCTTAATTTGTCTGTTATATCAAAATGCAGCACACCCTTCTAGGGTGGTACTTTATGTTGAATCTTGTTCCTTATTGAGAGCTTAAGAAGTCTGCGACTCTCATCGATATTGGTTTTTCTGCCAATTACTGGCAACTTTCAGATGATTACGGATTCGTATGATCTTATCCATTATTTCTAAGGTAATTTCAGGTCTTGCTAGTTGGATTTACCAAACTTTTGTCCAACAAACGGACGTTTAACGTTCCATCTATACAAGGTCTCCAAAGGAGCAGCCTTGATGCTTATATACAAACTACTAGTTATAGGAGAGCTTATTTATGGTGTGATAGTTATTCCAACTACTGTTTAAACCAATCTTAAAGAATAGCTAACCTTATGGTTAGTCGAACAATTCGACGATCCTGGGCAGCTGATGGCGATTTTTAATTGTTGCCTAAATATGGTTTGCGGTAATCAATGCATCAGCATAATAAACCGTCTTTCTTAATTAATAACACTGGAGCTTCAAGAATGATGAGCTACGCTTTATGAGATCTTCTCTAAAGGCTTTACTGGTTGACTGTTAGTTACTCCAATTCCGTTGGTACTAACCGATATGGAGTTCTTACAAAATGTAGCCCTAAGCGAGATGTTAATCTTAACTCTGCTTGTCTTAGGAGGTAAACAGGGTAGTTCTATGAAGAAGACAAACAAGATTTACAGGGATGACAGAGATATTCTGAACCTCAGACTTAAGTTCATTTATCGTTACCCGTGTCATATAAATGACATGTTTTCTTTACGAATGCACGGATGCCTTAGGTAGTGACACCTACTTGGACATTTCTATACTGGATATCTTCTTTGAATACCATTAGCTGACTTTAGTACAATATGACCATTGGGATATCTCAGTGGTTCCGTGCATTAAACCTCCATACTGATCAGGCATTGAAGCAATCTACGGGACACACTAATATACACCAATCCTCATATGGCGCCCTTATCAATACAGTTTGGCATTCGCAGTTGATAGAAATCAATGAGATAACAAAATAAAATAACATATATTATCGTACTCTGTCTGGAGAAAGAGTACTCTAGATTTTATGAATGAAGATTATTTGACGAGAATAGAAGAAACGGTTTCTAAGATTATCGTCGGTAAGTCCTACCTTATACTTAATATCTGGAGTTCTTATGGGGAATTTTGAAAGTTTGCTAAGCTTATGATCTATGAAAGACTTATTATTCCCCGAATTAAATCAAGACGCTTAGCAGAAAATATCGTTGATAATGATAAGGTATGTAACTGATGATATTAATGATATGTACTGTCTCTGGCATTCATTCGGTAATTCAGGCGCTTCCTTTCTTAGCCTTTCCAAGCTTAGCTATACCCCTTTTGACAGTTTTAGGACAATTAGTCCTGATGTGGCCTTTCTCGCCACAGTCAAAACAGACTACGTCCTTTATGTCCCTACATTCGAGAGACTGATGACCATTTCTTTTACAGATGCCACATTGCTTTAGCCTTTGTTCCATTCGACACTGTCCCCAGTGCCTTTTATGGCAGGTCTTGCATATAGGTTTCTTATTGGGCTTTTGTTGGTTCTTATTGAGCTCAATCTTACCCTTTTTCTTAGAAATCTGGGAGTTATCCTCCTCCCTTTTCCTTTTTGGTTCATTCTTTTCAATCGAGGCATGAACAAAATCCTTCTCATAAGTAAAGAAGTGTGGTTTTAAATGGGATTTGGAGCAAGTAGCATCGGGCTCCTTGAACTTTTCATGACCTTTCTCAAAGCTTTTCCAACAGCTGCATCAATCATAGCTTGGAGATCATTTCTGTTAATATTGATGTTAACAATTGTAGCATCATTAGCATGTGTCGCATCATCCATGACGCGATTGTTGGTTGTCTTATCCGAGTTTGCCATACTCGCAATTTGGTCCCTAACACCAAATGAAACAATTACTTAGTTGCATCACAATTGTTAGTCATCATCCTGATGACCTAACATACACTGGCCATGGTATCATTAATCCATATGGGCTAATAGGTTATGAACATTCCTAATGAATGTTATTTTGGATGTATCTCAATTATATTTAGCCTAGGTCGCAAAAGGACCATCAATGGTATTTAAGGTTTGGACCTAGTCCATTACCTTTTAGACAAGGATCAATGCTAAAGTTGTACTTATCGTTTTGACACTTTTGTATTGCTCGGCGGTCGTCACAAGGACTTTCAAATATGGAGCATAAGTCCGTCACGAAGGACATATAGATGTAGCACGTAGATCTGTCACGAAGGACATTAATAATCATGTGGCACGAAGGCCTTGTCGCAAAGGACATATAAGTATGGCTTGTCTTAGAGGATATTATAATGATATATGGCACAAAAGCCTGTCACAAAGGACATTAATATATAAGCCACAATCTTATATGATCATGGGTTTTAAGGTTTGAACCTAGTTCTTCACCTTCGGGCAGAGAGTCATATACTACATCTGACATTGCTTTGAAAGGCGATTTATTTTGCCACATAGACAAATCAATGGACATCACTAATGGATGTTTATGCATATATGTATATATAATTATCGTATTTGAGGATATTAGTCATGATCTTATCGATCTTATAGACTATAGGGCTTGGGCATTGCCCATCACCTTTGACGGTGAACCATAACGGTCTCATTTGTCATTGTCACTAATGGACAATATAATATATAGTCCGTAGGCAAAACATCACTAAAGAATGTTAAAAATATGATCATCGTATTAGATGATATTAGTCATGATCGCATTGATCATATAGACTATTATGCTTGGACATAGTCCAATATCTTTAGACAGGGGGTCGTAGACCACAACTGTCGTTGTCTTAAGGGACAACAAGTATAGCCCGTAGGCACTTCATCACTAATGGATGTTTATAATATGATCATCACACTGATGATACTTGACATGATCTACTCGATCATATGAGCTTTAAGGCTTGGACATAGTCCAATTACCTTGACGGCTGGTGTGGTTTCTCAGGTCACACTGCCAGGAATGTTAACATGTTCTTAGACGTTAACAAGGATTAATTGTCTTAAGAGGGGTTTACCATCACAGCATGTCTGTAATGACATATTGGCTAGGTTATACCATCAAAAAGATCTTTTGAAAATATTTAGCAGATCGATAAAGTTCGAAATAAATTGATACTATGGTTTGATAAAGGACGAAATGAATACCTATATAAATCTTCAAAGCTTCCCATAAATCATTAGGAAATTTACAACAGTGCCTTTATCAGGACTTTTAGTATCCTATTTGTCCACAGAGGACTAAAAGGAAAATATAAGTTCGTATAAGGACTACAAAATATTATAAGCCCACATAGGGACTATATTGAAACAGTTTGCCCATGAAAGGACTATAGTGAAATATCAAGTCTACAAAGGGGTTATAATGAAATATCATGTTCACTATAGGACTATAATGAAATGTCATGTCCGCTAAGGGACTATAATGAAATATCATGTCCACTAAGGGACTATAATGAAATCTCGTGCCCACGGAAGGACTATTGAGAAATAACATATCCCCAAAGGGATTTAAATGAAATAACGTGTTCATAAAAAAAAGACTATATTGGTACAGCATGTGCACAAAGGACTTTGCTGAACAGATGCCCTCACAGGGACTTAAATTTAAAATATGTTCATTAGGGAATTATAATAAACCAACGTCCGCACAGGGACTATATAGGAAAGATAGGTCCTAATAGGGACTTTGAAGTGATACTAGTCCATGTGGGAACTGAAAGGAAAATATAAGTCCATATAAGGACTATAAGGTATGTCAACCTTGGAACTATAGTGAAACGATATGTCCTTGAAAGGACTATGATAAATTATTATATTCGCCAGGGGACTTTGATGAAATACATATCTACAAAATATCTTTAATGAAATAATCATGTTTACAAAAGATTTTATTGAATAACACGTCCATGTAAGGAATATAATGGAGTATAATGTCCATGAAAGGACTATTTTGAAGTATGATGCCCACGAAGGGACTATTTTGGAATATAATGTTCTCGAAAGGACTATATTGAAATATAATGTCCTCAAAGGGACTATAATAGGTAAACATATATATATATATATATATATATATATATATATATATGGGACCGCTAAAATGAGAACCACCTCCAGTTGTAAGAACCGTGAGAACTTTTTGATCCGGGGCGAGTTGGACCAAATTTTTTTTTTCATAAACGTAGATGCATATATTATAAACACATTTGTAAAAAAAATTCAAAAAAAAAATGTCGTGTGTGTAGTTTTGAGAACCACAAGTTTGTGTTTACGGGTACCGTAAAATTTAAATAAAATTTACGGTACCCGTAAACACAAACTTGGGGTGCTCAAAACTACACACACGACATTTTTTTTTGAATTTTTTTTACAGATGTGTTTATAATACACGTATCTACGTTTATGAAAAAAAAAATTGGTCCAACTCGCCCCGTACGGTGTAGTTCTCACGGTTCTTACAACTGGATGTGGTTCTCATTTTAGCGGTCCCCTATATATATATATATATATATGGAGTCTTATCAAAAGAGGTAAGTCTACAAAATATGTTTAATGAAATGACATGTCCATGACAAGACTATAACAGAGTATGATGTCCATGAAAGGACTATATGGAAATACAACGTCCATGAAGGGACTATATTGTAATATAATGCTCATGAAGAGACTATTTTGAAACATGATGTCCTCAAAGGGACTTTATTGAAATATAATGTCTTCGAAGGGTCTATGATAATTAAATGCCCATACAGGGATTTAGAGGAAAAACAAAATAAAATGAAAGATCGATTTTCTAATGCCTTCCTTGCTTCATTCCGATTGTTCCTCTTCTTTGTTTGTCGTATGCTATAGCGACATTGAAAATCTTTAGTGAATAAAGTAAACATTTCAAATCAGAATCCGTTGCAGAAATAGAATCCAAGGATTCAATGGTTAAAGAAATGACATGGATCACGGATTGAGTTTTTGACTCTGGTATAATCCAAGTCTGGAATTCCAAAACTCGGAGATAGGAAATAGGGATTAATAGCATCCACATGTATCATCTTCAGTGTGGGAGCCTCAGGGACCTTCTGGTATGGACTCTGAAGTCTAGTTAAGAGTTTAAATAGGTTTGATTTTGGGAATAAATCCATAAAGGTCTTTCTTCCAACTCGTTGCACGCTTTTCCTAGCCATGGTACGAAGCTTAGCATTTATTGGCTTCGGACGGGAAGAATCTCCATCAACGGCTTCTTAGCTTGGCGACGTATTTAAAATACATAAAATCAAAAATAAGGTTTACTTAATAGGGATGAGAGCATTCCTATGTTAAGTCTAGACTCAGAAAGTTTAAGGAATATGCTACTATGTCATTTGAGATTAAACACTAAGGGCAAGTGTTTAATTCGCTCAAACGTTGGCTCTGATACCAACCTGTCACACCCCGATATTTACAGCTCAGCCCGGTGGGCCCGGTAGGAGTATCGTGACGTAAGATTGATATCGTCATAGTCAAACATACACAAAATAGCACAGCGAAAGTCTAAAGTAATAATACAAACCGAATTGAAAGTATAATAAAATATTACACAACGGTTGTAAGTGGATCCACAGGCGGATCTAAAACAGAAAGTAAATATTGTTCAACAGACTTTAAGTATTAAAAGTTTGCAAGACTCTTTAATTAATACTCAGGAGTTTCCAGCCCATTACGCGTAGTACCTGCACTTAATCTTTTTGAAAAATACGTCAGTTTACACTGGTAAATACTTTTAACTTATTTTCCCTTATACGGGCTTGGGATACGGTATTATAATAATACCGCTTGGTCGGGTATGAGATCATTTAATCGGATTGTGATTAATAAATTGCATAACCCGTTTTAATCTGTTTTGTTTGGTACAAACCCTTTGGGGGGGGGGGTTAATGACCGTGTCCTGGATATCCTCGGCTCATTCATTTGAAATGGCCACGGCTTAAGCACGGGGTGTAGGCATACACCTGACAGTTGCGTATGTAAAAACGGTATCTCACTCGTGAGTAAACTTCTTGTGGGCCTATACTTGTGGTGCGTCTATTAATCTTGTACCGGCTCTTCTATTCCGGCCCTGAATGGACGACAAACATATAAATCTGTATACAAGATTATTTTAAATAATTGTCCCAAGTTATAAAAGAATATTTGTGACTTGTGCATCCAAACAAATTTTATAAATACTTTTCAAAAGAGTCAGTTAAATGTATTTACCAGTGTAAACTGACGTATTTTTTCAAAAAGATTAAGTGCAGGTACTACGCGTAATGGGCTAGAAACTCCTGAGTATTAATTAAAGAGTCTTGCAAGCTTTTAATACTTAAAGTCTGCTAAACAATATTTACTTTCTGTTTTAGATCCGCATGTGGATCCACTTACAACCGTTATGTAATATTTTATTGTACTTTCAATTCGGTTTGTATTATTACTTTAGACTTCCGCTGTGCTATTCTGTGTATGTTTGACTATGACGATATCAATCTTACGTCACGATACTCCCACCGGGCCCAACGGGCTGAGCTGTAAATATCGGGGTGTGACATATGTACTAGGTGATTATTTTCATATGCTATTTTCATGTTGTTTAAAATCTGAATCCTTAATCTTCCGATTTCCCCAAACTCATACACTTTGTTCTTCGTGTAGAAGGACTTGGTGCTCCACTCTAATCAACCAACTTTCTCGCGGATTCAAGTAGGAACAACTTGCAAAACCGTGAGTATACTCGAATTCCCCTCTTTACGTTTACCACTTTTTGGGGTGTAACATGTTTACTTACCAAAACTTACACCTGAACATTTTACTTAAATGCACAAACATTCCTATAACATGCTTGTATACGTGATTGCTTGATACTTTAAACTTGGGTTAATTACATCTTGTGTTAGACTTATCATTAACTTCGTACGAGCCTATCCGTGACATATATAGCGCTATAGGATTAACGCACCGCCCGTAAACTTGTGGTTATGTCATGAGCATATTGCGTTTCATCATTGGTTTGATATGTTAGACACATGCTGAATTTAAGGTTTATCTTGTATCACATGATTGCTATGAGGAATTGTTTAATCATCTTTTTATGCTATGTACGTACCAAACTTGTATACTCGCCTTTGCTTTTGCATTGAACTTTATTTTAAACATGTTTTAGGTTGAGGATGACGAATGCTATGAAATGAAGTAGCGTTGATGCCTAGATACACATTTAGACGTGTTAGGTTTAAAATGTCGTATCAAGTTTTATTATAGTTATGTTTCGAACATGTTGTTATTTGAATTTATGTAATGGTTGACAATTTGGAATTATGAAATGAAATTGGATTTATTTAAATATTGTCACAAATAGTGTTATGAAGTCTCTTGCAATCTCGAACAAGTCCCGCTCCAATGATTCCGCGATTGGTTAGGGTGTGACATCTTGTGTTTGTCTACTACTCAATCAGATGCGGCACGATATGAATAGCTTTATTGAGTTGGCTTGAGCATAAACGACATCGAAACGGTCCTCACAAGTGGCATCAGAGCTTGGAGGCCGACTTCAGAGACTCTACACACAAGATTTCAGCAAATTGAAGAATTTTCAAGACTTCTCACTTATACTCATTCTACCTTTTCATCTTTTCTGATTGAATCCACGGACAGAAATGACTGAATTTTTCACAGATTGTTTAAAACACATTTTTAACAAACCCTTGAAAATTTTGGCTCAAAACGCAATCATAATCACCTAAAAATCATCAAAAATGCAAAAACACATAACTTGATAGCTCGCACGAAGAGAAAACTCAGTCATTTGAAAGATTCTCTTTGCACGAAGAAGATCTTGTCTGTACAATTTGTCTCATTCGCATGAATTGAATTTGTTGTTTGATTGTTTTCAGGATCTTCCGCACGAAATTGAAGGTTTTGACAAGATGGAAAACGAGTTTTATAACGCTTTTGCAACATCGTCTACTTCAATGGTTCAGAATTTGAATCTGGACAATGAGCTTGGTACATCCGTCAAACCGCCGAAATTAATGAACATGGACGAATTTAACGGTTGGCGAGAACGATTTTGTAACTGGGTTCAAGCAAACTCTATGGAATGTTGGTTTTCGATCTTAGAAGAGTATACAGAACCTTTAAATGAGGGTGGCCAAAAGAAAACATTAATGCAACTTAATCAGCAAGAAAATGATACTTTTGTCAGAGAGAAGAAGATGGTAAATTTCTTTCAACAAGCGATTAAAGATGACATCTTTACTTTTCTACAGCATACTGGAACAGCGCACTCGATTTGCATCGCGTTGAAAAACAAATATGAAGGCGGTAAAGAGATGATAAAAAGTAAAAAGGCTTTGATTAAAAAGGAGTTTGATATCTTTTCTAGCTTAAAAGGTGAATCTTTAAAACAAATAATCGAAAGATACTGTCACCTGATAGCTAAAATGAAAAGATTGGGTATTAGTAAAGAACATGATGAATTAGTGGACAAGTTAGCTGACGCTCTACCATAGGGTGGAGATTGGTCAACTTATCTAATGATTCTGAAAAACAGCAGAGAATATGATAGTATGTCTCTCAGTATGTTTATCGATAAGTTGGAGGGGCATGAACTAGAATTGAGAAAGATGGCGAAAATGCAGAGTTCCAATATACAACACGATGTGAATTTGTATTACAAAGGCAGCGGGCCATCAAGCGTACAAAGCCCAAAGATCCAGACAATTCGTCAGGATCTTCTTCTAACAACTCAAATAACAACAGCGAGTTCTCATCGTTTTCAAGTTTCGAACCGAATTCTTCAACACCGAACCAACAATCATCAGAGGCTCCAACAATTACTCAAGACAAATATCTCAAGTCCTCATATGATCTGATGTGTGCAAAATGCAACATATAAATTACATCAATTGTGGCATAAAACTAACCCTTTTTTAGTACTAATGTTGGAAAAAGTGTGCTTTTGTCTTCCTTTTGTATTTTCAGGATTAAATGAGCTCAAATTAACAAAAGAAGCAAAAAGACAGCAAAATCTAACATAAATACAAGAAAAGGAACAAACGTGACATGCCCGAACCCACGACAGCATCTTCCCAAGCAAAACAAGAAGACAGAAGACTGAACACGCCCCGTGCTCAGCCAGCACGGGGGCATGCCCAAGTGTCAGCAGAAAAGACAAAGTGGTAGAAGCTTCTATTGCCCATCACGGGGCCGTGCTCAGTGGACACGGGGCTGTGGCCAACTATAAGATTCGCAGAATCCAGGCAAATCTTCATAGTACAAAGATTCTTCTGCACACGGGGCCGTGCTCAGCGGACACGGGGGCGTGGTCAACTAATACAGACAAGCTGCATTAAATGAAGAAAAAGAGGATGTAGACACGGGGCCGTGCCCACTGGACACGGGGCCGTGCCCGAGCTTCTGTTCAGCCTATAAATAGGAGTGCTTGGCTTAAGCTCAAACCATCCCTTGGCACACCACCTCTCTCACACTTCACCCACCACCCACCACCACCATAACACCATCATCCACCACCATCATCCATTGTCCATCATAGAGTGTGTGAGTCGTCTCGGGATCCAAGATTGATCGTAAGAGTTCTTGACAATCAAGGCCATGTTTGCCTAAGTCTCTTACATCACTTGGTGAAGACAAGTGTCTAGTGTAATACTTTTTATTTTTAATCTTTTCGCACTTTTTAATTGGTTTTGTATTAATGACTTTAATAACTAGTTTCTTATGTTGAAGGTGATTCTTCCTTATCGTTTGTCCGTGGTGTCTTGGCATTATTTTACTTTCTATATAAAATAAAAGATTTTCACCATTCATATCTCCACGGTCTATATGGAGGTATGTTGGCTACCTGGTCGGGGGTTAAGGAAACGGTTTGGTAAGAGTCTTGCCGTTGTTCAGCGTTTAGAGATCCTGCAAGGGACCTGGGTCAAATTTAGTAGGACCTCCTTCAATACTTAACGGTATTGGATGGCGGGGGTCCAAACTCTTTGATCCCCTCATAAGTTAAACTACTATTAATACTATAACCCGGCTATTTAGGACTGTATCCCTGCTGACTCAGACTACTTAGCCGAGGGTAACGTCACCTTCAAAAGAGGGGCCTACCATAATTTGCATTAATAACTTAATTAATTATCTTTCAATAATCCGACCCTTTAGGATTGTATCCTTGCTGACTCAAACTACTGGGTTGAGGGTAACGTCACCTCCAAAAGAGGGGCCTACTACAATAACTAAGATAATCTCTTAAAATAGTGCAAAAGTGCGGAAATAATCAAAGGTTACACTATACACGAGTCGGAACCAAGTGATTCATCTTGTCTATCTGTTTTTATTTTTATTTTTATTTTCAGCATTTTAGTAGTTTTTATTTTTCTTAGTTTAAAACATTTTCTAAACTTTTTGATTTGATTAGACGTTGAGGATAAACCGGTACTAAAAGCTCTTGTGTCCTTGGACGACCTCGGTATCTTACCAACACTATACTACGCTCACGATGGGTGCACTTGCCCATATGTGTGTTTAGTGTTAGTAAATATCGTGTTTTATAAATTTAAAACTTGACTAAAAAGTGTTAAAAAAGGGCTTAATATATACATTAAAAACTAACGACCCCGTGTCCACCCGTCTTCTCTTTCTTCATTAATTGCAGTTTGTCTGTAATAGTTGACCACGCCCCCGTGTCCGCTGGGCATGGCCCCGTGTGCAGAAGCGTATCTGTACTATCAAGATTTGCTCAGATTCTACGAATCTTTGCGTTGACCACGGCCCCGTGCCCGCTGGGCATGCCCCCTTGTTGGGAAATAGAAGCTTCTACCACTTTGTCTTTTCTGCAAACACTTGGCACGCCCCCGTGTTCAATGAACACGGGGCGTGTTCAGCCTTCTGTTGTCTTGTTTTTGCTTGGGAAGATGCTGTCGAGGGGTCGGGCATGCCACGTTTATTCATTTTCTTGTATTTATGTTAGATTTGGCTGTCTTTTTGCTTCTTTTGTTCATTTAAGCTCATTTAACCCTGAAAATACAAAAGGAAGACAAAAGCACACTTTTTCCAACATTAGTACAAAAAAAGGGTTAGTTTTATGCCTCATTTGATGTAATTTATATGTTGCATTTTACACACATCAAATACCCCTACACTTGAATCTTTGCTTGTCCTCAAGCAAAACTCTTTATTTTGTGGCTTACACACCCAAATGGAATGGGTAGAAGAGAAGGTTTTGGGCTTGTCATAGAGTGTCGGGATTCCAAGATTCTTTATTAGGTTTTATTTTTATGTTATTTATAATCTTATTCGTTATGATTTATTTAGAACATTTCATAAGATAAATTACTTATTTGGGCATAGCATGCCTATTTAAAATTCCATTTATATACAAGTTCACATACCTCACGGGAGATCACTCAACACTTAGCCGAAGATGTATTTTTGTGAAACACTCGAGTGCGGCATGGAACTTACTTCTACCATATGCTTGCCAAGCAATCAATCCTCCTCGTTTTTAACTATACACCTTTGTAAATATCAAGAGGACTTTTGGGGAAGGGTTAGGCTTGGGTTAAAGGTATGTGGTTGGGTTAGTGGTTAGTAGAAAAGGGCGAAAAGGCGTAAAAAGCGTCGATTTTCATAAAACATTTTGTTTTTGTGACTTTTTATTCTAATGAAGCATTTTTTCAAACAAGCTTTCTTTTGATGAGCTTGTTTGTTTATTGCTAACTTCATTTTTCCTTTTCTATAATTTTTTTTAATACGGAAGTCACAAGAAAAACGAGCTTTGTTACTAAAATAAAGGGTTTAAAATGAAAAAGGTTTTGGTGGGTAAAGGGGTGTTTGTTTTGGGTAAAGAAATGAAAAGGTTTAGGCTTAAAGGGGTTAACTAGGGGGATTTTGGGTAGGTGGTAAAATAAAGAAAAATAATGGTGTTGAAAGAAAAAGGGTTAGTCCTAATGCCTCCATCATTTACTTAATTGGTTTTAAGTTGGTATGGACCGGGAATGTATCGTCATGGCAAGTTCTAGAGTCTTAAGAAACCAAGCGGCTATTCACACAAGAAACGAAAAATGTGCATTTAGTTTTAAGATGTGTATTTGTATGCTCAATAAAGGCTCAAAACTCACTTTTTGTGGGAATGGGTTTTTTAATGGGATCAAGTATATATAATCAAATTTTAACTAGATTTGTTATGCCGTTTCATAATTTTCTTATTTTGGTTCCTTTTTTATCACGACGCTATCGGTTGTAAATTTATAAAAATCTAACCTTCTTAGAACTTGTTATTCCCAAACTAAACCAAGACAAGTAAAAAAATGAGAAATTTTTGAAAAAATTTTTGGGGTGTTTAGCGGTTCCAATAGAGTTTTGTGTAAGTCTTGTAATTAGGACTTGCTAAATTCAAGGTTTTAGCATCCTCCCCACACTTAAATTACACATTGTCCTCAATGTGTCCCAAAAATAAGTTTTTAGGTTGATTGAATGTGTAAAAGGTGTGTTAAAAACAGAATTTTATGTTACTGGACATCTGGACACGGGCCGTGGTGTCCGGGCACGGCCCCATGTTTAGATTGCCAGTAACAAAAATCATCAAAAAGCAACAGAAGCCTGGGCACGGGGGCGTGTTCAGTGAACACGCCCCGTGTCCAGTTACCTGAACTGGGCGATTTTCTGCTGACCTTTTAGCACGGGGCCATGTTGACTGGGCACGGCCCGTGCCGAACTTGCTGTAATGAAGAAAATTTTTCGGGAGGCTCTGTTTTTGTGCATGGGGTGTTGGTGCAAGTTTCCCTTAGTATCCTTCACCATCCCGAGTGTGTTTTATTCCTGAAAATTAAAACTAAACTAGAAAGCATAAAAATTAATCTAACTAAACTAAGGATAGTTCCGCGGAATGCCTCCGTGGTGCGCCACGTTTATAGGGGTCCTTGGCTAGACCCAAAGCCAGTCATATGTTACCCAAGTGGGATGTTTTGCATCCCATGTTGCACCTTCGGAGAGCATCATCAAAACTTGAGTCTATGACTTTCATGTAATTGACCGGGTCATCGTCTTCTACTCTCTTACCAACTCCGAACCTCATTTCCTTGTCCCCAACCCTCAATGTTAGTGTCCCACCATTCATGTCTACCACTGCGTAGGCCGTAGCTAGGAATGGCCTCCCTAAGATGAGTGGTACTTCGGTATCTTCCTCCATATCTAATATGGCAAAGTCGGCCCTGAAGACAAATTCTCCGACTTTAACTAATAGATTTTCAGCGACACCTTGTGGGTATTTCACGGACCTATCGGCGAGTTGTATGCTCATTTTTGTAGGGCTTGTTTTCCCTAGGCCGAATCGGTCGAACATTGATGCGGGCATGAGGTTGATGCTAGCTTCGAGGTCGGCTAGTGCATTACGAATGGGAGATTCCCCAATTGAACAAGGGATGGTGAAGCTTCCGGGATCGATCTTCTTTTGCAGGAGTTTGTTGAGTAGCAAGGCGGAGCATTCTTCGCTTAAATTAACTAATTGCAATGATTCAATTTTCCTTTTGTGAGTGAGGAAGTCTCTCATAAATTTTGAATATTTAGGCATTTGGGTTAGGACTTCAACAAATGGAATATTAACATGCAATTGTTTTAGTAAATTTACGAATTTTGAGAATTGCTCATCGGTCTTTTGGCGGATTAACCAACCGGGGTATGGTACCGGAGGATTCTTGGTGGGCTCTTGATTTGGTGGAGGAGACGTCTCTTGTTGGGGTGCCGGTGGAGTTGTGGTTTGGCTAGATCGGGTCTTCTCAGTTGGAGGTAACGGAGTCTCCTCGGGCCCCACAGTACGGTTTCTCAATGTGATGAGATGCACTTGCGCTTTTGGGTTGGTTTCGGTATTGCTTGGTAACGCGCCCTGTGGTCTCTCAGGGAAATTTTGAGCTAGTTGATTTATTTGTTTTTCAATGTTTTGAATACTAGCTTGTTGATTTCTAAAGTTCGATTCCAGTTGTTGAAGTCGATCTGAGTTTTTCTTTTCGGTGTCGGAGATGAGGCGAGATACGGTATCTTCAAGCCTCTCTCGTCCCCCTTGTTGCTGTTGAGAGAAATTTTGTGACTCGTTTCTTGGTTGTTGAAAGTTTGTTCGTTGGTTTAGATTTTGTTGGTTACTACTATTGTCGGGTTCTCTCCAACCAAGGTTAGGGTGGTTACACCATCCTTGGTTGTAGCTACCCGTTGGAGGACCCGACAGCCTAGGTCTATTATCAATGTAGTTTACCGATTCTATTTGATTATCCATTTCTTTCATACAACTCCAATTTTCATGTGGCCCACCGCACCCTTCGCAAGCCATAACCGAAGCCGTTTTTTCCATTTCTGACTTTTTGATTTTTGAAGAAAGGGCCTCGATTTGGGCTTGCAAGGAGGTGCTTTCATCAACCTTATGGGCGCCCGGGGCAATAGATTTTTTTCCTCGGGGGGTGTGCCACTGAAAATTGGTTTGAGCAATTTCCTCAATTTGATTATAAATTTCATTTGGGCGACGATTACCTAAAAGTCCCCCGAAGCTAGAGTCAAGTGTTTGTTTTGTGTGTGGCAACAACCCATTATAGAAAGTGGATACTTGTTGCCATACCGCAAGACCATGATGAGGACATTTTCTTAGTAGCTCCTTGAACCTTTCCCAAGTTTCATATAAGGATTCCCCGTCCTCTTGTGAATATGTGTTAATTTCAGTCATTAATTTAGCCGTTTTAGCAGGAGGGAAATACTTATATAAAAACTTTTGGGCTAGTTCATCCCAGGTGTTTACCGAGCCAACTGGGAGGGTATTAAGCCAAGCCTTAGCTCAGTCTTTTAGTGAAAATGGAAACATTCGAAGGCGGATGGCGTCATTTGATGCTCCATTGATCCGAAAAGTATCACATATTTCCAAGAAGTTAGTAATATGTAAATGGGGATCTTCGTCCGCAAGCCCGTGGAAGGTTGTGGAGTTTTGGAGCATTTGTATCAAATGCGGCCGAAGTTCGAAGTTGTTGGCATCGACATTCGGTGCATTGATAGCGGCGCCGAGATTACCTACGGTGGGTCGTAGGTAGTCCATGAGGGTACGTTGATCCGCCATTGGAAGTGGTTCCCCCGAAACTTTCTCTTGGTTTTTAGCTTTAAGTCTTTTTCTTAGAAAGCGTTCGGGTTCGTCAAGAGGTTCTTTTATGTCTCTACTAGAACTGGAGCTCATACACTACGTAGAAAGTTCAGATGTGGTGCCTGGGTTCCAAGTCCTGCAATAAAAAAAAAGAAAGTTGGTCAGAAGTTTCACCACGGCCCCGTGCTCAGATGAACACGACCCGTGGTCGGAGATACAGTAATTGTTTTCCGGATCCCTATTACTGGGGAGCTCGACACGGCCCCGTGTTGCACCCACACGGCCCCGTGCTCAACTCTCTGTAACTCGGAAAATAAAAACTACCAGTAACAACGCTGGGCACGGCCCGTGTCCGACCAGGCACGGCCCGTGCTGAGCTCTGCAGAAACTGAAAAGTTAAGAAAAATCCTAAAATAATAATAATAATAATAATAATAATAATAAGAAAAAACGATTAGGTCGTTGATTCCTAACTTTCTTAAAATCCTTGTGTCTCCGGCAACGGCGCCAAAAACTTGAATAGTGTTGTCGTGTATATATTTTTAAGTATATTTTTCGCCCTTTTTAACACTTTAGTCAAGATTTAAATTTATAAAACACGATATTTTATTAACACTAAACACACATATGGGCAAGTCACCCATCGTGAGCGTAGTATAGCGTTGGTAAGATACCGAGGTCGTCCAATGACACAAGAGCTTTTAGTACCGGTTTATCCACAACGTCTAATCAAATCAAAATTTTAGAAAAAGGTTTTTTTTTTTTAACAAGAAAATAAAAACTAACTAAAAATGCTGAAAATAAAAATAAAAATAAAAACAGATAGACAAGATGAATCACTTGGATCTGACTCGCCTTTAGTGTTGTTGGGATTGAACCCTACCAGAGGAACAATTGATTAAAGCCAAAACCGGATCAGAGCAGTGGATCCATAAATAAGCAGATGTTTGTGTTTACATTCTCTCCCCTTGAAAGTGGTTTCAACATCTGATGACCTCCATCCACTGATCCTTTACATCAAACTGCTGACCTACAACTACTGATCATGTAAAAGACTGATGTAGATTAAAGCCCTGTTGATCAATCTACTGCTATGGGTCAAGCACTGTTGAAGTTATCAATTACTGCTAGAGTCACAACAGTGGAAGGATAAAGCAGTAGTTTAGTTTCTCTTATGTAATGTATTGTAATTAGTGTTTAGCATAGCAGTGTTTGTATTAGATCAGTTGTTAGAGTTTGTTAGGAGGTTAGATGTCACCTTTCATGGTGACGTCAGCAAAGATGCCACAGTGGTTTGTCCGTACCAATAAATAGAACAGTACCCTGTACTGTTCTATTAGCTCTTCACCAATATTCTTCCTGTACGAACAAACATTATGAGCTCAGGATGAGGGGGAGTTTGTGTAACAACCCTCAGTAAAACCGACACTCTCAAATATTTCCGACACCCTATTATATATCCCAATATGTCTTTAAATACACCCCGTATGTGAAAACCGAGCCCGAAATACAATATAGCATTAAAAATAAAATATAAAATCTGATTTTTAAGCTGAGGCGGGCCGCGTAGGACCCACCCAAACCTCACGCGGGCGGTATCAAGGCTGAAACTTGATTCCGGTGGAATTTTAAGTTTAGGCGGGCCGCGTAAGCTCACCTTAACACTTACGCGGGCCGCGTGAGATCAACAACGCAGAGACACCAGAGGCCGACACGTGTCGACATCGTGGCGAGTCTAGGCGATGACCCGGATCACCAAAACCCTACCCGAGCCAGTACGCGGGCCGTGTGAGTGTCCAGTTTAGCAACTATATAAAGAACGCATTGGGCTTCAATTCAGTTCGTTCATTTTTCAATTCTCAATCACAATTTCTGAATATTAGGCATAGGAAGCTGGTATTATACCCCCTAATTAGCGAGGTTCTGCTCCGTTGTAAGTATTATAACCCCAGTTTCGTATTAGATACGCTGCCCGATTGATTTAGGGTTCCGTAACAACTGTCGTGGTTATGCCCGACGTAGTTGTTGGAATGCCGTCTCGGGGAGGGTATCATTAATATTTTCAAAGGGTTATGATACTAACCTATGTACATTTGTGTAAATTATAGATTATTCCCAGGAAACCCTTACGCGAAGTCTAAGATAGCAATGTGAG
The DNA here is from genome assembly GCA_030545235.1 of Helianthus tuberosus. Lineage (NCBI taxonomy): Eukaryota > Viridiplantae > Streptophyta > Magnoliopsida > Asterales > Asteraceae > Helianthus > Helianthus tuberosus. The sequence continues at coordinate 57,483,667 of CM060437.1, read as the reverse complement.
TTTATCCTCTTTTTTGTTAACCTTTTTGTAATATTTTACAAAACCTTAATGCTTTATAATATGATTAAGCGGTGATTGAGTCTTTGTAGTTCTTCAATTACTGCCGGTATGTTGGGGTTTTCTATACAAAATTTACTTCTGCGAGTAGTAAGTCGGGATGACAGTACGTTACCATTGGACAACGAGTTAGCCAATGTGTAATATGACCCACAAGTCAGGATTGACAGTACTGAATGAGTAATTGTGTAGAAATAAACAATGTGATCACTCTCAATACTGTTTTAATTGATAAAATGTTTCTTGATTAAACTGGGATTCACTCACCAGTATTTCCCACTGACAAATGTTTTTAAAACGCGTTTTAGGTAACACAATGTGACAGCCAATTAGTAAAAAGCCAGTTGGAGAGCACTGAAGGCTTGGGGAAAATGTGGCTATAAAAGTTACCTAAAAGACAATGTTTTAAATTCAATAAAAGAGGGTTTATCCCTATAAACGTATTGTAATAAGAAACTTGGGTTTTACCCATATGATTATTAATATTAAATATGGTGGTTTTACTCTGATAAACATTTCCTAACTACGGTCCTAATGTAATTTCCGCTGCCAAATTAACCAACTGATACCACCAAAATTCTGAGTTCGCGTCCACCCGTTCCCGGGACAGATAAGGGATCGGGGGTTGCGACAGAAGGTGGTATCAGAGCCTAGCCACTGGTCTAAGCCAAAGAAGTGTTATGCTGACACTTAAATTTTAAATTTTGTGTTAGGAAATAATTTATATGATTATGTGTTTTGTGTTATTTGACTATTTGTTAGTTTACAGTATGAGTGATCAAGGACCCTCAGACATGTGTCGTCAGTTGTCTGATTCACCTAGGAGTGAAGGTACCTCTTCATAGCCTGCCCTTTCTGGGTATTCTGATGATCAGGAAGAAGGAATATTTGCTTTTAAAGCTCAGTCAGAAGAGCCATTCCCTCATAAGAAACGAGGATGGTTCAGTAAGGAAGCCTTTGCGTGTAGGAAAAGAATGCGAAAGTTGCAACACCAAAGAGTTTTAGCAGCTGCTAAGCGAATGACAGATGCCCATACACATGATATGCTTAATAGAAGTCTAGCCAATTTCCATATCCTAGCCACAACTACCGCTGACCCAAGTCTGGAACAATTAGTAGCCCCACAACCACTAATCCCAGACCAACCCATGGAGATAGAAAACCCTGAAAACCAAGTGGAGATGCATGACTTCAACCCAGAGGAAATCCCTAGGGTACCTGCACCAAACCCCCTAGACCCAAATTACGACCCCTGGTGGGACGATAATAGGGACTTTGTGCAACGTTACCCGATACATGAAGACACACCCAAACAGAACATAGGAGCCTACCCAGGTATGGACCCTTTAGATCCCTATTACCATGATAACTACATTAGGGAGATATTAGAAGATCCTTACCGATTTCAGGCACTTTCACCCCCATATCAGGAACCCGCACCCCAGATTCCGAACCCAGTCCTAGAACCTGCACCCCCAATGAGTGCAGAAAACGTGCAAGAACTTAGGACATTTGGTGAGGAAATTTTAGAAAGCAGTGAGAGAATGCGACAGGTGGGAGAGCGTCTCGTATGGAAATACGATGAGAGCAATATGGATTTTTGGATAAATCCATATCCATAGATGTGATGGAGGAGACGGTAATAGTAATAATAATATAATATAATAAAATAAAAATAAAAATAAAATAAAATACGTGTGTAAGGATGCCTATTACTATTAGTGTGATTCTATTTCTGTTGGTATTGTAATTTTTATTTCAGTACTAGTGTGTAATAGATGCATAATAGTATATGGAAATAGAGTAAAAGTCATAATGATCGACGTTTTTTGCTAGATTGCGTGTCATATGATTAACTATATTAAATATTATCTTGTGATATTAATATGGGGTAATTGTTTAAAATTCAGATGGCCGATGAAGGAAATCAAGGAAATCTGAATAATGATAACCAGAGTAACATTAACGTGGTTAATGAGAATCCAAGCATCAATAACAATGGAAACCAAATGGATAATAGTGTTGTTCAACATATAGTGGCACAAGGAATCATAGATGCAATGCCATTTATTATTCAAACTATTCAAGAAGCGAATAATAAAAGTAAGCATAGCAGTAAGCGACCCATCGAACCCGAAAACAGCGTAAACAATGGACCCGTACTTCAAATGTCCATTCCCAAAAGGAGAAGAACCGTGTCTTACGGTTGTTCTTATAAAGAATTCTGGTCTTGTAAACCAATGGAATTCTCGGGCAACGAAGGGGCCATTGCAACCCTACGCTGGATAGAGAAGACTGAGGTAGTCTTAAGAATAAGTAAGTGTGCTGAAGAAGATAAGATATTGTTTGCCTCTAATCTGTTTAAGAATTCAGCGTTAGAATGGTGGAACACTATCCTCCAATCAAGAGGAAGTGATAAAACTTACAATATGGAATGGGAAGAATTTAAGGATAAGGTAGAAAGGAAATTCTGCCCACCTAATGAAAAGGAACAGATAGCAAACAAATTCTTAAACCTTAGGATGACTGATGTAGATAGTAAGGGACACACTAAAATATTCTTCGAATATGCTAGAATAGTGCCAACTCTTGCTTCACCTGAACCAGTGTTAATCTCCCGTTATATTTGGGGATGAATTGGGGAGATAAGACACGTAGTCAAGGCAGCTAGACCTCAAACTATAGAAGAAGCTGTAGAACTAGCAAATACCTTGACAGATGAACTAGTCCGTACCCAAGAAGAAGATCAAAGAAGGAACCTAACCTAGAAGCTCACACAAGAATTTCGTTCTAGAAATTTTAATCATGGGAAAAATATAGGTTCTACCTCTACACCTTACTGTAAGAATTGCAAAAGAAAGCATTCAGGAAGATGCTCCATATACTGTAACTTTTGCAAAATATCGGGACACAAAGAAGAAAACTGTAGGAAAAAAGCTAATAACAGGATATGTTACAACTGCGGAGAACAAGGTCATATCAAGCCTAATTGCCCAAAATTAGCTCCAGCTAAAAACAACAAGAATACTCAAAATGCTAGAGCATTTCTTCTGACTGCAGATGAAGCCAAGATGATTCCAGATGTTATAGCTAGTACGTTTTTAGTTAATGATGTTTTTGCTAAATTATTATTTGACTCTGGTGCAAACCAAAGTTTTATTAATACATCATTTTGCAAATTTCTAAATCAGTCATTAACTAAACTACCACAAGAATGCCTAGTAGAGACAGCTAATGGAGAAACCGTTAGGATTTCTGAAATCTTGCAGGGAGCAAGAATAGAAATTTTAAATCAGAAATTTATTGCAAACATTTATCCTATGAATCTGGCACGATTCGATGTTGTTTTAGGAATGGATTGGTTAATAGCCAATAAAGCCAGTATTTTATGTGATCAAAAGTCAATTCAAGTAAATTCACCAAAAGGTAAAACGATCACAATTAAAGGAGATAAATCATCTAGAACCACAAAATTCATCTCTGTGATGAAAATTGCAAGTTATATAAGAAAATGTTCTATAGTGTATTTGATTTCCATAATCACTAACACTAAAGGAAAGGATTTAAAAGATATTCCAGTAGTATCTCAGTTTTAAGATGTATTTCCAGAAGAATTGCCAGGATAACCTCCAGATAGGGAAGTTGAATTCAGAATCCATTTAATACCAGGAACATCACCGATTGCCAAAGCACCTTACCGTTTGGCACCTGCAGAAATGCAAGAATTAAAGAAACAATTGGACGAATTGTTAGAGAAAGGATTTATACAACCTAGTTCGTCGCCATGGGGAGCGTCGATACTGTTTGTTAAAAAGAAAGACGGATTAATGCGTATGTGCATTGACTACCATGAATTGAACAAAGTCACGATTAAGAATCGGTACCCATTACCAAGAATCGATGATCTGTTTGATCAACTGCAAGGAGCTCGATTTTTCTCTAAAATCGATTTAAGGTCAGGATATCATCAATTAAAGGTACAGGAAAAAGACATTCCTATGACCGCATTCAGAACAAGGTATGGTCATTATGAATTTACTGTCACGCCATTTGGTTTAACCAATGCCCCAGCCACATTTATGGACATGATAAACCGAATATGTAAGCCATATTTGGATAAATTCATAATTGTTTTTATAGATGATATTCTCATTTACTCTAAGAATAAGGAAGATCATGCAAAGCATTTGCATGCACTTTTAAGTTTATTAAGAAAGGAAAAACTTTATGCTAAATTTTCCAAGTGCGAATTTTGGTTAGAACAGGTACAGTTTCTTGGACACCTAGTCAATCATGAAGGAATTCATGTGGATCCAACAAAAATCGAGGCAATTACTAAATGGAAAACCCCTGAGTCACCAACCGAGGTAAGAAGTTTCTTAGGATTAGCTAGTTATTATAGAAGATTTATTCAAGATTTTTCTAGAATAGCCATTCCCTTAACTAAGCTAACCTATAAATCTGCTAAGTTTGAATGGCGATTAAAACAAGAAGAAGCCTTTAGAATCCTTAAGCAAAGATTAACCCATACACCCATACTAGCATTACCAGAAGGAATTGAAGACTTTGTAGTCTATTGTGACGCTTATAAATTAGGTTATGGATGTGTATTAATGCAACGACAAAAGGTTATAGCTTACGCATCTAGACAACTTAAGAATCATGAAGAGAATTATTCAACCCATGATTTAGAGTTAGGAGCTATAATTTTTGCTCTTAAGATTTGGAGACACTACTTATATGGTAGTAAGTTTACTGTATTCACTGATCATAAGAGTTTAAGGTATATTTTTAAGCAAAAGGAATTGAATATGAGACAAAGACACTGGATGGAGATGCTTAGTGATTACGATTGTGATATCCAGTATCATGAAGGAAAAGCAAATGTAGTGGCAGATGCTTTAAGCCGAAAGTATCATGAAAAGCCAAAAAGGGTACGTTCTCTTAAATTAAATCTGCAAGTAGATTTAAATGACCAAATAAGAGAAGCACAGGAATCAGTAATCAAGGATGATGCTGAAAAATTGAAAGGTATGATTAAAGAGTTAGAACAAGGAACAGATGGAATTTGGAGATTCCATAAAAAGAGAATATGGATACCTAAATTACGAAACCTACGTCATCGTATATTAGAAGAAGCCCATAAGTCTAAGTATACGATGCATCCAGGAAATGATAAGATGTATCAAGATTTAAGAAAAAATTTCTGGTGGATAGGAATGAAAAAGGACATAGCAGCCTATGTTTCTAAATGTTTAACCTGTTCACAAGTCAAAGCTGAACACCAGAAACCCTCAGGTCTATTACAACAGTTAGAAATGCCAGTGTGGAAATGGGAATTAATAACAATAGATTTTGTTACTAAATTACCCAAAACTAAGAAAGGAAATGATACAATCTGGGTGATTGTAGATAAGCTAACTAGGTCAGCTCATTTCCTACCAATGAAGGAAACTTTCAGTATGGAACAGTTAGCTAAGTTATATGTAAATGAAATTGTTTCTTTACATGGCATTCCTTTATCAATTGTTTCTGATAGAGATAGCCGATTTACCTCTCATTTTTTGTCAAGTTTCCAAAAGGCAATGGGAACAAAGTTAAAGTTGAGCACAGCTTATCATCCTCAAACGGATGGACAAAGCGAAAGGACAATTCAGACAATGGAGGATATGCTTAGAGCTTATGTAATTGATTTCGAAGGTAATTGGGACGATCACTTACCTTTAATAGAATTTTCTTATAATAACAGTTATCACACAAGTATCAATGCTGCATCATTCGAAGCACTTTATGGACGAAAGTGTCGAACCCCAGTCTGTTGGGCAGAAATTGGGGAAAAGCAACTATCTGGACCTGAGATAGTACAAGAAACAACCGACAAGATTATTCAAGTCAAGGAACGACTGAAAGCAGCACGTGATCGACAGAAGAGCTATGCTAATAACCGACGCAAGCCATTGGAGTTTCAAGTAGGAGATAAAGTATTGTTGAAAGTCTCTCCTTGGAAAGGAATAGTAAGATTCATCAAACGGGGAAAGCTAAGTCCCGGGTATATTGGACCTTTTGAGATTATTAGAAGAATAGGACCTGTAGCCTATCAGCTACAACTACTAGAGAAAATGGCAGGAATACATGATGTATTTCATGTATCTAATCTCAAAAGTGTTTAGCTGATGAATCACTGATAGTACCTCTTAAGGATATAGAGGTAAATGAACAACTCAAGTTTGTAGAAAGACCTCTACTAATTGAAGATAGGAAAGTTAAAAACCTCAAGCATAAGAGACTAGTTCTGGTCAAAGTGAAGTGGGACTCCAAAAGAGGACCTGAGTACACATGGGAGCTTGAATCTAAAATGCAAAGGAAATATCCGCACTTGTTCCAGTAGATCTCGAGGACGAGCTCTAAAACAATGTGGGGAGGATGTAACAACCCTCAGTAAAACCGACACTCTCAAATATTTCTGACACCCTATTATATATCCCAATATATCTTTAAATACACCCCGTATGTGAAAACCGAGCCCGAAATACAGTATAGCATTAAAAATAAAATATAAAATCTGATTTTTAAGCTGAGGTGGGCCGCGTAGGACCCACCCAAACCTCACGCGGGCGGTATCAAGGCTGAAACTTGATTCCGGTGGAATTTTAAGTTAAGGCGGGCCGCGTAAGCTCACCTTAACACTTACGCAGGCCGCGTGAGATCAACAACGCAGAGACACCAGAGGCCGACACGTGTCGACATCGTGGCGAGTCTAGGCGATGACCCGGATCACCTAAACCCTACCCAGGCTAGTACGCGGGCCGCGTAAGCCCCGCTTATCTTTTACGCGGGCCGCGTGAGAGTCCAGTTTAGCAACTATATAAAGAACGCATCGGGCTTCAATTCAGTTCGTTCATTTTTCAATTCTCAATCACAATTTCTAAATATTAGGCATAGGAAGCTGGTATTATACCCCCTAATTAGCGAGGTTCTGCTCCGTTGTAAGTATTATAACCCCAGTTTCGTAATAGATACGCTGCCCGATTGATTTAGGGTTCCGTAACAACTGTCGTGGTTATGCCCGACGTAGTTGTTGGAATGTCGTCTTGGGGAGGGTATCATTAATATTTTCAAAGGATTATGATACTAACCTATGTACATTTGTGTAAATTATAGATTATTCCCAGGAAACCCTTACGCGACGTCTAAGATAGCAATGTGAGTTTATCCTCTTTTTTGTTAACCTTTGTGTAATATTTTACAAAACCTTAATGCTTTACAATATGATTAAGCGGTGATTGAGTCTTTGTAGTTCTTCAATTACTGCCGGTATGTTGGGGTTTTCTATACAAAATTTACTACTGCGAGTAGTAAGTCGGGATGACAGTACGTTACCATTGGACAACGAGTTAGCCAATGTGTAATATGACCCACAAGTCAGGATTGACAGTACTGAATGAGTAATTGTGTAGAAATAAACAATGTGATCGCTCTCAATATTGTTTTAATTGATAAAATGTTTCTTGATTAAACTGGGATTCACTCACCAGTATTTCCCACTGACAGATGTTTTTAAAACGCGTTTCAGGTAATACAATGTGACAGCCAATTAGTAAAAAGCCAGCTGGAGAGCACTGAAGGCTTGGGAAAAATGTGGCTATAAAAGTTACCTAAAAGACGATGTTTTAAATTCAATAAAAGAGGGTTTATCCCTATAAACGTATTGTAATAAGAAACTTGGGTTTTACCCATATGATTATTAATATTAAATATGGTGGTTTTACTCTGATAAACATTTCTTAACTACGATCCTGATGTAATTTCCGCTGCCAAATTAACCAACTGATACCACCAAAATTCTGAGTTCGCGTCCACCCGTTCCCGGGACAGATAAGGGATCTGGGGTTGCGACAGTTTGTTACATGCATGCATTGTAATCGTTGTTAAAATAAATTCAATCTTTCGGTTCTATGTTGAAAATGTGTGTTCAAAGCAATTCTCCTGTTTGATTGTGTGCAAAGTTTATTTCCATTTATATTCCGCTGCACTACTTGTTCATCTTTCATCTTAATTCAAATGTAAAACACAATCAATCTAAACTCAGATCCTAACAATTGGTATCAGAGCTCGGACAGTCAAAATTGATTTAACAATCATTTTGACATAAATAGTTCAGCTCACAATCGTTGATACTGATAGTTGTTCGTTTTGTTGAAAAACAGAGTAAGGCTTAATCACCACCAAAGTTGATTAATCAGTACCTGTAAAACAACCAGGATGACGTCACAATCACAAGATGATAAGAATAACATCGGCTCACTTTTGAAACCACCCATGTTAAAACGAAATGAATACAACATCTGGGAGAGAAGGATGGGTCACATCCTTGCTCAACAGAACACTGGATGTTGGAGATCAGTTGTTTTTGGGCCCCATGTTCCCATGGTGCCGAGTGGCGAGGATTCAAAGAAGTTCGAACCTAAAAAATATGAAAACTATACTGAAACTGATTTTCAAAAGTTCGAACTAGATGCCAAAGCATTCAGCATCATTGCATCTGCATTACCCAATGAAATCTATGCTGGGCTGTTACATTGTAACAGTGCCAAAGAGCTATGGGATGCACTTAAGGAACAATTCGGGGGAACTAAAGAAGTAATTGAAAATAATAGGGAAATTCTGAATCAGCAGTATGAAACCTTTTGTCACATTAAGGGTGAGTCATTGACTCAACAGTTTGAGAGATTCAGTTGTCTCATTAGTGAGCTAAGACTTGTTAAGGTTGAATTTCCTAAATCTACCCAAAATAGCAGGTTTCTTAGATCACTACCTGAAAAATGGGATACAATTGCCTTTGTGACTAGAAATTCTGTTGAGTTCAAAGACCTAACACTGACCCAACTTCATGGTAAACTCCTGACCTATGAAAGGGAGTTAAACCAGAAAAAGAAGTTGCAAGAGTCTGGCAAAGTTACAGATGACTATTCATTTGGCAACACAGCTCTTCTGGGTCAAGAAGAGTCTGACAGCAGTAAGGATCAGAGTTATGATCATTTTATTGACATAACTGCTGGAGGTAATTTCAACTCTGATCCTCACTCATCCAACTTTGCTTTCACAGCAAATGGAGAAAGCCAGAACTCTGATAATTTGTGCTTTGAACTCAATGATTTGCAACACTTTGATCTCACTGACTTAGAAGAAATGGACATCTTGCATCAATTGGCATTGCTTAGTGTGAGAATAAGCAAATTCTATAAAAGAACAGGGAGAAAATTCCCAGGGTTACATGGGAATTTAAAAGTGGGGTTGGATAAGTCAAAAATCAAGTGTTATAAGTGCAATAGGCTAGGTCATTTTGCTAGGGAATGCAAGAGTCAAACCACTAGTCCAATTATAACTCATCCCAACTCAAACCCTAGACCACAACACCAAAGCACTGTGCATTATGCCCAATATACCCCTGCAACCCATGTTAACACTGCTCACTATGCTGCAACCCATGTGCTTGTGCATTATGTTCAAACCACTGTTCCATAAATTCAGTATGTTCAAACCCCTGTCCCTCAGGCACAAGTGCAACCTGTTGCACCTCAACAAACTGCTCCAACAGTGGTTCAACCAGATCAGCAAAGCTTTTTTACCCAAGGCTTTGTTGACTGGAGCAGTATGCCTGATGAACTTGGTGATGAAAATTTTGCACTCTATGCTTCTAATGATACTTTTAATGATGAATTTTGTCTGATGGAATTAGAGTCAATACCAGAAGGGGTAAAAGCTGAAGGAGAACAGCTAAGTGCTGAAACAGTGGATGAAGTGGCTGAAGCAGTGGTTACTGCAGTTGCTGGTGAACTACTGCTGGGAGAAAATTCAGAAACCCTAATTGAACCACTATTTGACCCCTGGTCCAAAGAAGAAAAAGAAGAGAAGGAAGAAGGTGAGAAAGAAGAGAGAGCTGATGAAGAAAATGATCATCGATGTGATTGTGCTATGATGGCTGCTGCCAAGGTATCACCTCAGGTTCTTGAAAATCTGTGTTCAGACAAATGCATTATTGCATTTGCTAGCATTAAAGAGGTAAATGAAAACCTTAGGGATAAAATCTTAACTGATGAATTCAAACTTGAAAAGTCATTAAAAGAACTTAAAAACAAATTGGCTGAAAAGGATAAAGAAATCTGCAGTCTCAAAGAAGAGCAAAGCATAACCAAGAACCAACTCCAAACTATGGTAGAAAAATACCAAGTTTGTAAAAAGGATTTGGAGTCCATCCAAATCACTTGTGAAAGATGGGTGGAATCTTGCAAAGGTTATGAGGTCATGCTTGAAAAACAGCTTGAAAGAACCCCCCTTGAAAAACTTTGGTAGTGTTCCTGAATCTGAATAAACATAATAACTCAGAGCACATGGAGCCATCTTCTTATTTTTCTGTCAATGTCAAGTGTGGAATAGGATATAGAAAATATGATGAACTTGAAAACACTGCTGTAAAACAAGCTTGTTCAACTGAAATAAAACCAACCAACAAGAATGGCCAAGAAGTTAAGATAACTGAGAACTTGGTAACAAAATCACTCTGGAAAGATCTGTGGGGTCCTCAACCTTTGAGGAAATTGAAAAATACCAATTTAAACCCATATGGTCTGATGAGTGTGACATTCTTGAAAACTTAAAGCCCATGGATTTCACAACTACTGATGGTGTCACAGCTCCAAAAGCAAAGGTCATTCCTCTCAAAGACATCCCAACAGTGGTTCAAAATTCTGTTGCTAAAGAATCTGAGAAAAGGAAGAAAAGAGAAAAGATCAAAAACCTGTTTTGTGATTTTTGTGAAAAGAAGAATCATCTAACAAAAGACTGTTTTCATCTAAAAGCATATGATCTAAACAAAACAAGTGTCATTGTACCTGCTGAAAGCTGCACCATCTGTGGTAAAACAAACCACAAAACTCAAGAATATGTGTATCTCAAAAACTTTGATGTAAAAAAGAATGAGTACACTGCAAAAACATCCTCGAGTTCATCAACATCATCTGTCAAGTTCACCAAGAATCAACCACTGTTTGTGCCAGTCCAAACAGCTGTTACAAAACAGCTGAACCAAACATCTGTCAAAAGAGATGTTCAGGTGACTGATGCACCCCCTGCCAATAAATACAGAAGAGGCAAGGGACAACCACCATACCAAAGGATCCCACATGTTTATGAGGCTTACAAAAGGCCTTCTAAACCAAGAGTGAACAGGCATCCTTTTGGTTATCAGCAGATCATTGGGCAAGACCCTTAATAGTGGTTAGAGAAAAACAGTCTAAAAACTGTCCAAACCCCTGACCTAACCACTGCTCATCCATCTGAACTTAACCTAGACACTGCTGAGACCCCATCCAAAGCCATATTGGCTTTGGAGACCCTAATGAACAAATTCTTTACTACATGCGCAGGGAGCTTCTGCATGCTTAGATAGTCTTTGGTATGTAGATAGTGGAGGCTCCAGGCACATGACAGGATGTAGAGCCCTTCTCAAAGATTTCAAAACACATGGAGGGGGTGATATATCCTTTGGGAATAATAGTAAAGGAAAGGTTCTGGGGTCTGGTACTGTGCAATCTGGTAAAGTTAAGTTTGAAAATGTCAATCTAATAGACAATCTAAAATTCAACCTCCTAAGTGTCTCTCAGATGAGTGATAAGGGCTATGGCTCTTTCTTCACAAAGGATTGTTATAGGATTGTTGGACCAGAAATGGTTGAAAAGATTGAAGCAATAATAAAAACTGGAAAAACCCAACTTGTTGCATAAAGAAGTGGCAATGTTTATGTGGTAGATATGTCAAAAGAGAGCCCCAGGACTGATGCCTGTCTGTTCTCAGCTGCATCAAACAAAGAGACAGAATTATGGCACAGGAGATTGGGGCACACAAATCTCAAGACAATCACTGCCATTTCAAAACAGGGGTTAGTAAGAGGTTTACCTCAAAAACTGTTCACCTGTTCTGAGCATTGGGTTTCCTGTTTAAAAGGAAAACAACATAAAAGCTCTTACAAATCAATTGAAGAGTCCAAAACAACCAAATGTGTAAGTCCCGAAAATCCGGATCAAACAACGATATCAAAGAAACCAAGGATGCGCGGAATCCAAACTTGATGATGATCAAGAAATCAAGAACACAAAGATGAAGATTTGAAGATTGGAATGATTCAATAGCTTAAAGTTGCATACAATATGAATTGTCTAATACAACTTTCTAAAACAAGAGAACCAACCCATGCTCCTCATTTCTATTTCCTATTTAGGGAGAGTTTCCCCCAAAACCCTAGGCCCATTATCCCTAAGCCCACTCCAATACCCACATTCTAGAAACATGGTCCATTAGCCTATAATTCCTACTAATCCATAAACCTATAGGGCCTAACAATCTCCCCCCTAGGTTTACTGGATTAGTTGCTGAATCCGTTAGGAGGACCACCAGGCAACGGGGCCGGATCAGTAAACAAGTGATTCTTGATCCACATCCTTGAACTTCTTTTCCAGCTTAACTTTCAACAGACATCAGCGTACCCGCATTGCTTTGTAGTTGCTCGATCCTCAGATCTTTGCTTGATTTTTGAGCTTGCAAAGATGAGATCTGAGCTTCTTTCAGGGCAGCATCTTGTTCCAACACAATCACTCTTCGCTGCAACTTTGCTACATCAACAGCCGTATCATCATCACTATCTCTTTCTTCAACAAATTTCATCTTGCTAGCGGCGAAACGCATGGCTGCTTCATCATGCTCAGAGAAACTGGCACCACTGGAACTTCCTACATTGAACCTGATGCCACTTAAGCTTTCTGGTTGCGAGTGAGTTGTTTCAGGCAGATCGAGATCGAAATCAAAATTTAAATCAAAATCGAGATCTTGCGTGTTTGTTTCTTGAGTGGCAATAGTGACATGTGGATCGGTGGGCATAGTAGGCTATGGTTCTGAGCTTGGGCCAGTAGAATGAAAATCAGGAGCTGTTTCGGTTCTGCGTTTCTTGTTGGATGCTTCTTCAGCATCATCTGTCGCACTATCTTCACCATGAACTTCTTTTTCAGGAATAGGTACAGAAGGAGGGTTTCCGAAACTATTCTTCAAAGACTCAATCAGGGCTTGAAGGTCTTCAGTCGTCATTTACGTTGATTCTTGAACGGGTTCGTCAGCTTTCTCAGAGACAAAAACTTCCACATCACTGTCCTCATCAGATTCTTCTTCGTCTGAATCTAGAATTTTTGTTTCTATCTCAGCTTTCTTATCAGCAAGTGTCTGTTGTACGTCATGTTCTTCGGCAACTGTGGCATTCAAAGGCTTTGGTTTGAAAAGTATAAGAACCTGCACACCTCGTAATTCGAATAAGTGGTCTGGGAATACAATGAGAGGATCAGAAATGCTTAAGAAAAGAGATTAGTCTGAAATGTAACTCGAAAGAGAAATGGTTGACAATTTATAGAGTTTCGGATTTAGGCCTGAGATCAACGAGCCAGCCCCAATTCAGAACAGTGGTCCGAATTACATTCGAGGGCAATGGGCCGGATCTGATTCGTTTTATCTGAAACAGTGGGCCCCAATCCGAAACAGTGGGCCAGATTATTACTTTAATGTTTTTCATTTTCAAGACAGAAAACATCTTTCTCAAAATCAACGATCCAACCAACCGAGCAACCTTTTTTAGCAAAGAGATAATCAAAACAAAACAAATTAATAATAGAAAACTAATGGAGGAGTAATATAGGGAGAACCTGCCATGGGATCAAAATCGTTCTCGAACTGATTAAGGGACACTTTTCAGCCCTTCGTTTACTTGGGCCGGTCCATGCAATTGTTGATATGTTTGTCCTCTTAAATCCACCGCTCAAACTTCAACTTTTTGCTTTGTGATACGCTTTTAGGTAGTTTTATACTGTGACATCTGTGTGTCCCATTCCAAGGCATACCCTCGCGATCAAGGTAAGCACAACGGTTCATCGTAGCAGGTGAGTATACTGAGATCATCCTTTTATTATATTTTTTTATTTTTCAACGCCAGACTTCCTGGTGAACAGGTCAGTACTTTCGTACAGGAGAGAGACCAAGGAAGATCTGACGAGGGCGAGACAGATACCTTAAACGGTACGAATTTGGCTATGATAGCTCACGGAATTCTCTTATTTTGTGAGATTTCTTCCGTTTTCAGGTTTTGGCCCTTTTTGTGGCTCTTTTAGCAAGATATCCTGACTGTGTCCAAGTCTGCATATAATCTGGATGCAACAGAGGGACAGCCCTGATATCCCGGATGAATCATCAGCATAAAGACCTGAAACCTCAGATGTTGGCTATCTATCAATGCAGGATTTAAGACCATGAAATCATACACCGTTGGTCTGTTACCCACGAGATGACCAGTCCATTATGTTTGTATCACTTTTGCTTCATTTGCTTTTCGAGCGGCAGACCTATCAACACATCGCAGTGGAGCCTAACCTGTTTAACATTGAAACATTACGTGTGTTAATCAAGTTCTTTAACACGAAAGCTCATTTCATTTCCCAGCAACTTTTCTCCCCCTAAATTTGTGCAAAAGTAACATACTTTATGCCCAAATTTACCAGATGGAAACACATAAAAACCCTTATTATTATTTACAAGAGGTTTTTTTTTTTTTTTTTTTTTTAATGTCAGACTTCCTTCAAGTCACCCTTGGTGAAGATCAGACCAACATTTCCAACAAGCAGACGAATCAAGTTCAAATAGGCAGTATTCCCAGTCTTCTGCGAGTGCATCCTAATAGACCTCTTCATCATAGTATTCTTCCCCATGAGAATAACGGAATCACCTCTCAACCCGTGACGAATGTTCTGGAGCTGGTTGGAACCAACATTATCGGCAGCGGCAACAAGCACTTGAGTGTAGTCATCGAGAAGCTGGCAGAGCTTGTGGTCGTAAGCGATCTTCTTATCGGCCTTTGAAACCTTGCCCATTGTTGTTTTTTGAGAAAGTAAAGGCTGGATATGAACGGAAGAGATGGAGGTTTACAAAACCGAGGGCCAAGACAGCGGTGGAGGTGCTGAAACAAGGCGGACAGCGGTGGCGGCCGTCGCTTTAACCTCTTCTATTCAAGTGGTGGAGAGAGAGAGGAACTGTAAACCCTAACTACTGCAACTAGCCGTGTTAAAGTCATGAGTCTTAGGAAGAAAAGATATTGTTTGGTTATTGTTGATGACTTTTCTAGGTTTACATGGACTTATTTTTTACACTCAAAAGATGAGACTGCAGGCATTCTGCAAGACTTTGTGAAACAGGTTGAAAATCAGTTTGACCTTCCAGTAAAAATCTTCAGAAGTGATAATGGCACAAAGTTCAGGAACAAGGATTTAGATGATTTTTGTGTGTCAAAAGGAATTGTGAGGCAATACAGCATTCCAAGGACACCAGAACAAAATGGGGTTGTTGAAAGAAAGAACATGACTTTGATTGAGGCTGCCAGAACCATGCTTGCAGATTCAGGTTTGCCATTAACTTTTTGGGCAGAGGCAATAAACACTGCCTGTTATGTCCAAAACAGAGTTTTAATCAACCCCAGGCATCAAAAGACTGCCTATGAACTGTTGTATAAAATAAAGCCATTGATTTCATATTTCAAAGTTTTTGGCTGCCCATGCTTCATTTTAAGCTTAAAAGATTCTAT
The DNA here is from genome assembly GCA_030545235.1 of Helianthus tuberosus. Classification (NCBI taxonomy): domain Eukaryota; kingdom Viridiplantae; phylum Streptophyta; class Magnoliopsida; order Asterales; family Asteraceae; genus Helianthus; species Helianthus tuberosus. Next base: position 57,467,943 of record CM060437.1, on the reverse strand, counting down.
CTCTAAGTTTGCAGCCAAAATTGATTGTGCTTATCATCTGGGATACTCAACCACTGCTAAGGCCTACAAAGTGTTTAACACAAGGACCAAAACAGTGGAAGAGACTTTGAATGTAAAGTTCAATGAACTTTCATCAATGAAAATCCCAGCAAACCCTGCAGAATTGTTTGATCTTGATTAGTTTACTTTTGAAAATACTGCTGTCAAGACTAACAGTGCAGGTCCATCAAAGGATTCATCATCAGGCTATGGGTATGAAGTCATCATTCCTCAACAAAAGTCTGTCTCAATGGGAAGAGCAGCAGATGTTCAAAACAGCTGTCAAAGCTCAACCACTGCTACATCAACAGTTGTTGACCAAAGTAGCCCTTTAACCCCTGCTTCCACGTCATCAAACACTATTGATAGTCCTCCATCAGTGGATAAAAGTCAGCATGTTTTCACACCAGTTCCACCTATTCCTCCACCTCCATTTGAAGCCACTGCTGGATCATCAAAGTCACTAGCAGTGGTTAGCTCAAATGATTCACATCTGCAGCCTTCACCATTAAATGCCATTGTTCCATACCAAGGAGATCTAATCTTCTTGAAATCTCATCCACCTGACCAAATCATTGGCAACATCAATAAAGGGGTGCTCACAAGAAGTCAATCTCAAAACATTTGTCTTTTTGCTGGTTTCCTATCTCTCCATCAGCCAGTCAAGTACCAAGAGGCACTGAAAGACAACAGCTGGGTAGAAGCCATGCAAGAGGAGCTCCAATAGTTCAAAAGACAACAAGTATGGGAGCTTGTACCACTGCCAGAGGGTGTAAGTCCTATTGGTACAAAGTGGGTCTTCAAAAACAAAACTGATGAAAGGGGCATTGTTGTCAAGAATAAAGCTAGGCTTATGGTTCAAGGGTTCAGACAAGAAGAGGGCATTGACTATGATGAAACACTTGTCCCTGTAGCAAGACTTGAAGCTATCAGACTATTTCTGGCCTTTGTTGTCAACCATAACATCAAGGTGTATCAAATGGATATAAAATGTGCATTCCTCTATGGTAAGATTCAAGAAGAGGTATATGTTTGTCAACCTCCAGGCTTTGAGGATCCATTTAATCCAAATCATGTCTACAAGCTAAATAAAGCTTTGTATGGCCTGAAACAAGCACCAAGAGCCTGGTATGAAACTCTTTCCACTTTCCTACTATCCATTGGGTTCACAAGAGGTAAAATAGATAAAACATTGTTTTTAAAATGGAGAGGAAAGGATTTGATGATTGTCCAGATTTATGTGGATGACATCATCTTTGGAAGCACATGTGATAAAATGTGTGAGGAGTTTAGGCAACTCATGACAGCTGAGTTTAAAATGAGTGCAATGGGTGAACTCTAGTGCTTTCTTGGTCTCCAAGTTAGGCAACTGCAAAATGGCACTTTTATCCACCAAGGCAAATATGCCAAAGAACTTTTAAAGAAATTTGAGATGGATGATTGTAAGCCATGCAGTACACCCATTGCAACCAATAAAATTGTTATGTCTGATGAAAAGGATGATTTGGTTGATCAAACTTTATATAGAAGCATGATTGGGTCTTTATTGTACCGAACTGCATCTAGGCCAGACATCATGTTTGCAACATGTGTTTGTGCAAGATCCTAGTCAGCCCCTAGAAAGTCAAACCTTATTGCTGTAAAAAGGATATTCAGATACCTAAAAGGTGCTCCCACACTTGGTATCTGGTATCCAGCTGATGGTAAAATTGAGCTTTCAGGTTTCTCAGATAGTGACTTTGCTGGATGTGACAAGACAAGGAAGTCCACTTCAGGAGGGTGCCAATTCCTAGGCAACTGCTTAGTGTCTTGGCAAAGCAAAAAGCAAGCAGCTGTTTCCACATCCACTGCTGAGGCAGAGTATATAGCTGCTGGAAGCTGTACAGCCCAACTGCTTTGGCTTCAAAATCAATTGCTGGATTTTGGTATCACTGCCCTAAAGACACCTCTCATGTTGGACAGTCAGGCAGCAGAAAATATCATCAAAAATCCAGTTTCCCATTTAACCACCAAGCACATAGATATCAGACATCACATTGTGAGGGATTGCTATGAAAAAGGTTTGATTTCTCTGCACCATGTACCAACTAAAGATCAGCTGGCAGATGTACTAACAAAAGCATTAGACACATCCACCTTTGAAAGCTTGATCTCTAGGATTGGCATGCTAAACATGGAATAACAGGCAAAATCTTGTTTTCTATGAATAAAAGCATTAAAATGTTTTCAGAAAATAAAAAATTCATCCTTTAAAATAGCTAAGAATGAATTTTTCATTAAATCCTTAAAATTCTGCCATAACCACTGTTTTGGTCAAACATCTGTTCCCTAAAGGTTGTCCACTACTGAAAGTCAACCCCTGTTCTCTCATTTTCTTGGTAATCACTGTTGTTCAAAATCATTGTTTTATCCACTTATAAGGCTATCCACTGATAGTTAAAGTTTCCCACTGCCTTCATTATGATCGTTGCAACCACTGATATTTGCTCAACCAGTGGTTTTCAAAACAACTGTCTTCCATTATTCATCTTCTCATCAGAGGTTGGCACGTGGACAGTACATAGCGGTCAGATCTTTGTAACCGCTGCCACGTCAGCATTCACTTTTTCCCTTATAAAACCCTGATCTAAACCCCCAAACAAGGTTTTACACTGTCGAATTGAATTCCAAAATTCCTTTCTCAAAGCAGTTTCCACCTTCTTCTTCTCATAATTCATCTTCGTCTTCATCAAAATGACAAAATCAAAGTCTTCATCTTCTAAAAAGGCCACTCAAATGGCTACCACACCCATTGAAATTCCATACAAAGCTCCTCACAACTATCTGGGTCTTCTCACAAAACCCGGTACCACCGATATCTATGATTCCATCATTGACACTATGTCGTCATCAAAGTACAAAACTTTGTTGATAGCAGATGCTCCGATTTACCTGAAAACCCAAAGAGAATTTTGGAAAAATGTTACTCTTGAAAAACAAGGTGAAGACGTCATAGCCATTAATTCCTTTCTCATGGGTAAAACAGTCAAAATCACACCACAATCCATTTCAGAAGTCTTTGAACTCGATGATCAGCAAGGTAAAAATTCTTTTCCCAAAAACGAGCTTAAAACTGACTTCCTTGAAAGGGGGTATGCAGATTCAATAAAAAAGGATACCTTACAAAAAGGTAGGTTTCCATCTGCAACAAGATTTTTGTTCCATACCCTTTTGATGTGTGTTTCAAACAAAACAACTGCTTTCAATGAGATACCATTAAAGATACAACACCTGGGATATGCTATTTTACAAAATGAAAATTTCAATTACTCTCAGGAAATCTTTAATGATTTGGTGAAAAATGTTGATAAAAGCCATTCTTACTATTTCCAAGATTTCTAAGTTACTATTTTCAAAAGAAATTTGGTAAGGATGATGCTCATGTGTTCAAACAAGGTGACTCTTTTCAAATAAACAGCTTGACGGCTGAAACTTTTACAAGATTATCAACACCTTGCAAAACAAAAGCAGAGGTCCCTTAGCAGAATTTAGCAGCTACCACTGCTCCTCAGGTATCTGCTGCTGAGCCTACTGCTCTAGGTGATCACAACAGCAAAAAAACTGCTGTGAATCCCACACCTAAAATCACCAAAAAGCCAAAACAAAACAAAAGAAAACACAAAAGCCCCCCAAACCTACAAAAAAAGCAACTCTGGAGGATGAGATACCAGAGCAACTGCCAGTGCCAGCACAAAAGTCACAAGAAACCACTGCTGCTACTTCCTCACAGCAGATGGTAGAAATATCTCAACCCATGCCTCAAACTCCTCATGCTTCTTCACAAAAAGAACAGGTTGTACACATTGGGACACCACAATATGATGCTCTAGAATCACTTGATTCTATCATCCACAGCCCACTTCCCGGGGCAAATTCGTTTTCAACACCCAACCTCACCTCCATAATTCCCCCACAAACGAAATTATTGTTGGATGCTCTTGATTTGAACCAGACACAAACCAGTCCTTCTCAATCACCTGTACATGAGAATATGCCTGGGTCTGATGTATCAATCATTGCTAACCCACCAACAAGACCTGAGGAGGTTACACCCCTTGAGTTATAAGTAACTCTTGGTGGTAGTTCAAGTGAAGCAGCCACTACAAGTGCTTAACCCACTGGTTTGCATTTGGAAAGTGGTTTCATCAATAAGACTTCCTTGAAGGCAATTTTTTCTCTGAGAACCTTTGTGTATCCGGTTTTTACTGGTTCACTAAAAAGTGTCTCTCAATTTGAAGGAAGAAGTCCCCAGTACAAAGATAAAGGGGCATCAGTGGATGATTTATGGACTACACTTCCTGAGTCAACCACTGTTACAACCACTGCTAGTGGGAAATCAGATGAGCCCATTAAATTGGGTGATGGTTTAATGTACCAAGAATTGATGGATAGAATTGATAAACTTGATACAACTGTTGCAGAAATTAAAGATACGATGCAACAGTTATTGAAAGCTCAAAAGGTACCAACCACTGCTGCTCCAGCTCAAGCACCTGCACCACAACCTGCACCTGCTGCAAATGAGCTCTGGAATTTATTTCAACCACTGCTTATCCATCAAAGGCAGTTAGCTGATCAGCAACATGAGATTCAGCTTCAAAAGATCAGACATGCCATGGATGCAAGGTTTATGGATACTCAAGCAGACATTAAAGCTATCAAGGCTCACTTGTTGACAACCACTGGCACTGCTACTCCTTCTATCATTTTTGTGGACAACCCCCCACCAGCTGATGCCAAAAAGGGGGAGAAAATAAAGCAATGGAAGAAAAAGGGTTATGAGGATGGCTTATACATTGCTTCAGACAGTTCTAGCATGCTTGCAGACATACCCTTGCCAGATGGTTCTAAGAAAATTGATGTGACTACAAATGCCATTGCTGATGCAAAAGCAAAGGTTAAAAAGGATAGGGAGGCAAAGGATAAAGCCAGGTGGGAGCAAGAGAAAAGAGTTTTTATGGAGATGAATGAGCAGGGTGTTTCTGAGCCAAAGGATGAGGAAAATCCTAAGCCAAAAAGAAATCAGCCCACAAGAAATGTGAGGCAACCCAAAACCATACCTTCCAGAAAAACAAAACATGCTTCTAAACCAACAAAAGGCTCAAAACATCAATCTCCCAAACCAGCAATTGTTAAGACTCCTGCTGTATCAACAACTGTTGGTACTTCAGTGGTTTCAACAACTGCTAGCCAAACAACTGCCACCATCTCAACACACACCACTTCAACACACACCACAACCACTGCCTTACCACCACCACCAAAGATCACCTCACCACCAAAAACATCATCATAACCACCATCACCTCCTGCTAAAAAGCAGAAGACATCAGATGTTACAACATCTGTTGTGATGACAACAGTGGTTGAAACACCAGTTGTTTCAACAACTGTTAGTCAGCCACCTTCCACCACTTCACAACCATCCAACACACCACCAGCCTCTCCTAAACTAAAAAGGAGAAGGATAATTTTACCTGATGATGATTCTTCATTACCACCACCAACATCTTCACAATCTCTTTCACTTGTCAATATTCCAAACCCTGTTCCTCTCTCCTCAGCCCAAGTACAACAACCAATCACTACCATCACTCCTGCAGGTTTTCAGTATCCTCTTGAACTCATAGCAGTCAGAGAAGAAATAAAATCCTTCTACTTTGAGGATGATCCTGCTAAAAGGAGTTTGCCATCAGTTGAAGGATATCCTAGGCCTAACAACATTGAAGAATACTTGAAAGTTAAGGCTCAACAGGCAGAGGATATTTCCAAAAGAAACTCACAAGGAAAAACTGACAAAGAAATTCAAAGGCATTATCAATTTCTACTCACACAAGTCAGATCCTTGGAGCAGTTTGCAAAGAATGTATGTCAACAGATATTAAAAAGAGCAGATGAGTCATTATGAAAAGACTACATTGACAACAGCATGGCATACAAGAAATACAAGGGGGAAAAATACATGTATAAAGATTGGACTATTCCTGAGCTTGAAAGTGAGGCAGCCAGGATTCAAGACATGATTAAAAACAAAGTAAAACAGACTCCTCCTGATTGGTCAAAATACAAAAAGAATGTACCTGAAAAGACACTAGAGCTTAAGAGAATGAAAGAGGAATTAATCACAGCTGATTATGGGTCTAGAAATCAAGTGATGAGATGGAAAGAAGACAAAGTCAGGACCACTTACAAAAGGTTGGAGGAACTAAGGAAGAAAGATCCAAGGGTTCCACAAAAACCGGACTATCCTGAAGCAGAGGTTTCAACAAGACCACTAAAGCTGCCAGTCAGGAAATCTACTGCTCCACCTGATGCTTTCATTTATCAAAGAAGAAAACAAAAAGAGATGGAAAAAGAAACACCAGAAGATATAGCTGCTAGTGATGATATTATAAAATCTGTCATTAAGCAGATGATGGCTGAAAATGCTGAACTTGCTCAAGCTCAAAGCACTGCTCAGCCAGTCATCACCAGGCCACAATCTCCAAATTCCTCATCCAATAAAAATCTCCCAAGAAACCCAATGGACTCAAAAGTACTAAAATGGAAAACTGATAAACAGACCCATGTACTGACAGTGATCAAGTCCAGTGGAGAAGTGAAGAAAATAACAAGGGAACAAGCACTTGGCCTAAGTGTTGAAGATCTACAGGATCTCCTTGATCTTCCACTTTGCAGGGATGAAGATGATACAGATGCCCTAGACTTTGAGCTACAACTTAAAGGTCAGATAAGGGAACTGCTGATGAGACAATAAAGATCTACAATAATGAAGGGTTTTGGCATCATCTGTTCCAGGGGGAGATTGTTGGGATTGAACCCTACCAGAGGAACAGTTGATTAAAGCCAAAACCGGACCAGAGCAGTGGATCCATAAATAAGTAGATGTTTATGTTTACATTCTCTCCCCTTGAAAGTGGTTTCAACATCTAATGACCTCCATCCACTGATCCTTTACATCAAACTGCTGACCTACAACTACTGATCATGTAAAAGACTGATGTAGACTAAAGCCCTGTTGATCAATCTACTGATCATGTAAAAGACTGATGCAAGTGAGCCAACCACCCCTATTTATAGCCTGCACAGAAGCCCGGACACGGCCCCGTGCCCGCTGGGCACGGCCCCGTGCCCGCTGGGCACGGCCCCGTGTCCACCCGTCTTCTCTTTCTTCATTAATTGCAGCTTGACTTTATTAGTTGACCACGCCCCCCGTGTCCGCTGGACACGGCCCTGTGTGCAGAAGCGTATCTCTACTATCAAGATTTGCTCAGATTATGCGAATCTTTGCGTTGACCACGGCCCCGTGATCGCTGGGCACGCCCCCGTATTGGGAAATAGAAGCTTCTACCACTTTGTCTTTTCTGCAGACACTTGGGCACGCCCCCGTGTTCAATGAATACGGGGAGTGTTCAGCCTTCTGTTGTCTTGTTTTTGCTTAGGAAGATGTTGTCGAGGGGTCGGGCATGCCACATTTGTTCATTTTCTTGTATTTATGTTAGATTTGGCTGTCTTTTTGCTTCTTTTATTCATTTAAGCTCATTTAACCTTGAAAATACAAAAGGAAGACAAAAGCACACTTTTTCCAACATTAGTACCAAAAAAGGGTTAGTTTATGCCTCATTTGATGTAATTTATATGTTGCATTTTACACACATCAATACAAAAGTTTGATTGCGGGTAGAATCGGCAATCCGAATATGACAAAGGAGGACTATGACCAGATCGATCCAGAGGAGCTGGAATTAATATATATTAAATGGTGTATGGCGAGTATTGTGAGGAGAGCACAACGGTTTATGGAGATAGCGGGAAGAAACAGCTTAGCTGGTCCGGATTCCAAACTTGGTTTCAACAAGTCAAAGGTTAAATGTTTTAAATGTAAGGAAATGAGACATTTTAAGAGAGAGTGCCCAAACCGAGAAGTTCATGGCAATGCAAATCCTTTTGGTGATGATTATAATAAAAAGACAATATATCACAAGACATCGCCACCTCCAAACATGTCAAGGCTGATCAAAAGAGAAAAATAGGGCATTGGTGGTGGCTCAAGAGGATAAGGGTTTTAATTGGGATAAATATATTCCAAAAAGAGAAGGTCTTACGATGCTGGTAGGGCTATAAACAAGCCGAGTCGAGTCGAGCCGAGCTCGACCCGGCTCGAGCTCGCCTCGAACTTAATTCGAGATGGCTTGGCTCGAGCTCGAATTTCAAATTGAGCTGAGATTTGAGGCTCGAGCTCGACTCGATAAAATTCGAGCTAGCTCGGCTCGGCTCGATCTAGCTCGAACTAACAAAGAATCGCAAATTTTACTATTTAAAAAGCTTTAAAAATGAATCTTTTCATAGACTAAGGGCCATAATGGCAATTATATTTAACCAAATTGCTAAATATGCAAGTATAAACATTTAACTCATTTTGTACATTTTCTGTACCTTCTTTTATAGGGGAGATAATCCGTTAGTTTTTGTCTTCTGAGCGATGTGGGACAAAAAATGAAGGATATAAACCTTATCGAGCTGGCTCACGAGCTCGCGAGCTGAGCCAGGCCAAACTCGAGCTCGGCTCATTTACAAACCGAGCCGAGCTGGCTCGTTTACAACCGAGCCAATTTCGAGCCGAGCTCTTTTCGAACTTTTTTCGAGCGAGCTGCGAGCCACGAGTTTTTTGAACACCCCTAGATGCTGGCAGAAATCATCGAAGAACCCGAACCAATGGTTGATAAAGTGGTTGAAGATGAAGGAGAAATTTGTTTTGATATACCTTATGATGATGAAACTGATGTAGTTCATATTGCTATTGTATCTATGCTTCCATATCACATGTATAACTCTTTTGCAGGTTTCTTTAACAGCAACTTAGGATATAGTGGGATGCAGCATGAGGAACAAAAGAAGGAACCTGTAGTTGAAATAATCGATGTGACGAAAGAGATGACTGCAGAAAATCTGGAAGAGATAGCAGACAAAGCCATGATGGCTAATATCAAAGAGGTAGAAACCAAGTCCGAGACAGCGAAAAAGGTCGAGTCAGAGAGTTAAAAAGTTGAGAGTGAGAAAAATGAGAAAGTCAATAATACTGAGTTTCAATGCAAGAAGTGCACAGACCCGTGCAAGTCTTGTGTAGAAAAAGATGAATTTTTTAAACAAAAGTGCATGGAAAAGTGTGCAGCATGCATTGAAAAAGATAAACAATTTCAAGAATTAAAACAACACAACAATCATTTGGAATTTGATTTTAAACAAATGAATGAAGCATATGATAAGTTGAGTAAAACAATTAATCAATCTCGTGATCTTAGCCGTGAAAACGAAGCGACAATAATGTTGTTTGAAGGGGTATGGTCCCAAAAACCTTGCGCAAGTACATAAGACCATACCCTAACTTCATTCCAAATAACATCTTAAACAAAGCCTTTTGCGGCCGCGCAGGGGTTCTAAATAAGATTTGGGAAAGAACAGTCTTCGATAACCATGCGTCGGAAGAAAAGAGAGACAAACACTCAACTAACACCCTTGTGCGGGCTCGCGCAAGGGCACCGTTAAGCTTAAAGAGTAAAACCTCAACATCTCTGCGCGCCTGAAGTCAAGACTTGAACAAAAGGAATCTTCTGTTACAACAGACTAGACACATGGCAAAGGCATAAAGGTTTACATCGTTAAGCTTAAAGAGTAAAACCTCAACATCTCATCGTGCATGGCCATTCAGTTACAACTGACTGTGACGTGGCACAATCGTGGACGCCCATCTAAATCACGATGAGGGCACTCACTTGAAGGAAGATCTACACAAAACCACTTTCCACGTGGCATCTCCCCAGCCGTCAATCAAGCTCACATTCCGTGTGCATGGATGTTGATGTGTGCAAAATGTAACATATAAATTACATTAAATGAGGCATAAAACTAACCATTTTTAGTACTAATGTTGGAAAAAGTGTGTTTTTGTCTGCCTTTTGAATTTACAGGATCAAATGAGCTTAAACGAACAAAAGGAACAAATATACAGCCAAAACCAACATAAATATAAAGAAAAGGAAAAAACGTTACGTGCCCGACCCCTCGGCAGCATCCCCAAAGCAAAAACAAGACAACAGAAGACTGACCACGGGGTCGTGCCCAGCCGGACACGGGGGCGTGGTCAGGAGCCTGCAGAAAAGACAAACCTGTAGAAGCTTGTACGCCTACCACGGGGGCGTGCCCAGCTCCACACGGGGCGTGGTCAACGCAAAGATACGCAGAATCTTGCAAAATCTTGATAGTACAGATACGATGCTGACCACGGGGCCATGCCCACTGGACACGGGGTCGTGTGGGACCCTCGGCTGATAACTGCATTTAATGAAGGAAGAGAAAAGGCTGGCCACTGGGGCGTGCCCGCTGTACACGGGGTCGTGGCCAGAGCTCTGTGCAGGCTATAAATAGGGGTGCTTGGTTCACTTCAAAGGCATCCCTTGGCAAACCACTACTCTCCCACTTTGCCACCACTCCACCACCACCACCACTACAACACCAACACCTACCACCATCATCCATCATCCACCTTTAGAGTGTGTGTAGTAGTCTCGAGATCCAAGATTGATCGTAAGGGTTCTTGCCAAACAAAGGCCATGTTTGGTTAAGCCTCTTACATCACTTGGTGAAGACAAGTCTTCTATGTATTACTTTTGATTTTTAATCTTTCGGCACTTTTTATTTGGTTTTGTATTAATGACTTTAATAACTAGTTTCTTATGCTGAAGGTGAATTTTCTTTATCATTTGTCCGTGGTGTCTTGGCGTTACTTTACTGTCTATATAAAGAAAAAGATTGCATCATTCATGTCTCTACGGTCTATATAAAGGTATGCTGGCTACCTGGTCGGGGGTTAAGGGAATGGTTTAGTAAGGTTCTTGCTTTATTCAGTGTATAGATCCTGCAAGGACCTGGTTCAAGCTTACTAGGACCTCCTTCAATACCCACTGGTATTGGATGGCGGGGGTGCGAATAGCTTGAACCCCTCATATGTAAACAACTATTAATACATTAGACCGGCTACTTGGGATTGTATCCCTGCTGACTCAAACCACTTAGCCGAGGGTAACGTCACCTTGAAAAGAGGGGCCTACTACTATAACTAAGATAATCTCTTAAAAAGTCCGAAAGTGCGAAAATCATCAAAGGATACATTAAAGACGAGTCGGATCCAAGTGATTCATCTTCTCTATCTGTTTTTATTTTATTTTTATTTCTGCATTTTTAATTTTTATTTTCATGTTTCAAATCTTTTCTCAAAAATTTAGATTGATTAGACGTTGAGGATAAACCGGTACTAAAAGCTCTTGTGTCCTTGGATGACCTCGGTATCTTACCAACGCTATACTACGCTCACGATGGGTGCACTTGCCCAAGTGTGTGTTTAGTGTTAGTAGAATATCGTGTTTTATAAATTTAAAACTTGACTAATGCGTAAAATGGGCTTAAAATATCAATAAAAACATATCACACCGAAACGCACACCAATGTGAAGTTAACTATTAACGGAAAAGTAGAATAACCACTAACGGAAAAGCGCTTTCCGTTACTCTCTCCATTACACCATTTTCCCGCCAAAATCTGGTTATAAAAAAGGCATTGCAGGTATGATCTCACAAGTTACTTCACTTACTTTCACTTTTACTACTTTATCTTCTTCCTCGACATCACTGTACTTATTCTCACGCCGGAGGGTGGTCACGGAGAGAACCCCCATTCTCCCCGTGGCGAGTCTAACAGCTTTCTATTTTGCAGCGATCGCTAGAGAAGGAAGCTAGCTAAACCACCGAATCGACGAGAGGATTAACCCTTTTATGCAGAGATAAAACCCTCGATCTGATTGACTCCGGTCTAAATTAGATCGTTGTTTCTTAATTGGCGCCCACCGATTCTTCAATTCTCATTTTCATCTTCTCGTTTGATTCATTTATTCTCTTCTGTTTTTAATGGCAGAAGCTTCGTCAAATCCTCCACCAGACCTTCGACCAGAGAACAGGGGCAATTTTGCTCATGCTTCCCGTGTCGAGGGGATTGTGGAAGAAGCATCTGATGATAACGATGTTCAGAACAACGTTAATCATGAGAATGATCCTGTTACACCGGGAATACAACCCGAAATCCCGATCAGCTCAATTTTAACTCATGGCGAAAATCCGATCTCTTGGTATGTGAAGTCCTAGGGTGCGTTGAACGCCGTTTATGCATAGCTTTATGCACAAACTGCTCAACCAACACAACAAACGCGTAGATCTGCAGCTTAAGTGCGAGCTCCATCTGCACCTCGAGTGTTGCATTATGATGCACCATCACACATGTCGGTTGATGATACGGAGGTCTATTCCAAATCAAGCACTAAGTATGAATCTACTCACTCTGAATCCAGACGACGAGACCACCGTGAAGAGCAATATTCCCAAAAGCGCCAATCGGTTCACTCACGTTTAGGCCCGCGTTTCTCACAAAAGCGGGACACCCAAACTGATGAATATGACAGGACGTATAAAGAAGACGACAACACAAGCGTTTTTAATCGGATACAGAGAGACCATGCAAGTTACAAACCAAAATCCGTGCAGTTTACAACCCAGAAGCAGAGTATGACTATAATCTGATCTACCGACCAGCGGAAGCTACAGAAAACTCAAAGTTTGTCAGAGAGATTGCACTGGCTCCCCTCGAGCGGGCAAAACTACCTTCAAATGTGGGAAAGTTTAATGGATTGTCAGACCCTGATGATCACCTGCGCGTGTTCACAAGCGCAGGACTAGTCGGTGGATGGATACTACCTATGTGGTGCCATTTGTTTGTCCAAACCCTTACAGGCGTCGCGCACCTTTGGTTTGACAATCTACCAGTAGGTAAGTTAACATCCTGGGTTGATCTTAAGGAAAAATTTCTGGTTCATTTCAGTCAGTAGCGCCGATCCATTCGAGACTCCTCGGATGTTATGAACATATGGCGGAGGGACGATGAAAGCTTGGAAGATTTCATCACGAGGTACAATAAGGAAGTATTGGAAATCAATTACGTACACGAGCACTTAATCCGCGCACAGTTTAAATACGCGGTGAGATGCGATGATATGATCAAAGTGTTGTCAGGGACTGAAGGATTGCCAAAAAGTTGGGAGAAGTTGATGGCAGCAGCCAAGATCTATGCTCAAACAGAGCGCAATTTAAGTTCCAACAGACCACCACTACCCCAGAATCACCCTCAAGACAATAGCGGAAGTAGTGGTCGGAAATTCAAGAAAAGCTGGAAAGACTCAACTTCAGGCACATACTCTTTAGATGACGCCCGCACGACAATCAACAAGATCACAGCTCAAAAAGAAGCCAAACAAGAAAACCGCGAAAGGCAGTGGACGCCTCTTACCAAGACACCTGCGGAAGTGCTTAGCACCTAGGATCACCAGTTCAAAACACCACCGCCAATGAAAAACAAAAGAGGACAAGATCCGAACCTCTACTGTGAGTACCACAAAGACAATGGCCACACCACGAACAACTGCATCAGTCTCCGCACAGAAATAGAAAAAGCACTCAAGAGTGGAGAGCTTACCCATCTCGTTCAGAACGTGCGCAAAGAAATCAAGCAGATCACACGTGGAGATGAGGGGCCATGTACCAAAAAATCTAAACAAACCTAAGGGTCTAGGACAGTTCAGCGCGCATGTAATCATAGTTTCCTTCATATTTGGCAGATTCTTCAACTTGTCAACTTATGGCACAAGGACTATTTACATGCGCAGTAAATTAAGTTTCTTATTTATCCTAATAGCAGCTTTGTACCACATGGCCCCTGCGCCTTATCCGAATAAATACAAAGTTCGTTACATTACCTCTATGTTTTATTACAAATGTATGCAATTTCTTTTGGTAATCACAAAAACGCTATAGTAACATAACACAAGTCTCATGAACGGTCCGCAGTCACAGGTACTGCGCAAGGTCCAGCCCTACGTCCACACATGAGCTTTATACCATCTTTATTTGTCTTACCTAAACAAAGTAATTGTACTCATGCAAAAATTGTAACTAAAACATACCATGCATTCATAAAAAAGTTACTTGCGCAGCAACGCATTACCAAAAACTACATGCGCGACAGCGCATTGGCAGACTCAAGCTCCGCCTTGGTTTGTTCCTGATCAGATAATAAAGAAGTGAGTTCTTCTATCTCCTTATTTCTAAGGGCAAGAGTGGCGCAGGTTTGTACCTCTCTCTGCTAGCTCCTCTCTCCGTGGGAACGGGCTTCATTGCGAGCCGTTTTGGCCTCCGCCTTCTCCTTCTTCAACCTTTCAATCTCCGCTATGAGATTGTTAATATTGTTCCAGAGAACCATCTTCTCATTATTATCCTTGTCATAAATTTCCCTCCAACGTTTCCGCTCTTCTGAAAGAAAGGCAGCTTCAGATTCAGCCTTCCTTTTCCATCCCGTAGCAGACCATTCCTCTGTCTTCTGCTCACTTTCAAACTTGGCTTGATCAGCCTCCAACTTGGCTCTCAACAGAGCAACATTTGCCTTCTCTTCAGTAACTTCCTTTTTCGACGCTTCAAAAGCATCCCACTCCTTATGCATGTTGCACCATTCGCGCACTATACGATGAGTGGTAGAAGTTGAGCTAGCAGTTTCTTCAAGATATGCGTTATAAGTTTGATCATGAGATCGATCTTCTTGAAATTTAACTTTAGCAGGAGGAAAAACACCCTGCAACCAGTCTCGGAAAACTTGCCAGTCAGAAAAGGTATCGCCTTGCTTAAGTTTCCATACAGGTGCATGAATTTCGGAAGCTCTCCTCTCTGAATAAGATCGATAATAGTAATCCCCCAGAGTTTCTGTCACGGCCCTCGGCCCCGGTTTGACCTGGTCCAGAGCCGCGAGGCAGGAAATCCGATGGTATCTAATTAAGTGACAGGGGAAGTCTTTTTAAACAGGATCGATTAATATTAAAACTGCTCGTTTATATATATAATATAGAGATAAATCCCATAATTTACAATAAAGTGATTTCACTGGGAAATCTTTATTTCTCAAAACATGTTTCTTTATTTATTTACATTGAGCCACTTTTCTAAGCTTGTAGTGCTCCACAGCACTTTTCCTGTGCTCACAACAGATCACCTGAAACATGTTTGAAAAAAGTTTTGTCAGCGGGAAATACTGAGGAGTGAATCATTCTATTTTGCATAATGATGCATAGTTATTAATTACAGCATAAGAGCGATTACAATGGCTTCTATCTTATTTTTATCTGGTGCTCTGTCACAATGGTGACGATGGTCATACCACTATTAGATCAATGAACCTAAATAGTGATGATTATCCCTAGTAGGTCAATGAACCTAAATGGGATTATCCCGGTTATGTCAATGAACGTAACCGGAAGCAAATTAGTAATGTGCACAATACCCCACTAGCCAGTGATTCAAGATATCCACGACTTAGTCCCTGTAATTATAACTTTTGAAAATAATTTGAGGTATTGTAAAATAGTTGATAAAAAGAGAATGACTCACATTGTAGATTTAACGAGCAGAGTATAAGCCTACTGATTGCCTTGATTAACCTAATTTAATAATAATGCACACACAAACAGGTTAGTAACTAATACAGCAGTTACGACAATTCACGAGATTAAACCCTCACAACGATTTAATAGTGCAATACTTAACAATTCAGCGGATTCACAACGAATGACAGAGTATAGTCCGAGTTCGAACAACACTCAAACATTCAAGTTGAAATCACGATGAATAACAAAGTATAAACTCAATTTGAGCGGCACTTAAACAATCGTTGGATAGTTATAATCGATCGGACGTTGAATCGTAATAGCGATCGAGTTATTACCCTGATTGCGGCAGCAATTAGTGATCGTGTGTGTTAATTGTAGTAATCGGACCAAAACTCAGAGAATATAACGAATTTTCTCCTCGCTCAAACTCCAGAAACTAAGTGGCAATGTCTGCTATTTATACACCGATTTTGACTATCTTACGGACCGTAACAATATTCCCTTACGGTCCGTAAGGGATAAATAAAATTGATAGGGTAGCCACGTGTGGGACTAGGCCTGATGACTTGACAGTTTCTCAAAATTCGTTTTTGACAGCACGATTTTAAGATAATCGTTAACTAGGAAATACCCCCCCTGAGTTTTAGGGGCCCTGATCCTGATTCTGATTGTTCTGAAAATTTTAGGGTTTGCGCAGAATTACTTGGGTGTCTTAATTAGGGTTTCCTATTGGACAATTAAAATAATAAATATGACTTTTTGATGAGAGTTGTTATATTCTCCCCACCTTAATAAAAATCTCGTCCTCGAGATTTATTGGAATAATTGAGGATACCTTCGCTTCTTTTCTAATTCCAGTTCCCAAGTGTATTCAGGTCCTCGTTTTGAATCCCACTTGACTTGAATTTAACACTAATCGTTTGTGTTTTGAGAAATTTTATCTTTCTATCTTCTATCTGAAGAGGTTTCTCTACAAATTTTAATTTTTTCGTTTACCTGTATATCTTGGAGAGGTACTACCAAAGGTTCGTATGATAGACATTTCTTGAGATTGGATACATAAAATACATCATGTACTCCAACTAGCTCTCCTGGTAGTTGTAAACTATAAGCAACTGGTCCTATATGTTGGATTACTGGAAATAATCCTACGTACCTTGGACTTAGCTTTCCTTTCTTACTCCTTTCCAAGGAGATACTTTCAATTACATTTTGTCTCCAACTCGAACTCCAACGGCTTTCATCTATTATCTGTATAATTCTTCTGGCGATCTATAGTTGTCTTCAGCCTTTTCTTCGTGATACTGAATATCACAATCGTAGTCACTTAGGATTTTCATCCATCTCCTTTGCCTCATGTTTAACTCTTTTTGCCCAAATATATATCTTAAATTCTTATGATCCGTATAGACAGTAAACTTACTTCCACACAGATAATGTCTCCAAATTTTAAGGGCAAAAATTATGACTCCTAATTCTAAGTTATGAGAGGTATAATTTTTTTTTTCTTTTTCAACTGTCTTGAAGCATACGCAATTACCTTCTTGCGTTGCATACACACACATCCAAATCCTAGTTTTGAAGCATCACCATATACTTTAAAATTTTCTGTTCCTTCTGGTAAGGCTAGGATTTTGTTAATTTATGCTTTAAGATCCTAAAGGCTTCTTCTTGTTTAGGTCTCCATTCAAACTTAACTGTTTTACAGGTTAGCTTAGTTAATGGTATAGCTATCTTGAAAAAAAAATTCCTTAATAAATCGTCTATAATATCTAGCTAAACCTACAAAACTCCTAATTTCCATTGCAGATTGCAGAACCTTTCATTTGATAATATCTTATTAGGATTTACATGAATACCTTCATGATTCACCATATGAACTAGAATTGCACTTCTGGTAGCCAAAATTCACACTTTGAGAATTTGATGTAAAGCTTTTCTTTTCTTAACAAAGTTAAGAGTGCATGCAAATGCTCACAATGTTCTTCCTAACTTTTGGAATAAATAAGTATATCGTTGATGAAGACAGTTACAAATTTATCCAACTATGGTTTACAGATTCTATTCATCATGTCCATGAATACTACAGGTGCATTCATTAATCCGAAGGACATGACTTGTAAACTTGTAATGACAATTCCTAGTTCTGAAAGTAGTTTTAGGTATGTCTTCCTCTTGTACTTTCAATTGATGATATCCGGGACGTAATTCTATCTTAGAAAAATATCTATCTCCCTGGAATTGATCGAATAGATCATCAATTCTGGGTATTGATTCTTAATTGTAACCTTATTCAATTCCCTATAATCAATACACATTCTCATCGAATCATCCTTTTTCTTAATAACCAATACTGTGCTAACCGATAAGGTGCCTTTGCTATCGATATAATTAGATGAATCCTAAATTCCACCTCCCTATCTGATGGTAATCCTGTAACTCTTCTGGGAATACATCTGGGTATTCTGAATACTACAGAAATTCCTTAAGTTCTTTATCTTTAGTATTAATGATTACTGAAATCATATATACTATTCCTTGCTTTCGTTCATAATTAACAACTTTCTTTACTGATATGAACTTTATGGGTTTACATGGCTTATCTCCTGTAATCATTATTACTTCTCCAGTGGTTGCACAAATTTCTATGGAATTCTTATTACAGATAATTCGAGCATAGTTGTTTACTAATCAATTCATTCCTAACATAACATCGAATTCAACCAATATGGTTGCATGAAATTTATGACTTAAAAGTTCTATTTCTATGTTTTGCAGAACCTTATTTATTTTAACTAAATTCCCATCTGCCGTTTCTACTGTAGAAATTTATCTAATGCTGATTAACGGTAAGTTAAGAGTTTGGCAGAGTAAAGTATTTATAAAACTTTGGTTTGCACCAGAGTCAAATAATACTTTTGTGTAAACGTTGTAAACTAAGAACATACCGGCTATCACATCTGGAATCATCTCAGCTTCTTGAGTAGTCAGCTGGAAGGCTCTTACATTCCTTTTTGCTCCTTCTGCAGGTTTGGCTTTATTGTCAAATGGTTTATTCAGTTTTGGACAATCTGGCCTAAGATGTCCAGCTTCTCCACAGTTGTAGCAGACTGAAAATTTCTTCCTCCTGCAGTCTTCTTCTTGATGCCCTGGAATTTTACAAAAATTGCAATATCCTTTGCATCTTCCAAAATGCTTCCTTTTGCAAAATGGGCTAGTAGAAGATTGCCCATTCCCTCCTTTCTTGAAATTGTTATGGTTACCCGAACGGAATTCTTGGGTAATCTTTTGGGCTACTTCCTTCCTTCTATTTTCTTCTCTTGTCCGTACTAGTTCGCCAGTCAGAGTATTGGCTAATTCCACTGCATCATCAATTGTGCGAGGTTTCGCAGCCTTGACAATATTACCGATTTCGGAAATTAATCCCCAAATATAACAAGAAATAAGTACCGGTTCTGGCGAAGCCAGGGTTGGTACCACTCTAGCATACTCGAAGAATGTTGAAGTATATCCTCGACAATCTACATCCACCATCCGGTGGGTTAGAAACTTATTTGTCATTTGTTCCTTTTCATACTCGGGACAGAATTTTCTTTCTACAAAGCTCTTAAATTCTTCCCAATTCATAGCATACGCCATCCTTCTTCCTTTTGCTTGTAACACCGTATTCCACCATTCTAGCGCCCCTTCTTTGAAAAGGTTTGACGCATACATGACCTGATCATCCTGAGCACATTTACTTATGGCAATTACTGCCTCGGTTTTCTCTAACCAACGCAGTGCCGCAGTCGCTCCTTCATTGCCTGCAAACTCAGTGGGTTTACATGCAAGAAATTCTTTGTAAGTGCAACCAGGTGTTGCAGCTTTCATTTTCTTAGGAGGAGGAGCTTGCCGTGGTTCATTATCATGATTAACATGATTACCGCCTCCATTTACGCTATTACTGAAATTATCTTCAGAAATGCGTTTGCTAGGAATGATTTGTTGCGGTTCGATTGGATTTTTAATAGCAGCAACAATTGCTGGAATAGCGTTGGCTATCCCTTGAGTAACTATTGCTGGAATAGCATTAGCTATCCCTTGAGCAATGATATTTTCTATATCCTGCCTAGTCATATATTGATCCCTCGGTTGTTGCTCAGATTGATTAACCTCATTAACTGGTTCATTTTTAGCGTTTTCCATCTGATATCTAATTTATAGATAAATAATTAGTATAAAGGAAATAATCCAATGTCACAATTAATTGCACATAATCACGTAAACGAATATACAAACAAAATTGTAACTTTCTAAAATTTCATTATATCATGCTTCTATATACACCCGTTTTATTATTTATTTTACACATACCGATTTTACTATTACTATTACACAACCACAGTTTCATAAATCCCCTATCCTTTTGTCAGATGATATTCTAGTAACGGCGTTCCCTTTCATCATATTTCCAGGAGATCTGTCCCCAAATCTCTTGGATCCTATTCCCAGCATTTATTAATTCTTCGCCAAAGTGGTGAAGTTCAACCATATTCTCGTTACTCATTGGTGGATTTGATAAAGGTTCTGGATTTAACTGAGGAAAAAGCTTATAGGGATTGTTTTGTAACTGTATTTCATTAGTCAACCATTCGTCTATTTGCGAATGGATTGAAGGGTTTGGAATAGCTGGTTCTAAGTTTATTGGTAGTTGTGTTTCAAGAGAATGAATAAAATCATTTTCCTTAACAGGCTTAATAGTATCATAGCTTGTCAATATCAGATCTAGCTCTTCCTGAGATGGTAATCCCTCAATTTGTCTAGAGTTTTCCCCAATTTCCATTTTCTTAGGCTTAGGTTTCTCGAGAGGTAAAGCATTGAATTCTATAGGTTCTTCTATGTCTGGTATATACCTATTGAAATCTCTGGAAACCTCTATTCTTACTGGATAGATATTTAAATTCTGAAGGGCATCAGACAAGTTACTCATGCTGTTTAGCAAAATACACACCATTACTAAATTAGAAATCATAACAAAATTTTTATAGAAAAACTTTTAAATAGTATTTCATACTGGTTAACTACCAAAACAACTGAAAATTAAGTTTTATTTGTAAATTTACTTATTCACTGAATCAGGTTTCTGGCTTATATTTAATAAGGGTGCTAAAACTTTGAGTTAAATTATTTTAAAGATTTATATTTATTGCTACAATGGATAGCATATAGATATTTGCCCATAATGTACACAATTAGTAAAATAATAAAACACATAATCATAAAATGGCAATTAAATTTCCTAAGTATCTCTCAATTACTTTAATAGGCTAAAATCAATAGTAAGCTTAAATCAGTGGCTCTGATACCACCTTTTCCTGTCACGGCCCTCGGCCCCGGTTTGACCTGGTCCAGAGCCGCGAGGCAGGAAATCCGATGGTATCTAATTAAGTGACAGCGGAAGTCTTTTTAAACAGGATCGATTAATATTAAAACTGCTCGTTTATATATATAATATAGGGATAAATCCCATAATTTACAACAAAGTGATTTCACTGGGAAATCTTTATTTCTCAAAACATGTTTCTTTATTTATTTACATTGAGCCACTTTTCTAAGCTTGTAGTGCTCCACAGCACTTTTCCTGTGCTCACAACAGATCACCTGAAACATGTTTGAAAAAGGTTTTGTCAGCGGGAAATACTGAGGAGTGAATCATTCTATTTTGCATAATGATGCATAGTTATTAATTACAGCATAAGAGCGATTACAATGACTTCTATCTTATTTTTATCTGGCGCTCTGTCACAATGGTGACAAGTCACAATGGTGACGATGGTCATACCACTATTAGATCAATGAACCTAAATAGTGATGATTATCCCTAGTAGGTCAATGAACCTAAATGGGATTATCCCGGTTATGTCAATGAACGTAACCGGAAGCAAATTAGTAATGTGCACAATACCCCACTAGCCAGTGATTCAAGATATCCACGACTTAGTCCCTGTAATTATAACTTTTGAAAATAATTTGAGGTATTGTAAAATAGTTGATAAAAAGAGAATGACTCACATTGTAGATTTAACGAGCAGAGTATAAGCCTACTGATTAGCCTTGATTAACCTAATTTAATAATAATGCACACACAAACAGGTTAGTAACTAATACAGCAGTTACGACAATTCACGAGATTAAACCCTCACAACGATTTAATAGTGCAATACTTAACAATTCAGCGGATTCACAACGAATGACAGAGTATAGTCCGAGTTCGAACAGCACTCAAACATTCTAGTCGAAATCACGATGAATAACAAAGTATAAACTCAATTTGAGCGGCACTTAAACAATCGTTGGATAGTTATAATCGATCGGACGTTGAATCGTAATAGCGATCGAGTTATTACCCTGATTGCGGCAGCAATTAGTGATCGTGTGTGTTAATTGTAGTAATCGGACCAAAACTCAGAGAATATAATGAATTTTCTCGTCGCTCAAACTCCAGAAACTAAGTGCCAATGTCTGCTATTTATACACCGATTTTGACTATCTTACGGACCGTAACAATATTCCCTTACGGTCCGTAAGGGATAAATAAAATTGATAGGGTAGCCACGTGTGGGACTAGGCCTGATGACTTGACAGTTTCTCAAAATTCGTTTTTGACAGCACGATTTTAAGATAATCGTTAACTAGGAAATACCCCCCCTGAGTTTTAGGGGCCCTGATCCTGATTCTGATTGTTCTGAAAATTTTAGGGTTTGCGCAGAATTACTTGGGTGTCTTAATTAGGGTTTCCTATTGGACAATTAAAATAATAAATATGACTTTTTGATGAGAGTTGTTACAGTTTCCTCCGGGCGGATAGGAGAATCTTCCTCACCATGAACAATAAAGCCATGCTCAACATTCACAGGGTCCTCTTGAATGGATTTTCCTCTTTCTGGCCCATGCGCCACAACTTCAGGAGACTTGGGTTTGGTAGCTCCAATGTCAGTAGTCTCCGTTTCCACAACCTTCTCCATTTCCAACTTAACTTCAACAGGCTTCTCCACTTCAACAGCCTTCTCTACCTCCGCTTCTGTAGCCTTGGTGCCCTCCAACTGTTCTTTAATAGATGCGCGGGGTGGCGACAGCGAAAGATCATCATTAAAAACAGAAGATGATTCCACGTGAACGGAAGGAATAGGCTTTTCCGCAAAATAAAAGTTCATGTCAACTTAAAAGTATGATGAAGCAAAGGTTAAAGAAAGCACTCATCCGGAGACAGCTTTGTAGCAAGAGCATCCAGGTTACCCTTCTTGCTAATCCCTTTCTTGATAATCTTCTTGGCAGACTGCGCCGCACCTCACTCTCCGGTTTCCTCTTCACCACCTTGGTCCGAAGCAGTGGCTCTGGACTTGATTCCACGTCAATGGGATCATCAGGGTTGGACACCGGAATGTCAGCAGTATCTCGAGGCTCCACCTTTGGTTTTCTCACAGCTACAGGCGCAAGACCCTCTAACGTGTCACACACCACTACGTAATCACACCAAGGATCAGAAACAAGGCGTGTACCTTTCTTCTTCTCTTCCCTGAGAACGTCCGCCTTCAGTGTATCAAGCTTCTTAGGCGCAGCATTGGCAGTTGGTGCACATTTTTTATTCCTTGAGTCAGGGCATATGCCTAGGTTTGTCAACTCACCTATTCAAAAGAAAATATTGCAATATTACCCAAAGCGCAAAAGTCAGCAAAGAGTAATATTGCAATATTGCTTGAAAATAAAAAAAAGAAACATACCAACATTAGTAGAAGGCTGCGCATTCAAATCTGCATCTCTTGTAAGCGCAAAATTCCTTACTATTTGGTGGTACCACGGTTCTTCATTCACACCCTTCTGCACAGTTGCCATTCTTCCGTGTTCTCTCTTGTACGCCACAACGTACAACGTACAACGCAACAACTACAAACAGGAAAATCAACAACATAACGATTTCACAAAATGAAGAAGAAGATCTGAGGACTTACCTTTATCATCTTCCACATACACTGGTTTGTCGTGACGACCTGCTTTCCAGTGCAGACTCATACCAGCAGCAACTAGGGCGCTCTCAGGCAGTTCAATGGAAGGAACATCCTTCATGTTTTGGTACCATATCTCCGACTCCGGGGTAAGCTCGCAAAAACCTTGCGCAAGCGCATATGACCATACCCTAACTTCATTCCAAAGAACATCTTAAACAAAGCCTTGTGCGGCAGTGCAGGGGTTCTAAATAAGATTTGGGAAAGAACAGTCTTCGATAACCATGCGCCGGAAGAAAAAAGAGACAAACACTCAACTAACACCCTTGCGCGGGCTCGCGCAAGGGCACACTTAAGCTTAAAGAGTAAAACCTCAACATCTTCGCGCACCTGAAGTCAAGACTTGAACAAAAGGAATCTTCTGTTACAACAGACTAGACACGTGGCAAAGGCATAAAGGTTTACAACTGTAGATCTTCTAGAAGGAGTTAAATGCTCATCGTGCATGGCCATTCGGTTACAACTGAATGTGACGTGGCACAATCGTGGACGCCTATCTAAATCACGATGAGGGCATTCACTTGAAGGAAGATCTACTCAAAACCACTTTCCACGTGGTATTTCCCCAGCCGTCAATCAAGCTCACAATCCGTGTGCATGGATGTGAAGTTAACTATTAACGGAAAAGTAGAATAACCGCTAACGGAAAAATCGCTTTCCGTTACTCTCTCCATTACACCATTTTCCCGCCAAAATCCGGTTATAAATAAGGCATTGCAGGTATGATCTCACAAGTTACTTCACTTACTCTCACTTTTACTACTTTATCTTCTTCCTCGAGATCACTGTACTTATTCTCACGCCAGAGGGTGGTCACGGAGGGAACCCCCATTCTCCCCGTGGCGAGTCTAACGGCTTTCCGTTTTGCAGCGATCGCCAGAGAAGGAAGCTAACTAAACCACCAAATCGACGAGATGATTAACCGTTTTATGCAAAGACAAAACCCTAGATCTGATTGACTCCGATCTAAATTAGATCGTTGTTTCTTCATTGTCTAAAGCTACTGTGATGGACAAGCAAACAACAATTAATATACATATTGATAAAATCGCAGAGCTAAAACAAGAATTAGAAAAAACAAGAATTGAAACGGAACGGGTTGACAAGAAATTGATCAGTTACTCAACTGCTTCATATGTGTTAGATCATATCCTCCCGAAACCGACCGGAAAGGATGAATCCGGTGAGGATGTTTATGGGTACGGGAATAGTGGATTGGGTTATCATCGTGTTCCACCTCCCATGAGGGAAGGCTACTCTCGAAAAAAGCTTGGGGGTGGAAAAGGCACTGAATCTCAAGCTAAAAACTGTTCAAACAAACCAGTCTGATCACTTGCTAGATGATATCGACGTGAGCTATTCTAAATCTGACAATGATTGTGAGTCAGAGTTAGTAAAAAATGTGGTTGAAAAAGTTCTTGAAAATGAAAATGATTCCACCAAGTATGAAAGTTCAAAGTCACATTTGGAAGATGAAGAAAGTTTTCACAAAAATTATATTCTGAAATCGGCTACTAGTTTGAATGATGATCCGAATTTGGTAATGTATAAGATGAACGGATCTGACAAATTATACTCGGATGAGGAATTTCCGATCCAAGATGTAAATTTGAACAAGATCAAAAAAGTTTTCAAACTGGTGGAAGTTGATGTTTCTGAAATTGATAATCTAACAAACACTGAAAGATTTTTGAACTTCACAAAAGGCAAATCTTACTATTCGAAACCTAAAAAACTCTTATTCGAATTATCAAAAGAGAAATTATAACAATAGGAGAAATGGGTCGGGATATGGTAAGTACAATCAGAAAATGGAGTTTGGGAAATCAAAGTATGTGCAGAAAGTGAACTTTGTTCCTGGAATAAGTTCGGAAAGTGACAAAGAATCTCAAATTTATGGTCAAGCAAATGAAGAATTCTTTGCACAACAAAAGCAACAAAAACAAGCTGAAGGTACTACTGTTGTAAAAGACAGTTGGACGTGCTTCAGATGCAATGAAGCTGGCATCTTACTAGACAATGTCCACAACATAAGCCTAAGCCTGTTTATGTTGAAAATAATAAATCAGAAGATCTCAAGCAAAAATCACCAATGTTTGCACCAAAACAGATCTTAAAAAGAAACAATGAATCTAATATTCAAGAGAAACCAGATAAACCAAATGTTTCCACAAAACAAACTGATGAATATTCAAAACAAAATGATAAAAAGATTCAAAAAGTTTTGCAAAGAAAAATGTCCCAAAGAAGCAAACAAGGGTGATGAAACAAAAGGAAACTTCTGATGAGAAGAAACAAACTGTTTCGACTGAGAAAGTCAAAAAGTTTGTTCCTCGAAGTGTGAATGTGTGTGAACCTAAACCTGTAACCTTACCCAAGACCGGAAAGGCTTGGGTATCTTTATTCAAGTAATTGCGTGTGTTCATGTGCAGGGGCTCCCGAGGTCACTTATTTCAAAGTGGATAATGGACAGTGGGGCTTCTCGACACATGACAGGGATGCTAGTGCTCCTGTACGATGTTAAATCAATAAGAGGAGGCTATGTAGGATTCGCAGGGAATCAGGGTGGTCGAATTATCGGGGAGGGAACGTTAACGAATGGAATGGTGTCATTTGATAAAGTTAATTACATAGCGGAGTTAGAGAATAACTTACTAAGCATCTCCCAGATATGTGACCGGAAGTTCACAACACACTTTAACGATAAGGAATGCCTAATTATCAAGCCCGGTTTCCAGATTCCTGAGGAATGGATTCTGATGCGCGCTCCACGTGAAAATGATCTTTACGTGTTAGATATGAGCTTCGCAACAACCACGTCGAAAGAAGCGCAATTTTTTTGTATCGAAGTCAACGGAAAAAGAGTCAATTCTTTGGCACAGGAAGATGGGGGCATATACACCTCAGAAAGATGAATTTCTTAGTTCACAACGATCTGGTGGATGGGGTTAATCTGAAGAACTTTCATCTGGGTGATGATTGTATAAGCTGCAAGAAAGGTAAACAGACGAAGAAAGTTGCTCAACTCTATCAAACTTCCACTGGAGAGACTACTTATGGATTTATTTGGGTCGGTTAACATAAAAAGCATATCCGGTGATCTGTATTGTCTCGTTGTGACCGAAGACCACTCAAGGTTTTCGTGGGTAATGTTTCTGGAGAGCAAAGATGAAGTATTTGAAAGTCTGATGATCTTATTTCGAAAGTTAGAGAACTTGTACCACTTGCCGATCAGAAGAATCAGAAGTGACAACGGTACAGAGTTTAAGAATAGTCGGATGTTAGAATTTTGCAACGACAAAGGAATCCTTCAAGAATTTAGTGCTTC
The DNA here is from genome assembly GCA_030545235.1 of Helianthus tuberosus. Taxonomy (NCBI): domain Eukaryota; kingdom Viridiplantae; phylum Streptophyta; class Magnoliopsida; order Asterales; family Asteraceae; genus Helianthus; species Helianthus tuberosus. The sequence goes on along the minus strand of CM060437.1, from coordinate 57,440,963 downwards.
ATATACGCCACAGCAAAACGGAGTGGTCGAACGTAAGATTCGGACACTGATAGAGGCCACGCGCACAATGTTAGCAGATTCAAAGCTTCCCGTAAGCTTTTGGAGTGAAGCTCTAGCATCGATGCGTTATACTCTTAATCACGTTCTCATAGTTAAGGAGCATAAAAAGACGTGCTTTGAATTGCTGAATCGACGAAGCCAAATCTGAAGTGGTTGGAACCATTTGGTTCACCATGTATTGTAATAGACCCAGACGGTAAGTTTGGTGCTAAATCTTTGGAAGGTTTCTCTAACGTGGCTTTGAAACCTGGCGTGGGGCGAGGGGAGAGGTGAGGTGGCTGGCTAGTATTGGCTGGGTGAGAGATGACCGTTGGGCTAGCTATTGGCCAACGGCTATTTAAAAAAAATCGGTCCACATGGCACCCTAACGCTGCCTGGCCACCCCTTCCACAACCCACTTTTTGGGTGTGGACTAGTGGCGCCCACAAGTGCTACGTGTCGAGCAATGCCCCCAACCCAAGCCCCCAGACCCTATAGTCTAAGACTATGCAGTATGGTGTCGTGGTTGGAGCGTGTTCCAAGATAACTTAAACCCACGCCATAAACACCACACCACATATGCATGTGGGCCCCAACGGTTGGGTGGTGATGTGGAGATCTTAATGGGTGTATCGTTGATGATGCACATGGCTTACCTCGTTAATTGGAAGTTTAAACACCTGAATTGAAGCATCGTTTTCGTCGTTTGGAGCACAATTTCAATGTAAGTTTTACATCATTTGACTTGTATCCTCGTTCTGATCAAAGGCCCTAAAACGTCAGTTTGTAAATCGGAAAAAAACTGAACTCCGTTAAGTCTTTTTAACTTAGGACTGATAAAGGAAAAATAGTTAAAAGATGGGACTGTCAGGGAGAATAAAAAAAGATGAGACTGCCAATGACCAATGACATCTAGTAGAGATTATTAGAGGCCAATATCTTATTTTTTTTTAAAAGAACATATTTTCTCATATTTCACTAAGAAAATCGTTAATATTAGCATATTAAAGTTCCTAAAGATTAAATGAAAAACACGAAAAAGTTGCTCAATCCAAATTTGTTATATTAAAGTCACTAGGTTAGAACCCCGTGTATTACACGGGTTGAATAAATGTATTTTTATATACCAAATAATATAAAAATATATATATCTTTAAAAATCTTGTTTATTACACGGGTTGAATAAATATAATTATATATATCAAATAATAAAACAATATATATTTAAAAATCTCGTTTATTACATGGGTTGAATAAATGTAATTTTATATATTAAATAATAAAAAAATGTTGTATTTTTAGAAACCCCGTGTATTGTACGGGTTGAGTAAATTTAATTTTATATATTAAATAATGAAAAAGTTACATTTTTAAGAACCTCATGTGTTATACGAGTTGAGCACATGTAATTTTATATATCAAACAATAAAAAGTTATATCTTTATAAACTCTATGTATTATATGGATTGGATAAATCTAATTTTATATACTACATAATAAAAAAGTTATATTTTTAAAAACCTCGTGTATTACACAAGTTGCATAAATGTAATTTTGTATGGTAAAAAATAAAAATGTTATATCTTTAGAAAACCTCGTTTATTACACGGGTTGAATGGATCTAATAAAAATTTATATGTGGTGACTGCGGTGATGGTTCTTATAAATGTCACATAAACATAGTGATTACCGTATTTGAGTTGAGAGTTGAACACGAAAAAAAAAGTATAGAACCAATAAACATTGATTAATATTTTTGTTTACCTCTTATAAACATTTTTGAAATAGGTTCTAGCCTTAACTTCTTTAGTTTAATAAAATAAATAAATCATTTACATTATATTAATTTATATTTAGCGTACATCTTTTGTTAATTTCAGGATAAATAATTTCGTGACCTGATAAATATTTTAAAATATTAGATTATTTCCTATACGAATTGTTTAAATTTATATTAAATTTAATTTTATATGTATCTTTTAATTGATATTATCTATAAAAAATAGATTGCTTCAATGAATGACATGTGTCCTTTTATTGGTTTCTTTTATTATATAGTATAGAAGATTATACTTATTTAAAATGCATGTATAAAAAAAAATATTAAACTTATAACACGTTAACATTTAAATTAGTCAAAAAGTGACATTAATTTTTTTTAAAGAATTACGTAACTTATCGTGACCAAGCTAAGGCTGTAGGGAGTGGTTAAACACTTTGGAGTGGCAAACCAAAAACCGACCAATCAGAGCTCGCCATGTCAATCAGTCAAAAGTGTTGGCAATGGTTTAGACACTTGGTGAAGTGGTAAAGTATTTTTTTTTTTAAAAGGAAAAAGTTGTGATTGGTTGAGATAGGAATGGACCCCACCCACAATACCCCCTCTCTCTCTCCTTCCTCCCTTCCCCGAATCGGCTAACCTTCATCGATTCCCCCCCCCCCATATTTCGTCAAACACCCACGCGGCAATTTACCGTGGGTTTGCCGATCGGTGACTTGGGTTTGCCGCATCCCACACCTTACACCCTAAAAGTTAACATTTTATCTATTTTTTAATAATATATGCACTATAAACAAGTGTAGAGATTTTAATATAGTGATCTCAAATTTAGCACATGGTTTTATAGGCTAGTGACATTTTAAGGCGGGATAAGTCTTTGAGATCAGTAGGTTCTGGGTTCGATTCCCACAAGGGGGTTTTCCTATATTTATTGGGTTTCCTCCTGAATTTATGTATAGACATAATACCTATGTGGAGATGGATATGATCGGGTGGTTCCACTGGTGCCATGATGATTCTCTATTGTTCTGTCAGTGATCCAAATTTATCATTAAAAAAAAAGTGATCTTAGATTTTAAAAAAAAAAATCAGTAAGTTTATGGAATTTAATATGCCAATTGCCAAAGTTATGTTAAAAAGTATGTTCTTTTTTCTGATATTAAGCATTTATTTTATTAAGTTAAATGATTAATTAAAGAAATAAGATTGAAATAAACGAACACGGAACATCCCATGCACTTATTAGATATAATTAGGGCTGTAAACGAACCGAACGTTTAGCGAACAGTTCATGAACCGTTCGGCGGGAAGTTCGTTTATGTTCGTTCGATAAGCTTAACGAATGAACACGAACAAAAAATTTTGTTCGATAAGCTTAACGAACGAACACGAACAAAGGTCTCGTTCGTTCGACTGTGTTCGTGAACGTTCGGTAATATGTTCGTTCGTGTTCGTTCGTTTATGTCCGTTCGTGTTCGGTTTTTTATGTTTATTTTTCTAAAAATTTTTAATGTTTTATTAATTTTTTACTTTCCCCCATATGTATTTCCCTATCTCTGGCCCTCTCCCTCTTTGATATAACGCTCCTTCATTCAGCCTATCTTCAATCGATTGAACCCAATATCATCCATCCCTTCAATCTTTAAATGGTTATATTTAACTACTTTCTTTGTGTACAATGTTTAAGATTAACGGTGCCTTTCTTAATTTCAAAATTAAAGTTCATTTGTGTTCGTCTGTGTTCGTTTGCGTTCGTGGTTAGTGTTCACGAACTGTTTGCGAACAACCAACATTCCTTAACGAACGAACACGAACACAAACTTATGTTCGTCATGTGTTCACGAACAGTTCACGAACATCCAAATTTCCTTAACGAACGAACACGAACATAGCCTTGTTCGTGTTCGTTCGGTTCGTTTACAGCCTTAGATATAATACAATACAATTTCAAATATGAGGATAAGTTGACTTTTGTCCTCACTCAAAACAAACTCCTGTCAATTTTTAAGGTTGTAAAAGATAACGTTCGACTTTTCTTGTCGAAGATTGAAGTCGACTGCCATTAGATTTCAGAACAAGACACAACTTTCTCTCATGTGAAATTAGCATGGCCCACAATAAGAGATGGTAACATTCTTAAATCTTAACCAACTTCCTAACGCTATATGTTATCGTTTAATAAAAAATGCATAACGCACTGTTATACGGTCTTTAATTACTTTGTGTTTAACTAATCATTTATATTAAAAAATAGAACTAAATTAATCTAAAAGTGGGTAAAGTGTAACCCTTTTAGACACTAACATTAAAAGTCAACCAAAAACACGACTCAACCTATACACAACATATAGACACTAACCTTAAAAGTCAAAGCTGCAATTATCAGTTTTTGTCTGACAGCTAGTCTATTCATCTCGTATAGTCCTATACGGGACGTTTAGACCTCTCGTATAGGGCTATTGTTTGGCAGTTGGTCTATACGCTACGTATAGATCCCTTGGGCGTATAGAAAGGGTTTGTTTACAAACATTTTTATGCAATTATAGCAAAGTTTTATAAATATTTAAGTATATTAAAATGAAAACATTGTTAAATTAACAACTTTATATAAGAACATTAAATATAAATTTGTTGACATGAGATAAATATTTTTTTTATAAAATAATAACTTTATTAATTAATCGAATGGCGATTTATCAAATGCATAGGCTACATATGGCCTACTATACTATGCTATACCTATAGGCCTATACTATACTATAGTATACTATACAAGACTATATCTATGTTATACTATACTACACCTATAGGCCTATACAGGACCTATACGATACGATACTATATTGTATTATACTACACTACAACTATATGCCTATACGGGATCTATACTATACAAAACTACACCTATACGATATGATACCATACCATACCATATGCCTATACTAGACTATACCTATGCTATACCACACCTAAATGCTTATATGGGACCTATACTACACCCATATGATACGATACGATACAATAAGATTCGGTACGATACTATACGATATCATACTATAGTATACTACACTATATAATACTACACCTATAGGCCTATACGGCTATACGAAATCTATATTACACCTATAGGCCCTATAAGAGGCCTATACGAGACCTATACTATATTATAATATCCTACATTCATACGAGACCTACACTACACATATAGATCTATACGAGACCTATACAAGACACTATACTATACTACACCTACCTAATAAATTTGTAATAATGTTTGATCAAACAGGATCAATTTAACAATGTTTTTTTATTTAAAAAAACTACTAAAACTTTTATACAACTTTGTTAAAACGATAAGTATCGTATAAAAATATTTGTAAAAAAACCTTTCTATTAGCCCCATATAGAGGAGGCTGGGCTATACGAGGCCTATAAGAGGAAGATGTAATAATTACAATATAAGCTTCTATACGCACTATATTGGTCTATACGAGGCAGGACTATACACCTTGTATAGACCTATACGAGGTGTGTAGTCTAACCGCCGGACATGATATGAGATAATCAATATTTCTTAGAAATTGAAAAGTTAATACGCCCCGTATTGGGGTGTCCAAATAGGTGGTGGGGTGTTGGTATAGACAGACCCTTTTTATTAGGTTTGAAAATTAATTGGGTTGGTGAAATGAGTGATGAGGGCATTAAGGGGCTAACACCCAAAGTGATGGTAGATTGGTATTGGTTTTTTGGTCAACATGTTGGTGAGGTGCAAGGGTGCTACCCCACAACGGATGGCCTAAACGAACGAAACAATTTTTAATTAAAGGAACAAACACAACATATGTTATGTTCGTTTATTTAGTTGGTTTATTCTCGTTCATTAAAGTTTGTTTATATGTATATACATGTTTATTAATAAAATACATATTCATAAAAGAATTGATAGTTAATAAATATCTAGATTTTATGAAAACAAAGTTTTTTTTTTTTTTTTTTTTCTGACGGCTAGATCTCCTTGTAAGGAGTTGTCTTATATTACCCAAATCTCAGGTACGAATTCAGGGATTGCCACAACAATCAAGGTTAGGAATTGTCTCCCCTTGGGTTCGATCTCAAGATCTCCCAGAAAGAAATCCCACATAAGTGGTATTCTTAGACTAGCTATCACTGGCAAAAAATAAAGTATTAGGTGAACAGGGGCGCCCCGTGGTCACATATTCTTCACGCTTGGATGTGCGTGATACACCATCGCCACCCTCCTTTATAATGCGTGGATGGGTTAACGCGCTGCCATGGTCACGCGTAAAGAATTGGAGATGCTGCACATGTTCGATGATGGAGATGAGTGTCTGGTGAGTGATGAGCATTTCCACTAAAATTCATCACTAGTGATGGAATAAAGCTTAATGACGTGATAGAACTTGATTGGATGTTGTGAGTGATAAAATTCCATCACTAGTAGAGCGCTCCTACCCCTTAACGTGAGTCTCTATTCGATATCATTGATGAATGATGGTAAATGAACACTAGAAGAAGCTTTTTTTTTTTTTTTTTTGTATTGATAAACTGGAATCATCTAAGAAAAAAAAAATCTATTTGTCCAAGAATATTGTTGTTCAAACTCTAGTCTTTTATATTGATATTTATGGTTAAGTATGATGGATTTCTATTTTAAATTTATTTATATATTCTTTAATGTACATTTATGTTCGTTTAAGATATGAACACACGAACATAAACAAACATAAGCAAGTTCGTTTAATTAACAAACGAACCCAAACAAAAGAATTTGGTTTTTTTTATGTTTGTGTTTGTTTATTAATATAACCCCGTTCTTATTCATTCGGTTTATTTAAACATAAAACAAAAATACCAAGTTATCGAAAACCAAAAGGATTAGATAGAAAAAAAAAACCAAGAAACTAAACCAACAAAAAGACCAAACCCAAACAACTTTTATATACGAACCTGGAGCGAACAAATTAATAATAAGCAAATATAATATGAATCTAACTTCTATTGATTTCTATTTTAAATCCTACAGTTCCTGTGTAAAAAAACGTTTAACTAGACCTATCATGATATTGTTGAGATCTTATAATTTTTTTTATGATAGGTCTATTGTTGAGATCTTATAAATTTTTTTATGATAGGTCTTTACAGTATTTTATAAAATAATATTTTATGATAGGTCTATTGTTGTGATCTTATAAATTTTTTTAGAGTAAATTGGCAAAATCGTCCATAATGTTTGGGTATGTTTGTCAGTTTCATCTAAAACAACTTTTTGTACTATATTACCCTTCACTTTTGTGATTTTTTGTCATCTTCATCCAAATGTCTAATTTGTTTTATATTTCCTATTAGATATTTGGATGAAAATGACAAAAAATCTCAAATCTCATGGACGATTTTGGCAAAAAAAAATTAGACGTTTGGATGAAAATGACAAAAAATCACAAAAGTGAGGGGCAATATGGTAAAAAAAGGTTGTTTTGGATGAAACTGGTCAACACGCCAAAACCTTAGGGACGATTTTGGCAATTTACTATTTTTTATGATTGGTCTTTGCAGTATTTTATAAAATAATATTAAAAAATCCTTCATTGCGTCATAGTGCAGAGTTTTTTAAACTTTTAAAAATTGCTATTTTTTAAATAAAAAGAAGTATGTATTGTTGGTCAGCGGATAAAACGGCCAGCTTGATCTTTCCCACTGTCTACTTGCTACATACAGATACCAGTAGCCGGCCTCCCTATTTTTAATTACTTTTTAATTAACTAATATATATCCATTCTTATAATATGTATATATCCTTTCTTTAATTAATATTTAAATACATGTATAACCTTATCTACTTTGATTGTTGGATCTTTCTTAATGGACACTGCTAAAGTTAAACGACTTATAGTGCAAATATAGTTTTTTTTTCAAGAAAATAATTGATTTAAGTTTTCTTCTTGGAATAATTTTCAATACACTTATGATTGGGTTGTTCACTTGTTATACATTAAGTTTACTTTCATTATCAGGTAAGGGATAACCTTTATTTAGCCTATCTAACAAGTTGAGTAGTAGGGGTTTGGTAAAACTAAAAGAATAAGTAGTTGATTTGATTAGTAAGATCAATTTCGACGGGAGGGTGATGGACGCCTCCTCTCTTCTCCACCTCGATGATGTCTGTCATATCTGACCTATCTCTTCCCATTTTTTACGGATTTCGACAGATCGAGACCCTACTCCCTCTTTCCTCCTGTCACACACCTCGCTTGAACGAGTCCCCACATACTTCCCTTCATGGATGCCCTGCTAGGACTCTTGTTCGTCCACAGGTCCTCTACGCCAGCCACAGGCGTCCAAGGGCCATGGCATTGCAAATGGTTTAAGGGATTTGAAAGAGTTAGGAATTATATATTCACGTTATAATTTGTGGGGGAATGTTGTTGTTGTTGTTCGACTGTATCTATCATTGTAGTCCGAAGTTGAGTTGTAATCTAGAGAAAGCTATTGGAACTTAGAAGTGACCTAAGGCTAGAGCTGTTGGAACTTCAAGATTGAGTAGGTACTGTATAAAATGGTGGGCACTTGTGTAGTTGATATAAAAAACTCCGTCTAACATGTTTTGGTCTTGCCATGGCTGCTCGGTGTCATGGACGAGAAACTATTGGTAAGTCCATTGTCACACCTTTGAGGTGTAAACGTTGTAGGTCTTGTAGGAATTCGTTCGCGTAAAATTAAATAACAATTTTTATTAATCACTTTACAATATAGCAACAAAAGAAAACAATAAATTACAATACTTATGCAACTTAAATAAAAAGAAAAACAAGAACAAAATCTAATCAGAAAGTTGTACTTGGCTGAGGATCGTGTTAGACACGGGTCCCTAAAACAAATTTTGAGTCTCCCAAGAAAACTCGTTTGTTTCCAAGATACAACAGCCTGAGTAGTTGCACTGACGGAGATAACGAAACCCGAAGGTGTACCTTGAAATATGAAGAAATGATAAGAAGATTCTGCTAAGAGAGATTAGCATAAGTTGGTGATTTCAGTGTATCTTCTGACCAGATCTCACCTAGTATTTATACTGCAGATTGAGGTGAAACAGAAAAGATGAATTAAATGGGATAATTAATCCGCATTAAACGTCTTTAATGCATTTTATTTCGTCATTTAATTCTCGGTCAAGCCCCTTGACTCGTCTATTTCAACTACAGATATGTAACTAATCTGTTGCTAAACTCTAGAAGCTGTTGCGAGACACATGACATGCAAGGATATGCACGCCAATGCGTGCGTGCCACTTTTGCTCACTCGTGTGCGCACGCCAACAGGCCTGCGCCACCCAGGAGCGCACACGCCACGTCATCGGTGAGCGCATATGATCTGTCAAATGGTATGAATATTCAATACAGAACATAAAGAACAACATGAAACACAAGAGAAGCGACAAAACGTGACGTAAAACTTTATTATTTAACCCAAACCGAAAAAACACCCCCAAACCCTAGATCTCACAATATGTGAGATCAAAATCAAGACAAAGTATGAAACAACACTTAGATGATCATCAACAGATGATCATCAATCAACCAGTAGAACAATCGCTCACGACAAAGCGAAATACGGAATGATCTTTAACAGGAGATCATCACAATATAAACTAAGAAAAAACTGAAACAGAAAAGTAATATTGAACCACACAAGCGGCTTGAGAACCAGCACCATTGTAATTACCAAGAACAGCAACCGCCGGAAACTCAGACCCTTATTAAACGCCAGAAAACAGAGAATGAGGGAATAGATAAAACCCTTCTGCACATCACTGTCTTTTATATTCTCAATATCCAAAGTTACACATGGGTCCAAAACTATGCCAAGAGATGATCGAGGTCCTTCCAAATTTACATAATAACCCCTCAACTTCCTGTTGTATTAATAAACTCACAACATTCATAAAACGGTTATAACAAACAAGTATCCAATATAAACTGATATCCCATAAGCCCAATATATCATAACACAAGCCCAAATACAAGCAGAACCAATGAATAAGTCCAACAATGTTGACCCACAAGTCCACTTGACATGTTTGAGTTTTAATCATTATTATTTTTAACATCCCCCCTTGATTCAAACAGCAAACATGTCAACTAGATCTAACTTAAAAACACAACAGATCATGCTGAACACAACTCAAACCTTTGCAAACACGTCTGCCAACTGATCTTCAGTGGCATTTTTCCATGATTTATACAACAGATAAGACACTTTTACTAAGCTTTAACATGTAAATGCAATTAACACCAAATATTTACCAAAACAGTACAAAGCAATATACACAACATCATGGAGAAACAAATCAAAAGGTAGGATTTCTATAACCAATATCCTAACTCAGACATACTAAGAACCCAGACACATTACAACACGAGACAGGAGATCTTTGAAGAAAACACAAAACCAACAACAAAACAAAGAATTCTTTATAACAGACAGTCAGCAAAACAGATAAACTGATATGACTAAGAACACCAGACAACAACTATAGCCTACACAAATTTTGACAAAAAATACACCACCAAACACATCTTTTACACAAGAGAAAAGTACAAGGCAACACTACATACATACAAGCGACAAGCTTGAACACAGACCACATTACACTTATTCAAACCATGATATATGACAGTCATACAATATGATATACTGATATATTAAAGTCAAGAAGTAACCCTGACAAACAAAAAACCATAAACTAAAAAATAGTACAATATCAACAATCTTCACAATTCACAACCAGGTCTAAAACTAACTAGAATAGCATGAATCCAATCATACAAAAACAGTTATAACCAGAATTCACATGTGACAAGATTTATAAATTCTAATTGAACAATAGTCTTTGACTCTATATTAAAAAAAAAACAAATAATAAAGTCACATGTCTAAAAATTTCGTACCCATATCTGAACTAAAACCTGGTCAAGAAACCATAAAGACCCATTGGTTTTACCAAAAAAACCTTTACAATTACACAAGACATGAGCCACAGAACTGAGAACTTCTCACAAAGAGACAAGCAGGGCAGCCACACATACAAGATCAATTTTCTACACAAAGACACTAGCAAGTTAACATGACAATTTACACACTCTGATTCAATTTTCTGATCAAATAAACTAGAATACAACAGATATGAAGATCTTGTAAACTAGAATCAACTAGCACATACTTGAATCAAATCCTCAACAATCACAGAAAGTTACAATTAAGATTTTTTTTCTTTTTTTTCAACAACTTTCAGATGAACAAGACAACTCACAAAATACAATTGCGGACAAGAACTCTTCCAGAACCATTCCTGACAAACTAGAGACTCATAAAAGACTACATAACTCAGAACAAAGTCTGAAAAAACAACGATTCCCATGATTCATACATATACAAAACAAGTGAGATAACAAACAACTAGAAAGCATATTGTAATTGAACAATGAACCACACAGTCCATCAACAATACCACAGTTATACCATTTAAACTAAAAATCACACGATTTTTAAGAATATGAGACCAAGACCGAAAGACAATACTTGTGAAGAACTCAAAGTCTAGTTTGACTTGATTAGAAAAACCTTTACAATTTTTCAAGAAATACAGAATCACAAGATTCATACCAACACAGATACACAAGAAGTACATACTTTTATATTAGGCAAGAATTCAGCCTATACAGACTCACATGATGTAACATCTCACACACAAGACAAGAATAACACGATAATAAGACACAACCAAACAAAAATCACAAAATAACATAATTTGTAACCAAAACCATCTCACAAGTGATAACATACAAGGCTGTCACATATACAGAATAATCTTGACAATATCATTGATTAAACAAGAACCATACAGACAAGATCATAAACAAGCAGACATCAAGACAGTGAATAAAAGACATTTAACAACATTCAAGACAAAGATTCTCAACATATAGACCTCATAGCAAAGCAGGCTCAGACATCAAGAACAATCTGGACAGAACAACTTATTAAAGAACACTCAAACCACATGGTTCGACAAATCATACCACACAAAAACAATAAGACATACGGACTATGCACATGAGACACTTTGACAGTCCAAAAATAGAATCAAATCACATGATCCAAACCAAATATTCACACAAGCCAACACATTAAGAAACAGATTACATGAAACCCTAAAGCATACACAATCAGTGTGAAATCATTCATAATATGCATATCTTAAGGAAGATAATCAACACAATACCACATTAATCCTAGTTTTACTAACTGTCAAAAAATATAACCCACTCAAGGATTAAACACTATCAACAAATAATACTCTTGTGCAATTAAGATCTTCTAACTTTATCAACCAAAATCAAGAAAAAATCTAACATAAAATTATACTTATCTAAAAAACACACTAGTTATTTACTTGATTAAGATAGATTAGAACATCTTCAAAGCATAAAGACAAGATTGTTATATGACCTCTCAATCCTATTCAGAAAATACACAACCCTAGACATATAAACCACATATTGACCCTTGTTTTTATCTATATATTTGTTAGATCAACCAAGAAGACACACAAAGAGCAAACAACAACAGACTAATATAGAACAATAAAAAAAAATATGTGATGCAACCAAGACCAAGAAGCACTAGACTAACACACTTCACCAACTGAATAACATGAGCAATATAAAGAGCCAAACTAAACCATCAATAAAAGGTTACACAAACAGATCAAGACTTCGAACACAAACATTTTTTATGGACAATAAAAGAATCAAAGTTCCATTCAACAATTTTAATAGTCATAAAGGAGCCGATTTTAAATAACCCCTTTACCATAAACCACATAACATTTTGAAAAAAAAACTCAACTCATATGACAGACAGACATTCCGATTGTTCTCAACAAGAGACATTGAGCAATCAATCAATAAGAATCTTCACATAACAAATAACAATCTGCACACACAATAGAAAAACAAGGATACCCAAACATAGAGTTAATGAACATAAGATCTCTATTAATGCTTTTATGGATCTATACAAAAACAATTTAGCATTTTTAAACCAAGACAAAAAACAAATAAATGAACACTATATAAACAGGAGAACACAAGTTAACAGACAGACAACTAACCACAAAGGAAATTAACCAAACAAGACGCAGAAGGTACCACAGATAACACAAAACGTATGAACCAAACAGACCAAACAAACCCTAAGGCGAAACTGAGTCAGGGACCAGATTCCAGGTTCATCACTCTATGGTGCTTGGACAAGCCTTTACTCAGGAGCCATAACTACTCCTATAAGACCTAAAACACAAACAATGACAAGAAATATAGACAACAAATACAATAGCCCTGCAAGAACACTGAACAGAAACAAACAGAAATGCACAGAACAGGACAATGCAACAAGTATCAAGTAGACTCGATCAAGTGCCGGCCCGACTAGTCTGGTAAACAGGGGTTGCCTAGACTCAGAACAAAATGATGCAGAAACTGAAAATAACAAAGATAAAAGATTGGAACGATCTTACAGTGGATGCAAAAGCTTCCAAAGAAAATGGACCAGAACTATAGTTTTCGAGAACTACAAGAACTGATCAATACACTCACAAAAAAAACCACCTGGTTATTTTGCCCTGAACCTTTTAGGGTTTAGAGACCAACACAGGTAGAAACAACAGATGATAGAACTCCTCCTTGACCTCCAACAAACCCTAACTAGGATTTGTGTGACACCAAAAACAACCAAATAGATCTTACCAGATCCGAAACCTGCACACACTCCAAGAAACATATCAAAATGGACCAGACAAAGAGAAACCAAAAACCGAAACACAATACACAGCGGAAACCCCAAGAAATCAGACACACGAGCTAACACATTAGCTCTGATACCATGTCAAATGGTATGAATATTCAATAGATAACATAAAGAACAACATGAAACACAAGATAAGCGACAAAACGTGATGTAAAACTTTATTATTTAACCCAAACCGAAAAAACACCCCCAAACCCTAGATCTCACAATATGTGAGATCAAAATTATGACAAAGTATGATACAACACGTAGATGATCATCAATCAACCGGCAGAACAATCGCTCACAACAAAGCGAAATACAAAATGATCTTTAGCAAGAGATCATCACAATATAAACTAAGAAAAAACTGAAACAGAAAAGTAATATTGAACCACACAAGTGGCTTGAGAACCAGCACCACTGTAATCACCAAGAACAGCAACCGTCAGAAACTCAGACCCTTATTAAACGCCAGAAAACAGAGCGAACAACTTCTGGAAGAGAACCGGAGTATATGCGCCATAATTAAGAAGGATGATTGTGAGAATTGGGGAAACTACAACTGATCAAGAACCATAATAGATCTGTACCAGATCATAACTTGAATGAAAACACTGATTTGAACAGACACAGAGAACTGTGTCTTGTAGGCGTATGATTGAGAGAGAATGAGGGAATAGATAAAACCCTTCTGCACATCACTGCCTTTTATATTCTCAACACCCAAAGTTACACATGGGTCCAAAACTATGCCAAGGGATGATCGAGGTCCTTCCAAATTTACATAGTAACCCCTCAACTTCCTGCTGTATTAATAAACTCACAACAACCATAGAACGGTTATAACAAACAAGTATCCAATATAAACTGATATCCCATAAGCCCAATATATCATAACACAAGCCCAAATACAAGCAGAACCAATGAATAAGTCCAGCAATGTTGATCCACAAGTCCACTTGACATGTTTGAGTTTTAATCATTATTATTTTTAACATGATCATGGCACACAGTCGCACCATATTAGCTCATCTTCAAACACCACGCGTATGCCGCCTAGGCGCCTCCTACTGAAGCCAGCAAGTGCAGAACAGGACATTGCCTGGTCATGCGCCACCCGCCATGCCATGTCATCCGCCAAGGTTGACCTGCTACCTGAAACCTTCCAGCCTGTGTATTGAACCATGCGCACACGGTAAAAATACAAAGGCAACTCTAAAAGTGGCGTTGCGAAGTGCAAAGTGCGCAAGCGCCCATCGCCCACGCCACGCGCGCCCAAGCGCGTGTGAGAGGGCGGGTGCTCACCCTTCGTAAGAACACTAGTGTGTGAGCGTTTCCATGGAACAATAAGGAAGGAGTCTCCCCACTTAAATACCACATTAAGTTTCATCTCTCCGCCTATGTGAGACAATATGTCACTTTCCCATTCCACTTCAATATTTCAGCATTCAATGTTTCAAACACCAAACTTTGATTATTGATATCTCCTCTGTTTTGGATGCAGGTTGGTTCGTTACTAAGCTTTCATAACATAGAACATAAACCCATATATATATATATATAAACCTCAGTTTCTAATATATATTTGTAGTCCAAAATTAGGAAATATGCATTTCCTATATTTATGAAAAATGTTATTTTCACAAAATTTCCAGTAGGTCTTCTGCGTGGATGGTTATATTTTAGTATGTTTGAAATGAATTGCACTCTCTTTATTGACTTATTAGAGCATTCACATCTGAAGGGGTAAGGTCCCAAAAACCTCATAATAAGTATTTGAGACCATACCACAAACTGTCCTTTCAACCTTTTAACCTTGCGCGGCCGCGCATTGGTCTTACAAAAGGAAGAAAGTAATCAGCAATCTATAGTCGCGCGCCCGAAGGAAAACATAAATCCTTGCGCCTTCTCCCATTAGCAAAGGACAAAAATCCTGAGATCAATACTTCCGCCTAAATATCCAGACCTGGATATTTACTCAGACTTAGGATTTATTCATTCAGTAGTCTCCACAAAATAAGGTGCCACACTAGATTACAGCAGTAATCTTCTAGAAGAAATATAATCGTGCACCACCCAGACGGTTATAACCGTCTGGACACGTGTCATTACCACAGATGCCCCTGAAATCACAACGAAGGCATGCAATTGGAGAGTAATCTCCACTTGATCACATTACACGTGGCAAGTCCCCAGCCTTTGATCTAGACCACGATCCGTGTGCTCTCACGTCGGATCAGAGAACTTAAACGGAAGGAAATGTAACCGCTTACGGGGTTAGCATCTTCCGTTACCTTTTCACTAACGGGTTTTCCCGCCTAAAATGACTCCCGGCTATAAATATGAGAAAGAACCCAGGTATGAATTCAGATCACACCCACTTCTCAAATACTTCTTCTTCTTCATTTACCCATACTTATTCTCACACCGGAGTCGGGTCAAGGAGAGAACCCTCTTCTCCCCTTGGCGAGGCTAACGGTGTTCTTTTTTGCAGAACCGTCGGAGAAGAAGATCAGCTGCAACTGAATCAATCGAGAGAGAGCTAACCCTTTTATGCGGATTCAAACCCCCTAGATATCTCGGTTCCGACCATTTATCTAGTGTTTCTTCATTGGCGCCCACCGATTCCTCTGTTTTCTAGTTTTATCTCGTTTCGATTCAGTTCGTTTCATTTTCTGTTTTGCACATGGCAGAAAATTCATCATCTCACCGGCAACCTGGTCCTCGACCAAACGTCGGAGACAATTTCCAAACAGAAGGATCCCCAGAACATTGGTTTAACAGATGCCAAGCTGCTTTAGACACAATCGTTATACAAATCGCCAGATCTGATTTCCCAAACATCATATCTGAAAAAGAAATCAACACTACAGTATTGGACCCACCAACACCACGTCGGGGGGACATCCAATCCAGCCAATCCAGATATAGCAGTTATCAGAAACCTAAACAAATTCACATGGTTCAAGGAGGTCCGTCACGAAGACCAAATAAATGAAACTATGATCAACATTGGAGAGAACAGCAAGTCGTGTTTCCTGTTGTTCCTGGGGGCCCTCAGGAAGAACGACCAGTGATTATTACTGGTATTTTCGGTCATTACCGGACGGACTATATGTTCATAGATCCGGGAAGCTCGATGGACATCATATACGAGCAGTGTTTTAAGCAACTCGATCCAGAGGATAAAGCACGCCTAGAACTGGTTGATTTTCCCCTCACCGGATTCTGCAATGAAGCTGTATTCCCGTTAGGGCAAATAGCTTTCCCTGTAACTCTATCAGATGGCGAGCATTCACGAACAGTCACAGTCAATTTCATGGTCATGCCAGCAGTCTCACGCCATGATGTCTTGCTCGGAAGAAGGTCACAAAGGGAATTTAGCATGATCACTTCTATTCCACATGCTGCATGCGGATTTCCAACGGAAACCGGAGTTGCAATTTTATACTCAAGTAAAGAAGTCATGTACGTGGACGACCAGCCACCAACAAAGGTAGTCAAACCTTCGGCATCAAACGAACCAGAGAAATGGGTCCTGAACAACGAATACCCAGAGCAAACTATTCTGCTAGGACATGCCATTTCACCGGTAACACGAATACAACTGAAAGAATTGTTGTCTAACAACAAAGATATATTTGCTTGGTGTCCAGCAGACATGACTGGAGTTCCACGCGACATCGCGCAACATTGTCTAAACATCAAACCATCAGTAGAACCTGTTGCTCAGGGGAGGCGCAGCTTCAGTGAAGAAAAAGCAAAAGCCATGGACGAGCAAGTGGCAGAGTTACTTAATGCGGGAATCATGCGCGAAGTAAAATACCATACATGGGTTGCCAACCCAGTCATGGTACAAAAACATAGTGGCGGATGGAGAATGTGCGTCGATTTCAAAGACCTGAATAAAGCATTCCCAAAAGATTGTTACGCGCTTCCAGAAATAGACAAAAAAGTTGACTCTCTAGCATCGTTCAGATGGAAGTGCTTTCTCGGCTGTTACAAAGGTTACCATCAGGTCCAGATGAAGGAAGAAGACGAAGATAAAACCGCATTCCACACAGACAAAGGCATTTTCTGCTACACTAAAATGCCCTTTGGCCTGCGCAATGCCGGCGCAACTTATCAGCGTCTAATGGACACAGTTTTCAATAGTGACATTGGCAAGACAGTTGAAGTATACATGGATGACCTCGTCATCATGAGTCATGAAGAAGACTCAATGCTCAACAATGTTCAGCGCACATTCGACTCTCTGCGTAGCGTGAATTTAAAGCTCAACCCAACAAAATGCTCATTCGGCATGGAAGAAGGAAAATTTTTGGGCTTCATAGTCACAAGAGATGGCTTTAAAGTAAATCCAGAAAAAGTACAAACCATCCAACTAATGCCTTCACCCGCAACTATGAAAGAAATGCAAAGGCTCGCAGGACGCTTAGCAGCCTTAAACAGATTCTTGGCTAATCATGCGGCAAAGTCTTATCCATTTATCAGTACGCTACGAAACTGCGGAAAGAAAACTCCCTTTCAATGGACACCTGAAGCAGAAGCAGCATTCAAGCAAATGAAAGAATGTTTAATTCAGTTACCAACGCTGACTGCGCCAAAAGAAAAAGAGCCGTTAATCTTATATCTGTCAGCCGCGGAAGTAGCGGTAGGTGCAGTATTAATGGTAGAACGAGAAAACATTCAGACTCCAATCTACTATATCAGCAAAATGCTCACCGGCCCCGAAACTCGTTACTCAATGATAGAAAAATTGGTTCTAGCACTAGTACACGCATCCCGACGCTTGCGCAGGTACTTCTCAGGCCATGTCATCACGGTTCTCATGAATTATCATTTAGGCCAAATCTTGTCAAAGCCTGATATAGCGGGAAGATTGGCTAAATGGGCCATTGAGCTGGGAGGATACAACATTTTTTACAAGCCAAGACCAGCAATCAAAGGGCAAGTTCTGGCAGACTTCGCCACCGAAGTTCCCATCGATAAAATACAAGAATGTGAGGCAATCCAGAACCCTACACCCGTTTTCGACGACAGAGTCTGGACCCTACACACAGATGGCGCTTCCAATGATGATGGAGCAGGAGCAGGCCTCCAATTGGTCAGTCCGGATAATCACGAGCTTACATATGCCATACGCTTAGACTTCCAAAGTACCAACAATGAAGCAGAATACGAAGCATTTTTAGCAGGCCTTCGTCTAGCACTCAAAATGGGGGCAAGGAACCTTGAAGCCAACGTCGATTCAAAGCTAGTAGCCGAGCAAGTTAACGGTCGTTACGATGCAAAAGGAGAAGCTATGGCATTATACCTTGAACAAGCGCGGATGTTAATCA
Source organism: Helianthus tuberosus (assembly GCA_030545235.1). Taxonomy (NCBI): domain Eukaryota; kingdom Viridiplantae; phylum Streptophyta; class Magnoliopsida; order Asterales; family Asteraceae; genus Helianthus; species Helianthus tuberosus. The sequence continues at coordinate 57,421,937 of CM060437.1, read as the reverse complement.
GCCAATTCCAAACGTTCAAAGTCAACCACATAAACAGAAACGAAAACAAACACGCAGATGCGCTAAGCAAGTTAGCTGCTACCAGCTTCAAACACCTAGCAAAGGAAGTACGCATAGAGGTACTATCCAACCCTTCTATTCATCTCAAACAAGTAAACGTCATAGAAATGGGAAATCCATCCTGGATGTCCCCGATTATCTCGTACCTTCAACACGGAAAACTTCCGGAAGGAAAGGCAGAAGCTCGAAAGATACAACACAAAGCGATAAATTACGAAATGGCGGACGGCATCCTGTACCGGAAGTCATTTATGGGACCATTATTGCGATGTGTTGATAAAACAGACGCCCAATACCTGGTCAGAGAAATCCATGAGGGTTTATGCGGAATATACGCAGGACCGCGCATGGTTGTGGCAAAAATAATGAGCGCCGGGTACTACTGGCCAGGGATGCATATGGACGCAGTTGATTTATTAAGAAGATGCGCAGCCTGTCAACGCCATGCGCCAAAAATACTCCGGCCAAAGAACCCACTCATACCCGTCACCTCCGCTTGGCCTTTTCAACAGTGGGGCATCGATCTCGTGGGCCCATTTTCGGATGCGCCAGGCGCAGTAAAATTCATTATTGTGGCGGTCGATTACTTCACCAAATGGGTAGAAGCCAAAGCCTTGGCTTCAACCACAGCAATGGTAATCCGCAAATTCATATGGGAACCTATCATTTGCAGGTTCGGATTACCATTACGTATTATCTCTGACAACGGCACAAACTTCGCCTCAGAAGATCTTCAAAAATGGTTCAAAGAAATGAAGATTGAGCACAATTTTGCCTCTGTGGCACACCCACAAGCAAACGGCCAAGTTGAAAGTGTAAACAAACAGATCGTCGACGGCATAAAAGCGCGACTAGGAACAGCTCGCAGAGGGTGGGTTGACGAACTCCCCAGCATCCTCTGGGCACATCGAACAATGCCAAAGACTAGCATAGGCGAAACTCCGTTCAGCCTAGTCTATGGGTCCGAGGCCGTCATTCCAGCTGAAATCGGCCTACCATCACCGCGCATGATAGCTATGGAAAAACAGAACAATGAACAAGAGCGAAGAATGGATTTAGACCTTCTGGAAGAAAGGCGCGAGAACGCTGCCATAGCAGAAGCAAGGTACAAATCCAAACTCGAAAAATATTACAACGCGCGCGTCCGCGTATGTACCTTTGTCCCCGGTGATTTTGTCTTGCGCGACAATGAGGCTTCAAACGCCGAAAAACCAGGCAAATTAGCGCCAAGATGGGAAGGACCATATGTCATCAACGAGGTCCTAGGCAAGGGGGCATATACCCTAAAAAGGATCGATGGGACCCTAGTCCCCCGCACCTGGAACGCACAACAGTTGCGCAGGTGTTACATATGAACCAAGTCTACAAAAGCGGAAAGAACATATAGGCAATGTATTTCTTTATTATGTCTTGTATTACAAGCCTTGCGCTCTTATCAATACAAACATCATCTTTACTTATGTCACTATTTATTACAAATTGCATGTAATTTCTTTGGTTCGCGCGAAAACGTTATGGTCAAACATTGTACACCTCATGAACAGTCTAAACCAGGCAAAAGATCATGCCTTTTGGACAAACGTTCACACATGAGCACAATACCATCTCTCATTCGCCTTACCTATCCAAAAGCAATTAAGAACATGCAACATATTGTAATCTAAACAGCAATTTACAGGCACGGCAGTGCATCAAAATATACATTATCCAGTAAAACACTTCTTAACAAAGATCATGACAACGATCTTCGGAAATTTTTAGTACCAAAAGCTAAGAATATTTACAATGATCACACCGGTGATCTTCAAAAAGAGTTTGTGCTAACAGACTAACATAAAAAGAAGGGATATACAACTCCCGAACCTAATCAACAGCAAGTTCATCTTCAACATCCACTTTCCCCGGAAGTTTTTTCCGACGTCGATACACCAACCGACACTCTCCTTCCCGGATTGTCAGAAAACGAGCAATCAAACCATCCACATCCAGCACAGCAATACTATTATCAGCAACCCTCCCCTGCCGGAGAACTTTATCACCAGAACAAGCCACCATAGAAGGACCAGCAAGGATAGAGTTCTCTCCGGTAGCCGTCAGTGGCGGAGAATTAGCGAGTAGCAAGAGAGCTTCAGCAGCTTCTCGAATCCTCAGGATATCTGAGAGTCGTCGGGAACGAACGGTACGTTTTCCCCTCATTTTTTCCAAATTAATGAAATACACATCCTACAAATATATAAAGGGAATAACACCTCGGAGAAAGGGAAACTAGATCGCTATGATTAACTGTCAGAAAGATGTCACATCCAAGCGGCGCTACAGGAACAGGAGTCATATCCTCATTAATAAGGCCTGACAAAGCGCCACTACAAATCCCAAGAGAAAAGAAAAAAATGCACACTCTTACTGACAGATGACGTCGTCACACGTCAATACATGAGTACAGTTTCCCCTAAAAAACCTTTTTAGCAACGTTCAATCTTCTCACAAGAAGATTCCCTATTCCTCCCTCTTTAGAAAAATTCAAATCTTCTCATAAAAGATTTCTTATTTCTCGCGCCCAAAAAAGCATCTCCCTCTCACAAGTCCAGTGCTCAACTTATTTGCATAAGTACAACACTAGACTGGGGGGACTTGAAGGGGTAAGGTCCCAAAAACCTCATAATAAGTATTTGAGACCATACCACAAACTGTCCTTTCAGCCTTTTAACCTTGCGCGGCCGCGCATTGGTCTTACAAAAGGAAGAAAGTAATCAGCAATCTATAGTCGCGCGCCCGAAGGAAAACATAAATCCTTGCGCCTTCTCCCATTAGCAAAGGACAAAAATCCTGAGATCAATACTTCCGCCTAAATATCCAGACCTGGATATTTACTCAGACTTAGGATTTATTCATTCAGTAGTCTCCACACAATAAGGTGCCACACTAGATTACAGCAGTAATCTTCTAGAAGAAATATAATCGTGCACCACCCAGACGGTTATAACCGTCTGGACACGTGTCATTACCACAGACGCCCCTGAAATCACAACGAAGGCATGCAATTGGAGAGTAATCTCCACTTGATCACATTACACGTGGCAAGTCCCCAGCCTTTGATCTAGACCACGATTCGTGTGCTCTCACGTCGGATCAGAGAACTTAAACGGAAGGAAATGTAACCGCTTACGGGGTTAGCATCTTCCGTTAACTTTTCACTAACGGGTTTTCCCGCCTAAAACAACTCCCGGCTATAAATATGAGAAAGAACCCAGGTATGAATTCAGATCACACCCACTTCTCAAATACTTCTTCTTCTTCATTTACCCATACTTATTCTCACACCGGAGTCGGGTCAAGGAGAGAACCCTCTTCTCCCCTTGGCGAGGCTAACGGTGTTCTTTTTTGCAGAACCGTCGGAGAAGAAGATCAGCTGCAACTGAATCAATCGAGAGAGAGCTAACCCTTTTATGCGGATTCAAACTCCCTAGATATCTCGGTTCCGACCATTTATCTAGTGTTTCTTCAACATCTCTTCCATCTTTTTTACTCTATAATTTCACTAAAAACACTTATATTTTCTCTCTCATTTCAATTAAATAATAATATTTTTAATACTTTTATAATTATCTTTTCTCTCTCCTCCACTCACAACCACTTTCAAAATATAATAGAAAATTATAGAGGGTGAATAGTGTCCCTCAAACTCAAAGTAACATTTTCTCTCTCCTCTACTAACAACCACTTCCAACTACCTACATTCACTTTTCATAATATAAAAAGTTCTCTCACAGAATTTAAGGGACGGGTTGTGAATGCTCTTGCTTTGAACTCAGATATTTAACATGGAGGCCTAATGACCATGTCGTGAGACTAAATCCCATGCTTAGTCAGAGTTAATACATTAGAAATCTAGTTTAGCTAACTTAATTTTAATTTTGTATAAATTCATAACATAAAAAGTAAAAATCTATAAAAAACAAAGAAGAAAGTAAATCTATAAATTAGTATTCAATGTTACATGTTCTGAAACAACTTTGTATAAATTCATAACATAAAAAGTAAAAATCTATAAAAAACAAAGAAGAAAGTAAATCTATAAATTAGTATTCAATGTTACATGTTCTGAAACAACAAAAAGTGAACAAACACATATAATTTTAGGAGACAACAAGTGGATATTCGGTCATGCTTCAAACAACCGAGACGATAACAAATATTATCGACTTCCAACGAAGCCAAAGATGTGAAGTTTTATTCTGTTTTTATTCGTGAACATCCATAATACGATATAAGATGATAAGTGGTTGTTTTGTTCATAGTAACTTAGTGGTTTTGTTCCCTTTTAATGTGTCCAAATTACAAAACAAACTAGATTTCATTTTCAAGTAAAATATTTGGACTTAAAAAGGCATCATGTTATATTCCTAATTCGTTCACAATACTTTTGTCTCATGTGAATACATGACGGCTAGGGAGAAAACTAGGAGAGGAATGCTATATCTTTTGTGAACTTTTGTGGAAAATTTTTTGAAGGTATGTTACAAATAACATTTCTGATTTTATTTTTAACTAAAAATCGGACTTTTATTAGTTACCAAGCGAAGTTATGTTCAAATAAGTATCCCCTTAATAGAGGTCGGGTCATATATATTGATATAACCGGTCCAATCTTTTGGGTAGTTGATACCCGGATGTTATGTCTTGGTTAGCATGGAAGTCGTGTTGATTTTTATTTTCTCTAAATTCGACTTATTTACATGAGTGTAACTGTGTAAGTGGCTGTTTGTTTATCTCTTAGTGGTTTAGATCTCTTTTCACTTAATGGTTTCAGACTGTTTGTTTTACGAGCAGATGTCTGAATGGTTTGGACTTTTGTCTCTAAATGGTTAAGTATTATCCTGAGTGTAACTAAAGAAAAATAGGAAAGGGAAGTAATGAAGTATTAGATTGTTAGAATTTGTTCATAGGGTCATGTTAGATATTTTAATTGATAGAATATAAATGCAAGGATTGCATAACTTCTACTAACGTTCTTCTACCAACGGCTACTTTGGATTCTCAAGTGTTTTAATCATGAAAAGTATGAATCTTTTGACTTGCTTAAAATCTTAAAAGTTGGTGTAGAGCATAGCCACAAATACACGATTGAAACACGTACTATTTGAAACATAATAATTAATATTATTTCTAAACGTTTAATCATTACATCAAAACCTCTTTTGTTAAAACAATTCAAAATTTGACATGGAACGTCCAATCTTGAAATTAAGATTAGCAAATAAAGATGATGTCAAAGAGCTCTCTTATCTTTGGATTAAGCGTAAGTGTAGGTCCAATCTTCATAGTATTAGTTAGGATTTTTGGTATGATTTCAATATTCGTGATGTCATTGTGGTAATTGGTGCTTGTATTTCGGGTGTTTATTTTCTTGCTGGTCCGGTTTTTTCTATATTTATATAGATCTCTCGCTGCCCCCCCCCCCCCCCCCCCCCCACAAAAAAAAAAAAAAAAAAAAAAAAGAAGAAGTTGAAAGTGGAATTAACACGTAAATATAAGTCACAACCAGCTATAGGCCAATAGACTAATAGAGCCTCTAGTAGTAGTACTAGTAGGTCCTAATCTTAAAATTGGGCTTTCTTGCATTTAGTGGATTTGATTACAGTCCAAGCCAAGAAAGGCCTACGAACTGACCAGTGTAGTTCACGGATCAAAGAAGGAACGAGAGCCCAACATTATTTTGAAACAACACCAAGGGTAATATTATTATAAAGCCCTTCAAGTAAGGGTTCTTTAGATTTATCGGCCTATTAGCCCATACTAGGGTGTTAAACGGGCTTTATTCATGGGCTGATGGGTTGAACTCAATACGAACCCAAATATTTTGTATATATACAAAAGGGGTGTGGGGATTAGTGCCAGACATATGCGCCTGACACTTCCCCATTGGTCCAGAAAAAAATATGATTTTGCTCCTCGTTAAAAGTTACAGGCTTGTCATCGTTAGTGATGGTATTTCCTCTTTGGTCTAATAAATTACGATTTTGCCCCAATTTAAAATTGCAGTTTTGTCATCAATTTAGATTTTTTAGCAAAGCTATGGTAGTGTTTTGTTTTAATAGGTTGAGTCAATTTAATTTTTATTCGTGCCAGACAGCTGGCTGACACTCACCCATTGGTAATGACAAATTACAATTTTGCCCACAGTTTAAAATTACGGGTTGCCATAGATTTATTGTTTTTTTTTTTTTTTTGCAAAACTGTGGTAGCGTTGTTTTTTTATTTTTTTTAGCAAAACTATGGTAGTGTTTTGTTTTAATTTGTTGACTCGATGTAATTTTATTAAGATCATGTTATGAGTAATATGTACAAGTAAGCGAAACACAGACATACATGTTGTGAAACTAAGAAATATTCAGCTTAGCGTCCCACAACATAGACATGACATAAAACTAGTTTGACACAAATTTGAAAAGCACTGAGATTGAGATTTGAGACACATAAGAACATGGCACATTTATTGATACAAGCACCCCCGGCCCAATTTTTTTTTTCTTTAATAAACTTCAAAATTGCAAGGGCTCAAGTGCTTATTACTAAGCCCCTGCTTAAGGTTTAGAGGTCACTTTTGTTAAATGTTAACAACATGCTCTTTAGCTTAAACCTTTACTTAATTAGCCCACTCTATTGTTATCATGCGAATTTTAATCATATCACATCATACTTGAATAAGAAGAAACCTTTACGTTTATGATTTCGGTTAGAATTAAATTGGGAACATGGATTACATTCATAAGTTAAGGACAACTTAAATATGTTCCACATCTACTTTCTCTTCTTGGCCCTTAGCTAAGACCTTCGATGTGGCCATATTTTCTTATAACGTGAGAACCTGCCACAAGAAATCAGGAAAATTGTAGGATCGAATTCGGACCTAAATGAGTCGCGTAGAAGAGTTTATCTCAGTTTGAACGGCGGAAACAGACAAACCGAGTACAATTCAGCGAGAATTCACTTTAAACTGTTGTTGTATTGATCAATAATGCAAGTACACGTTCAGACAACACTTCGGCAGCACTGCGTGGCTAACCGGAAGAACACACCTCTAACACTCTTACTGATTTCGCTCTTATGACCCTATTTATATATGATGTGATTCCGCTTATACGGTCGTGACACAAAAGCGGAATCATAACTGACATATGAGCGGAATCATCATTGACACATGAGCGGAATCATGTGTTGACTAATGAGCGAAATCAGATCTAAACTTTGACACATGGGCGGAATCAGAATTAACATAATTTCTCATGTGCACATGTTTCCTGATTTTGTCATAGTCTAACTTTGTCTCATGTTCAGCAGAGAGATCATGACTCAACTTTTGGGTATGTCCCATTTAGAGGATCTTTTTTACAACAGCATTGCTAAGCAATTTTATTGTCTTATCATTTATGCTGAGGGTGATGCTATGTTTCAAGCATTTGCAGAAAGTATTATTCGAGGACTAGGTCAGAACCACCGTTCAGCAGTTATAACTTATTTGTAAGTTTGGAATGATTGTCATGTGATGAAAACAAGTGTAAACCAAACCCCCCCCCCCCCCCCCCCCCCCACCCACCACCACACCAAAAAAAAAAAAAAATTGATTCACGGGTCACAAAGATCATTGTACCTGTGTGCCTGATTATTGTTTAGACAAAAGATTCCAACATGAAATTCATGTCTATTTGACAAGTTAGTCTTGTTTGTTTGTGAGAACTTGCCATAAACTAGCATAAAAATTTTAACCTGGATTGTCTGAAAACAGAACACTCCCAAGAGAAAAAGAAGTTCTAAGAATATATTATATATAATTTTTCATCTTTGGTAGTATATGCACAATAAAATTGATAATATATATGCTGCAGCCTGCAGACTTATTTAAACTAAAGTAGGCAAAGTTAAGAGTCCGGTGAGTTGGGTAACGTGTCAAATCAGGGTTGGATCAAAACATGTCATTTGCGGGTACCATTCAAACGGGTAGAGTGACCAGGTACACACTTTGTCCAAAGTGAACGACTTGGGCCGGTTTGACCTATTTCCTTGTAAGTTTTTTTTATTTGTTTTACTTGTTAGTAACAAGTATTAAGTCATAACCTTGTGTAATTAATCAATCAATCAATCCACCAGTAGTAGTATCTTTTGAAATTCCCATATCAATGCGAGTTACAAAAATGTCTAGACTTCAAGCGAAGATGATGAATGGGACTTGTCCATAGACCCACAAAAGTTTCATCACACGGTATTGGGTACCCCATCAATGCCTCCCCTTTGATACCCTACCCAACCCGCAACGTGTGGTTCTAAGCCGTCTTTACATTGACAACCGAGAAGCCCCACGGTTGGTGGTGACACTTGGGCTCTCACGCCGGTTTCAAACGAAGAAGGTTGTACTTCATATAAGGTTTAAATACAGCTAGATATTTGGTAAGAACTATAATAACTATTTTGAGCCTCTAATTTAAAAAGCACCAATGGAATCAAATGTAATGCATCTAAATTAGAGTGACCTTTTTATATTTTTGTTGCGATTCTCATCAATATCATGCTAACCAATAAGATAAATGAAACTCAAATGAAATGTATCTAAATTAGAGAGACCATTTTGCATTTTTGTTACGATTCTTATCAATACCATGCTGACCAATAAGATAAGATAAAATGTAACTTGCGTTGGATAGATGGCCTTAAAAAAGTTAGAGATAAAAAAAGAGTGAAAACCGAATTCAAACTTATCACTACCAAACTATTAAAGGTTAAACCAACCTATAATAGCGTTTGTGTCACTTTTTTCATGTTGAATTCATATTCTATAAATGCTAATTAAACCACCAAGAAAATAGAAAGTGTGTTTATTGTATCATTACTAATCATATATTTTTGATAAAAATGTCCACAAGTAATAAGCTTTTCAACTACAAATATTTACACTTATTATTTTTTCTTTACTTTTCTCCAATCCAAGAGACATTTACTTTTCATTATTTCTAACTTAAAAAAAAAACACAAATTAAATAATATTTTTTCTTGCTTTCCTTTTTATCGCCTTTTGTTTTATTTTCCTTTCTCTTCTTTTTAAACTAAAAGTAAATATTACAACGTTATTAACTTATTATATTCGTATTAGAGTTTAAACTAAATTAACTGTCATTTTTCGTCTATGTAGTTTGTTTACTTTTGTCATTTCAGATCAATTTTCAAAAATGCACCAGTGTCCTTCCTGACATACTGGAAACGTGCCACTTAAGTCCAAAAATTAAAACTCAGTTAAGTCAGACATGTTAAATGAAGGGTATGATTTATGAATTGACAATAATACCCTTCATTTAATCTGTCTGACTTATCTGAGTTTTAATTTTTGGACTGAAGTGGCACGTTTCCTGTTACATGCCGTTTTTATGAGTTTCATCTTTTATATCAACGCTCCACACGAATTACTTCTATCTGTGTTTCAATGTGAATTTTCGTAATGTTGTTTTTAAACAGACCGGTTGTTCCCAAACGTTTTATAAATTGTTTGATTTTTTTTTAAACCACCTGTTGCTCATCTCTACATACACCATTGCGACATGGTTTTTTTGTAAGTTTTTGTAACGTTGTTTTTAACCGATTGGTTGTTCTAAACGTTTTTTAAATTGTATGGCGCCCATAACTAGATACATCATTGTGACGTGTTTTTTACTAAGTTTAAACTGACTCGCTGTAATGTACGAGCGTCGTTTTTATTTTCATAGACGTTTTTGGTATAAATTTTGTTTAAATGACTTGCCTTTCGTATACAACGACGTAACTTTTCCTTGACTTTTGAAATACCGTTGCGACGTGGTTTTTTTACCGTTATGTTCCATTTGCTCATTTTTTTTTTCTACGTTTTAAGCCTGTCGTTAATTATGATGGTAACTCACTGGTTATAGAAAATTGATGGGTTAACTTTCACATCACCACTATATTAATGTTATAGACTATATAAGTTATCAAAACATTATTCGTTACATCATTGTAATATTAACTAGTGGGAGTGGGATGTCCTCACGCTTTGTGGTGGGTTTTCAGATAGTATCGGTACAGTTAGTTATGGTACCAGTATAGTATGAACACTTGATATAACTTACAATGACAAATAATACTTTATCGCGAATACAAAATTGATATGTTTAAGAGTGGCGCTATCCACATTCTCTACAGGTCATTGGTATGAACACCTTGCCTCTTGATTTTGTTTTTGTATTTTTGTGTAGATTTCGTTATTTAGAAAATAAGTGTTTATTTTGGGCTTTTTATACATTGTTTGGGCCTTTTATATACTAATAAAGTTGGTAGGTTTTAATTTAAAAAATAAAAAACAAAAACAAATTAAGCAACATATCTGGAAAACAATCATGTTAACTTGAAATTAAGAAGCGATTAGGTTTTAACTTTTTCAACAAAATTTAGTTTATTTACCATTTATTTATCTTTTATTGTTTTATATATTTCTTTTGGTGATCTCCTTTGTGATCCATGATGTACTTTTAGTTTAAGAGACTTTGTCATGTAATGCTTCCTGGTTTTTCAGTCCCTGACTGACCCGTCTATATTTTTATATAGAATTTCACCGTTCCCAAAAAAAAAAAAAAAAAAAAAAAAAAAAACTTACACTCGATGTTTTTTTTTTTTTTTTATCAACCTTCTACCTCGATGACATGTAATAATCTCTCTAATTTTGTTATTTGTCTTCTTTTTTTAGGCACCGAGCTTAATTATAGCTAAAAAGTTTGACCCAATTTGAACTGAAAAATATGTAATGAGCTTAATTATAGCTAAAAAGTTTGACCCAATTTGAACCCTAAATATACTTTGTTTATCACTTATTGAAATTTGTCTAATCTATTATATCTAAATACTTAATTGTGGTAGGTTTCTACTATGAAAAGTAACTTATATTTTTTTTATTTTACTATTATAATTAATTTTAAGCATATTTTATTTTATTTTAGAACTTTTCAGGTACGATATTTTATAATTTTTTTGTATCATAAGCTATAGTTGGTACCGGTAAATACCGATGTCGTGACAAAATGAACCGATTCCCCCGTACAACAACGGTATGGTTACCGATAGGTCCGATACTATTAGAATCGTTAAACATATTCGGTTGTATGGTTTTCGACTGACATAGAATACGTGTCAATATCTTTTGGGCATATCACGAGATTATTATTTGGATTTTTTTTTCGATTGTTACACCGAGTATCGGTACCGTAACAATATCACAATAAACCGAACCAAACTGATACGGACTGAATTCCAACCACAGCGTGCGAAGGAATTCCACTAGTTTTCCAGAATGAAAATTAAAATTATACGGATTTGTACAAAATGATGGTTTTGTTTTTGCTATGCATAAATTTATAAATATGTTTGTATCTTAACGAAATACAGAAAGAAACAAAAAGAAAAAAACAAAAATCAAAAGGTAATGAAATCCAATAACATTGGCACGGGTATGAAGGGGTGACAATGATTGGACCACGGAATTACTGCTGTGGTGTCAAGTGGTCAAACTTTAACGGTAAAATTCCCGTGAACCGGTTGAAATCTGATCGAATATGACTCAACCAAAATCGGCTAAGATCAAACCAAAACAAAGCTGGCCAATCATTAAATTTTGAGTTTTAATATACATAATAATAATAATAATAATAAGTGATTTTATAAAGAAATATATATTGATAAAATATGGTATGTTCATCATACACAACCTAGTGGCGGATCTAGGATTCACGCCAAGCAGGAACGTTTTATAAGAAAAGCGGTAACGAAATCGAAAAAACGTCAAATTTTTTCAAAATTTACACTAAAAACGTCAATTTTTTTCCCGCCAAGCGGTAGCGGGCGCTCCCCCTTGCGTCCACATAGGTCCGCCCCTGACACAACCAATCCACAAAGATATCAAAAGTGATTATTTTTCATTTAGTTTTCTAGTCATCAATGAATATGCCGAATACCCAAATCCCGGCTGACGTTAAATGGATCTTCGCTGACGTCAAGATATCCCGCTCCTTGAAGCTACAAAAGAATAAACCGTTAGCCTCGTCACGGGGGACCCCGGGAGGGGGATCCGTGACCAAGCTCCGACGTGAGAGTAAGTAAACTTGCCGGAAAATGAGAGGAGCTTCTCCCGATGAGCAGAATCACCGGAAGGTTTCCTCTTCGGTGTGAATCTAATAAATACGTGTGTGGGTATTGAATGTAAGAGAATATTGGTCGGAATTAATGAGATGAGAGTAAATGAGAGTGTAGTAAATGAGATAGTTCCGGAGATGATACCTGCCTTTGTTACCGTTCTCTGTCTCTTATATAAGTCCCAGACCTTATCGTGCATGTAAACTCTTCGTTAGGATGATCCGACGAATTTAGGAAGACCTCGAGGGGCTCAGACACGTGTCTGACCCCTAACGGTTGGATTGGCAGCGGCATTTAATATTTCAGAGGAGAAAGTACGAAGCCAGCCATGATGCCCTTCTTATCAACCATAAATGAACGCCTGCATGATCTGACTTCTCGTTTCCCGCTCGTTTCTATGAAGGAGAAACCTTAATGGGCAAGTTAGGCTCTAGTTGGGCTCATGCTCTGTTGGGCCCGCCTATGGACAGCCCAAAACGGGTAGAAATGAGATTCACCATTGGCCCGTCGTCAAATAATAATCTAAATAAAGTTATAAAAGTTAGTGAGTGATATGTTTGTTAGATTTTTTAATATAATGGATCCAAAAAATTGATTCGTCAAAATGAGATAAAGTGTTTGTTAGTTTTTTGTGTGACTTAGTAAATTTCCAATGTAACTTGTCTTTAAACTATTGTAATGTTTTAGCGATGCATGTAGAGGAGAATATTGTGTCCGAAACACTTTTACGTCAAACCTTGAAATCGCTAGACTAAAAGTCCTTTGATTTCCCTCCTTGACAAGTTGGTCTAGTAGTTAGTCACTTGGTTTCTCTCATTGAGATCTAAAGTTCAACTCCCACTAGCATTACTTTGAAGGATATTGGTGGTGACAGTGAATTAGAACTAGCACTCTCTAGAGGTCGCCAATTCGAAACCGAGCCGAACTGGGTTTTACCGCAGTGGGCCTTCGAGCGGGCGGGTTTTCTCCAGAACTGGTGGCTCGGGTATGCATCCAACTCTGACCGTTATGGAGAAGGGGATGTATTTGCTCGATTGAGAGCATATCAGAATTGAAGAGGTATGGTCCCAATTCCTTGCCAACATGGCAAGGACCACACCACCTTTTCCATCAGACGTGGCGCTGACATCGACGAAGTCATCCAGAAGCTTCTAGAAGCTTCTGGAAAATATCTAGGTGGCCCCAAAGATGCTCCACCCGACATAAAGGACACAACGTGTCACCAGTCACCGGGCGCCACGTAGGCCTATAACAAATCCAAGAGCAGCCCGACAATGCCAGTACGACGTCTCCAAGATGAGCGAATGCGAGCGCGCCACGTGTACCACTACACTGACCACAGCAGAGGAGACCAAGAGGATATTCCCCTTGGTCGGACAGCTGGCGCGCAACCACAGCTGGCATCGCTGCTCTTCCCTCTCTCATCCTCCGGCTATAAATAGAACCCTTCATCATTCAGGTAAAGGGATCTTGCTCTCTCTATTCTCACACTTAACACACACTGTTTATTTCCCCTCGGAACAGTACTTATTCTCACGCCGGAGCCTGGTTAAGAGGGAAACCCCCATATTCCCCTCTTAACGAGACTAAAGGTGTTGTTGTTTTGCAGGAACCGTGCCATCTCGCGAGTAGAAAGAGAGATTGAACCCACAGAAGGAATAACCCCACTGATTAACCATAGTGTTAACCAGTGTTTCATCATTGGCGCCATCCGTGGGACTCGAACCCACGACCACGTCTTTTTCCCATACGAGGAGACTTAGAGGAAGTTCCTTCAGTCTTTTTCCCTTTTCCTTCCGCCTTGTCAGCTTTCACCTTCCTCTTCGTCTCCAATGGGTCAACAGGTTCGACCGGAATCTCCAAATCGTCACCAACAGCCTCGTTCACTGGCTCTTGCGCAACCCCTTGCGCCGGACCTGCACGCGCGGAATGAGAGGTTAGGTCTTCCAAAGATCTGCCAGACCCATCACTCGAGAGAACGATAACTTCCTCTCGAATGGAATCAAACGCATCATCATCATTTTCACTATCTTCACCTAAGACAGTGTTCACATAAGCGGTGAAACTCTCATTGCTCGGATGCAGAAACCGGCCACGGATCTGATCCAACCAAGGCCGCTTATCAGGTTTTTGTATCGCCTCCACCATTGCACCCGGCGCCTTCGGATCCAAAACGTTCAACAACGTGAACCCTACTGCACAAAAAGACAGAGATAAAGAACAATGCACAAGCAATACAACGTACAACATACAAAAAAAAGAAGAGTAGGTTTACGGAACGAGACGTACACTTGCCCTCATGACCATACACTGGGACCCCCATCGGATGTTTAGGGATCCACTTCATACTCATCCCGGCACCAACCAACGCCATCTCCTCAAGCTGGAGTATCGGAGTGGCTTTACGGGTCAACCTTTTATACCAGTCTTGGTCAGCAAAATCTGCAACCACATCAACTTTTGGGATACCCTCATCCACAGACCTGTAATGCATGTCCATCGGAACAACACCCCGGCGAAGGTAAAAAAACTTCTGCTTCCAATCATGTAGACTCTTCAGTGGCACAGAGCAAACCGGAGAAACGTTGGTACGAGCACTGAAAGAGTAAAACCCACTTGTATACGTAACAGTGTAGAAGACGTTGAACATCTCAAACGTCGGATCCAAGCGGTTCGCCATACAAACGAACTCGAAGTGAGTAATCCGAGGGAGTCCGATGGCATTTATCTGAGAGATGTGGAGACCATAACCCCTCAGCACATCGGCAGTAAATCGGGTCATTGGTAGCCTGAAGTTACCCTCCTGGAAGAAGGCAGCATACAGAGTCATATGACCGGGAGGAGCATCCATGGCTGTAGAACCAGGAGTACGATACTGAGCACCCCAATCAGGGAGGAAACCCATCTCCCTTACTAAATTCTGGAATTCCTCTTCTTTCCACCCTATCACCGCCTGATCCGGGCCGGGAGGAGTTTTCCCCTTGTTCCTCCTTTTCCTTGAAGTCGGATTTGCAGATGACATGGTGGGAAAACTCACTATAATGCAGATGAACTCACACGGAAGAAGAGAGAAAACGAAGGAAGAAGAGAGTTTTCCGGAATTCAAATTTTGAATAAGTGGAGAAGAAAGAGAAAACCACCGTGTATTTATACCCATCGCATTTAATGCGATGGGTAGTGGAGGGGTCAGACTCCGGAAAAGCAACCAACAGGGAGAAGACACGTCAGAGGAGAGAGAAGACGGCACCTCTTTTTTCGGAAAGTAGGTGAACAGTTACCTGACACTTCGCCCCATGCGTCCTCTGACGGTAACTGAAAAGGCAACTGTTCATCTGACACCCGTCAGTCACATCAGTCACCCCTTCCCAAGACAGACAAAGCGTCCTCTCGACGACAACTTTTTAAAGGGTCAAAACCCATGCGCGGTGCGCCATGCGTCCATTTGGCTCAACTTTTTAAAGGGCCAAAACCCATGCGCGGTGCGCCATGCGTCCATTTGGCTCGACTTTTTAAAGGGCCAAAACCCATGCGCGGCACGCCATGCGTCCATTGGGCTCAACTTTTTAAAGGGCCAAAACCCATGCGCGGCGCGCCATGCGTCCATTTGGCTCAACTTTTTAAAGGGCCAAGACCCATGCGCGGCACGCCATGCGTCCATTTGGCTCAACTTTTTAAAGGGCCAAGACCCATGCGCGGCACGCCATGCGTCCATTTGGCTCAACTTTTTAAAAGGCCAAGACCCATGCGCGGCACGCCATGCGTCCATTTGGCTCAACTTTTTAAAGGGCCAAAACCCATGCGCGGTGCGCCATGCGTCCATTTGGCTCAACTTTTTAAAGGGCCAAAACCCATGCTCAACTTTTTAAAGGGCCAAAACCCATGCGCGGCACGCCATGCGTCCATTTGGCTCAACTTTTTAAAGGGCCAAAACCCATGCGCGGCACGCCATGCGTCCATTTGGCTCAACTTTTTAAAGGGCAAAAACCCATGCGCGGTATGCCACGCGTTTACCCGGCTCAACTATACAAGTTGCCAAACTCCACGCGCCGTGGCCCCATCAGGCGCAGATTACTTAGGGACCCCAAGAAAACCTCATGCCATAACGAAATATCACACTTATAAGTCCAGAATCCCTCCTAGACGATCAACTCAACTAGAAGGCACACTGGACTGGGGGGACTTGAAGAGGTATGGTCCCAATTCCTTGCCAACATGGCAAGGACCACACCACCTTTTCCATCAGACGTGGCGCTGACATCGACGAAGTCATCCAGAAGCTTCTAGAAGCTTCTGGAAAATATCTAGGTGGCCCCAAAGATGCTCCACCCGACATAAAGGACACAACGTGTCACCAGTCACCGGGCGCAACGTAGGCCTATAACAAATCCAAGAGCAGCCCGACAATGCCAGTACGACGTCTCCAAGATGAGCGAATGCGAGCGCGCCACGTGTACCACTACACTGACTACAGCAGAGGAGACCAAGAGGATATTCCCCTTGGTCGGACAGCTGGCGCGCAACCACAGCTGGCATCGCTGCTCTTCCCTCTCTCATCCTCCGGCTATAAATAGAACCCTTCATCTTTCAGGTAAAGGGATCTTGCTCTCTCTATTCTCACACTTAACACACACTGTTTATTTCCCCTCGGAACAGTACTTATTCTCACGCCGGAGCCTGGTTAAGAGGGAAACCCCCATATTCCCCTCTTAACGAGACTAACGGTGTTGCTGTTTTGCAGGAACCGTGCCATCTCGCGAGTAGAAAGAGAGATTGAACCCACAGAAGGAATAACCCCACTGATTAACCATAATGTTAACCAGTGTTTCATAAGAATGTATATCTGGTGATTTAGTTTGCCGTTTAAAAAAAGGTCCTTTGATTTCTAAGATGGATAATGTAAAAGCTAGACTACCAACCTAAGAAGCCCATAGTTTACACCAATTTCTTCCGTAAACATAACTTAAACATTAAATGCATGTCAAGTTGCTACTTTTTTTTTTCTTTTTCTGAATGGTTGTCAAGTTGCTACTCGCATTTAAATCTTAAACCAATCATTTAATACAAAATGTTTTTTACATAAAGTGATAAAACATAATACGGAGAGCTTAACAACTTTAAAGTAAACTTAGACTAACAAATTGTTTCACAACACGAGTCAAAAGTTTCATATGCATATAACTTGTTACTTGATTAAATCCACCTTTTAATGTCCTTACATATGGATTTTTCATTTCTCTATTACCTTTTAGGTCCGTTTATTTAAGAACACACGAATTTAGCATAACCTTAAGTGAGTTTACAAGCTAAGCCTGACAAACTAGACATGTCAGGTGTACATATTTCGAGAAAAATGAGTTTAGGTTAAAACATATTGTTTTAAAAAAAGTATCAATTTCTTTTAGGTTAAAGCAGGTTTTGGTCATACAGTACTCGGTGAAGGTGGTAGTGGTGGCAATGATAACAATGTTGTGGCGGAGACAAAGATGACGGTGGTGGTGGTGGCAATGGATGGTGGAGGCGGTTGCAATGGCAGACGTGTCAGTGGCAGAGTCAATGGTAGTGGTGCTGTCAACGTCGGGGGTGGAGTGACGACAACGTTGATGCAGATGACAACGAGTAGGTTATGGAGACAAACTATGATTATGGGTGGTGCTAATCAATTTGAACAATTTTTAAGTTAACAAGTTTTATAATGGTGGCTAATTTTGATACGTTTTCAAATATAAGTACACTCAAATTGATCTGTTGTTTAATTCAAGGTGACCTAAATGGCCCTATATGCAGAGAGAGGTGCATTTCTAGTATAATGCCGAATGAAAGGGAAAAACATAGAAAATAATAAATAAAAGAACATTAAGGGGTCTTAACCATTACATGAGACATTATGACGCTAATATGAAAAAAATGCCCCTTAAGAGCAATAACCATTAGAGATGATCTAACACAAGTTATATAGACCATAAAGTGGACTTATATATTGAGCATAAAAGTAGAAGTTTACGAGTATAAATCCCATATTTATAACCCTTTTCAATAGAAATCAATATTTAGTTCATCAATTAATTCGATCCTTAATACTCACATGGTGATATCCACTAACACCACTCATATAATTACATCACCATCAATCGGCCTCACACCTAACACACATTTGGTAATTCTTTATAGCATTAACTAAGGTCTCTTGTTATGAGCTCATGCTACTTTTATCATAAAAGTTATGGATCTAAGCCATTTAATTGACCCAATTTGTAACAATTTGCTAACAAAACATATATGCTAGTATAAACATTTATCACTATTGTAATTCATGTAATATTAAGAGCCACGACCTTGTGTTCTAGTGATACTGGTGATTACTTCTCATAAAAATGTCATGGGTTCAAATCTTAGCAAGTACAAATTGATTAGGTGGTATTTATATGGTAAAAATTGTTGTTAAAAAAGTATATAATACAAATAGTTATGCTAGTACCTAGTAGCAAGGTCTATCTCCACATATATTTGTCTAACATAACATAAATGGATAGGCCACTAGAAAATATCATATATTTATGTTCATTCGTTTAGAGCAATAAACAAACATTTTTGTTCATGTTGGTTATTTATAAATAAACGAATGTAAACGAACTTTTCGTCGAACTGTTGATAATATTAATTGAAAAAAAAAAACGATGATGGGTTGGTAATAAAAATATCATAGGTTTATTTAAGAATAAAAATAACATACTGGATTGAATAATAAACACACAAAAAAGTACAATAAAAACAGATAATGGATTAGTTGAATAGAAAAAATAAAAAAGAATGCTAATATATTGGTTACAAAATGATAGGTAAATATAAAAGAAACGAAAATACTATTTTGATATATAATTTTAAAAACATTATTTTGGTAAATGTTTTTTACTAGCACTAATTTAAAAAAGAAAACACAATATGTATTTATATTTACACGTTATATATACAGGTATTGTAGAGATCGTTAGGCGCTAGTCGGGCGGTAAGGTGGCGTCTAGGAATTAATCGGATTGGACTTTTTATATATAATTTTGTAATTTTTTTAAATATATAGCTAACTTTATTCTTTTTATATATAAATTTACAAGTTTAGAAACCATATGTAAACTAGTGAAAAATAGAAGGGGTTAAATGTCAAAATACCTAAACTTAATATAACCTAATCCCCATCCACGTTCATCATACGCCGCCTGTAGGGATGACAATCAAACCCGAACCCGATGGGTAAACCCGAAACCCGACACATTTGGGACGGGTTTGGGGTCGGTTAATCGGGTTTGGGAATAGTTATTATTTTTTTCGCGGGTTTGGGACAAGTTTGGGATTTAGTGATATACCCGTTTACCCGACTCAATTACCCGATAAAATATACCCGTTTACCCGATTGTATACCCGATATAATTTCTTTTATATTATTAAATATGTATATATATGATACATCCATTTTTTACACATATAGGTATTCTATTCCGTATATATTGTAGTTATTTGATATATATTTTTATAATGACAATACAAAATGTAACTGGTTAATAGTCATCCGATAGATACCCAATGGGTTTTGAGATGAGTATACCCAACGAGTAATCTTTTTAAATTAACGGGTTTACCCGATACCCGATGAGTATTTACCCGCTAGAAACCCGACGGGGTTTGGGACGGGTTTGGGACAAGCTTATCTAACCGGGTTTGGGTTTGGGATTACCTAAACCCGTCCCAAACCCGACACATTGCCATCCCTAGCCGCCTGTTACCCCGTCTCCATCGTTTTCTTTAGACAAAAAACAAACACATACCATATGCCCAATTTCGCTTCATCTAATCGATTAGTTCTTCAATGTGGTTTGATTTCGCACAATGGAGCCAAGTGCAACTCTGATTTTGGTTCAAATTGCGGTAAAAACTCGTTCCTCTTTAACTGATTTGATTCGATTTTGACCCATTATGATTTGATTTTGACCTCATATTTGACCGACCAGGTCCGATTTTATGCGATTTGTGACCGATTTTGACGACTTTGACCGATGGTGACCATTACTGCCTTGGATGGCAGATTTGACAAAATTTCGACAATGGACCTCCAACTATCGCCTAGGCCGATTTCTGCAACACTATATATGTGTGTGTGTGTCATTTATCATAAATGACATGTATGATTATGTGTATTGATTCTATCTCATACATGTAAACGTACTAATGTAAAAATGTTATTTACCGTGAATAACGCTTGTTTATGTATAGGGGTGTTTTTTTAACCAAAACTCGAAAATCGACCCGAATACGATTAACCCGACCTCGATTATGGTGTTACCTGATTAACCCAAATTCGAACAAGATGGAACCCGATAATAGTATTCGGGTTGGTAATTGAGTTAATAAAATGTTAATCGGGTTGACTCGATTAACCCAAATGACGTCAAAAATGTGAATTATATTTATACGCACATACTAACAGAAAAGTCTAAAGTTGCTCCCATATGTTTGGATTTTTGTTGTGAACATGATGTCTTGTTTAGGTGTTTCGTTGGTTGTTTGAGCGACTAAAAAGATTCGGTTCGGTTGATATGATTTAACGTTTTCTTTTTAGTTTATTCGGTTGGTTGATATGGTTTGGTTTTATGCCTATTGTATTTGACGTTTTTTAGGTGATATATATGTTTAATGCATGAGTTTGATCAAAATATCATATTGAGAGTGTTTTTATTTGACATTTTGTGTTTTTTACTTAAAGAATAATCATGTTAAGTTAAATTGTAAAGTATGCATTGCAACTTGTATTTAAAATCTTTATACCGATTAACCCGAATTTTATTTGGGTTGGGTTAGGGATAGGATTTCCAAAACAAATAACCCGACCCGGATAACTCGAGACCCGATTAAAAAACCCAAATAACACCCCTATTTATGTCTGACGCGTATTTTTAATATAATAAATCTCTAATCGACAATTATCATTGTTTGAGATTTATATCATCCATATATATCATTTCATCTAAATAAGAATACACATAAAGTTGATTTGTACTTGATTGATTAAATGTGTAGTTCGATTATGAAAACATTAATAGAAACGTTATCGTAAACTATATAGTGCACACATAGATCCATAACATGCACCTCAAATGATGCCAAGAACTCAAATCCTTCCTTAAAATATGCATTTTGGGCAAGACTATCCTCTTCCCCTCATATATGCTTGCTTAATTACCCTTTTATTTACCGGTTAATTTACATACCTACTAATACTGCTTCAAAATTTACACTTATGTATTGTGAGACTTTTCCAACTATCAATTTTTACCAATTTACCATTTCTATACGAAAATATCACTTAACAAAGTTCCCTTTTTATCAATTTATACTTGGACAAATCCAATTTGATTTTAAACTCTCTATAAAAGATGTGAGATCCAAGTTGACTTTAAGTGAATAAACAACCCTCTCTATCACATATATATTCTATTAAATGGTGTCGAACATCATAACATTCTTTCACTATTTAGTTATTCATTATAAATACATCACATATTATTTAACCATCACTTTTCTTATTTAACATTGAGAAAATCATCTCTCTTGATCTAGTGTGGCTCCCTAGATCAGCCAAGTTGATGTCGGTGTAGAGTGGGGAGGATGGATATATCATAGAGGTGTCGGTATAGAGCTTCAATGAAAGAAAGTCAAAGGAGAGAGAAAAATTACATTAGGGTTTGCATCGATGAGAGAGTAGTTTAAATTTTGTCCTCTCTATAGGTTTTTTATAGTATAAATTCTAAATTTCTTATTAAATATAAATAAAAGGAGAATTAGCCTGTAATAATCTCATCTAGACTTTATTGACCATTAATAATTCCACCTCAGAATATTCCCCCACAAGTCCCACCTTTCAACTATTTTTCCTACAATGGTCCCCCGTTAAAAAAACTTAACGGAGTTAAGTTTTTTTTCCAAATTACAAACAGATTTTTAGGGCTTTTAATCAGAACGATGATACGAGTCCATTGATGTAAAACTTACTTTGAAATGGTGCTCCAAGTGACTTGATTTTGGTTAATTGGAAATTTAAACACCCGAATTGAAGCACACTTTTCATCGTTTGGAGCACCGTTTCGAGGCAAGTTTTACATCAATGGAATCGTATCGTCGTTCTAATCAAAAGCCCTAAAAAATCTGTTTGTAATTTGGAAAAAAGCTTAACTCCGTTAAGTTTTTTTAACGGGGGACCATTGTAGGAAAAATATGTGAAATGTGAGACTGATGAGGGGAATATTCTGAGGTGGAATTATTAATGGCCAATAAGATTTAGTTGGGATTATGACAGACCAATCCCTAAATAAAAATATTACTTTTTTTTTTGGTTTCATATGCATTAATAAAATGAAAAGAAAACACAAGGTTTGCCATGTGGCTTTATTATCTCCACATTGAGTGTCGGTGATTGGTTGGCTTATATTCATTGTACCCCTTCCTACCCAAGTGCACCGCACCCACAACCCTATAATTCATCATGCCTTCACATTTTCTTTTTGTGATCCAATAAACCAAACATTGTTCCAAATCAACCGTCCAAAACAATATACCACAACCCATCACCTTTTTTTATTCTTCCACATCTTTAATTACAAAATTTTATTAAAGAGAGTGTTTATGTATACACACATGTAGAGTGTAATGTGTGTCATATGCATGTCACAAGATTATTGGTCGAGAAATTGTGACAATGAAAAAGTTATAATCGCGTGAATTATGACATAGACATGTCACCTTTTGACCGGGTCCAGTCCCTCTAGCAACAAAAAGAGTATATCCCATAATTTTCATGAACACAAATCATGTAATTTCGTACACATATCTTTCTTTCTTAATTACGAGATTGTGACAATTTTGTTTTTTTACTTCCCATCAATAATTAACAAATGACTATAAAGATAGATGATGTTTTAGTTAACATGACTATATACGTTAAAAACTACACCAATTTAAAAGCTATAGGCTTGTTTTCAACATTTCTTATATTTAGCATATACATTTATGGTATAAAGAAATCGATAAAACTTTATAAAGTAAACTCTAAAAATACACATATGGTACTCATCGTAGTTTCTAAAAATAGTCTTGAAGCTTCCGAGAGCACAATTACCTAAAACCTCTCCACAATAGTGATCATATGTTATTTTAACTTTTAATTATAACTTTGTTAGAACAATTTCATAGTTGATATAATTATATAAATAAAAACTCAACACGATTATAGATAACATTATTGTGATTTCCTAATAACATAATTATGATCAAGCAAAGCGAATAATATTTAGAAGCTTAAACCTGTAATGTCCTTTCAAGAAAACTTATACTTGTTCAATTAAACTTCAAATTTAAAGATATTACCCGACATCCTTTAATTTTGAATCTCTTGGGTGACTACACTATCTCTTTCTCCTTACTGCTAGCACTCATTATAGGTTAGATTACATTGCCTTAAAATAACTTACAGGTAAATATAGTACGTAGCAAGTTCTTAATTTTCATGAGAAGTTATCCTCAACATATATAAGCACAAAAGTTGGTTATTGTACACATAACATGCATATTCCACTAGTAAACAAACTATATTAATTGGTAGTCAAGTTGAGATGGTTTCGAGTAGTGTTGTTGGGGTTTGTGATCGGCGTCGAAGGGACCGGCCAAAAATAACATGAATTGTGTGTCCTAATCACCTTAAGCTAGTTAAGGTAAGAAGTTTAATTGAACAAGTTTATGAAGCTTGCTTATTGTATCAAAAGTGTGTTTGGAAGTGAGAATTAACAATGTGTTTCCTATTGCTTTATAAAACAAGACAATGATTTTAATGCTGATTAAGACTTATAATAATGGTAATTAAAACGGATTTGTAAGCCCTTTGGGTATACTTTAACCTAACTTAACTCCACCTAAGTGACCCATCAACTTTTTTTCCTCATTTCACTTTGTCTCACTCTAAGGAAATGGTTTAACATGTTAACACATAACTCATTTAATGCACTTTAACATTGAGTTTTTGTCTAAAAAAGAAAATAATAGTTAATTCAATCTCTTAACATTGGGTTAACATGTTAACACATAACCCATTTAATGCACTTTAACACAAGGAGGGAGTGGTTTGCAATGTTAGTTAACATGTCATGTCATTGTTAACACTCTAGATGTTTAGAGTACACCCCATGGCCTAAACAATAGCTGAGAAACAAACTCAAATTTATAATTAATTAGAGCTAGCTTACAAAAATGGATTGATTTTTTTTTTTTATAAAACACAAATGATTTCTGGAATTTGTTAATTTGAAACCCCAACTGTAGACATCAACAATCGTCAATCAGACACAATTGGTGCAAGAAAGCCTTCACAATATGAATATAAGACAATTATAAATTAATAACAATTGTTGAAACACCTTAAGAACAATTTACGTTTCCAGGTTTTCATTATCGGCATCTGCCGATCTTCCATCCCACCATTGAAAACATCCAGGCCCTGCCCCATCGTCGTTCTTGGTCTCCAGACCTAATTTCGAATTACAGGTTCCCAAATCACGTCATCTCTTCAATCTACACAACACATATGCTGATTAATTGGAATATCCTGCCAATATTCTGCTCTGATTCCGATCTCTGATCACATATTATGGTCAAAGAAGGCAAGAGAAGACGCATCGTTTTCGCCGGCAAACCGTCTTATTATTGGAGTCGGTTTCATGAGTTGCAAATCATCATCTGCCAGCTATCACTTGCCAGCCTTTGTAGGGTTTCTGCAACCTACTCCGCCAGATATTTTTCAAATCGATTATTTACATGACTAGCAAATCGTTCAGGTACCTGTTTGTGCGTAATTAGTCTGATATGATTTTATGTATACTGTATATTTTGGTTTTTTATATTTTATGTTGTGATAGATTGTAGATTATGGTCATCATGTAATTGATAAATTTAGGATTAGTATATGAATATGAATAGAAATTGTGAGGTCTTGATTTTGATCAGTTATGCAAGATTAACTCTCCGAAGCATGAATTTGAGGTTGTAAAATAGATTTGGAGCTAATCTACTATGTCAAATTTTAAGATATGATGTCCTAATTTTGTTCTTTTGGTATAGTTAACAAGTTGGAAATTAACATATGTGTGGGGATGGAAACTGTGTGAGTTTTGGTTTTAATTTAAATTTGTTTTACTAACCTACGGTAACTCTTTGAAGGATTAAATTCGAGGCTTAAATAGATTTGGGGCCAATTTACTTTTGAAATCTATGATACGATGCCCTAGTATCATTCAGTTAGTTCTAACTATACAACATCATAAGGTTTACTTTTTCTAGGAGGATCAGTTTTTTTAAATGTGTAATTGATGATGATTCTGAGTTTTTGTATAAGGAGATTCTAGCACCAAGCAAACCATTAAAACATAAATTATTAATATTAACACTAATTAATATAAACATGAATTCATAGTAAGATTACAAGAATCCAACGTTGAATTTAAACTTCTCAATGACGTGTCACGCGCCTCTGAGGGCAGGGATCAGGGTCCCACACAAGCATCCAACAGGAAAAGCAGACATATAAGTTTATGCTAGACAAAGGCTTTAACAAAATAACCAACTAGTGTAAATAGAAATAAAATCATCACAAATTAAATATGCTATTCTTGAGCAGTTAATTGTCAATCTTTGGGGTTGTATTTATTTGTATAGATGAATAAAGTCATAATCCCAACAACTACTTGATAATAAGATTACAATAGCCAGTGTTCTCTTTGTTAAATTTGGATTAAGAATGGGTCGAAATGGCTTATTTGCACAAGGTGGGGTGGGTTGGCTAATGGGTAGTCTGTCAAACCGATTCAGGTTAAAACAAGTTATTTTTTAGTATGGGTTACAATGACTCACAAATGTTTTTTTATTCCTTTCCTAAAATAATTATAAATAATTAATTTCTTACCTATTCTCACAAAGACAATGTTGCAATATTTATCTGCAATTTTTTTTAACCCGATTGAGATAAAGCACGACTTAAACCAACCCATTCATCATCGAATGCATCAGTATTTCCACCCCTATGGTTCTACATGTTACAAAGCGTAAAAATAAAATATTGAATGAGATACACTTACGGGTGCCGCCGCAACGCGCGGGGTAACCTTCTAGTTAAGAACAATGAACAAAGCCTAACATGAACCAAAACTTATAGCAATTATTATCTCACAATGTCAATGATGCAAGAGAATCAAAATAATTACAAGTTCATAACAATATAACAATCAATTCACGCCGTTTCAACCAAATGACTACAAATGTTTATGTTTCAAACCAAATGTGCAAGAACAAACCCTAAAACTTACAATTCTACACCTGAGGATGATCTTAAAGAGGCTAACCACTCATTGTTGTTGTTTGATTTTCAAACGCTTCGATTCAATCTTGAGACATGTGATGGAATGCGAATCCCAATTATTTGAAAAGCAAAAAACCCAAAAAGGTCCCAAGAAGTCCTAAATAGAGAACTAGAATTTTTAAATTGAAATCCACATTAAAAAACTGGTCAAATAGGGGTTTTCCTTGTGTTTGCGCAGGCAGGGGCGTCTTGGACGCCCCTGGTGGAACTAGGACGCCCAAAACCTCTTAGGGACATCTAGGAGGACACTAGGCATGGTGTCTTATTTTGTCTCGCTTTGCTCCATTTCTCGCTAGCTTTATTCCAAAGCTCCGTTAAGCCTCCAAATTACACCATAAACTCGGTAAGGCCTTCTAAATACAAAACATCTCAAAGTAGTGTATTCTAAAACTCAATTTTACACAAACCGGTAATATTAAACTAGTTAAGCATTGAAATTCACCAACCAATCACATCCCACACTTATCATTTGCTTGACCTTAAGCAAACTCGTTTATTGTTGTCCAACCATTAAAAATAACACACCTCCCATTCTCTTAACAATTCTCAGACATGGTCCATAGTCATACCCTAACTCACAAGACTTATAACTTATCAGTAGATTTATATGCCAACGAGTAAAATGATGCAACATTTAATAAACAAAGAAATTTCCCAACCAAAATTTAACTAAGCCTCAAGTTTCACACAGGTTGACACCTCATACAATGATTCTCCCCTCTCGGTTTGAAATCAAAATTAGTAAGGGTGCACTAGTATCCATCACTTAGTGACCAAAATACAAAGCTTGTTTTAATTTGCTTGACAAACAATCACACTTTCATCAACTAACACGAACGATGCACATATCCAACCAACTTACAGGTTTTAGTTTTTAGATAAAGTAAGGAGAAATGGTGGTTTAAAGGTGGCTAAAACCAAATAAAAGGTGTATACTATCCATTTGAAACGTCTCATTTCTATCCACCAAACTACTAAACATTGGGTAAATGTAACCCACAACGTTATTGTTTCTTAACAACAATTTCTAGATTTACTATGATAAATACATCACAACCTGCATTTTGTAAGAGATGAACCTCTAATCTTTTGGTTATGACACACCCCAGCTAACCACCAGAATATCCCTCTAAGGACAATATATGATTTATTGATTCAAATAAATAAGCTAGTTTTTTTTAATGAAAAAATATATAAATATCTTTGGGTTACTAGGCTAGACGACATCCAATAAAAAATATATAAATATCTAGTTTTTTTTAAAGGTGTGAATTATTCATGAATGTTGGGAGGTCTAGCACACGTTGTCTTAACCGGGTCCGCGCCAGAGAGCCCCCTCGCACATTAGATCCCCAATTTAAACTCTTCAATGAGAAACCCCTATCACCCAGACTCGAACTTGAGACCTGAAGGGGAAAACTCATCCAGGCCCACCATAGGCAGAACTTAAATACCCGTGATGTAGGTTCTATCACACAACTTTTTAGAGTTGTAGAATTATGTGTGAGTATCCAATCATTAGAATAAATAAATTCTCTCGTGCGATGGTAATGTTAAATAAATTCTCTCACGCGATGGAGTGGAAAACATGTATATGGTACAAAATAAAAAAAAAGCTTATTTACAATGGTGTTAGGTTTAATTACACATATCTTGATATACCCATATTAATATTGACACGTGTTTTACATCGACTGATAACCATGATGAGCTATCGGTTCAATTCGCTACGGTACTGATACTCAGTATAACGTTTTCAATAAAGCTTATATCACCGGATCAAAAACACCTAAACCAAACTGTATCAATACCAAAAACCGCAAAAATAAATATCGATACCAATACATTTATTGTTCGACCAGTATCACTTCAGTCGGTACTCAGTATAATTTACAACAACTAAAAATACTTTATTTTAAATTAAACATTTAAACTCCATTTTCAATAAAACCTTCATCAAAATATCACATTTATTTTCCATGTATGAAAATCTATAAAATCAAACAATACATTTAGTTGAGAAAAAAAGTATCTTAAATAAAAGTGAAATTGGTCTGTAATAATCTCAATTAAAGGTAATTGGCCATTGATAGTCACACCTTTAAATATTTCCCTCCATCAGTCCCACCTTTCACATATTTTTCCTACATCGATCCCTCGTTAAAAAAACTTAACGGTGTTATGTTTTTTTTTTCCAAATTACAAACAGTGTTTTACGGCTTTTGATCAGAACGACGGTACGAGTCCATTGATGTAAAACTTACCTCGAAACGGTGCTCCAAACGATAAAAACGGTGCTTCAATTCGGGTGTTTAAATTTCCAATTAACAAAAATCAAGTCATTTGGAGCACCATTTCGAGGTAAGTTTTACATTAATGGACTTGTATCGTCACTCTGATCAAAAGCACTAAAAATATGTTTGTAATTTGGAAAAAAGTTTAACTCCATTAAGTTTTTTTTTTAACGGGAGTCTAGTGTAGGAAAAATAGGTGAAATGTGGGAATGGTGGGAGAAATATCCAAAGGTAAGACTGTCAATGATCAATAACCAATGATCTCTAGTTAAGATTATTACAGGTTAATTCCCCTAATCCCCTTAATAAAAAAAAAAGTAACATTTTATTCCATTGTAATCATGTAGATATAAAAAAAGAAAAGAACAAGAGATAAACAAATGAATTACCACCACCACTCACAAATATATTACCGTTTGTGTAAAGACAAAAAGTAGCATATACACTTATACATAGAATATAAATAAATAAATAAATACAATAATAATAATAATAACAAATATCCTTTCGAAAAACACTATGTTTTGTTTAAAGACACGTAAGTTTTACTACTCACTCGGTGACTTTCTCCGCCTTCAATGCACCGAGAAAGCGAAGCAAACAAATTGATTGCATCCACCTGTTGTTACTTCAAATCTTTATTACTCATATAATAAATATAATAATTCTCATAAATCACTGCACTTATTATCAGCAGCAAAGCAATATATATTATATTGTTTTGGAATGTACGACAAACAGAGGTGACCCCATGTGAGCTAGCACCTGCTTTTGCTCTTTCATTCATTCACATCTCTCTCTCTCTCTGCCTCTTCCCCCTTCATCTTAACAACAATAATAATAATTTCCCTCTTAAATTCTCCCTTTCTTTTCATCTAAACGACACCGTATCTGTTGTCTCCACTACCGCCGGTACATGAAGCTCCACCACCACCGCCACCGGCAGCTCCACGGTGGTGTGTCAGTTGCTGCTTTCTTGCTTGTCTTTTTGCCTCTTGTCGCTTCTTCTAGTTCTAATCATGCTTCTTCTACGGTTTTGTCGGTGAGTTTAGTTGGGTGTTTTTTTTTTTTTTTTTTTTTTTTGTGAAGTTTGTTATGGGAATGTGTTTTAGTGTAAGTTTATAAAGATGGGATTTTTTTTTTAATTTTTTTAGTTTATTTTTAATTTTATTTTTTTAAGTCCAGCAAATTCATGTTGTTTTGGTGGATATGTTGCTTGAAATCATAGATTATGGATGTTAGATTTCTGGGTGTTTTTTTCTTTAATTTTTTTTATGATGGAAATGTGTTTTGTGTAAGTTTATAAAGATGGGATTTTTTTCATATTTTTTTAATAATTTTTTATAATTTCATGTAAATCAAAATCTTTAATTTTTTTTTTCCTGAAAATTTGTCCAATTAATCTGCACTTTTGTAAATCTGTAATCTTGTTTTTGGTGGACTAATTGCAAGAATTCATGGATTTTGGGCGTTTAATGATTTCCAGAAAAAAATACATAATTTCATAATCTCATAATCATCTGATGTTGATTTAATTCAGAAGCTTTGACTTATGAGTAATGCAAGTCAACTATATTACAAAATGAATTTTGGGGCTTTTAAAATATCCAAAGCTGTCAATATTTCTGGAAACAGCAAGAAATTCAGCAGCAACAGACCCATAAACCCTAGAAAAATTCAAGCTTTTGAAATAAATTTTATGTTTATTTTTTGGGGAAATTCTTTAATTTATGATTTCACAAATGTGATAAAAAAGTTTTAATTTTTTTTTACAATTTTTCTTGATGTTTTCGCAGGATTCTAATGCTTCAAAGCTTCACTTTTTTGGGAAAATTCTATAATTTATGATTTCACCAATGTGCTAAGAAAGTTTTAATTTTTTACAATTTTTATTGAATATTTGCAGGATGCTAATGCTTCAAAGCTTCGGCACTCACGTCTGTTTAAGAACGCATTACAGCGCCAATCGGTGAGTCTGATTTGAATCTTTAATTGATAAAGTTCATATTTTTATTTGTAAAATCTGACTTTATTTGTAAAAAAAAAAAAACTATTTAAAAAAATTATTGATTTTCTTGCTTTCTTGTTTAGTCAAATGAACAGCTGTCTGATCTTTGGACACCCTTATCCAACCAAGGATGGAAACCATTTTCTGAATCCACATCTGCCTCTTGTAAGTAATATGAATTTAAGTCGATTTCGATTTGTTCGGGATTGGGATTGCTTATTAAAACTGATTGTTAATTGTGGTTGAGAACAATTAACCACGCGATTAATATTCTTGTTTATGATTCTAATGAGTTAATTTCTGATTTAAAGCGTCGTTGCCGGAGTCAACGGGATACATCCAAGTGTTTCTTGATGGTGGATTAAATCAGCAAAGAATGGGGGTATGTTTTCTACATATTCATTCAAAAAACTTTTTAACACATAACAATTAGAGGTGCCAAAATTTGTAGATTATCGAGTTGGTAACTAGTCAAAATGGGTTTGGGTCGGATCAAACCCGGTTAGTTGACCCGCCAAGACTTTTTCGGCCAATTTCCCGAGTTCTGTAATGAAGACTAATGTATGAAATATTAGGAGGTTGTAATTAGCAATTGTACACACTTTGAGTTGGCTTTTATTTACGTACGTTTGATTTGTTTAGAGACAAGTGAAATGTTGTAAATCGGGCCTTTATGATTCATGTTAACTTACTTTTTATATTTTTAATTAGATATGTGACGCTGTTGCGATCGCTAAAATCCTCAACGCGACACTCATGATACCATATCTTGAAGTGAATCCCGTATGGCAAGACACGAGGTCCGTCTACCTTTATTTATCTATATCCTTTGTACTAATATATTATCATACTTTTTAGAAATGAATATTTATATACGTGGTGTTTTGGTCTTTGCAGCTCGTTCACAGATATTTTTGATGTTGATCATTTTGTGAATATATTGAAGGATGATATATCGATAATTAGAGAGTTGCCTGATGAGTATGCATGGAGTACACGCGAGTATTATGCTTCAGCAATTAGATCTACCCGAATTAAAAACGCTCCTCTTCACGCTTCAGCAAATTGGTATCTTGAAAACGTCGCTCCCGTTCTTGAGAGGTTGGTATACATGATATACCTTGTTTACGAAATTAATCGAACTTTAAGTCAAAACATGCAACTTTTAGTTTGGGAAAATAGATATAACTGTCAGGGGCGCACGCTCAGTATAAAACCAGTTTTAAGTAGAGAACTACGATAACCGCATAAACACTTGTACATACTGCTCATAATATATAATGGGAGACAGAAAAAGAGGCGGTAATGTGGTTACATAAGCACCTAATGTATTGTAGTAAAAAAATAATAGATACATGTTGACATGCGGTTCTTGCAGTTGTCTACTTCAAATAGGTATTTTATTGAACGACCGTCGTAACTGTTAATATGCATACACACACACATCCAAGCAAAAAGCTTTATCAATGCACAATATGCTTCAAATGCACGTGTTAATATATAATTGGCATTTTCATCTTTTTACGCTCTTCTTGAACACTTTGTGTTCATCATGTTCTTGTAGAAGATGAAGAACGCCTGTTATTTACCTTTTTTAAAAGAAAAAGAAACCGAACTTGAAAACTAGAATGAGGATCAAAATCTATGTTCAAAGAACGGGATTTGAGTATCTAAACAAGCAACATATATAACTTGTATGTGTTTTACAGCTATGGGATAGCTGCGATTTCACCGTTTTCACACCGACTAGCTTTTGACAACATGCCGATTGAAATCCAACGGTTACGATGCAAAGTCAACTTTGAAGCATTGGTCTATGTTCCTCACGTTAGAAGTCTCGGGGAAGCACTCGTGAGTCGTCTCCGGTACCCAATTGTTGAAAGTATCGATGCGGTTGGGACTAAATACCTTCGACAAGTTATCGATACCAAAGACGGCCTAGGAGCAGGCAAATTTGTTTCTCTACACTTGCGCTTCGACAAGGTACAAACGATCACTCACTCATTTATTAGAGGGCGAAGTGGTCAATATCTTTATATGTTTTTTTTATAACTGAATGTTCAGGATATGGCTGCTCATTCGGCATGCGATTTTGGTGGAGGAAAAGCAGAAAAAGTGGCTTTGGCGAAATACCGGCAAACGATTTGGCAAGGAAGAGTTATGAACTCGCGGTATACGGATGAGGAATTACGGAACCAGGGTCGTTGTCCGTTGACGCCTGAAGAAATTGGATTATTGCTGGCAGCTTTGGGTTTTGACAACACTACCCGTTTGTACCTCGCTTCGCATAAGGTGATAAATTCGACTTATTTAGTTATGAAAAGGTGGATCCGGGTTGGGTTTTATCCATAACGGGTCAAAGTACTGGAATAATCATTTATATAAAAATATATATAAGTTCTAAAACTTTTGATAAAAAGTGTTCAAAGTCACTTGCACCAAAATTACGGAGTTGCCCATGCTCATTCTGCCACCTTTACTAGTATTGAGGATATTTTAGACATCTGACTAGTATGGGTACAGGTGTACGGTGGAGAAGCGAGGATAGCCGCACTACGGCAACTATTTCCCTATATGGAAGACAAAAAGAGCCTCGCATCCTCAGCAGAACGGGCCAAGATAAAAGGAAAAGCTTCTTTGTCGGCTGCGGTTGATTATTATGTTAGTATGCACAGTGACATCTTCATTTCGGCTTCGCCTGGAAATATGCACAATGCTATGGTAAGCATCTTAGGAAGTGTTTGAAATTTAGGGGTGGTCACGGTCCGGTTTGGCCAGTTTTTTGAAAAAAGTCTGGGTCAAACCACTAGTTACGGTTTTGGAAAACGACAAACAAACAAACAAACCGGATCAAGTCCAGCCAGAGTGGCCAGTTTGAGCCGATTTTTAAAATATTTTTTTCAATATCAGTAGTTTGTGTTTAAAATTAATAATTAATAAAGATGGTTTATGAATATAATACATATATATAACTTCATATCCCAAAAATAAAATAAATAAATAAACAAGGCTAATAGGTCGAACCGAGTAAATTTCAAACCGGCTGAACTACCGACTTGCTTCGGTTTGAGCAGTTTGGTTGGGTTCAACAGCTTATGGACTTATTTTGGATTTGTGTTCTAAAAGTGATCTGATTATCGTGATCTTTAGTCGCGATGATCATGATTTAATACTTGGATAAACAAATTCCACTTATGATTACCAGAATATTTAGGGGGTCACACGCTTCTCTTTTGTTCATAGAAACGTCGTTTTTGGTTATTTTGTGTATCAATTTTCTTACATAATCAAAATTTGTCAAACGCTCAAAACATTTGATTACTCGACAGGTAGGACACCGAACGTACCTCAACTTGAAGACGATAAGACCAAACATGGTGTTATTGGGTCAACTTTTCATGAACAAAAGCATGAGTTGGTCGGATTTTCAAGAAGCGGTTGTAGAAGGGCAACGAAACAGGCTTGGGGAAATTAAGGAACGGAAACCAAAACAGTCGATATACACATACCCAGTTCCTGATTGCGTGTGTCAACAACGTTAATAAGGTGACAACATTGCTGTGTGTAGTTTTGCCGTCGCACATATTGTTTGTGTTTGTGTTCTTCACTTGAAATAAGGTGTGTTCTAGCTCGAGCTTTGCTTATACTGTATTTTTCCCACATGGGTGTCGTGTCGATAGAGGGTTAGCGTGTTACCTAAGTTATACAGTAACATACCCACCATTGAGATTTCATTCTCATGATGTTATATATGTATAATATATATTTAGTTCATTATTTTAATCTATACAAGTGGAACATTTTGGTCGTGTTATGTATGTACAATGTTCGACACAATTTTGAGTTAGAACGTGACGCATTCTTAAGGTTGAATCCTGACAACCCGACTCAGTTACATGAGATTGTGCGGTTATGTAACCGTATAACTCATCTTCTTTCTTTCTCATTGTATTTATTTGGTTCTTGTAGTTCTTTATTTTAAAAATAATTTATTATAAATGATTTTATTATACTCGCCTTTGGCGAGATTATTAAAGAAACTGCAGCCCCACACGCGTGGTATGATTTTAGCCGTTAAAAAAACTGCAATACAGTATGTTTATAATGTTGGATCAGTTCTGTTTATTCATGAAGGAAAACATTAAAACATACCTGTTACAGCATGACAGTGCGTTGGAGAATTCAGTAATGGAGTTCGACATGCTTGTCATCGTGATCTGGTTCCTCCTTAGGGTGCTGACTGATGATGGGGACTTAGAAAACCGAAAAGGGGTATCGG
The DNA here is from genome assembly GCA_030545235.1 of Helianthus tuberosus. Taxonomy (NCBI): domain Eukaryota; kingdom Viridiplantae; phylum Streptophyta; class Magnoliopsida; order Asterales; family Asteraceae; genus Helianthus; species Helianthus tuberosus. The sequence continues at coordinate 57,386,667 of CM060437.1, read as the reverse complement.
CTTAGGAGAGGAGGTCGATGATGATGTTATGACTAATGTGTAACTGAGTAACCCTTTAACCTCCACATAATTCTCCTTATATAAGCACCCAGGAGGAAACCTAATTAGTTAATAAGGGTAATATGGTCCATCAACAATTACCAACTAATTATTTAATAGGTTATTATATATTTTGATCTATATTATGTAAATGATTATAATGGCTATAGATTAAATATTAATACATAATATATTTAATCTTACATATAATAAACATAATTTAAAATTGAAAAAATAAATATAAATAATTAAAATACGTTTATAATAATTAAAAGCTTATCAAATTATATTTTTTTATATGAATTATATATTTTGATAACGAAAGAGAAAAGGACAGATTTTGACTAAAAGAGTGAAAGTCTATTGGTCCTGCTTGGAGACACAATAGTTGGGTCTCTTGGTCCTACTACAATTTGAAGTTATATTGACAAAATAATGGAATAAACTCAATTATGAAATAGATTATTTATGACATAAACAAGTGGCTAAAATTATGTGTTTATTATTTTAACGCACATTGCGTTTCAGTTACATGTAATACCATTAAATGAATTCACACAGGTTGGGAGTTAAATAAATAATATATGTGTTTATTATTTTAAACCGTGTGACGCAACAAGTAACACATACATTTAGGGTTGTAAACGAACTGAACGTTCAATGAATAGTTCGTGAACCGTTTGACCGGAAGTTCGTTTATGTTCGTTCGTTTAGTAAATGAACGAACACGAATAAGAAATTTTGTTCGTTAAGTTAAACGAACGAACATGAACAGAGGTTGCGCTCGTTCGTTTATGTTCGTGAACGTTCGGTAATGTGTTCGTTTATGTTCGTGAGCGTTCGGTAATGAGTTCATTTTTGTTGGCTCGTTAATATTTATTTGTGTTAATTCGTTTAAAGGTTTTTATATGTTGTATTTTGTTTTATTATTTCTAGTTTTTAAAATTTGAAAACCCTACTTATATGCCTTTCACAACATCCCTCATTTCACTATTTCAATTTTAGTTTGACTTAAAGCTTGAAAAATGCTTAATTTTGTGTTTATCATGTTTTTGATAATCACGCCAACTGTGTTTGGATAATTATGTTAAGTGTTTATTTATTTTTTGTGGATTCTTCATAATGTTTGTGATGAAAATGCAGATTTTATTCAAAAATTAATATTGTGTTCATAAACGTCGTTTGTGTTCATTTATGTTCATGAACATTTGTTAGAGTTCATTAGTATATGGTAAGTATTCATGAACAGTTCACGAACATGTTCGTTTCCTTAATGAACGAACACGAACAAGAAATCTTGTTCGGTAAGCGTTCGTGAACAGTTCATGAACAAGCTTGTTCCTTAACGAACGAACACGAACAAGGCCTTGTTCGTGTTCGTTCGGTTCGTTTACAGCCCTACATACATTAGAAATCATGGAATATGGTAGGTTTTTAAGATGGAAAGAACTATAGTAATATTATACACAAATTAAAGAGAATAGAATGCTCACAATATTATGCAATTTTTAGATGTAGGGTTAATTACACCATTACTATCTATTTTGCATCGGACCGTTCTAAAATTATGTCACTTTTTTAATTTCAATAAGATTTTTATCAAATTAAATAGAACTAAAGTTCCCAATTTTATAATACATCACTATATATATATATATATATATATATATATAGGGCCAAGATCATTTCAGAACCATAAATTTTTACAGAACTCGCAGAACTCCTAATAAACAATCTTTTTATTTATATATTTTTATGTTTAGGATAATTTTATCATTTATTATGTGTATTTTTACGATTACATACATGTTAAGAGTAATTTTATCATTTTTTTATATGTAATTTTATAATTATACATATGTAAACTAGTTTTTTACATATATGTAATTAGTTATGACACATATATATAATTTTGGCAATTAAAATATGTAAACTACTTTTAACATGTATGTAATCAAAGAAATACATATAATAGATGATAAAAAGATTCTAAATACAAAAACTTATAGATAAAATGATTGTTTATTAGGAGTTCTGAAAGTTCTGTAGTTATTTAGAGTTCTGAAATGAACTCAACCCTATATATATATATATATATATAGGGTCAGGATTTAGAGAAAACAGTGAAAAGTGTGAGAACGGTTATGGATCGTCCGATCAAAACAATCTATTGACTAGATTGGCGCGGTGACGTTTTCGTAAATAACACAAATTCTATTAAGTGGACGCGCTTCATTAAGGGTAAAAGGGTCTTTAGACTTCTCTAACAAAAACGCCAAACTCATGAATAAAACGCCATTACGGGCCAAAACATATCCTATATAAACAAAACATCTCAGACATTCATTAAACACACCCTGAACCGCAAACGCCATATTTACTACTATGTACCATTCTTCTTAGAAACGCCAAAAAACCCAAAACATCAAACACACCAAACTTAAAAACGCTATATTTTACTATATACCAATCATCTTAGAAAACGCCAAAAAACTCAAACATCAAAAATCCCAATCGACGTTTCTTTTAGATACACTATTTTCTCAGTAAAACGCCAAAAATGGCAAACATCGTTTCTTGTATATTCAAATATTGTTCTACGCGAAGTTTCGCAGAATGCATTCTTAGCTAAGGTATAGGGATGAGCATATCGGTATCCGATACCGAACCGATACCGCCTAATACCGATCCCGAATTTCACCCAAACTAGGTACCGATACCGAAACATGTCGGTTAGGTATCGGTACGGTACGGTATCGGTATTATACCGTATTTTGAGGGTCGGTATCGGTATAATACCGATACCGTACCGTACCGATACCGAAAACGCCAAAAAGTGGATACCGATCGGGATCGGGATCGGTATGGGATCGGTATTCGGTGGCATATGCTCATCCCTACTAAGGTATCACACCCTAACCGATGGTGGAAACATCGGGGCGTGACACTGAGCGAAACAAATTGTTCAAGAGAATCCACAACAACTATTAAATTACCAAATCTTTAATGTTAATATCCCACACTACTAACATACAAAGTAAAAATAGTCATTGCAGATGTAAGTCTAAAAAACAAAACACTGCTCCGACAACTCAGATTTATTTAGTGAAGTTTCTAGACTTCCTACTCGTTTCAGCAAGCATAGCATCCTATCAACCTGTCACATACGTTAAAATAAAGTCAATACATAAAATGTAAAGGTGAGTACACAAGTTTGCATAGCATATAGTATAGCGAAAAGCGTTGTAGAGTATGTGCGACACATGTCTAGCGGACACGTGAAGTAAAGAGATGTGATCCCTAGCAACCCCTGTCTACGACAGGTGCTGAGTCCAAACTATAGTACTATTGTTGCTAGAGGCGGTATAGTGTAACACTGTATAAGCACAGTAACAGGCATTCATAGATCACGTATAACATGCGGGAGCGGTTAGCATTAAAAGTGTTTGCGTTGTGTGTTGATGTGTTTTGATAGAGAACATATTTAACACCCAAAGTGCGTTAACAGAAAATGGATTTGAGTATACTCACAGTATGTGTTTAACAATTAAACACAGCCTTGATTGGATTGAAGGGAGCGCGTTGGAGTTAGCCTGAGCATAGAACAGTAGCGTAAGCGTTGAACAACGTATAAACAGAATGTCGGATGAGCTAAGTGTCGGATGGTGAGTTGAATGGATGAGTACCCATTCGAATGAGATGTGGGTGTTTGTAAATCGTTTTGAAAACTTTTGAAGTTTTTGTTTTAGCATTTAAACAATGTAAAGTATGGATGCCAAGTCATCCGGTCGGATGGCCATTCGATCGGATGGCTATTCGATCGAGAAGTTTGGTAGTTTGAAGTTTGGTCAAATCGTTTTGAACAAGGATTAGTATAAGGGTCAGACCACCTGGTGGAATGGTCATTCGATCGGATGGCCACTCAAGTGGGCGATCTTGTTGTTTGAAAATTTTGTGAAATTTTCTAGATAAAAGTTTGAGTTTAACGGAGATGGTGTGATGATGTGTCAAACAACGGAAACCACACAAAGTCCAGCCCATTCGATAGGATGGGAATCGCCCCATTCGATCGGGTTCACTGTTCTTGATGGAGTTTCATGTTCAACCCGTCAAGCGGTCATCTCCCTGGTGGAACTCCGTTCCCAAGCCGGCTCTCAACTAGAAAATGAGTAGAGATTCTGAATGAGTCTAGATTCCATCGGTTTTGTGTAGAATGTTGAAGAAAGTTTGAAGAAAAGTAGAAAACAGTTGAAAAATGTTGAGATCTTGTTGAGATTTAGTTAAAAAGTGTGGAAATCCTTTAGATCTGAACAAATCTTGATGAGATGATGTCACACAACAGCTTGCATAAGCAACTGAGTGAGAACAACCTTCAAGGAGTCCAAATCAGGTGATTTCAAGCAGAAAACCAGTGATTTTGATGGAGAAGATGATGTGGGAGTGTGTAGTGATGATGATTGTACAAGATTTGCGGAGGAACACTTATGAAATGGCATTGAATCGAGGGAAAGAGTGCCTGAAAGCGTCTTGAGTGTGTGTGGTCGGATGGAGATGTCACATCAGTGAACAATAGTGTACGGGTGCTATTTATAGTGTGAGAGGAGGAGTAAGGCGGTGGAGTAGTGCGAGGTGTCGAATGGGCGTCCGGTCGGATGGTCGTCCGGACGGATGTCCATTCGGACAGCCGTGTTGTGCGAGTTAGTTTTCCAACTTTCGTTTTGTGCATTAAGCGTTGCGTTGCGTTTAATCGAGTTGCGAGTAAGCGTTGCGTTGAGATAACCACATAATCATAAAACAAGTAATCACAGAAGTAACACACATAACACAAGTAAAACATAAAGTAAATCCGCGTTTCAAGTTTGTGTTGCGTTAGCGTTGCGATAGCGTTTAGTCCAAACAAGCGATAATATATGTTTAAATAGTAAGCGTTATAAACTGCGTTAACTGCGTTTGAAATAAGCGTTGTGAACGCGTTGTAAAACATAGTTTAAAATAGTTAAAAACCAATATTTAGGCCATCGCTAAGGGTTAACTATTATCGAATCTCAGAGTACAAGTCAATTAAGCAAGAAATGACAGATATAAGTAATGACCCGAAAAGTCGGGTTGTTATAGCCTCCCCTACTTTAGGGAATTTCGTCCTGAAATTAAGGCGCAAGCGTAATGAAGAGATGTGGATATTAGCTTTCATATCACTTTCGAGTTCCCAAGTGAACTCGGCGCCGCGTTTGCCTTCCCAGCGAACCTTCACTATAGGAATGCGTGTCACACCCCAACCGATGGCGGAATCATCGGGGGGCGACACTAGGCGAATCAAATTGCTCAAGAGAATCCATAACAACTACATTGCGACAGTATTTAATGCGTTCATTATCCCATACTAATAAACAATTACGATCACATAAGCTGTCACGAATTTCTTGTTCTCTCAAACAATACAAATCCGACAACCTAGATTTTAGGTGTGTTTCTAGACTTCCTAGCTTGATTTGATGTAGAGTGCGACTAAACTTGAAACATACGTTAAAACAACGTCAATATAAAAGTATTGGTGAGTATACAAGTTTAGATAGTGTAGCATAAATAGTTAAAAGTGCTGCGAATTGGCAAATACATAAACGAGATACTTCAACATATATGCATATAAGACAGATACTACCAGCTAAGTCACTCGAGCTGCGATTGCGATTGCTATTCATCCTAACTAGACCCCGTCGGGTTCTACAGTACTATACTAGTTAAGGCGGGACCTCGCGAGTAAAAGTCCTAACACATATGTAACTAGCATCACGTGTAAATATGCATACAGTTATTCGCAAGTGATAAATAGTTTGATTGAATAATTCGTTTTATAAATTTGATTGATAGAACGTATGTTACACCCAAAATGCGATAAAAAGGGGTTCGAGTATACTCATAGTCGGTGTTCAGCAAGTAAACACAACTTGGTTGGATTGAAGGGAGCGCGTCTGAGATCAGCCTGATTACAGATTGATAGCGTAAGCGTCGAACAATATGATAAACGATGAGATGCGACTGAGTGTCGAATGGCAACCCGATCGGATGGCAATCCGATCGGATGGCTAGTCGATTGGGTGGCAATCCATTCGGATGGTCATCCGATCGGATGGCCATTCGATTGGATTCTCACCTCGTTTGGTATGGACGTCTTTGTGTATGATGGTTTGCCTTTTGAAGTTTTTGTTGTAGCATTATGAAAACAGAGAAGTATCTCTACCCTTCACGACGATCGATCAAACGGCGACTCGATCGGCTGACGATCCGATTAGTAGGACACTTAGTGAGAACAAGTTCACAGCAGTTTGTCACTCGATCGGATTGCAATCCGATCGGGTGGCAATCTGCTTAGAACTAGCTATGCATTGAACAGGTTGAAAATTGTTTAACTGTTGAAGTTTAAAACATCACATGGTCGGATGGTCGTTCGATCGGACGACAATCTGATCGGACGGAAATCCGTTCGACGTTCAAAACTTTTAAAGAGTTGAAATATAGTTTAAGTGTGGAACCAGGTGCAAGCCGATCGGACGGCGGTCCGCCCGGCGGCCTGATCGTCTTGACACTCGTTCGTTTTGAAAGTTTTATGGTTTTCTCGAGACGGTGTGACAACGTGCCAAACAACAGAACCTTATCAACACCCAGGTGACCCGATCGGGCAGGAATCACCCTAGTCCGATCAGTCCTCTGTTTGAGACGGTTGCTCATGTTTAACCCGAAATCAGTAGTCTCTTTGATAGAACTCAGATCTTGAACCATCGCTTCACTAAGAACGAGTAGAAGATCAGAACAAGCTTTGATTCTATCGGTTTTGAGTGCATTGAGTGTAAACGAGTTGAAAGAAAGTTAGAAAACCATCCTTCAATCATTTTATCCATGAATATGTGTAGATCTATGCGAAAATGTTGTTGATTCTTGTGGAAATCCTTCAGATCTGAGTGGTTCTTGGTGGAATGAAGCCAACATTTGAAGTTCATAAGAACTTCATGATGACATCATCCTAGAACACCTCAAATCGATTGATTTCACGGTTAAAAGTTAAGATTTAAAGAGAAAATGATGAAGAAGTGCGTGTAGATCATGGAAGTACAAGATTTGAGGTAGAAACTTACAAGAATCGCGAGAAATCGAGAGAAAATAGCCCAAATGCGTGCTGGTCGAGTGGGAGCTGTCACATCACTGTTCAAGTGATGTGACAAGTGCTATTTATAGGTGGAGAGGAGTGAAGGTGAGGGAGTGCCATGGATCGGGTGGCAATCCGATCGGATAGCCATTCGATCGAATTGTCATTCGATCAAACACCTCCGGCGACTTGAGTTTTGGCGTTTCGTTTTGATCGTTAAGCGTTGTGATAGTTTGGTCACACATTTTCATACCCACACTCATATATTTAATACAATTAGTCACATAGGGTCGTATAAATATCCATATTTCAAAGTTGCGATACAATAACCGGGTTTCGTTTCGAATATGCGTTATCTTGCGACGCCTCACGACCATCGAGGAGGGTAGAATAGGTCCTCACTCAACGTCATCGTGAGCGTTGGTGTGTGTGATCCGATGTGTTATAGTGATAAAGTATGCGTATTATGCGAAAATACTACGAAATAGCGATGTATTTGATATGGCTACATTATGATCCGAATCTATGGTGCTAGGCGTAACGAGTATAGCGAGTGGTAACAACGCACGAACGTGCGGGTTGTTACAGTCTCCCCTGCTTTAGGAAATTTCGTCCCGAAATTAATTCACAAGAAGGGTTGTGTGGATCGATGCGTGTGGGAGTAGCGATTAAAAGCGTCAAAATAAGCGAGCCATCCATTGAAATTCGACGAGGGAGAATGTCGCGATGAATGGCGATGGCAGTGAGTAAAGCGATTCGTATACAAAAGATGGAAACACACAAAAAGCAATCCAAAAGTGTTTTGAATTCTCGAAAAGTTGATTAATTCGAAAAAAGGTTTGAAGAAACTTGTTTATGAAAAATCTTCCCACCGTGCGGCGTTAAACTGTTTCGAGGTTCACACCAGCGTTATGAGTGGGGTTTTATTAGGTTACTAAAAGATTTTAGGGTGTTTAGAACTCGTTCTACGAAATTTTCTCGTCACGCGGCAGTAACTTGAGTCGATTGTCACACCAACGTTACAAGATAGTCTAGTTTTGTACAAAGGTTTTGATCAAATTTTAGAAAAAGTTTTGTAAGAAAAGCTTTGTTTACACAAAGCTTTTAATATTATCAAAAAGTTTTTAAATTTAAAGTCGGCCCTCGCATGGCACTTTCCCACGAAAGTTCGACAATATGGCTAAAACACTTATATATAGGAAGTACCAGCGGCATATCCACCATGTTTTAGCCATATGGCTTCCGTTCCGTGAGGCGGTGTCATGTGTGTCGACATAGTACCGATAGCTTTCGATTCCCTTGGTCCAAGCGAAGGATGGTCAGACCAAGTGTAAGAGAGGGATTGAGCAAACTGAGCGAGGAAGTCGTTTTCGAACTCAGTTCAGCGATACGGGCGAGTGTGATAAGCGATAAGCGGTACGCGATAATTGATAGCACGAACAATATAATAAGCGAAGGCGATGGCGACCAGTGAAGAGAGATGAGCGATAGGCGACGAGCGGTAACGACAACCGTCGAGTGATAGGCGACGATCGATGCGTAACAAGTGATGGGAATATGCGTTTTGATTAGATTAGACAACACCACAAATTTTAACTAACATCAAGCCCCACATGGCCTTTTTCCATGAAAGTCTGCTGATATGGCTAAAACACTTATATATAGGTAGTACCAGCGGCGTATCCACCATGTTTTATCCCTATCAGTTTCGTCTCGTGAAGCGAGGTCATGTGTGCTAACATAACACAGATAACGTAAATAACGGTTAGCGATATCGATAATTGTTAAGCGATACCCGATGAGCGATGGAGCAATACACAAGCGATAGAGTGATACCCACGATGTACGATAGCGCGATACACATAATAAGCGATTGAGCGAACACACTATAAGCGATTGAGATTGCAAGATAGATTCCAGTGATAAAGCGATTGCGAGCGTATTGACTTACGAAAAGTCTAGCGATTACACGCTTTGAGTTGTGATTGAGATTGTTACGCCTTGAGATGTAGTGTAGTGTGTCGAAAATAGATTCAATAGTATACCTGGTCTAATAACGTTCAACTTGTATGGCAATTTCTTCACAAGTCATTGGTGGGCATGGCAAAGCACTTATATATAGGAAGTACCAGCGGCGTATCCACCATGCTTTAACCACACGCCTCTGCCCCGTGAATAGGTGCCACACTGTGTCGACATGGTCAAGACGCTTACATATAGGAAGTACAAGCGGCGTATCTACCACGCTTAACCATGCTTTTAACGTTATGGCATTATTGAAACTCATTACGATCCCCGTGCACTGACCAACATGATCCCATGTGCACCCGTGATTAAGTTGTCCCTTGCACGTTTATCGCAACCCGCATCAAGAACGCATATTAGGGGAAAACACATTATATAGTACATAGTGCTAGTATATAGTTCGTGCGCGAGTGCGAGAGAGTGTGAGATAAATAGGGTCCATATTGCGTCGAGTAATAGAACAAATTCAACATTCAAAAGAAATTAATCGGCGAAAATCGTATCATTACAACATTGGAAGCATAACTAATGTTGCAGTGGAGGACTTCTATGGAAACTGCGATTGTTGCTGAAATTCCTCAAGTCTACGGCCCCGTGCGGCAGTGCTGGGTAAGATGACCATACCAGTTGCAATTTGCGCAAAAGCGACAGTTAGCTTCTGGCGGGTGATGATACGTACACATGAGACACATGGGAAGAGTTCCGTTGTAGTCGCGCCTCGAGTGAACTGGGATTGCTTGAAGAGGTTCTGGTTGTGATATCTTAGTTGTTGAAGAGTTTGGGCTCATGGTCTTTCGTTTACGGTTGGGCTGAGCTTCCTGAAATGGTACGTTGTCGTCAGAGGATTCGTCCGAGGACTCACCTGAAGAACCATCGGTAGAATCGTCGGAGGAATCGTTAGAAGAATCGATGACGATTGCTTGCTGAGCTTGTTTGACAAGATTCTTGGAGAAAGATCCGTCCAAGAGTCGTTTGTCATTGATTTCTGCGGCCAAGCAGTAGGTTTCTTCGATGGTAGCAGGTCTTGCAGCTTCGACAAAATCACCCACACATTCAGGTAAGCCGCGAATGTACTTCGTGATGGCTTTTTCTGAAGTGTTGACTTGACTTTGGCAGATTATGCTAAGCTGTTTGAACCTTGCGGTGTAGCCAGTATTGTCACCTTCGACTTGCTTGATTTTCCAAAATTCGTCTTCGAGTTTCTGGACTTCGTGGGGAGGGCAGTACTCCTTCTTCATGAGCTCTTTCAGCTCATCCCAAGAGAGAGCGTAAGCTGCGGAGATCCCACGTTTGTTACATTCGTCTGTCCACCAGTCGAGTGCTCGTGATTGAAATACTTCGGTAGCGCAAGTAGTACTGAAACCATCGGGACACCTACTCTGACGAAGGGAAACTTCGATAGAATCGAACCACTGGAGTAGCTGGGAGATACCTCCTTCACCCGTGAACTCCATCGGATCACAGGCTTTGAAGTGTTTGTAGAGGAAAGCAGATTGCAGCGCTTCTGTCTTAGAGTCTTCCGAGGTTCGAGAGTTGCTGAGAGAGTGCACTTGAGCGACAATTTAAGGAATGGCCTTGGCCACTTCCTTGGCCACAAGCGAGGCAATCCTCTTCTCGGCGCTTTGTTTGGCTCTTCTCTTAGCTGTTTGTCTCGAGGTAGAGTTGTTGGAAGGCATCTAAACAGAGAGATTTTTTAGAGTGAGATTCGATCATAATGATTTTTGAGTTTTGCGATGCGATTGAGCGCGATCAAAACTTGTAGAGAGCAATATAATAGATTTCTCATAGGAGCCACATAGGAGACATGAAATTCCTAGATTCCCACACAATTGATTCGCTTGTGTTTACATATATAGTTGTAGTTTATGCTTACACACATACATGTCGAGATAGAATGCGCGAGGACGCGATGAAGAGGGAGAGAGTGATAGCGAAAACGAGTAATTAGACATTAGTTTTGTTGTGAACATTCGGTTTTGTTTTAGATTGCGATGGTTGTGCGAGTCGTGCGGTTGCAAAAGCAGGGAGCGAAAATCGATAAATTGAGAAACCGATAAAGCGTAAAGTTTTAAATTGTAAACACTTAGCGTAAATAGATTTCATAAAGCGTAAAATCAGCAGGTCACATGCTAGAAATATAGATAGAGTGCCTCGGGTGTTTAGGCGTCGACTTCCCAAGGTAACCCAACTATATCCAACAAGTTCGTGCACGTGCGTTGCCCTAGAAGGCTTATGCTTCCACTGGGATGCAGCTCATGGCATTCGTCTTCCTGGTCATTGCGTGGCTCGAGTTATTGTTATAGCCGAGTCCTTGGTGTGAGCTTTTGAAAACCATTTTATAGAGAGCGGAACGGTTTATTAAGATACGGGTTTCACCCCTGACTTAATTACTTCGCTCCTAGCTGTGGTTGTGCTCTTCGAATAAGTTCGAGAGTTTCCACTAGAATTCGAAATGGAGACTTTCGCCGAGATGTGGATGTCACTCCTAGCTCGACGGAAAGTCCTCGTGCTAGAAAAATGCGCTGAGTGAGCGATCTTATCGAGAGTTCTTGGTTCTCATGCCTAATCTCGACTGGACCACTCGGTTGTGCTACGCGAGTATTTTCGAAAAACGTGTGTATTGTGTTGGCCTTAGGAAAGGCTAAGTAACATTCCAGCCTTAGGAAAGGCTCTTCGTGTGAAGTTGTAGTATGCGGTGTTCACACAAAGTCGTGGTTTTTAACGAATTCGAATCGAGAGTATCAAGTATGCCCGTACAAATCCTACTGGGTTCGTACGAGTCGGCCCGTTGGTACCTAGACTATAGACTAGGTCGTTTCTAAGACATTGACCCGGACTAGGTCAAGTCTGATCTAATTCCCTATAGTTATGGCTCTGATACCAATCTGTCACACCCCAACCGATGGCGGAATCATCGGGGCGCGGTACTAGGCGAATCAGATTGCTCAAGAGAATCCATAACAACTACATTGCGACAGTATTTAATGCGTTTATTATCCCATACTAATAAACAATTACGATCACATAAGCTGTCATGAATTTCTTGTTCTCTAAAACAATACAAATTCGACAACCTAGATTTTAGGTGTGTTTCTAGACTTCCTAGCTTGATTTGATGTAGACTGCGACTAAACCTGCAACATACGTTAAAACAACGTCAATACAAAAGTATTGGCGAGTATACAAGTTTAGATAGTGTAGCGTAAATAGTTAAAAGTGCTGCGTGTTGGGATTGAACCCTATCAGAGGAACAAATAATTAAAGCCAAAACTGGATCAGAGCAGTGGATCCAGAATAAGCAGATGTTATGTATACAAGTCTCTCCCCTTGAAAGTGGTTTCAACATCTGCTGACCTCCAAACTACTGATGTTTACTAAACTGCTGACCTACAACTGCTGTCCAAGTCAAAGACTGATGGAAGACTAAAGCTCTGCTGATTCAATCTACTGCTATGGGTCAAGCTCTGCTGATCATGACAAGTACTGCTGGGCTCACATCAGTGGAAGGATGCAGCAGTAGTTTAGTTTATATTATGAAATGTAATGTACAATAGTAGTTAGCATAGCAGAGGTTGTATAGATCAGTTGTTAGAGTTTGTTAGGAGGTTAGATGTCACTTTCATGGTGACGTCAGCTTAGATGCTTCAGTGGTTTGCTTGTGCATATAAATAGAACAGTGCTCTGTACTGTTCTATTAGCTCTTTCACCATCTTCTTCCTGCACGAACAAACTAAGTGAGCTCAGGCTGAGGGGGAGTTTGTTACATACTTGCAATTGTAATTGAATCTTGTAATAAATTCAAGCATTCGATTCAATGTTAAACTTGTATGTTAAAAGCAATTATCTCATTTGATTGTGAAAAGTTTGCTTCCATTACATTCCTCTGCACTACTCATTCATAGATCATTTTAATTCAAACGTAAAACACAATCAAAACCAAACTCAGATCCTAACAATTGGTATCAGAGCTTGGACAGTCAAATTTGATTTAACAACCATTTTGACATAAATAGTTCAGCTCAAAATCGTTGATACTGATAGTTTGTTCGTTTTGTTGAAAAACAGAGCAAGGTTTAATCACCATTAAAGTTGATTAATCAGTGCCTGTAAAACAACCAGGATGACGTCACAATCACAAGATGATAAGAATAACATTGGCTCTCTTTTCAAACCACCCATGCTTAAACGTAATGAATACAACATCTGGGGAGAGAAGGATGGGACACATTCTTGCTCAACAGAACACTGGATGTTGGAGGTCTGTTGTTTTTGGTCCCCATGTTCCTATGGTGCCAAGTGCTGAGGATGCAAAGAAGTTCGTACCTAAACCAACTGAAAACTATACTGAAACTGATTTTAAAAAGTTCGAACTCGATGCCAAAGCATTTAGAATCATAGCATCTGCATTACCCAATGAGATCTATGCTGGACTGTTACAATGTAACAGTGCCAAAGAGCTATGGGATGCACTGAAGGAACAGTTTGGGGGAACAGAAGAAGTTATTGAAAACAATAGGGAAATTCTGAATCAGCAGTATGAAACATTCTGTCACATCAAGGGTGAATCATTGACTCAGCAGTTTGAGCAATTCAGTTGTCTCATTAGTGAACTAAGGCTTGTTAAAGTAACATTTCTAAATTCAACTCAAAATAGCAGGTTCCTTAGATCACTACCAGAAAAATGGGATACCATTGCATTTGTTACTAGAAACTCTGCTGAGTTCAAAGATCTGACCCTGACCCAACTTCATGGTAGACTCCTGACCTATGAAAGGGAGTTAAACCAGAAAAAGAAGTTGCAAGAGTCTGGCAAAGTTGCTGATGATTATTCATTCGGTAGCACAGCTCTTTTTGGTCAGGAAGAATCTGGTAGCAGTAGTAAGGATCAGGGTTATGATCACTTTATTGATATAATTGCTGGTGGAAATTTTAACAACCCTGATTCTCACTCTGTAAATTATGCTTTTACTGCAAATTGTGAAAACCAGATGTCAGATAACTTGTGCTTTGAACTCAATGATTTGCAACACTTTGATCCCACTGACTTAGAAGAGATGGACATTTTGCATCAATTGGCTTTGCTTAGTGTAAGAACAAGCAAATTCTACAAAAGAACAAGGAGAAAATTCCCAGGGTTACATGGGAATTTAAAAGTGGGGTTGGATAAGTCAAAAATCAAGTGCTATAAGTGCAATAGGCTAGGTCATTTTGCTAGGGAATGCAGGAGTCAAACCACTGGTCCAATAATTACTCATCCTAGCTCAAACCCTAGACCACAAAATCAAAGCACTGTGCACTATACCCAATATACCCCTGCATCGCATGTTAACACTGCTCACTATGCTGCAACCCTTGTGCCTGTGCATTATGTTCAAACCACTGTTCCACAAATTCAGTATGTTCAAGCCCCTGTCCCTCAGGCACAAGTGCAACCTGTTGCACCACAACAAGCTGCTCCAACAGTGGTACAACCAGATCAACAAAGCTTTTTCACCCAAGGCTTTGTTGACTGGAGCAGCATGCCTAATGAGCTTGGTGATGAAAATTTGCACTCTATGCTTTTAATGATCCTTCTAATGATGAATTTTTCTTGATGGCTTTATAGTCAATACCAGAAGGGGTAGAAACTGAAGGTGAACAACTAAGTACTGAAACAGTGGAAGAAGTGGCTGAAGCAGTGGTTACTGCAGTTGCTGGTGAACTACTGCTGGGAGAAAATTCAGAAACCCTGATTGAACCACTGTCTGACCCCTGGTCCAAAGAAGACAAAGAAGACAAGGAAGAGAAGAAAGCTGGTGAGAAAGAAGTTAGAGCTGATGATGAAGATGATCATCAATGTGATTGTGCCATGATGGCTGCTGCCAAGGTATCACCTCAAGTTCTTGAAAAACTGTGTTCAGATAAATGTATTATTGCATTTGCTAACATCAAAGAGGTAAATGAAAACCTTAGGGATAAAATCTTAACTGATGAATTCAAATTTGAAAAGTCATTAAAAGAACTTAGAAACAAATTGGCTGAAAAAGATAAAGAGATCAACAGTCTCAAAGAAGAGCAAAGCATAACCAAAACTCAACTCCAAACTATGGTAGAAAAATACCAAGTTTGCAAAAAGGAGTTGGAGACCCAGATCACATGTGAAAGATGGGTGGAATCTTGTAAAGGGTATGAGGTTATGCTTGAGAAACAGCTTGAAAGCAATGTCAAGTTTGGTATAGGATATAGAAAATATGATGATCTTGAAAACACTGCTGTCAAACAAGCTGGTTCAACTGAAATAATACCAACCAACAAGAATGGCCAAGAAGTAAAGATTACTGAAAAACTTGGTAACAAAATCACTCTGGAAAGATCATCAGTGGGGTCCTCAACTTTTGAGAAAATTGAGAAATACCAATTTAAACCCACATGGTCTGATGAGTGTGACATTCTTGAAAATTTCAAGCCTATGGACTTTACAACCACTGATGGTGTCACAGCTCTAAAAGCTAAGGTCATTCCTATAAAAGATATCCCAACAGTAGTTCAAAACTCTGTTGCTAAGGAATCTGAGAAAAGGAAGAAAAGAGAAGAGATCAAAAACCTGTTTTGTGATTTTTGTGAAAAGAGAAACCATCTAACAAAAGACTGTTTTCATCTAAAAGCATATAATCTAAACAAAACAAGTGTCATTGTACCTTGTAACACCTCGTAAAATCACATCCAGTGGTGTATTGACACGTGTAATAAACCCTAATGAAGTCAAGTGTTGAATTTAAGGGACTAATTTTTTTTTCGAAAGATCAAAAACTTTGATTATGAAAGGACTGGAAGTGTTAACATACCTAAAATAAGTTTCTTACGATGTTTATATTCACAAATGTGCCACTTGATGATTAAGTGTAGCCGTTTGCGAAATTAATTGAAAGTTTGCACAATAAAGGGTTAAAAGCGTCAACATGTTAATTCTTACCTCTGAGTGACCTTTAACAAACCGGGAGCTTCATAATATTTAATTATACTCTCGGGAATGCCAAATAATGGCCGTCTAAGGTTTTTATGCCTATAAGTAAAGTTACGCGCAACTTTGCAGGTTAGAGGGACTAAAAGTGTCAATATGTTTAATTATACCTCTGAATGACCTTTTAGTGAACCCGAAGAATCGTGATGTTTAATAATACTTCGAAGAATGCCTAATATGGATTAGGTGAGGCTTCAATGCTATTAAATGATGAGATGCGCAAGTATGCGCAATAGAGGGACCTAAAGCGTCAACTTTTGAATCTACTCCTTTCGGTGACCATCTAAGCGAACAAGAGCATATTAATATTTAAGTATATGCTTGGGAAGGATAAATATGGGCCATGGAAGGCTTGGATATCGTTAAACAGCATTTTGCGCTACTTTGCGCAATTAAGGACTAATTGCGTCAAACGGCAAAAGTATGTCGAAACGTATGGTAACGGACCTTCCGGAATATGACCATAAGTTAAACATACCCTATTTATTCTTTATATAGCTTAGATATAGGCTTAGGGGTGTTTTATGCGCAAAAATAAACTTTCAAGTCCATCGGGGACTAAAAGTGTCAAAAAGTGCACAAGTTTGCATTTTCGCGCATATCTTCCGTTCTGTATATCTCCGGACACCCAAAAATTTATGTAAGCACTAAAACATTTTATTTTAGTGTTCGGCATGATAAAATTTCATTCGTCGGGTAATTTGGACCGTTTTTCGCGTTCGTTCCTGTTTCGTCGTAATTAGACGAACAACGTGACCGTACGGCCAAACAAACCGACATCCGACATGTTTTTGAGCATGTTTTATGTCCCCTAGGTGTGGGCATCATAGTGGAGCCTTGAAATGAGTGTAATAGGCCTTATACGTGTCAGAAAAACCTTATAACAAGTGCAGGGACTGATATTGCACGTTCTGGAACTATTTTTGCTGGTGTGGACATGCAGGCGGGCCGCGTGAGTTTCCTGGGTTCCCTACGCGGGCCGCGTGAGTGGATCTAATGCAGAAACAGCTGGTAACAGCCTGTTCGAAGCTCGTTTTGTTCTAGCTGGTTTCCAATACTCACAAACTTGATTCTAGGGGCTGCCCATTGTATTGAAAAACCACTTAACACTTGTTGCCATCTGATTATAACTCCCCGACACTTGTCGCGATCCTACGAAGTCCTGAAAAGTATAAATAGGAGGTGAGTTCACTTGTCCCTTCACACCTTCATTCACTTCTGTTTTGCTCTCTGATTTCTGGAGGATCTTGAGCCTATTTGAGAACCTCCTTCAGTCCTTTGGACTCTTGTAAGTAATCCCTTCATGCTTAGTTTAATGGTTTAGCGTTTAAAAACCAAAAAGTCAAGCGGTTGCGACAAACGCTTTGACTTTTAAACGGTTGAGCCATGGTTCGTAACGAACATGGCTACGTGACCGTAATTAGGTAGGTATTAACCGCTCAAAAGGGGCACCTCCTAATTACCACGTTTACTTAGTTTAATTGTCGGGTCAAATAAAACTCAAACAGGTAGTTTTAAATAAACTCATAACTATTAATATAAGAAACCATAAAAATCAGTTTTCTCACTTTAATAACTTGGTAAATATTAGTTGAACATGCCTAAGCATGATTCAACCCGACAATTCTAAGTATAGGCTCGGTTCGGAACCGAAAGTCGCAAAAGTTGAATTTTTCTTTAACTTTCATTTCTGACCCAATTTAGTTTATTTTAGATATGCCTTAGGATTCCATTTGGACCATATTATAGATTAGTATAACCCTCCGAAGTTATACAACTTGGTTCCATAGAAATCCTAGTTCATGCATGTTTCCGTTAAATGCCTAAATGTTGACCGTTATGCCCTCTTGACCCTAAAATGAGAATTTTGAAAATGTGAGAGGACAATAATATTTATTACTAAATTATAAACTTGTCCCTAAAATTTGACATCAGTTTGAGGTCTAGATTAGGAGTTATGCTCATTAGCGTAAAAGAAAAGCTTTTTATTAATTAAACGGCATAATTAGCATATATCCTATCTAAACCCAATTTTCGATACCAAACTTTTTACCTACTGATATAAAATAATATTTTGGGATTTTTAAAGATTTTTATTTATTTTCAGGCTGAGCATAACATAGGGTTCTAGCTTAAATTCGGTAATTGTCGGTTTTGCCCTTTTGGCCTATAAAATGAGTTTTACATAATATTTTGATACCAAACTTTTTGCTACTGATTTTATATCATAAATAAAATATTTCAAACTTTATAAACTGATCAAAAACTCATATTTCCTATTTAAACCCGAAAATCGCTTAAAACTGACTTTTACGCGTTTTAAGCGCATAGTATGAGTTAAAACTATTTTTGGCATATGAAACTTAATACCTACTGATGTTTTAAGTAAATTTATATATTTTAACAGTAAAGAAAAGTTTTAAACTCAGAACTCTGGTTTTGACCTTATAAGCTTATGTGAAATTACCAAAATGCCCCTATGGCGCTTAGTTTGGTTATAAATAGTAAATTTCACATATGTGCTATACCCTACTGTTATAACTTATTAAATTAAGTATTTTACTGATTATATCAGACCTAAACTCAGATTAACATTTAAACTCTCTTATAACCTTTAAAATGACCAAAATACCCCTACGGGGCATAAATTGGTTTTAAATTCGTTTTGGGCATAATGGAAGGTATCCTACTGATATCACAACATATTTAAGGCATATTAACTTAGGAAACCTGTTCATGACTCATATGGTTACCCGTTACGCACTTTTCGCGTTCGGATCGGCTTATGTAACTAGTTTGCATAAATTAGCCGAAACTGGTCAAACCTTATCATTTTTATCTCAAAATCCAGAATGTGTTTAGTTTACCCTTATTACACAAGTATACAAGCTTTTCGGGTCTAAACCACATTCTAAACCGGTCATCGCTTAATCATGTGTTTCGAACCGTATCCACTTTTAAAACTAACCGATCTAAGCATAGGCTTAATTAAGACCCGTTAGGAATCTAATAAGTTATTAAAAACCTTCGTTCCAGATTTAGGAGCCCAGTAAAATCTATCTGTACTTGCTGATTTGATACGGCTGGGATTGAATTTATATTTAGCTCAGGTAAATACTTTTAACTTATTTTCCCTTATACGGGCTTGGGGTACGGTATATAAAATACCGCTTGGTCGGGCATTGAATCTTTAATCGAATAGAGGTTAAACCATTGATATGCTCCATTTTGAAATGTTTTGTTTGCTTAAAGCCTTTGGGGGGTTAATGACCATGTCCCGGATATCCTTGGCATCATTTTACGAAATGAC
Source organism: Helianthus tuberosus (assembly GCA_030545235.1). Lineage (NCBI taxonomy): Eukaryota > Viridiplantae > Streptophyta > Magnoliopsida > Asterales > Asteraceae > Helianthus > Helianthus tuberosus. The sequence goes on along the minus strand of CM060437.1, from coordinate 57,367,152 downwards.
CACGACCTCAGCACGGGGTGTAGGCGTACACCCGTCAGTGCCTAAATAAATAATGTGGTGTGTCTATTGATCTTTAACCCGGTCTACGGATTGGGCTACTGAACGCATAAGAAACATGTAATTCTTTTACAAGTATTATATTCAAATAATTATCCCAAGTTATAAAATGTTTTGTGCCACGTGCATTCAAATCAATTTTTAAACCTTTTCAAAATGAGTCAGTTAATTGTATTTACCAGTGTAAACTGACGTATTTTCCCAAAAAGGTTAAGTGCAGGTACTAAGCGTAATAGGCTGGCCTCTCCTTAGCATCATTAAGAGTCTCGCAAGCTTGGATGCAATAAGTCTGATGAACTATGTTTCCTTTTTATTTGATCCGCCTGTGGATCCATCTTACATTCCGTTGTAATATTAAATATTACTTTTGAATCGGATAGTAATATATTTATCCTTTGCTTCCGCTGTGCATTTAAATTGTGTTGTTTGACTATAATGATATCAACTACGTCACGATACTCCCCACCGGGCCCACCGGTAATACGTGGAAATATCGGGGTGTGACATACCTGCTGAAAGCTGCACCATCTATGGTAAAACAAACCACAAAACTCAAGCATGTGTGTATCTCAAAAACTTTGATGTGAAAAAGAATGAGTACACTGCTAAAACATCCTTGAGTCCATCAACATCATCTGTCAAGTTCACCAAGAATCAACCATTGTTTGTGCCAGTCCAAACAGCTATTACAAAACAGCTGAATCAAACATCTGTCTAAAGAGATTTTCAAGTGACTGATGCACCCCCTGCCAACCAATTTAGAAAAGGCAAGGGACAATCATCTTACCAAAGGATTCCACACGTTTATGAGACCTACAAAACCCACAACAGGCATCCTTTTGGTTATCAGCAGGTGATTGGTCAAAACCCACAACAGTGGTTAGAGAGAAACAGTCCTAAAACTCTCCTAACCCCTGACCTAACGACTGCCCATGCATCTGAACTCATCCCAGACATTGTTGAGACCCCATCCAAAGCCTTATTGTCTTTGGAGACCCTAATGAACTAATCCTTTTACTTCATGTGCAGGGAGCTTCTGAATGCTTAGATAGTCTTTGGTATGTAGATAGTGGAGGCTCCAGGCACATGACAGGATGTAAAGCCCTTCTCAAAGATTTCAAAATTCATGGAGGGGGTGATATATCCTTTGGTAATAATAGTAAAGGGAAAGTTCTGGGGTCTGGTACAGTACAGTCTGGTAATGTAAAATTTGAAAATGTCAATCTGATAGACAATCTAAAATTCAACCTCCTGAGTGTTTCACAAATGAGTGACAAGGGGTATGGGTCATTCTTCACAAAGGAGTGTTATAGGATTGTTGGACCAGAAATGGTTGAGAAGATTGAAGCAATAATAAAAACTGGAAAAACCAAACTTGTTGCTCAAAGAAGTGGCAATGTTTATGTGGTGGATATGTCAAAAGAGAGCCCCAGAACTGATGCCTGTCTGTTCTCAGCTGCATCAAACAAAGAGACAGAACTATGGCACAGAAGATTGGGGCACACAAATCTCAAGACAATCACTGCCATTTCAAAACAGGGGTTAGTAAGAGGTTTACCTCAAAAACTGTTCACATGTCCTGAGCATTGAGTTTTCTGCCTAAAAGGAAAACAACATAAAAGCTCATACAAATCCATTGATGAGTCCAAAACAACCAAATGTTTGCAATTGCTTCATATGGATTTGTTTGGCCCAGTAAAAGTCACGAGTCTTAAGAAAAAGAGGTATTGTTTGGTTATAGTTGATGACTTTTCTAGGTTTACATGGACTTACTTTTTACACTCAAAAGATGAGACTGCAGGCATTCTGCAAGACTTTGTGAAACAGGTTGAAAAGCAGTTTGACCTTCCAGTAAAAATCTTCAGAAGTGACAATGGCACAGAGTTCAGAAACAAGGAGTTGGATGATTTCTGTGTGTCAAAAGGAATTGTGAGGCAATACAGCATTCCAAGAACACCAGAACAAAATGGGGTTGTTGAAAGAAAGAACAGAACTTTGATTGAGGCTGCCAGAACCATGCTTGCTGATTCAGGTTTGCCATTAACTTTTTGGGAAGAGGCAGTAAACACTGCTTGCTATGTCCAAAACAGAGTTTTAATCAACCCCAGGCATCAAAAGACTGCCTATGAACTGCTGTATAAAATAAAGCCATTGATTTCATACTTCAAAGTTTTTGGTTGCCCATGCTTCATTTTAAACTTAAAAGATTCCATTTCTAAGTTTGCAGCCAAAATTGATTGTGGATATCATCTGGGATACTCAACCACTGCTAAGGCCTACAAAGTGTTTAACACAAGGACCAAAACAGTGGAGGAGACTTTGAATATAAAGTTCAATGAACTTTCATCAATGAAAATCCCAGCAAATCCTGCAGATTTGTTTGATCTTGATAAATTCACTTTTGAAAATACTGCTGTCAAGACTAACAGTGCAGGTCCATCAGAGGATTCAACACCAGACTATGGATATGAAATCATCATTCCTCAAAAGTCTGTCAACATGGGAAGAGCAGCAGATGTTCAAAACAGTTGTCAAAGCTCAACCACTGCTACCTCAACAGTTGTTGACCAAAGTAGCCCCTTAACCCCTGCTTCCACATCATCAAGCACTGTTGATAAAAGTCCTCAAACAGTGGATCAAAGTCAGCATGTGTCCACATCATTACCTCCCATTCCACCACCTTTTGAAGCCACTGCTGGATCATCAAAGTCACCAGCAGTGGTTAGCTCAGATGATTCACATCTACAGCCATCCCCACTCAATGCCATTGTTCCATACCAAGGAGAGCTCATCTTCTTGAAATCTCATCCACGAGACCAAATTATTGGCAACATCAATGAAGGGGTGCTCACAAGAAGTCAATCCCAAAACATTTGTCTTTTTGCTGGTTTTCTATCACTCCATCAGCCAGTTAAGTACCAAGAGGCACTGAAAGACAACAGCTGGGTAGAAGCCATGCAAGAGGAGCTCCAACAGTTTAGAAGACAACAAGTATGGGAGCTTGTTTCATTGCCAGAGGGTGTAAGTCCTATTGGCACAAAATGGGTCTTCAAAAATAAAACTGATGAAAGGGGTATTGTTGTCAAAAATAAAGCCAGGCTTGTGGTTTAAGGGTACAGACAAGAAGAGGGAATTGACTATGATGAAACATTTGCCCCTGTAGCAAGACTTGAAGCAATCGGACTATTTCTGGCCTTTGCTGTCAACCACAACATCAAGGTGTACCAAATGGATATCAAATGTGCATTACTCCATGGTAAAATTGAAGAGGAGGTTTATGTTTGTCAACCTCCAGGTTTTGAGGATCCATTTAATCCAAATCATGTCTACAAGCTAAATAAAGCTTTGTATGGCTTGAAACAAGCACCAAGGGCCTGGTATGAAACTCTTTCCACCTTCCTACTATCCATTGGGTTCACAAGAGGTAGAATAGATAAAACACTATTTTTAAAATGGAGAGGAAAGGATTTGATGATTGTCCAAATTTATGTGGATGACATCATTTTTGGAAGCACATGTAATAAAATGTGTGAAGAGTTTAGGCAACTCATGACAGCTGAGTTTGAAATGAGTGCAATGGGTGAACTCCAGTGCTTTCTTGGTCTCCAAGTAAGGCAACTGCAAAATGGTAATTTCATTCATCAAGGCAAATATGCCAAAGAACTTTTAAAGAAATTTGATATGGATGATTGTAAGCCATGCAGTACACCCATTGCAACTAATAAAATAGTCATATCTGATGAGAAGGATGAATTGGTTGATCAAACTTTGTATAGAAGCATGATTGGGTCTTTATTGTACCTAACTGCATCCAGGCCAGATATCATGTTTGCAATATGTGTTTGTGCCAGATCCCAATCAGCCCCTAGAAACTCAAACCTTATTGCTGTAAAAAGGATATTCAGATACCTAAAAGGTGCTCCCACACTTGGTATCTGGTATCCAGCTGATGGTAAAATTGAGCTTTCAGGTTTCTCAGATAGTGATTTTGCTGGATGTGACAAGACAAGAAAGTCCACTTCAGGAGGGTGCCAATTCCTAGGAAATTGCTTAGTGTCTTGGCAAAGCAAAAAGGAAGCAGCTGTTTCGACATCCACTGCTGAGGCAGAATACATCGCTGCTGCAAGCTGTACAGCCCAACTACTCTGGCTTCAAAATCAGTTGGTGGATCTTGGTATCACTGCCACCACTCATGTTAGACAGTCAGGCAGCAGAAAATATCATCAAAAATCCAGTTTCTCATTCAACCACCAAGCACATTGACATCAGACATCACTTTGTGAGGGATTGCTATGAAAAAGGTTTGATTTCTCTGCACCATGTTCCAACTAAGGATCAGCTGGCAGATGTGCTAACCAAAGCATTAGACACATCCACCTTTGAAAGCTTGATCACTAGGATTGGCATGCTAAACATGGAATAACAGGCAAAATCCTGTTTTTCTATGAATAAAAGCATTAAAATGTTTTCAGAAAATCAAAAATCCATCCTTAAAAATAGCTAAAAATGAAGTTTTCATTAAAATCCTTAAAACTCTGCCATAACCACTGCTTGTTCAAAAGTTTGCTCTCTTTCAAAGTCTGTCCACTGCTGAAAGTCCACCCCTGTTCTCTCATTCTCCTGATAAGCACTGATATTTAAAATCAGTGTTTATTCCACTGATGTGCTGTCTGCTGATAGTAAAAATCATCCACTGCTTCCATTTGTTACCGTTGTAACCACTGCCTTTCATCAGTAGTTTTCACAAAAGTACTGTCCTTCATTTTATCAGGGGTTGGCACGTGGACAGTACATAGTGGTCAGACCTTTTGTAACCGCTGCCACGTCAGCATTCACTTTTTCTCCATAAAACCCCTTTCAAAACCCCAAACAGGGTTTTACTGTCGAATTGAATTCATAAAAATTCCTTTCTCAAAGCAGTTTTCATCTCATTTCCACAAATTCCTTCACAACTTTCTTCGATCGTCTTTTCCAACATGACTAAATCAAAGTCCTCCGCAAAATCCACTTCAAAATCATCTTCCAAAGAGGCCTCTTAAAAGGCTAAACCCATCGAAATCCCACACAAAACTTCTCACAACCTTTTGGGTCTTCTCACAAAACCTGGCACCACTGATGCTTTCGACTCCATCATTAATATCATGTCTGCATCAAAGTATAAAACTTTGTTAATAGCAGATGCACTAATTTACTTGGCAACCCAAAGAGAGTTCTGGAAAAATGTAACCCTTGACAAACAAGGTGAGACTGTCATAGCCATTAACTCTTCTCTAAAGGGTAAAGCTATCAAAATTACACCACAATCCATCTCGGAAGTCTTTCAACTCGATGATCAGCAAGGTAAAACTTCCTTTCCTAAAAACGAGTAAAAAATTGACTTTCTTGAAATAGGGTATGCCGATACAATGATGAAGAGGGGTACCTTACAAAAAGTTTTCTTCCCTCATGCAAAAAGGTTTTTATTTCATACCCTCTTAATGTGTGTTTCAAATAAAATCACTGCTTTTAATGAAATACCATTAAAGATTCAAAACCTGGGATATGCTATTCTTCAAGAAGAAAATTTTAATTATTCTCAGGAAATCTTTAATGATCTGGTTAAAAATGTTGAAACAAAGGCATTCTTACTGTTTCCAAGATTTCTAAGTTACTATTTTGAAAAGAAACTTGGTAAGAATGATGATTCTGCAATAAAACAAGGTGAATCTTTTCAAATACATAGCTTAACTGCTGAAACTTTCACAAGAATGTCAACACCTTGCAAAACACAAGCAGAGGTGCCTGAGCAGAATTTAGCAGCTACCGCTGCTCCTCAGGTATCTGCTGCTGAGCCCACTGCTCAAGGTGATCAAGCAGTAAAACAATTGTTTTGAAACCCACACCTACAATCCACAAAAAGCCAAAACAAAAGAAAACTCAACCCCCCCCCCAAACCTATCAAAAAGGCAACTCTGGAGGATGAGATACCAGAGCAACTGCCAGTGACAGCACAAAAGTCACAAGAAACCACTGCTACTACTTCCTCACAACAGTTGGTACAAATATCTCAACCCATAACCGAAACTCCTCCTTTTTCTTCTCAAAAAGAACAGGTTGTACATATGATGCTCTGGAATCACTTGCTTCCATCATCCACAGCCCAATGCCCGGGGCCAATTCTCTTTCTACACCCAACCTCACCACCACAATTCCCCCACCAACTAAGCTTTTGTTGGATGCTATTGATTTGAACCAGGCACAAACCAGTCCTTCTCAATCACCTATCAATGAGAATATACTTCAACAAACGACTGGGTCTGATGTATCAATCATAGTTAACCCACCAACAAGACCTAAGGAGGTTACACCCCTTGAGTTACAAGTAACTCTTGGTGGTAATCCAAGTGAAGCAGCCACTACAAGTGCTGAACCCACTGGTTTGCATTTGGATAGTGGTTACATCAATAAGACTTCCTTGGAGGCAATTCCTTCTATAGCACCTCTGATACCCACTAGTGAGTTTGTTCTAACCACTGGTACCATCAAAAGGTTATCAAGTGTTGAGGGAAGAAGACCCTAGTACCAAGACAAAGGGGCATCAGTGGTTAATGTTTGGAGTACACTCCCTACATCAACCCCTGTTACAACCACTGATAGTGGGAAATCAGATGATCCCATTAAATTGGGTGATGGTTTAAAGTACCTGGAATTGACGGAACGAGCTGAAAAACTGGATACCACTGTTGCAGAAATCAAAGAAATGATGCAACAGTTGTTGACAGTACAAAAGGTACAATCCACTGTTGTTCCACCTCAAGCACCTGCTCCACCACAAGCACCAGCTGCAGATGAGATATGGAACCTCTTTCAACCTTTTCTCCACCAACAAAAACAAATGGCTGATCAGCAACATGCAATACATGTACAAGAGCTGAGAAACACAATGGAGTCTAGGTTCAAGAACACACAAGCAGACATTAAGGCTATCAAGGCCCACATAATGAAAACCACTGGCACTGCTCCTCCAACTATTCTCTTCATTGATCAACTCCCTCCAGATAATGCCAAAAAGGGGGGGGGGGGGGAAATTAAAGAATGGAAGAAGAAGGGAGTAGATGATGGTCTCTACATAGAACCAGAAAAGGAGAATATGACCAAGAAGATACCCTTTCCAGATGGTAGCAAAAAGGTTGATGTTACCCAAAATGCACTTGATGAAGCTGTAGCAAGTGTAAAAAGGGACAGAGCGGCAAAGGATATGTCAAGGTAGCATGCGGAGAAAAGAGCTTACATGGAGCTGAATGCGCAGGGTTGTTCTAAGCCAGAGGATGTTAAAAATCCTGTGCCAAAAAGAAATCCCACTAGAAAAGTGAGGGAACCCAAATCCATACCATCCAGACTCACAAAGCATACTCCAAAACCACCATCCAAAAGCCCCCAACATCAAACTTCCACCCAAACAGTTGTTGTAACACCTACTGTGTCAACTACTGCTGATACTTCAGTGGTTTCAACTACTGTCAGCCAAACACCTACCATCACTTCAACACACACCACTACCACTGCCTTATCACCATCAAAAATCTCATCACCACCAAAAACAACCTCACCACCATCATCTCCTGCCAAAAAGCAGAAGACATCAGATGTTACAACATCTGTTGTAATGACAACAGTGGTTGAAACACCAGTTGTTTCAATAGCTATTAGTCAGCCACCTTCTACCACTCAAATCACCACAACTGATCTACCCAAGACATCATCAGCCTCTCCTACAATAAAAAGGAGAAGGATTTTCATACCTGATGATGATTCTCCATCACCACCACCAACATCCTCACAATCTCTTTCACTTGTTACCATACCAAACCCTGTTCCTCTCTCATCAGCTCAGATTTTAAAGCCAATAGCTCCTGCAGGTGTTAAATTTCCTCTTGAGCTCATAGCAGTCAGAGAAGAAATCAAGTCCTTCTATTATGAGGATGACCCTACAAAAAGAAGCTTACCATCTGTTGAAGGATATCCCAGGCCAAATAACATTGAAGAGTATTTGAAAGTCAAAGCTAAACAAGCAGAGGATATCTCAAAAAGCAACACACAAGGTAAATCGGATAGAGAAATTCAGCAGAACTACCAATACTTGCTCACACAAGTCAGATCTTTGGAGCAATTTGCAAAGAATGTGTGTCAGCAAATCTCAGAAAAGGCAGATGAATCCCTGAGAAAAGATTATGTTGATAACATCATGGCTTACAAGAAATATAAAGGAGAGAAATACATGTACAAAGACTGGACCATTCCTGAGCTTGAAAGTGAAGCAGCCAGGATTCAAGAAATGATCAAGAATAAGGTCAAGCACACTCCTCCAGATTGGTCAAAATACAAAAAAGAATATGCTGACAGAACACTAGAGCTGAAGAGAATGAAAGAGGAATTAGTTGCTGCTGATTATGGGTCCAAAAATCAAGTGATGAGATGGAGAGAGGATAGAGTCAGGGCCACCTACAAAAGGTTGGAGGAATTAAGGAAGAAAGATCCTATAGTTCCACAAAAACCTGACTACCCTGAAGCAGAGGTTTCAACAAGACCACTAAAGCTGCAAATCAGGAGAGCCACTGCTACAGCTGGTGCTGCCATCTATAAAAGAAGACAACAACAGTTGGATACTGAAACAGTGACAGAATTAATGGCAGGAGATGAGCTAGTAAAAGAAGGCATTAAGATAATGATAGTTGAAACTCTTGGCCTGAATCAACCTGCAAGCACTGCTCAAAAAGTCATCACAAGGCCTGCATCACCAAACACCTCATCTAATAAAAATCTCCCAAGAAACCCATCAGGCTCAAAAGTACTAAAATGGAAAACTGACAAACAGACCCATGTACTGACAGTGTTCAAGTCTAGTGGAGAAGTGAAGAAAATAACAAGAGAACAAGCACTTGGCCTAAGTCTTGAAGATTTGCAGGATCTCCTTGATCTTCCACTGTGCAGGGATGATGATGGCACAGATGCCTTAGCCTTTGAGTTACAACTCAAAGGGCAAATAAGGGAACTGTTGATGAGGCAATAAAGATCTACCAATAATGAAGTGTTTTGGCATATCTGTTCCAGGGGGAGATTGTAGGGATTGAACCCTATCAGAGGAACATATAATTGAAGCCAAAACTGGATCAGAGCAGTGGATCCAGAATAAGCAGATGTTATGTATACAAGTCTCTCCCCTTGAAAGTGGTTTCAACATCTGCTGACCTCCAAACTACTGATCTTTACTAAACTGCTGACCTACAACTACTGTCCAAGTCAAAGACTGATTGAAGACTAAAGCTCTGCTGATTCAATCTACTGCTATGGGTCAAGCTCTGCTGATCATGACAAGTACTGCTGGGCTCACATCAGTGGAAGGATGCAGCAGTAGTTTAGTTTATATTATTAAATGTAATGTACAACAGTAGTTAGCATAGCAGAGGTTGTATAGATCAGTTGTTAGAGTTTGTTAGGAGGTTAGATGTCACTTTCATGGTGACGTCAGCTTAGATGCTTCAGTGGTTTGCTCGTGCCTATAAACAGAACAGTGCTCTGTACTGTTCTATTAGCTATTTCACCATCTTCTTCCTGCACGAACAAACTAAGTGAGCTCAGGCTGAGGGGGAGTTTGTTACATACTTGCAATTGTAATTGAATCTTGTAATAAATTCAAGCATTCGATTCAATGTTAAACTTGTATGTTAAAAGCAATTCTCTCGTTTGATTGTGAAAAGTTTGCTTCCATTACATTCCGCTGCATTACTCGTTCATAGATCATTTTAATTCAAACATAAAACACAATCAAAACCAAACTCAGATCCTAATACTGCGAATTACCAAATACATAAACGAGATACCTCAACATATATGCATATAAGACAGATACTACCAGCTAAGTCACTCGAGCAGCGATTGCGATTGCTATTCATCCTAACTAGACCCCGTCGGGTTCTATAGTACTATACTAGTTAAGGCGGGACCTCGCGAGTAAAAGTCCTAACACATATGTAACTAGCATCACGTGTAAATATGCATACAGTTATTCGCAAGTGATAAATAGTTTGATTGAATAATTTGTTTTGATAAATTTGATTGACAGAACGTATGTTACACCCAAAATGCGATAAATAGGGGTTCGAGTATACTCACAGTCTGTGTTCTGCCTGATTACAGATTGATAGCGTAAGCGTCGAACAATGTGATAAACGATGAGATGCGACTGAGTGTCGAATGGCAACCCCATCGGATGGCAATCCGATCGGATGGCCAGTCGATCGGGTGGCAATCCGTTCAGATGGTCATCTGATCGTATGGCCATTCGATCGGATTGTCACCTCGTTCGGTATGGACGTGTTTGTGTATGATGGTTTTCCTTTTGAAGTTTTTTTTGTAACATTATGAAAACAGAGAAGTATCTCTACCCTTCAAGTGGATCGATCAAACGGTGACTCGATCGGCTGACGATTCGATTAGTAGGACACTTAGTGAGAACAAGTTCATAGCAGCTTGTCACTCGATCGGATTGCAATCCGATCGGGTGGCAATCCGCTTGGAACTAGCTATGCATTGAACAGGTTGAAAATTGTTTAAGTGTTGAAGTTTAAAACATCACATGGTCGGATGGTCGTTCGATCAGACGGCAATCCGATTGGACGGTAATCCGTTCGACGTTCAAAACTTTTGAAGAGTTGAACTATAGTGTAAGTGCGGAACCAGGTGCAAGCCGATCGGACGGCGGTCCGATCGGGTGGCAATCCGATCGGACGATAATCCATCCCGGCGGCCTGATCGTCTTGACACTCGTTCGTTTTGAAAGTTTTATGGTTTTCTCGGGATGGTGTGACAACGTGCCAAACAACAGAACCTTATCAACACCCAGGTGACCCGATCAGGCAGGAATTACCCTAGTCCGATCAGTCCTCTGTTTGAGATGGTTGCTCATGTTTAACCCGAAATCAGTAGTCTCTTTGATAGAACTCAGATCTTGAACCATCGTTTCACTAAGAACGAGTAGAAGATCAGAATAAGCTCCGATTCTATCGGTTTTGAGTGCATTGAGTGTAAAAGAGTTGAAATAAAGTTAGATAACCATCCTTCAATCCTTTTATCCATGAATATATGTAGATCTATGCAAAAATGTTGTTGATTCTTGTGGAAATCCTTTAGATCTGAGTGGTTCTTGGTGGAATGAAGCCAACATTTGAAGTTCATAAGAACTTCATGATGACATCATCCTAGAACACCTCAAATCCATTGATTTCACGGTTAAGAGTTAAGATTTAAAGAGAAAATGATGAAGAAGTGCGTGTAGATCATGGAAGTACAAGATTTGAGGTAGAAACTTACTAGAATAGCGAGAAATCGAGAGAAAATAGCCCAAAAGTGTGCTGGTCGAGTGGGAGCTGTCACATCACTGTTCAACTGATGTGACAAGTGCTATTTATAGGTGGAGAGGAGTGAAGGTGAGGGAGTGCCATGGATCGGGTGGCAATCCGATCGGATGGCAATCCGATCGGATGGCCATCCGATCGGATGGCAATCCGATCGGATGGCCATCCGATCGAATTGTCATTCGATCAAACGCCTCCAGCGAATTGAGTTTTGGCGTTTCATTTTGATCGTTAAGCATTGCGATAGTTTGGTCACACATTTTCATACCCACACTCATATATTTAATACAATTACTCACATAGGTTCGTATAAATATCCATATTTCAAAGTTGCGATACAATAACCGGGTTTCGTTTCGAATATGCGTTATCCTGCGACGCCTCACGGCCATCGAGGAGGGTAGAATAGGTCCTCACTCAACGTCATCGTGAGCGTTGGTGTTTGTGATGCGATGTGTTATAGCGATAAAGTATGCTTATTATGCAAAAATACTGTGAAATAGCGATGTATTTGATATGGCTACATTATGATCCGAATCTCTGGTGCTAGGCGTAACGAGTATAGCGAGTGGTAACAACGCACGAACGTGCGGGTTGTTACAATGCGAGAGTGTCGAAGTTTCTTGGTCTCTCGGTCCATGATTTCTACTGGCTTTTCCACAAAGTGTAGGGTTTCGTTAACTTGCAAATCCTCAAGGGGGACATGCAAGTTTTCTTCGGCTTGGCACTTCTTGAGGTTCGAAACGTGGAAAGTCGGATGTAAGTTGCTGAGTTCCTCTGGTAATTCGAGTTGGTAGGCCACTTTGCCAGTTCTTTCCAGAATCTTAAAGGGTCCCACGTATCGTGGCGCTAGCTTTCATTTCTTGCCGAATCGGATCACCCCCATCCAAGGTGAAACCTTTAGGAGTACATGATCACCAACTTCGAACTCAAGGGGCTTGCGGCATTTATCGGCGTAACTCTTTTGACGACTCCGAGCTTTCAAGAGATTGTCTCGTATCTGGAGGATCTTTTCAGTCGTTTCTTGCATTAACTCAGGACCGGTAATTTGCGCGTCTCCGATCTCGTTCCATACAATAGGCGATCAACATTTTCTTCCATATAATGCCTCAAAGGGTACCATTTATATACTAGCATGCTAACTGTTGTTGTACGAGAATTCGACTAAAGGTAAATGCGAATCCCAATTGCCACCAAAATCTATAACGCACGAACGAAGCATGTCTTCAAGGGTGCGAATCATGCGCCAGTCTGACCGTCGGTCTGGGGATGGAATACGGTACTGAGATTAAGAGTAGTATCGAGAGCGGATTGGAATGTCTCCCAGAGACGCGAAGTAAATCGACCATCGCGGTCAGAGATGATGTTACGAGGTGTCCCATGTCGACAAATAACTTCGTTGGTATAGATTCGTGCTAATCATTCAACCTTATATTCTTCTCGTATTGGTAAAAAGTGGGCAGATTTTGTAAGATGATCAACGATAACCCAAATGCTATCGTGACCTGATGGCGTGCGAGGGAGTTTCATAATGAAGTCCATAGTTATACTCTCCCATTTCCACATGGGGATTTCGGGTTATTCGAGTAAGCCAGAGGGTCGTTGTTGTTCAGCCTTAACTTTCGAACAAGTTAGGCATTTTGAGACATAGAGAGCGATATCCTTCTTCATTCCTGGCCACCAATACCTGGCACAGAGGTCTTGGTACATTTTATCGGCACATGGGTGAATGGAATATTGAGATTTGTGGGCTTCAGTCAACAAAATCTCTCGGAGATTATTGCGACTAGGTATCCAAATGCGATCGAGATAGTGAAAAATACCATTCGGTTTATTCACTAGTTGGTTTTCGGTTCCGAGTATTCGTTCTTCCTTCAAAGTGTTCTCGAGAAAACAGGCGTGTTGAGCATCGCGGATGAGAGCTTCGAGGTCGTGTTGGGCTTGAACATTACGAACACAATGTAAATAACTTCGTCGGCTAAGAGCGTCGGCAACGACGTTTGCCTTGCCTGGGTGGTAGCGTATCTCACAGTCGTAGTCGTTGAGAAGTTCAACCTATCTGCGTTGGCGCATATTCAGTTCTTTCTGGTTCAAGATGTGTTGTAGGCTCTTATGGTCGGTGAAGACCGTACGCTTGGTACCATATAGGTAGTGTCGCCAAATCTTTAACGCAAAAACAACTGCACCAAGCTCGAGATCGTGGGTTGTGTAGTTCTTCTCATGGACTTTCAGTTGTCGAGACGCGTACGCGATAACCTTGTCTCGTTGCATAAGGACACAACCAATACCTTGGTTAGAGGCATCGCAATAAACAACAAAGTCGTCGTTTCCATCGGGTAGCGCGAGTACGGCAGCGTCGCAAAGCATATGCTTAAGAGTTTGAAAGGCATCCTCTTGTTCGGTTCCCCAAACAAAAGTCTTGTCTTTATGCGTAAGAGAGGTGAGAGGAACGACGATTTTAGATCGGCGATAAATCGACGGTAATAAACCTCCAATCCGAGAAAAGAACGAACTTCAGACGGGGTATCGCAAATTTGGTTGATCGAGACAAGTATAGAACACCAAAAACCCCTTCGGACATTGATTAGCAGTCTTGTCCCCTGGAACTTCAGTCTCAAGGAAAGGATCAATGCCATGATCCAAATAGAACTTATCAATTTCTGATCTAGTAAGTTTCAAAAACTGAACGAGCATATCATTCTTATTAGACCCCATTTGAAAAGTAAAGAAAGAAAGAGGCAACTTACCGAGTTTATAAAGATGGATCGCCAGAAAATCTAACCGGAAAAACCGTCGGATCAAAGGGAGAATTCAAAGAGAAAAAGTAAAGTAAAGAGGAAGAATAAAGCGAAATGAGCGGTTATAAGGAAGTTATAAAGTTCAAAAATTCAAATCCACAACAAATCGGACAGGTGGAGGGCGGGGATGAAACTGCCAACACCTGGTAGGCTAGGGCAATCAAGAGCTTCCCTGCGGCGCTGTCACATCAATCACCTCCGGGCGAGTGGGCCTTAAATGAAAAGGAGCACATGATGAAATGACAAAAACTTATAATAAAGGGCCAAGGGTAGACCAATACCTTCCGACGGGAAGCCCATGATCACAGAATAAAAGCCTCATGCTTCTAGTTCCCTCGTTTGATGATTAGAAACTCTTTTCTTTTTTAGAAAAGACTTACATAATATCAAACACAACAACAAAGAAGCATAAGTAAGGCAGCTCTTTTGAGAAAAGCAAGGTTAAAAGATAAAAACCCCTAGACTTAGAGTCATAAGCACTGATATTTACAACATCGATACTCATGATTGGGGGGCTGATGACGTGGGTAATCGGAGATCCCAGTTAGCAAAACCAAGGTTAATAACAATCGCAAGTAAACAATAAAGAATACTAAACATAAACTAAAAGTAAGAAACTGAAAGTCGGAAGCTCCCAACGAGAAGCTGTTGCGCCAACGACTGGTGACAGGGAGCTAAGGTTGCTGTACAACATTGGAACTTAAACCCAACAAGTCAAAGTGATTAGACTTCTCCCTAAAACACATAAAGGTGTCCTTGAGACACAAACCTGACACTTACCTAAAGAGACAAGGCTAACCCTGCAAGCAACGTCAAGGGAGGATAAGCTTACCAAGACTAGAAGGTACCAGCTGGCACAAGGCTCCCTTGGGCAGAGAAATCTGCCTATAAAAGGAGAGTCTTGTTCAGCCCAAAGTAAGTCCATTCTCTCGCATTTCTCACTCTAAACTCATATCCTTTCATTTCGCTTAGACTCTTAAGAATAATCCACTTAATCTCACGCCGGAGTCCAAACGCGGAAGCCACCTCTTGCGTTAAGACTAACAGTGTTCTTTGATTGCAGATTCTGACCAAGGAGCTACCTATTGGAGTTGATCCTGGACCTTCCCCCCTGCCATACACTTGTTGCTTTAACAGGTGGCTAACTATTTGGATGAAAACTATGTGTTCACCGACGAACAATTAAGGCTTCGGTTTCGAATGGGTCACTGATTGTTCCTACGTATTGCCAATGATTTGGCAAATTATGACGAGTTTTTCACATTACGATACGATGCTAAAGGGAAAAGAGGTTTTACAACATTACAAAAATGCACATCTGCACTTCATCAAATGCCGTACGACACTTCTAGTGATTCATGGGATGAATATTTAAGGAAGTCTGATATAATGGGATGGGAGTGTTTGTATGAATTTTCCAAAGGTAGCGTGTAACACCTCGAAAATTCACGTCCTATAATGTGTAGACACGTGTCAAATGTTTAAACGTGTGAAAGAAATATTATAGAAGGACTAAAGTTGACAAACATGGAAAGTATGTGAATATACGTATTCTAAGTGTCAACTATGAATAAATATAATGTACATTAACCCTACACGATGCTCATACCTTCAAACGAATAAATCATGGATCATACGAAACTAAAAGTGGGAGACTTCAAACTACAGGGACCAAATGTGTCAACATGTTTAAATTATACCTCTGAGTGACCTTTTGACAAACCCGAAGCTTTGTAAATATTAATTATGCTCATGAGAATGCACCATAAAAATTCCATAAAGTTTCGTTAACGTATGAGAAAGTTATGATCAAATTCGTGTGCGAAGTGTTAAAGCGTAAACGTTGAAAATTAGGACTTTTCGGGTGACAATAAAGTTACCCGGGGACTTGGCAAGGTGGGTATATGTTTTAAAGCCTTACTAGATCAATTATAAGGGTTTACCATGCAAGAATCAAGTGTCTAACCGGAGTTTGAAGGGCCAAGGATCAATTAGCAAAATCAAAAAATATAAGATTGGCGGCTGAAGGCCTCGCGCCACGCGAGGGGTCCCTCGCGCCACGCGAGGGACTGCCAGTTCCTGAAATCGTTTTCTTGGCTGCCCTTGCCTTTGTGCGCGATTCCAACTCGATTCTCCACATCTCTTGGCCCCTAAAACAACCCCTAAACACTAGGAACAAGTGTTGATCAGTTGTGGTGAGTTGTAGACACACATGTCAAGGATTTGTGGTGGTTTAAACACTATATAAAGGCATGTTATGCAACCATTGTTCTTCACACCTTCAAGTGCATAACTGATCAATTCTGGAGCTCCCAAGCAGATCCAACTGATCATAAGTCGTGCATAGGACTCTTGTAAGTATGCTAGTCCTTCTTTATTTGAGTTTAGCTTGTTTAATTAGCTAAAAGTCAAACCGTCGTAAATACGGTTTGACTTCGAGATTAGTCATTTATGGCTCAGTCATATCTCGAATTAAAAGTGGTTATAAGTTGGTATTCATGTGGGTAATAAAACCCCAAAAGGGTTTCCCCTGATCACCATCCTAACCAGGTCAAATGTCGGGTCAAACTTTTAATTAAAAAGTCAACATAATGCTTAAAATGTCATTTATGCATAATTAGCTATCTAGAACATATATAAACTGTTTGATCATTGTTATAACTTAGTAATTAGTGTAAGAACATGTCCAAACATGTTCAACCCGACTATTTCCTGTTTAGACCCGGTTCGGAACCGAAAGTCACATAGTTTGACTTTCACTTTGACTTTCAGTTCTGACCCGTTTAGGTATGTTTTTGAAATGCCTCAGAGCTTAAATTGGATTAGGATACATGTTAGAACAACCCTCTGTGATTATACACCTTGGTTCATTAGTTATCCAATTAATATGCACGTTTCCGTTAATTGCTCATATGATGACCATTATGCCCTTATTACCTTAAAACGTGATTTATGAAAATGTAAAAGTGTAGAAACCTTAGTTACTGATATATAAACTTGTATGCAAAGTTTGACATCAGTTTGACTTATAGATTAAGAGTTATGCTCAATATCGCAAAATTAAAGCTTTATGTTAATAAAAACGGCGTAATTAGTGTATTGCCTAGTTAAGCCTACTTTTTGGTATCAAACTTAATACCCACTGATGTAATATATTATTTTGGGATTTTTAAAGATTTTTAATTGATTTTAGGCTGAGCATAACTAGTAGTCGTAGGCTTAATCCGGTAATTGTCGGTTTTGCCCTTACGGGCCATAAAATGAGTTTTACTTATCGAAACGACTCCAAACCTTTTGCTACTGATCACATATGATAAATAATTTATTTTAAGCCTTCTGGAAATATAAAAATATCAGATTTAAGTATCAAACCCGGAAATGGCCTTTAATCGCCTTATTTAGCGTTTTTAACGCATAGTATGTTTTAAAATCATATTGAACATACCCGGGTTGATACCTACTGATATATGAGGCAAATTATGATATTTTAACAGTAAGAAAAGGTTGAATAACTCAGACTTCGTTTTTGAGCTTTTCGGCTTATGTGAAATTACCAAAATACCCCTACGGGGCATAGTTTGGTTAAAAAAATGATAAATTTCACATATATGCTTTAGCCTACTGTTATAACTCATCAAACTGAGTATGTTTGCTGTTTACATCAGACCTGTAACTCAGTTAAACATCTAAACGCTTTTACAAACTTTAAAATGACCAAACTACCCCTACGGGGCATAGTTTGTGTTTAAATTAGTTCGGGGCATAATGAAAGACATCCTACTGATGTCACAACATATTTGAAGCATATTAACCTAGGAAACCTGTATATGGCTCTTACGGATACCCGTTACGCTTATTTCGCGTTCGGTTCGGTTCGGTTCGGTTTATGTAACAAGTTTACATAAATTAGCCGAAACGGGTCAAACCTTATCGGTTTAATCTCAAAATCCAGAATGTGCATGAAGGACCCATATTAAACAAGTCTCTGAACTTGTCGGGTCTAAATCACATTCTATCCGGTCTTCGCTTAATCGTGCGTACGAACCGTATCTTTGAAACTAGCCGGTCTAAGCTTAAGCTTAATAAAAGACCCGTTAGTATTCTAATAGGTTATATTAAACCTTCGTTCCAGATTAGGAGAACCAGTAAAAGCTACGTGCATTTTGCTTATTGTGATTTATACTTTGCATCAGGTAAATACTTTTAACTTATTTTCCCTATACGGGCTTGGGTTACGGTACATAGCGTACCGCTTGATCGGGCATCAAATCTCCACGCTTAGTGGGTAGTTGAATAATTTGATCGGCTCGTTTTAAACAGTCTTGTTTACTTTACAGCCTTTGGGGGGTTAATGACCATGTCCCGGATATCCCTGGCATCATCTTACGAGATGGCCATGACCTGAGCACGGGGTGTAGGCGTACTCCCGTGTATAACTCATTGAAGTGGTGTGTTTATTGATCTTTAACCCGGACTAGATTCGGGCTACTGAACGCATAAGTAACATGTAATTCGTTCACAAGATTATAATATTAAATAATTCTCCCAAGTTAAGAAGATTAAATATTGCCTCTGTGCATTTTAATCAAATTATAAAATATTTATGCCATGTGTATCCAAACCAATTTTCAAACCATTTTCCAAAATGAGTCAGTTGATTGTATTTACCAGTGTAAACTGACGTATTTTCCCAAAAAAAGACTAAATGCAGGTACTAAACGAAATTGGCTGGATTGTCTCCTTAGCATCAATAAAGAGTCTCGCAAGCTTAAGATGCCTGAAGTCTGTTGAACTGTTGTTTCCATTTTATGTTCGATCCTTCCGTGGATAAACTTCCGAATATTGTGACAATTGATATTACAATATTAATTCGGTTGTATTATATTTTCAATTGCTTCCGCTGTGCTTGATAATATTGTGTTGTTTGACTAGTATGTTGCCAACCATGACGTCACGATACTCCCCCACCGGGCCCACCGGTGACACGTGGAAAATCGGGGTGTGACAGGTTGGTATCAGAGCCAACACTGAGTGAATTAAACACTAGCCTTTTGTGTTTAATCTCAGTTACACAATTGCACAATCTAAACTTCTGAGTCTAGACTTAACATAGGAATAATCTTAATCCTAATATGGAAATTTTTGCTTCCAATTTTTTTTATTATTATTGGATACGTCGCCAAGCGAGGAAGCTGAACTAGGGATTCTCCACACCCGGAGCCTTGAAATGCTGAGCTTCGTACAGCGACCAAGATGAGACGTGCAACCAAGGAGAAAACATTCAGGAATTGAATGAAGAAGAAACTCCTACTGCTGAAGATCGTTTCCTTAATAAGTCCTTATAAGGACACAATTATCTTTCAGTCCCTACGAGGACAACATTATTCCTTTCAAGTCCCGCTTAGGGCAACTTTATACTTTTATTTTTATATAGTGGAATGATTAAGTTTAAACTTTCATTCTAAACAAGAGATATTAAATAAATGGAAAATAACATTTCCTTTTGCAAGATCTACCATTATAATAAAATGGCAAAGTCTAAAAAGGACAAGACCTAGCCACGTGTCATTTTAAGACCGGCCAAGATGGTAGTTCCATAATTAGATTCAGATCCATATTAACACCTCAATTTAAAATTGTTCTGCGTTAATTATAAATTAAGAATCTTAAGTGTGAAACCTAGCCTACGGGTCAATTATAAGACCGGGCCAAGATGGTAAGACCTGTTTAAAAGATTCGTATTCCAGTTAACATCTGAAAACATGTTAACACTCCCAGCAGATGTGATTCATTGGAAATCACACACGTTATTAAGGATTCTTCAAAAGATCCCTAACCCAGTTTAATGATCGCTGAATCCTGGGTTTACATCATCAATTAAGATGATCATATTTTAACCATACGTGGTAAAATAGTGCCTACGGGCCTTGCTCATTTCCACATGAGCCAAAATACAGTGGTAGCTATGACTCCCTGTCAGAAAAGGTAATGAACTAGGTTCAAACCTCAAATGCTTTGATTCTCTGAAATCATAGCATATAAATTTATAAATGTCCTTGTGACTAAGCCTGTTGTGCTAATATATTTAAAGGCCTTGCTTCTCTGAAATCCTGGCTTATGATTTAAAAATTTGTCCTTGTGACTAGGCCTATTGTGCCAATATACTATCATACTTTGATTCTCTGAAATCATAGCTTAATTTATAATTGTCCTTGTGACTAGGCCTATTGTGCCAAAATACTTACAGGCTTTGATTCTCCGAAATCATAAGCTCAAAATTTATGAATGTCCACGTGACCAGGCCATTGGGTGCCACTAATAAAACTATTAATGTTTTATAATTAGGATAAATTATAATAGAAATCTTAAATATATATATGATTAATAAATTAACCAAATATGGTCTCTGTTTACCATGGTTAATGAATTTCCCTAAGGGGCAATTCCGTTATAAACATCCCTTAGAAGGGAAGTGCCTACGGGCTATAGTTAATGTCCTCTGAGACTAAAGACAGTGGTAGCCTACAACTCCCTGTCAAGAAAAAGGTAATGAACTTTGATTCAAACCTTGATGCCTCGATTCTCCGAAATCATGGCTTATAAATTTAACTCGTCTACGTGACTAGGCCATTTGTGCTATTATTAACTTATGAATTAGGATTTATGATAAAAATCCTGAATAAAAATAAATATCCTTCCTTCCCTGTCAGTATGCAGTTTAAAAGGAAATCGTAAAGGTGAAACCTAGCCTACGCGACCAAGATGGCGAAACCTACTCAAGGGATTCAGATCCTTGTTAACACTTAGAAATGTGTTAGCACTCTTGACAAATGTGACTCGAGAAAATCACAACAGTCATCCTTATATTGGGTTCTTCCAATTCTCAAATCTAGCCTAGTGATCTAGGAATCATGGCTTATATCATCCTATAAGATGATCATATTATAAACATCCGTTAGTGATGAAGTGCCTACGGACTAAACTTGTTGTCCGATAAGACAACGACAGTGGTGGTCTTTGACCTCCTGTCTAAAATGTTGGACTATGTCCAAACATAATAGTCTATATGATCAATGCGATCATGACTAATATCATCTAGTACAACGATCATATTATTTAACATCCTTTAGGGATGTCTTGCCTACGGGCTATAATATATTGTCCATTTGAGACATTGACATTGTTATCTTTATGATTCCTTGTTTAAGGTGGTGAGCTATGCTCAAGCCAAATAGTCAATATGATTAATGCAATCATGACTTATAGCATCTAATAGGATGAACCAATTATAAACATCCATGAGTGATGTTTTCGCCTATGGGCCAAATTATACTGTCCATGTGTGACAAAGACATTGTGATCTTTACGATTCCCTGTCCGAGGTGGTGAGCTATGCTCAAGCCTAATAGTTTATATGATCAATACGATCATGACAAAAATCATCAATACGATGATTAAAAATTTTAACATCCGTAATGATGTTTTGCCTAAGGGCTATATTATATCGTCCAACTGAGATAAGGCAATTGTAATCTTTTGTGATTCTTTGCCAAAGGGGTGAGCTATACTCAATTCCCATAGTCTATACTATCAGTGCAATCCTGACTAGTATCCTCAGTATAATGATCATAATATTAACACCCATCGTGATGAAATACCTACGGGCTAAACTTTATTATAGTGTCGGTTAGACAAAGATAGTAGTGATCTTTATGATCCCCTGTTCAAAATGGGGTGATTATACCCAAACCTAATAGTCAATATGATCGATGTGATCATGACTAATATCATTAGATACGATGGTTATATATAAACATCCATTAGTGATGTTGATTGGCTTATTTTTCTGCCAAAATAATCGTCTTTCAAGACAATGACAGTTGTAGTCTATGACTCCCTGTCCAAAGGTGAAGAACCACGTTCAAACCTTGAAGCCCTAATCTAATAAGATTGTGGCTTATAAATTAAGGTCCTTGAAAAATAGACCATCGAGTTATGTTTTAAAGTCATTCAGGACAAGCCTATGTGCTATAATTGGTCATTCGTGACAAGTTAACATATTAAATGTTAACATGTCTGGTGACATGCCTTTGTACCAAATTTGATGAATGTCCTTATAACAAGGCCGTTTGTGCCATATCTAAATGTCATCACGACAAGGCCTTCGCGCCATATGATTACTTATGTCCTTCATGACTGTGCTTTATGCCATATTTTTCTACGTCCCTCGAGACAGGCTTCTATGCCATATATGTATATATATATATAATAAAAGCCTTTGAGCTATTTATAATCGTCCTAGTGACAAAGACAGTTGTGACATTATGGTCCCCTGTCAAGCAGGTATTGGACTCGCTCCAAACTTTGCATGCCATTGATGGTCCCGTTGTGACCTAGGCTAAATATGATGGAAATACGTTCAAATAACATTCACTATGAACGTTCGGAACAGAATAGCCCATACGGTTTATGAATGCCGTGGCTAACCTAAGTCAGGTCATCAGGATGATGACTAATAATGGTTAAATCTTGGTGATTGGTACCAAGTTTCGAGTATGGAAAACTCGGATGAGGTAGACGAAAGTCGCAATGCTAATAAGGCGACGAAAGTTAATAAAACTACAAACGTAAACCTCATTATTAATGGAGTTAATCTTCAAGCTGTGGTTGACGCAGCAGTTGAAAGGACCATGGAAAGATCATGAAATAATCTAAAGAGCCGAATGCTCCTCGCTCTGAATTTCATTTAAAAACCATGTTCAATTACTCATGAGAAGAGGTTTTGTTCACACTTCGTATATGAAGGATGAACCAAAAGAAGGAGAATAACTCCCAGAAATCTGAGAAAGAGAGCAAGTACAGGCTTAATAAAAAGCAACGAAAGTTCGGTAAGAAGCCGGTATACCTCTGAGACTGCTTCAGCATTAATAGATGGATGTTTTATATCCATTAGGAATCATTTTTTTTTATGTCCTAGTTCCGTTAAATACAAGGACTCAAATTAGTGATAAAATCAAGCCCATATTGTGGGTAATAAGAAGCAATTAATTATCAAGACTCTTTATGAGACAACTCTCATAATTACACGTATCCGTACGATTAATTAATATTAAACATAAAAAAATGGTGGAACTGGCCGTCCCCGGAATCGAACCTGGGTCTAGGCCGGCCGCACCCTTTCGCGCGCCTAGCCAACTGAGCTAGGTGCCTAGTTTGTGAAACTTCCATTATTAATTAAATATAAGCACTTGTACAATAAACTTCCTTATCATTTATCAATGATAATTTCTGCTAAGTGTCCTGTTTTTAATACAGGCAATAATAAATCTTCATGAACCATAAACTTAGCAAATTTTTTTTTATCATCCACAAGGTATAGCTACCAAGGAAACCGTAGTAACCGATTCTTCTAGTATCGGCAAGGAATCCTTCCGAAAAATCTAAAAGTACTCTTTCTTCGCATAGAGTACGACAACATATGTTATTTTAATTATTTTCTCATTGTTTTCTATCGCCTGCGAATGCCAAACTATGTTTGATAAATGTGTCATATGAGGATTGGCGTATCCTAGTGTGTCCCATAGATTATTTCCATGTCTGATCAGCATGGAGGTTTAATACATGGAACCCCTGAGATATCCCAATGATCATATTGTACTAAAGTCGACTAGTAGTATTCAAAGAAGATATCCAAAAATGGAAATTTTTCCAAGTAAATGTTCCCGATTAAGGAATTCGTGAACTTAGAACATAAAGGTGTCACTCATTTGACACGAACAATGATGGATGAACTGGAGCCTGAGATATGGAAAAATCTCTATAGCCTCCTTGTATCTTAATTATCTTCTCAAAAGTTTCCCCTGCTTACCTCCTGGAAGACAGATAGAACTAAGATTAATATCCCGTCGTGGGCTGGAGTATTATGAAAAACTCCATATTGATTATGGAAAAATCGAAACCTTGATTTAGTAGGTTTTAAGACATAGGCACATATAGCCTGACTCAATCTTCTGAGGGTTGATATTGTTAAATAAGAAAGACGGTTCATATTGCTTACGTATTAAATGCCGCAACCCTAATTAGGCAACGATTAAGAATTTGCCATCAGCTACCCAGGATCTAAGGGCAAATTATTGGTGGATAGGCTTGAAAAGTATGTAGCCACCCATGTAGCTAAATGCTTGACATGTGCGCAAGTCAAAGCCGAGCATCAAAAGCCGTCAGGCTTGCTACAACAGCCTGAACTTCCTACGTGGAAGTAGGGAAATGGTAACTATGGATTTTATACCAAATTACCCAAGAATAGGAAAGGAAATGGTACGATATGAGTTATAGTTGACAGACTGACTAAGTTCGCACGTTTCCTACCCGTCAAGGAGACTTATAGCTCCGATATGTTAGCCCAGTTATACATTGATAAGATTGTAGCCTACATGGCATACCTGTGGCTATTATCTCTGATAGAGATACTAGGTACACGTCGCATTTTTGGAAGAATTTCCAACAATCTTTGGGCACACGTTTGAATTTTAGTACGACTTACCATCCTTAGACTGACGGTCAGAGTGAGCGTACTATTCAAACATTGAAAGACATGCTACGTGCATGTGCGATCGATTTGGGTGGTAGTTGGGATAAGAACCTACCATTAATCGAATTCTCCTACAACAATAGCTACCATACCAGCATTAAGGCTGCGCCTTTTGAGGCGTTATACGGTAGAAAGTGTAGATCGCCTATTTGTGGGGCGGAAATTGAAGATGTCCAGTTATCAGGACCAGAGATAGTGTTCGAAACAACGGACAAGATTGTCCAGTTTCGTGACCGTCTCAAAGCTGCCCGGGATAGACAGAAGAGATATGCTGATCCTAAGCGTAAGGATTTTCACTTCGAAGTAGGTGACAAAGTCCTACTTAAAGTGTCACCCTGGAAGGGAGTGATGCGGTTAGGTAAGAAAGGCAAGCTAAGCCCGAGATACATAGGACCTTTCGAGGTTATCAAACGTGTCAGGTCAGCTGCCTATAAGTTAAACTTACCGGGAGAGCTCAGTGGAATTCACAAAGTGTTCCACATCTGCAATCTGAAAAAGTGTTTCGCTGACGAATCACTGGTTATATCACATACAGATGTGCATATAGACGAGAGCTTAAAAATTTGTTGAAAAACCTTTTTCGAGTGAAGATCGACAGGTAAAGAAGCTTCGAAGGAAGTATGTACCTATTGTTTAGGTCAAATGGGATGCCCGAAGAGGTCCCGAATTCACGTAGGAGGTTGAATCCACGATGAAAGAAAAGTACCCTTACTTATTTCAGTAAATCTCGGGTCGAGATTTATTTTAAGGGGGTGAGGATGTAACACCTCGAAAATTCACGTCCTATAATGTGTAGACACGTGTCAAATGTTTAAACGTGTGAAAGAAATATTATAGAAGGACTAAAGTTGACAAACATGGAAAGTATGTGAATATACGTATTCTAAGTGTCAACTATGAATAAATATAATGTACATTAACCCTACACGATGCTCATACCTTCAAACGAATAAATCATGGATCATACGAAACTAAAAGTGGGAGACTTCAAACTACAGGGACCAAATGTGTCAACATGTTTAAATTATACCTCTGAGTGACCTTTTGACAAACCCGAAGCTTTGTAAATATTAATTATGCTCATGAGAATGCACCATAAAAATTTCATAAAGTTTCGTTAACGTATGAGAAAGTTATGATCAAATTCGTGTGCGAAGTGTTAAAGCGTAAACGTTGAAAATTAGGACTTTTCGGGTGACAATAAAGTTACCCGGGGACTTGGCAAGGTGGGTATATGTTTTAAAGCCTTACTAGATCAATTATAAGGGTTTACCATGCAAGAATCAAGTGTCTAACCGGAGTTTGAAGGGCCAAGGATCAATTAGCAAAATCAAAAAATATAAGATTGGCGGCTGAAGGCCTCGCGCCACGCGAGGGGTCCCTCGCGCCACGCGAGGGACTGCCAGTTCCTGAAATCGTTTTCTTGGCTGCCCTTGCCTTTGTGCGCGATTCCAACTCGATTCTCCACATCTCTTGACCCCTAAAACAACCCCTAAACACTAGGAACAAGTGTTGATCAGTTGTGGTGAGTTGTAGACACACATGTCAAGGATTTGTGGTGGTTTAAACACTATATAAAGGCATGTTATGCAACCATTGTTCTTCACACCTTCAAGTGCATAACTGATCAATTCTGGAGCTCCCAAGCAGATCCAACTGATCATAAGTCGTGCATAGGACTCTTGTAAGTATGCTAGTCCTTCTTTATTTGAGTTTAGCTTGTTTAATTAGCTAAAAGTCAAACCGTCGTAAATACGGTTTGACTTCGAGATTAGTCATTTATGGCTCAGTCATATCTCGAATTAAAAGTGGTTATAAGTTGGTATTCATGTGGGTAATAAAACCCCAAAAGGGTTTCCCCTGATCACCATCCTAACCAGGTCAAATGTCGGGTCAAACTTTTAATTAAAAAGTCAACATAATGCTTAAAATGTCATTTATGCATAATTAGCTATCTAGAACATATATAAACTGTTTGATCATTGTTATAACTTAGTAATTAGTGTAAGAACATGTCCAAACATGTTCAACCCGACTATTTCCTGTTTAGACCCGGTTCGGAACCGAAAGTCACATAGTTTGACTTTCACTTTGACTTTCAGTTCTGACCCGTTTAGGTATGTTTTTGAAATGCCTCAGAGCTTAAATTGGATTAGGATACATGTTAGAACAACCCTCTGTGATTATACACCTTGGTTCATTAGTTATCCAATTAATATGCACGTTTCCGTTAATTGCTCATATGATGACCATTATGCCCTTATTACCTTAAAACGTGATTTATGAAAATGTAAAAGTGTAGAAACCTTAGTTACTGATATATAAACTTGTATGCAAAGTTTGACATCAGTTTGACTTATAGATTAAGAGTTATGCTCAATATCGCAAAATTAAAGCTTTATGTTAATAAAAACGGCGTAATTAGTGTATTGCCTAGTTAAGCCTACTTTTTGGTATCAAACTTAATACCCACTGATGTAATATATTATTTTGGGATTTTTAAAGATTTTTAATTGATTTTAGGCTGAGCATAACTAGTAGTCGTAGGCTTAATCCGGTAATTGTCGGTTTTGCCCTTACGGGCCATAAAATGAGTTTTACTTATCGAAACGACTCCAAACCTTTTGCTACTGATCACATATGATAAATAATTTATTTTAAGCCTTCTGGAAATATAAAAATATCAGATTTAAGTATCAAACCCGGAAATGGCCTTTAATCGCCTTATTTAGCGTTTTTAACGCATAGTATGTTTTAAAATCATATTGAACATACCCGGGTTGATACCTACTGATATATGAGGCAAATTATGATATTTTAACAGTAAGAAAAGGTTGAATAACTCAGACTTCGTTTTTGAGCTTTTCGGCTTATGTGAAATTACCAAAATACCCCTACGGGGCATAGTTTGGTTAAAAAAATGATAAATTTCACATATATGCTTTAGCCTACTGTTATAACTCATCAAACTGAGTATGTTTGCTGTTTACATCAGACCTGTAACTCAGTTAAACATCTAAACGCTTTTACAAACTTTAAAATGACCAAACTACCCCTACGGGGCATAGTTTGTGTTTAAATTAGTTCGGGGCATAATGAAAGACATCCTACTGATGTCACAACATATTTGAAGCATATTAACCTAGGAAACCTGTATATGGCTCTTACGGATACCCGTTACGCTTATTTCGCGTTCGGTTCGGTTTATGTAACAAGTTTACATAAATTAGCCGAAACGGGTCAAACCTTATCGGTTTAATCTCAAAATCCAGAATGTGCATGAAGGACCCATATTAAACAAGTCTCTGAACTTGTCGGGTCTAAATCACATTCTATCCGGTCTTCGCTTAATCGTGCGTACGAACCGTATCTTTGAAACTAGCCGGTCTAAGCTTAAGCTTAATAAAAGACCCGTTAGTATTCTAATAGGTTATATTAAACCTTCGTTCCAGATTAGGAGAACCAGTAAAAGCTACGTGCATTTTGCTTATTGTGATTTATACTTTGCATCAGGTAAATACTTTTAACTTATTTTCCCTATACGGGCTTGGGTTACGGTACATAGCGTACCGCTTGATCGGGCATCAAATCTCCACGCTTAGTGGGTAGTTGAATAATTTGATCGGCTCGTTTTAAACAGTCTTGTTTACTTTACAGCCTTTGGGGGGTTAATGACCATGTCCCGGATATCCCTGGCATCATCTTACGAGATGGCCATGACCTGAGCACGGGGTGTAGGCGTACTCCCGTGTATAACTCATTGAAGTGGTGTGTTTATTGATCTTTAACCCGGACTAGATTCGGGCTACTGAACGAATAAGTAACATGTAATTCGTTCACAAGATTATAATATTAAATAATTCTCCCAAGTTAAGAAGATTAAATATTGCCTCTGTGCATTTTAATCAAATTATAAAATATTTATGCCATGTGCATCCAAACCAATTTTCAAACCATTTTCCAAAATGAGTCAGTTGATTGTATTTACCAGTGTAAACTGACGTATTTTCCCAAAAAAAGACTAAATGCAGGTACTAAACGAAATTGGCTGGATTGTCTCCTTAGCATCAATAAAGAGTCTCGCAAGCTTAAGATGCCTGAAGTCTGTTGAACTGTTGTTTCCATTTTATGTTCGATCCTTCTGTGGATAAACTTCCGAATATTGTGACAATTGATATTACAATATTAATTCGGTTGTATTATATTTTCAATTGCTTCCGCTGTGCTTGATAATATTGTGTTGTTTGACTAGTATGTTGCCAACCATGACGTCACGATACTCCCCCACCGGGCCCACCGGTGACACGTGGAAAATCGGGGTGTGACATAGCGTGGAGCTATATAGCAAGTTGTATTTGCAAAGACAAACAAAGAAGGACATCGAAAAGCTTTATTCATTCCGTGAAGAGAGACATGGATTTCCTGGCATGCTAGGAAGTATCGATTATACGCATTGGCCATGACATAATTGCCTTAATGCATGGCGAGGTGAATATACACATAGTGATAAAGGACAATCCTCAATAATGCTAAAAGTTGTTTGCTCACAAGATCTATGGGTTTGGCATGCCTTTTGTGGAGTTGCAGGTTCAAACAACGATTTAAACGTTCTAGCAAGATCTGAGGTTTTCGACGACATCATTAGAGGTATTGGCCCTGATTCTTTGTTCATGCCGACAGTATATACCCAAGCTATGCGGCTATTGTTAAAAGTATACCAAATGAAAAATAAAAAAAATACGCGAAGTGCCAAGAAGCGGCAAGAAAAGATGCCTAACGGTTGTTTGGTGTGTTAAAGTCACGATGGGATATTATACAAAGCCCAGCACGTGCATGGACACCAAAAAGATTGAGATTCGTTATGTATGCTTATACAACATTACATAACATGATTACCGAAGACGAAGGTCGGGCGATATGCGAATACGATCTGAATGACATTGATGAGAATGTTGAGCCAGTTGACAAGGGCAACAAGAATCAAATACGTGGGTGTGACACAATGAATATGTGTACAAGAACCTTTGTGCGGACTTAGTCGACCATATTTGGAATACCTTCCGTGTCGATCCAGATGATGTTCTCAATTCCGTTGATGACGGGTGTTGTGTTTGTAGGTTCAGGAAATAATTATTTTATGCTTTTAGTATGTACTTTTATATTAAAATTTGTGTGTGTGTGTGTGTTTAATTTGTATGTTTCTTAAATTTTTTGAAATGTTTAATTTTCTTAACAAATTCTTATTTATTTTTATTTTAACAAATTAAATGAATAAAAAATATTATTTATAAATAAAATAGATTAAATAAAAAATATGAAAATCGAAGGGGAGGAAGGGGAACCACACCCTTGGTTTGGGGAAAGTTGATGAGGTGGAAGGGAGTGTGACGTGGTGCTAAGATGGAGAATGGGGTGAAGAGGAAAGGGGAACCAGAACCACACCTTAGCCTAAAAGCACCTAAGTTATGGAGATTATGGGTTCAAATCCCAAGTAAACATGAAATTTGCCGTAAAAAAACTAATTTGACAGTGTATGCGTAAAAGTTATATACTTTTCAATTTTTATTGTCACGGATAAAATCAAAACCATTAATTGAACAGTGTGCGGGTAAAAATACGTACTCCTACTAAACCCTAAAAAAACAGAGATGATTATTTATTTGTATAAAAAGAGACGGTCTTTCAAAACATAATATATTTCAAGTAAAAATTTGTGAGAATCATATAAACACTATTGTTTTAGGTGGTGTTTGTTTTTTGGCCAGAAGCACTTCTGGCCACTTATGTCTGCGTCGCGCAGACGCGCGCAGACGTTTGATGTCTGCAGCTTGTTTGTTTTCTCGCAGACCTTTCATTAAAAAAGGTCTGCGAGACCTCTTCTTGACGCAGACATGGACCCAAGTCTTCTTGGAGCAGACGTTTACCTCCTCTGCCACCACCTCCACCACCGACACCACCTCCACCTCCGACACCCCTGCTCCGCCACCACCTCCACCTCCGACACCCCTGCTACATCATCTGTTACATCATCATCATCATCATCGATCTGAAACAAAACCCCCAAATCGTTCACATCATCATCGATCTGAAACAAACCCCCAAATCGTTCACATCATCATCGATCTGAAACAAAACCCCCCAAATCGATCTGCAACATCATCATCATCATCGATCTGCATCATCATCATCATCGATCTGTGGTGTAGTGGTGACGGTGGTGGCTGTGGTGTAGTGGTGACGGTGGCGGCTGTGGTGTAGTGGTGACGGTGGTGGTGATGATGGCGGTGGTGAAGTGGTGGCGGAGGTGGTGCAGATTGTAGAGAGAGAGTAGAGAGAGATCAGTGTAGTGTGTGATGTTGTGTGTGTTTTAAACCTAGAAGAGGTTTTATATAAAAAAAAAACAAACCCTCTTTTCCTTGCAGACTGCAGACATTTGGTCCACCTCTTCTCCTGCAGATGCCTGCAGATGTGGTCCGCAGACTGCAGACCTTTTCCTACAGAAAAAACAAACAGCACCTTAGTTGTGGTACATAATTAAGGCGATTATATAACCACGTAACCGTCGTTCACTCTCCCTATAATTTTTTAGCACCCTTTAAATCTTGCTCATAAATCTACACATTTCACATTTGTCCACCATAAGACTTAGAGCCCTCAATCTCATGGGAATGACGCTTTTCTATCACACCTTGATACCACTATATTGGTCTCTCCTATTATACTATTATACTCAGCATTGTACAAGTATTTATGTGATTCCTGTTGTTTTCTAGGTTATTTAGTGTGTGAGAGTTGGGGTCAGTTAAGATATAAAATCAACATGGCAAAATAAACCATATCCATAAACATCAGCAGCATCATCTAAAATTTTCATTTACATGCTTCATAATACATAAATCCTACTAGTTCTTCCAATCATCCTGTGTAAGGTAGCCTGCACAGTAAACAAACAGTTAGCCATATGCATATGACTCTTTGTTCATTTCATGGGCCCCAATTTTCATATAAAACCAAGATAAACAAATCAAAAACCCTAGTTTATTTCTAATATTCATAGAAGAAGACATCTCAACTTCAGTTTGATTAAAATGTAAAACTCTAATTATTCTATTCCCATCAAAATTGTCATTTCATATATTGGAAAATTTGATACAGTGGTCACTAAACTGTCACAAGTCTTTTTCCTGAAATGAAATCCAATAATTGATTGCTTAAAGCCAGGAACAAGAACCTAATTTCATACTTATATCAATAATCAACATTCCTACAACAGCTTATCATGCATGATTATTTAGAAACTCAAAACAATTTGAAAAATCAAAGATCATTATTACTGACATAAAGCTATAGTCCCAGAAACCATTAAACATAAAACACAAGAAAACAGTATTATTTACACGTGATCGACTCTTTTATTATAATGAACGAATTGGAAAACAAACCACACCTTAAACAATAACCCCAACCCTCTATTTAAACTAACCAACAACTTGGAACACAAGTCTCCTCAAACTATGAAACTAAATACAACATAATATTTTTTACCATACTAATAAACGTACCAAAATAAACCTAACTCTAGGCTCTTTTACGATTCACCCCTTCAACTATTTAACTATGACAAGATTAGTCCAACAATAGCTGGTTATTGTGACTTCGAACACACATCCAAACACCCTAAGTATGTAACTAATATGGTTACAGATGGTTACTACCATTTAAAACTAACCTACTTTCTCATTTTGAGCGAAAATGTCTCTCGACCCAATTTTGGTATATTAAAACGTATATGTGAAATCAATAATAAACTTCGACTACCACACATGTGGAGGCTATGTACGTAGATAGTCTTTTTGTTGACGTGATATGTTGAAGACTGTTTTTTTTTTTTTTTTTTTTTGCGTGTAGAACAATAGAACACTATCTAATTAAAAAATCCATCAAGTTTTTTACAAATTTTGACCCACTTAAGGGGTAACAAGTCACTGTTTAACATTTTTTCACAAGTACATCCATTTTAGTTAAACACGTTTAGAGGCGCTCTAATGTACCAAAATTGGGTTGAGTGACTTTTTCGCGCATAACAAAAGTTTGTGGATTTTCATGGTATTAACCCGTGAAACAACTAATATTAATATAGTAATTATTATGGTAACTTTCCGGATTCATTTTCTTCCTTTTTTTGTTTATTGAATTCAAAGTTTAAAGCCAAGAGATGTACTAACCCCAACTTGAGTGATGTATAGGAGCTCTCATAGTCTTGAGAAGGACCAGCAGAGTTGGAAATATTGGTAACAGATTCTGATGATTGACCGTCTTCACCAATTACATTCGCCATCTCAGTATGAATTTGTTTTCGAGCATTAGATACCTTTAACATCTTTATTCCACAATCCAAATAGAAAAAGTTAGCCAATATATGATTAACACAAAGAAGGGTGAGAACAAAAAGTTAGATTCCTTAGAGAAAACGCGTACTTCTTGTCTGAGGCGGTCATTCTCTGCCATGAGTTGCATTTCCTGCATTATAGCATCAAAATACAGTGTGTTTCATTTAATTATACAAAAATCGGTTGTATAAGTTGATTGCAGTTAGTAAGATTTGATATTTTGGAGTTAAAAAATTAGTTGTACAAGATAATTGCAGTTAGTTCTCACCTTTTCTTGAAGATGGTTAATCTCTTTCATGATCACCTCACTCTGGAAGAATAACATTTAGTCAACAGTTTGCTAATTTGACAAAAATATAACGAAACAAAAATTTACAAGCAAATTCGAGTTCAGGCGAATGCCACGTATGACAGAACGTACAGGTGTCAGTCTACGTAGCTTTTCGTAGTGATATCCATTTAGGAATTTACAGAAAACAACATTATAAATCACAGAAGTGTTTCTACAAAAGCCACTTGGTGTGACACATATGCCTTTAATTTGTCATGCCATGTAGGAGTTCCATATGTCTACTTGATCATTCGATCACTGCATCACTGCAGTTTTATCCGACTACACCAGTCAGAATATTTGTAAGAATTTGGGCAAGCGTTGCGTTTATCAAACTGGAAAATGGCTTATGAAGAACGTCATGTTAACCAAGATCATCCGAGTTACTACCAATGGGCCTCTCGGCCGGTTTATGTTTATTTGTTTTAGTTTAATTAGTTATGGGTCAAACAATGTTTATGTTATGTTTATTATTTGGGCCGTAGGCCACATGTATGGGTCGAACAGAAGTCTTATGTCCAGTCCATTAGTTAGCGGTTATGAACAAGGAAGTTGGGCCAAGGTTAGCGAACCGGTGTGTCTCCAAGAAATAACCGAATGGGCGGTTATTCATGAAACGACATCTCTTTTCAATTTGAAACAACGTGACTTTTGGAGACATACCCTTTCATTCCTATAAAACCGCTGCCATCATCCTTGTTCGTAAGGTCAGTTAGTTTTGTAATCAAGAACGTGTGTTTGCAAGTTATTTATTCAAGTTCTAGTATCATTCAAGTTCAATTCGGTTAGTTTGTTTTGCAAATCAGTTTCGTTTCAATTCATCATGAACACTTGTGAATGTTGTGGATTGTTCAAAACCGATTGTGTTTGTGTCACAATACCATCCGTTCCGAATGGTCCTGGGTTTCCGATGACGTTGATACCAACAGCTTATACAACAATAATTACCATATTGCCCATGGTCACAACAACAAATTACAATGATCAGAAGGAAGAAGTAAGAGATAATGGACCTTTTTTGCAACAACCCGACCCAATCCAGCTTCAAGGGACTTCTCCAGCTGGTGCAGCTCTTCGATACTTAAATGATGGAGCTCCTCCCCCCTCAACCGCCTGTTTTTCATAAAAAATCGTGTCAAAATCCAAATAAACACGAAAGTTAATCATGAGAATGTAAGGTACCTTAATTGAAGAGTTCTTTCAGCAACTTCTTTGCTTAATTTGGCATAATTAACGTCTTCAACGAGCTGCATAATACAAGTTTCATTACTTTAACCAGAAAAAGTTAGTTAAAGTTCATTCACGGATGCCAATCCATCATTCTGAACATTAATAATCTTCATTTTGGGAATGCCACAGGGTAATCTTTACCCAAGCAAGCAAGCCAGTCCCATTTACAATCAAATGATATTATATATTTTAAAAAAGAACTTGACAAAGAAATAATAACAATTTGAATTGGAATGTTATACTAAATAAGCTCACCTGCAATTCAAGTGATGGTTGGTCAAGCTTCTCAATGTTTTTTGAATGCAAACTATGCCTTTCAAGTATTTCTTTCATGCTGAAAAACATACAAGACAGATAAATGAATTTAAAAGAGAAACTGAGGTACAAAGGGCTAGGTACATACCTTAGTATATGCAATATAATAACAGCTTGCTATAGTATCGAAATCAAATCATTTAGAGTATGTGACATGTACCAAGTACTTATGACATCTGAAAACTACACTCCACTTTTTAATTTTAATATTCAACCCTACTACTTGTCAAAGCACTATATCTCCAAATCTATCAACATAAAGAAATATATAGTTAATTGTCAACTTTCAGGATACATAATTACACTCATAATACACTCAAAAGTCAAAGGTTGCAAGAACAAGAGGTAGGACCAATTAAGTAAGCTTATTGTTTATATAGTTGAGTTTATGGAATTAGAATCTATTGCTTCTCAGTTTGAAATCTCTCTGTGATAACAAGTGTGTTGGTATTTACCATACAAGAGGTGTTCTTGTGATGTAGTTAAAGATGTGAATTCGTGCCATTACTTCACTATGATGGAGAAATAAGTCCTGCTGTAATAAGTAACACAAAATGTCCATTACCAAGATTTTGGTTGATATAAACACAACACTATTATGAAATTGAAACAAGTTAACCATTTAACCATTAGATGTACTAATCAACTTATGGCATTACAACCATGAATACGGAATGTACACACGATCCAAAATCAATTGTAGATCACTGGAAAGGCAACTTACCACCCGCGATTTTATTTTATTTAAAAAAAACAAGATTATATAAACCATACTTATCAAAGATGATTTAGATGTAGTACTTTTTTCGTTATTAATCACATTGAATAATACTTTTTTTTCCATTCCTCTTGGCGAGTCAAAGGAGTTGCAATTTAACAACATTGATCAACTCAAATATCTTTGTAGTTTATAGTTCAAGAAAACATTACAAAATTACAAAACCTAGCTAGATTATCTGCTTTACAGGTTCAAATTAAAGTGACTTTTGGAGAACCCATGGGTAAATTCTAGAAGAATAGCATAAAGCTACAGTAGGTAAATAGCTAACCAACAAACCATATCAAGATCAAAATTTCATTGTTTAGGCATGGTACAAACCAAACAAGCATGGAGTACAAACCAACAGTCCAACAACTAATTAAAAGAACATAATACCTCACAGAATGACAACAACATAAAGTGGTTTTCTTTTTTTCTTTTTCTTTTTTTTTTTCTTTTTTTACATCTTGAATTTTCACCATCTGTTCCTGATTAATGTCTTATCCCTCAATAGTTGAATGTTCTTATGACCATCTCACCATCCTTAAAAACCAAATTCAATGGTATGAAATGATAAACCCTAATTATGAAATCCCATCATAAGTTTTATACCCAAAAAGGAAACAAATCTAGAAACACACAGATATATACATCTAAAAAAGATTACCTTGAGCTAGAGTAGTGAAAAAGTTTGCCAGTAGAAGAGAAGATGATAATCGCAACATCAGCATCACAAAGTACAGAAAGCTCTTCAGCTTTCTTGAACAACCCTCTTCTCCTCTTTGAGAAGGTCACCTGCCTTGCAGTAGCATTATCAATCTTTTTAATCTTTATTTTTTCCCTAGCCATCATAAGTCCACTGTAACACACACACACTCACACTCACACTATGTGTGTGTGAAAAAATAAAAAGAAACAAAATTACACACACACACAGAAGCAGTGCTTAATTTCAAGAGAACATAGAATAAACCAACAAACAAATTGAGGGTCTTCTTATAAATAGAAATATTTATCTTTGCTGGTAGAGAACAAAAGGGATTGCATTATTGTTTTTTTCCAAATTTGGAGGGTAACCCCAATGCTTAAATTAGTAACCCTAAACAGATTCAAAAGCAGACAAGAACACCAAATTACCCAATTCACTCTTTTAACCAGAACAAGAACAATGAAGATGATCTTGATGATTATGCTTATCATTAACTGATGAAGATGATGAATCTTTTTCAATAAAAAACTCAACTTTCAAACCAAAAACAGCAAACCCATGAACATTGCAGTTAGATTTCACAAAATGGAATAGATTCTTAAGAAATTTGATAGATTTGAGTTGATGTCAGTGGTTGATTGGTGAATTGGGGATTTAGATATAACATGTATTTTGGGTAAAAACTGATGTGTAATAACTAAAGTTCCTGACTCCTGAGTAACTTTTGTACTGTTTTATTTATTTTTATTAAGTTTTGATTTAAAAAGAAAAGATTCTTTTTATGGTGAAACAAAATGCTGGGTGTGATCCACCACCCTTTAGTTTTTATCATATGCTAGGGAATTTGATGCAACTTGGGGAGACCCACGAGTGATGTCGGTAGAAATGTTTCTGTTTTATTTTTTACATGCATTTATTTCATTGTTTTTATGTTCTTTGTATCTTCTTTTCTAATAATAACATTTTTCCTAGGTTAAAAAACATCAATTTGTTAGTTGAGTTTTCAATTACATAACTTGATCTTAATGGTGGAAGCTTTTTGATTCATGTTATATCATCAATTTCTGAACCTTCAATAAGTGAAGAAGTTGGAGAGGAAGACGCAAGAAATATATAAGGAGTGTTAAAAGTTAAAGTGTGGTGTTTTGTGGTGTTTTAATGGTAATGAAATTTGATACATAAGAAAAAGAAAAGAAAAGAAAAATGTAATCATAATATATTGAGTTTGAATTTTACAAACATAAAAGAAACTTTCCCATGTCTCACAGGAAGGTTTGAATTTTACAATCAAACACTAATTGACTACTAACCTTCTGGGTAGCCCAGTTGGCCAGCCTCACCCACCCTCTCCCTAGAGGTCCCGGGTTCGAATCTTGGTGTCCGCATCCCACGGCCAAGCTCTTCGCTCTCGGTTGGGTGGTCACCCCCAGGCTGCTATGGGGCTAAGCTAGCTTGTGGAGTGTGATCACTCCAGCGGTTGGGAGGACCGTGTAATAATCCCCCCCCCCCCCCCCCCCCCCAACACTAATTGACTAGTTGTTACGAGACTTTGATCTTGGACAGTGTTTAATGAACGCCTATTTGAGTTAGAGGTTGTTTGTTTAGCTCTGAATGAGTCTCTTAATGGTTCAGCACTTAATGGTTGTTGTTTTGCGAACAGATGTCTGAATGCTTCAGACATTTGCCTCTAATTGGTTAAGCATTATACTGAGTCTGAATGGTTAAGACTTCTTATCTGAATTGGTTAGACATTTACCTCTAAACGGTTAAACATTATATTGGCTTTTAATTGTTGAGACCTCTAATTGGTTCAGCACTTAATGGTTCAGGCTTGTTACTGGTTCAGCACTTACCCATTTAGAATTTACCAAACAGCCCCTTAATCGTTTATCCAATTTTGAAACTTTGAAGTTGGATACGTGTTGGATTTCAAATTCAATTAGGATTAATGACAAAAGTGAACTTTCTTTTGAACGGCAACAAAAATTTACAAATACAAACTCACATTTCAGGATTCGATAATTCACCTTTGAGAGTTTGAAATCAGGGAACTTCACTTCTTCCAACTCGAGGAGATTAATGTGATTTAACTAGAGTATTTTAGAATGATTAAAGATCATTGGGTTCTTCTTGTGGGCACTTAAATCAGCTATTCGATTGAGTTGCTAAAGTCTGAGTGCCTAATAAAAGATTAGGGTCCAATCTTCGAGTGTTCCAACCCCAAGTTTGTAACTTCACATATGAACAGCCAACGAGCCGAGCCAACGAGCC
Source organism: Helianthus tuberosus (assembly GCA_030545235.1). Classification (NCBI taxonomy): domain Eukaryota; kingdom Viridiplantae; phylum Streptophyta; class Magnoliopsida; order Asterales; family Asteraceae; genus Helianthus; species Helianthus tuberosus. Next base: position 57,328,307 of record CM060437.1, on the reverse strand, counting down.
TAAGAACGAGCTTTACGTCAGAATTAAACTTGGCTTGAGCTTTACGTCAGAGTTAAACGAGCTTAAGAACGAGCCAACGAGCCGAGCCATGGGCCGGGCCGAGTTTAGCTCGAGCTGGGCTTGGTTACAAAATGAGCCAGTTTGGTTCACGTCATCTCAAATTGAGTTTTTTAGCTAGTTTTTCTCGAGCTTCTTTCGAGCGAGCTACGAGCCGAGCTACGAGTCGCAAGCTTTATAAACAGCCCTACATGCTTATTAAAAAGTTTGGTTAAGAAGCCCAATTTTTTAAAATGTATCTAAATCTAAAAAAAATAAAAAAATTGGTTGCGTGACCGTCACGTATGTTAAAATTATACGAGTCCATTTTCCCCATTTCTCTTAGTATTTTATTTATTAGTTTTAAATTTTTAAAAGTTAATTAATAAAAAATAGCAACTGTTATAAATAAATTAAACACTTATAAAGAAGCAACCTAACTATGCATGTATATGTTGTAATGTAAGCTTTGGGAGACTTTAAAAAAAAAATGGAAATTTTCCTTTTCAATCCTAAAGTTTTAATGTTTGATAATTTAAGTTTAAACTTCTAATCTTTGTTTCCTTTTTAACTCTAAAGTTTTAATCTTTAACAATTTACCCTAAAGTTTTATTTTTTGACAATTTAAGTTTAAAATTTTTAATCTTTGTTTCCTTTTTAACCCTAAAGGTTTAATCTTTGACAATTTAAGTTTAAAGTTTTAATCTTTGATATTTTAACCCCTTTGATTAATTTGATTTTTTACTTCTAATTCAAAAGTTTCCATCTTTTGCGATCTAACCACTTTGATTTTTTTTTACTTATGTGTTGTAATCTTGGCTTTGGGGGTTTTCCAAAGAAAAAATGGTTACGCATATAGTTGTTGTAACCTTGGCTTTGGGGGTTTTACAAAAAAATTGACATTTTTACTTTTCACCCAAAAGTATTTCATAAATTACTTTTAACTCAAAACTATTTGTTTTTTTTTTTACTTTTAACACAAAACTTTTTCTCTTTTCCAATCTATACTCACAACTTTTTTTACTTTCAACTTTGGTCCTTTATAGTTTTCATTTTCCGTAAATTTTTCGCTTTATGTTTCGTTCTAAATTTTGTGACTTAACACATCGCAACGTGCATCTTTGGTTTAGCGTTTTTACGTTTCGTTCTAAATTTTGCGAGTTAACACGACGCAATGTGCGTGTGTGGGTGAACGTTTTTACATCGTCTATTTTTTCCCGTTTGACAGGTTCAACATAACGTGCGCATCCTAAATCGACTTAGTTATAACTAAAGAATCCCCGCCGCATTGCGACGGGTTGTAATTCTAGTATTATTATGATTATCAACTCCATATATATATTTATCTTGTTTACCAAGTTTCTCTCTCCTATACATATTCCTTATATTTTATTGTAAACACACATCTATCAATGATATAAGACCAAATTGCAGAAAACAACCTTTATGTTATACCCAAACTGCATTCCGTACCTTTCACTATGAAATCGGCCAAAACCAACCTTTATGTTCATGTTTTGATACATGGTCAACCTTTAACACTAACACCGTTAGATTTCTTGGTTAACTGCCCTACCATGCAACGTATGTGAGGGTATTAATGTCTTTTCCCCCTCCTTTTTAATTAATAATTCGTTTTAAATTAATAACCCATAATAAAACCCAACTCTTTCAATCTTGATCAGTTCATGAAATCAACGATACCTAAAATAACCCCAAAATTTGAATTTATGCTTGAAATTATTTCCACTCCTATACAATATCAATGTGTAAAACTAAATCTCAAAAACAGATCTGATCAAACTAGGTCAAATAATACATGTGTGAAAAAACAGAGGATATGAAGAATTATCGCCTGAATAATCAACCGTTGGAGTAAGACACCAAAACACCGGCGATGGAGTAAACTCACCAGAATCGGAGTGTGAAGATTCTGTGTGAATCAGTTGAAAAACATTAGAGGACGGTGATATATTGGGAGGCAGCGACTAGAATATCGTAGAAAAATTAGAAGCAGAGAAAAATTATTTGTGGTGGCTATTTAGTTTTTTGATGTGGAGAGAAAAACAAGCAAGTAGCTTTGGTCGGTTACTTCAAAGCCACATCGAAGTAAATATATTTAAATTAAAGTAAGCAGGTCACTCATTATCGCAACCCTCGACCCCTGCCCCGGGAGGCGTGCGGCCGCGGCCTACTCAGAGCTGATGGTATCGGTGTTTATTAATTTGACAGCGGAATTTACATCAGGACCGTAGTTAGGAAATAGTTTATCATAGTAAAACACCACAATTTTATAACAATAAATGCATGGAAAAACCCAAGTTTCCATTACAACATGTTTATAAGGATAAACCCTAATTTATTTAAAATATAACTTCTTCTTTTATTTATGTAACTTTTATAGCCACTTTTCCAAGCCTTCAGTGCTCTCCAGCTGGCTTCTAATTGGCTTTCACATTTTGTTACCTAAAACGCGTTTAAAAACATTTTATCAGCAAGAAATACTGGCGAGTGAATCCCAGTTTAATCAAGAGAAGTTTTATCATTTTACAGCATTGAGAGCAATCCAGCAATTACATTTGTTTACATCTACTTTAATTACCACCAACGGGTACTGTCAATCCTGACTTGTGGTAATGTTACTACTCACAGTGTAGTAACAAGTTATGTATACAAAACCCCAACATACCGACGATAATTGTAGAATCACAAATACTCAATTACTGTTAATTATAGTTTAAAATAATTGAGGTTTTGTAAAAACAGTTCACAAAAAGGTTTCACAAAAAGAGGATTACTCACATTGCTAATTTAGGTATTTCCTTTGTAACTTCCTAGTTATAATCTATCAAATTAAACAATGCACATGTGTTAGTATAATAACCTAAATTAACATTAGCTATACCTTCCCCGAGACAGAACTCCAACGACTGAGTCAGGCAGAGCCTTGACATGCGTTACGGAGCACTAGATCAATCGGGCAGCGTAACTAATACGTAACCGGGGGTTATGATACTTACATCGAGGCAGAGCTTCGTTATTTAGTGGGTATTATGCCCGAATATTACTTTAGCTATTAGAGAATTGAGAGAGATTCGAAGTTTTTAAACGGTTTGGACTGAATGCTCGAACTCTCTATATATAGGGTCTGATCGGAGGTTATTGGCGGCCCGCGAGAGAAACAAAGGGGGTCTTCGCGCCCCGCGAGACAGCCTAGGGTAGGCCCTAGCCTTGCTGCATCGACCACTAGCCTTTACACGATACGGACGCGTGGCGGCCTAGGGTGCGATCTGGTATGATAGCTGTTATTATAGGAAAATTCTATTAATGGTAAATGATCGTCCCAATTTCCTCCGAAATCAATTACACAAGCTCTAAGCATGTCTTAAACTCTTATGATCGGTGAAAATAGTAAACTTACTACCGTAAAGATAGTGTCTCTAAATTTTAAGGGCAAAAATTATGGCTCCTAATTCTAAATCATGAGTTGTATAGTTTTCTTCATGATTCTTAAGTTGTCTAGAGGCATAGGCTATACCTTTTGACGTTGTATCAACACACATCCATAACCTAATTTAGACGCGTCTCAATAGACTACAAGGTTTTCAGTTCCTTCTGGTAATGCTAATATGGGTGCGTTGGTTAATCTTTGCTTAAGGATTCTAAAGGCTTCTTCCTGTTTTGGTCCCCATTCAAACTTAACTGATTTACAGGTCAGTTTTGTTAAGGGAATGGCTATTCTAGAGAAATCTCAGATAAACCGTCTATAATAGCCTGCTAGTCCGAGAAAACTTCTCACCTCTGTTGGTGATTCAGGGACTTTCCATCTAGTAATCGCCTCAATCTTTGTGGGATCCACATGAATTCCTTCATGATTGACTAGATGTCCGAGGAATTGCACCTCTTGTAACCAAAATTCACATTTCAAAAATTTAGCATAAAGCTTTTCTTTTCTCAGCAAATTTAAGAGTGTATGCAGATGCGCTGCATGTTCCTCTTTACTCTTAGAGTAAATGAGAATATCATCTATAAAGACAATTATGAATTTATCCAGATATGGTTTACATATTCTGTTCATCATGTCCATAAATGCGGCTGGGGCATTGGTTATACCAAATGGCATGACTGTAAATTCATAATGGCTATACCTTGTTCTGAAGGCAGTTTTAGGAATGTCCTCTTCCTGTACTTTTAATTGATGATATCCTGAGCGTAAGTCGATCTTAGACAAGAATCGAGCTCCTTGCAGTTGATCAAACAGGTCATCGATTCTCGGTAATGGGTACCGATTTTTAATCATGACCTTGTTTAATTCTCGGTAATCAATGCACATACGCATTGAACCGTCTTTCTTCTTGACAAACAAGATTGGTGCTCCCCATGGCGATGAACTTGGCTGTATGAATCCTTTCTCCAGAAGTTCGTCCAACTGTTTCTTTAGTTCTTGCATCTCTGCTGGTGCCAAACGGTAAGGTGCCTTGGCAATCGGTGCCGTCCTTGATAGTAGGTGAATTCTGAATTCGACTTCCCTGTTTGGCGGTAGCCCTGGTAATTCTCCTGGGAAAACATCTGAGAATTGAGATTGTAATATACGAAACTTTAAAAAAAACCCTAATGAAATAAATGTCATAATTAGTGCGACAAATTATTCTGTCGGATATTTAATGTCAAGAACGTTGGTCAACCTTTAAACCCAAATTGATTAAGGTATAATATCAAAAATTAAGTGTATTGAAAATGATGAGATTTTCATCAAAATAGTGAACAAAATAAATCTTCACTTCGTATAACATATTAGAAAGTCATTAATTCTTTTAAAAGATTTTTTTTATTTACTTTAAATAATGAAACATAATCATAATAATAAAATATTAAACCATGAATATCTTATAACAGCCTAAACGTAATCAAATTGTATTTGTGCATGGAAAGAAATTAATGGGGAATTTAACTGTACAACTGTAATCTTCGTTCCTTTCCAAATTTGTGATCGATTTTGACGTTGTCTTTCCTTTCTCTAAGACTTCACACGCGGGATTACATATCCCTTTCAATCGAAGAATTCTTCATATTAATCTGGCTCTTTTCCCAGCCGTTTCACGACTACGAAAGCCTTCCAAAACGCAAGCCTCTCATCTCCGTTAAACCATTCTGTAAATCCTCAAGTGCGCCGACTTTAACGACGCCGCCAACCACAAGTTTGAACCTATCTCGCCGGTCCGTTTCGCCTACGGTCCGTCCAGTTGGAACCACAACAGAACTGTCGAACACCACCACCACGCTGATCAGTCTTCGGTAAGCATCTTTGTTCATGCGATACTCTCTCACGAAGTAGCTACATAATTTAAACCACCGTCGTTTGAATTACCAGTTGTAGGTTCTGTTAGTTGTCCCGTTCGTACCGACGACAACCCGAAAACTCCTAGCCACCAGCCCATAACCATCGATTCATTGTCTAAGATCTCTGGTGAATCGGCATTGCTTCGCTCCAGTCGCCGGTCCTTTTCAGCATAAGGTATCGATACTATCTCCTGGTACTTTGAACATAACACAACACACAAATGACACACAAATGGTTGTATAAGATAATAAAACTCACTGGATCTATTTATTTTGATTTTTGGCCTCCTAATTCTATTCTCATAATTTGCAACTAACCATGAAATAAAGAAACCAAACTGAGAATATGATTGAACATTTTTATTATATTTTTTTGTGTTGAAATCTTTTTCTGATAACCGGAGATGATGACCAGTTCAATACCATATGACATACCTTGGTTATTATATTATTAATTGATGATAGTATATTTGTTCTTTTGAAAAAGTAGGTAAAGAAAATGGGTTTTTGTATAAATCTAAAGAAAATATGCATGTGCTGGGACATATTTACAATTGATATACCACTATTATTTGATAGTTCATAAACTAATATTTATAATAATAGGAACTGGTGTTTTGTTTTCCTTGTGAAATTCGATATAAGTAATTATCAAATCATAATCCAAATACTTTCATGCCCACAAACATAAAAAATATAGACGTATATATAAGCCCAAACAAACCAACCAGGGAACTCACATAAACTAAGAAATATATTAATGTATCATATAACGTTATAATGTATTAATATAAACTAGTGGTGTTTATTGGAACACTGAATGAATTTTGTACATATATAACTATAGTGTTTTATAACTAAAATATTAGAAAAAAAGAATTAATATTACTTTTTCTAAGTACACCATGTATTTTTATAGGAAGTCCTATTTAAACAACAAGACAACACAGTCCAAGATATAATATTTCCAAACGTAATAATGTTGTAGGGTTTCGTGACGTTTGATCCAAGCTTAGGATTTACTATGGTCATCGCTAATTGCTTAAGGTACGGATTTTGTGGTCTTTTGCTTTTAGCATAATATTGTTTTCTATTCTCATAGTGCACGAATATTCGGTCCGTCACTTGTAGCATAAAGTGCTTACTCGCTTTATAATATTGTAGTATCCATCGTCACCATTCTATGATTTATTGTTACACATCTCGTATTGAATTATTGCCTTTATTACGCATGTGATAGGTTACATTTTTTTTTCACTCATTGTCGCATGTTCCCACAAGTTTTTATTATTTATTATTGATCATTGGCTAGATGTGATATAGCCTTAGTGTATCCTTAGTGTATTTGCCTTGACTTGAGTGAATCGTTTTATTTGACCTCAATACCCGAGCATATCCACCTATGGGGACATAGGGCGTCATCATAGGCACAATTGACGTGCACCATCCGTGGCGGTGCGAAAGGCCCACGGCGTCTCTATATTGTATTGTGTGCTAAGTGATTGCACTTATTGATTATTGAGAGGCGTATGGATCGATCCTAGGAGTGTAAGTGTAAGTGTTAGTGGTAGTGGGATAGGTGTGAGTGCCCACATCCCCTCTACATAATGGTGCATTGGAACTGCAGCTAATGTACAAAGTGTTAGTGTTTATTGTTAGTGGCTCACATGGGTATTTCTATTATACCTTTATGGTATTCATCAGTGATCATTCAGCGTATTGTATTGTTTGCATCGAAAGTGTTTAGTGTATTGCTTCTATCATTTATGTGTTAGTGCTATTGTTCTCCGTTACTGGGCAATTTTTGGCTCAACCGTTTCTTTTTGTTGTTTTCTTTTACTATGTCTTAAACAGGTACTCAGGGAAATCGGGGGAATGTGTGAAGAGTGATAATAGGCTAGAGTTAGAAGCAAGGAGTTTAATAAAACTTTATATTTAATAAATTTAGACATTTATGTTTTTCTGATGAGACCGTTATGTCATTTTGGGGATTTTTGTTTTAAACCTATGGAATTTATGTTTTAATTAAGTTATTAATTATCTCTGATTACCGAATTGTGTAACACGTCAGCCCTAATCGGGGCGGGGTGTTACAGTTATGGTATCAGAGCCAGGTTCTATCCTGTAGAAAACTTTAACTAAATAATTAAGACATGTGAGGATTGGGTAGACATTGGGTTAGGTATTTTCTTATGTGATAAGTCCTTATTATTTGTTTTATCTAAATTCTTAATGTGCTTTTTAGATGCCTCCTCGTCGTGAGACACGCAACTCTGGTCGTCGTAATGGTGGTGGACCAAATGAGCCTGATCCAAATATCGTAGCTGCTATCACTCAGGCCTTTATTGCTATGTTGCCTGCACTTGTTCAGGCCGTACGTGGTCCTGATCTGAATCCGAATCCTAATCCAAACCCTAACCCCAATCCTAATCTGAACCCTAATCCCAATCCTAATCCGAACCCTAATCCCAACCCAACCCAACCCAAATCCAAACCCAAACGGTGTAATTGGGGATTGGCTAGATAAGTTCATAAAACAGAAACCGAGATCTTTCACAAAGGCAACCACTCCAATTGTATCAAGGGATTGGATTGCTCATATCGAGAAAATATTTTGGGCATTAGGAGTTGTGTAACACCTCGTAAAATCGTGTCCAATGATGTGGTGACACGTGTAATGAGCCCTAATAAAGTCAAACGTTGACTATGAGGGACTAATTTCGTCAAAATCGAAAACTATGAATATAGAAGGACTGAAAGTGTCAACATGCCTAATCTAGGCCTCTGAGTGACCTTATACGATGTCCGTATTCTCAGGCGAGCCACTTGTTGGACAAAAGGAGCCGGTTGCGTAATTATTTGAAAGTTGCGCAATGAAGGGTTAAAAGCGTCAACATGTTAATTCATACCTCTGAGTGACCTTTTAACAAACCAAGAGCTTCATTATGTTTCATCATATTCTCGGGAATGCCTAATATTGGCTATGCAAGGCTTTTATGCCAATAAGTGAAGTTATGCACAAGTTTGAAATTTAGAGGGGTTAAAAGCGTCAACATGTTTAATTATACCTCTGAATGACCTTTTAACGAACCCGAAGCATCGTGATGTATTATAATACTCTCAAGAATTCCTAACATGGACTGGATAAGGCTTCGAAGCTATTAAACGATGATATGCGCAAGCTTGCGCATTAGAGGGACCAAAAGCGTCAACTTTTGAATCTACGCCTCTCGGGGACCTTTTAAGCGAACCGGAGCATTTTAATAATTGGACATACTTTCGGCGATGCCCATTATGGGCTATGGAAGGCTTGGATATCATTAAACGGCATTTCGCGCTACTTAGCGCAATTAAAGGACTAATTGCGTCAAACTGCAAATGTAGGTCGAATCATTTGATAACGGACCGTCTGGAATATGTCCATGAGTTAAACATACCCTATTTATCCTTTTTATAGCTTAGATATAGGCTTAGAGGTGTTTGGTGCGCAAAAATAAACTTTTATGTCATGCAGGGACTAAAAGTGTCAAAAAGTGCACAAGTTTGCACTTTCGCGCATATCTCGCATTCTGAATATCCCCGGACACCCAAAAATTTATGTAAACGCTAAAATATTTTATTTTAGTGTGTGGCATGATAAAACTCCACTCGTCGCGTGTTTCGGACCATTTTTAGCGTCCGTTCGTGTTTCGTCGTAATTAGACGCATAACGTGACCATACGACCAAACGAACCGACATCCGAGATACTTCCGGGCATATTTTGAGTCCTCTAAACATTATTGACCTTGTAGAGCCTTAAACATGGACTGGCGGGCCTCAGACGTGTTGAAAATGGCATTTAGTAAGTGCAGGGACTAAAACGCGACATTCTGCCAAACTTTGTAACTGGAAGAAGTCAGGGGCTGTTGTTGTAAAAGCCTGAAACATGTCTGAACTGTTCTGGGCTTAAAAACAGGTCATAAGCCCATTGGGCTGCATCATTTATGGGCCTAAAATGTCAAGTTTGAAAGTTTATATGCAACGAACAGATTCAGGGACTGATCTGGTATAAATCTGATATATGCTGGGCTGTATTGGGCCTGATATCGGGCCATGAGGCCATTTGGCAGCCTGGTTCGTGGGCTAACAGCAACATATGCAGCTGTTTTGAAGAATAGAAAAGCGCAGGGACCAAAATGGCATTTCTGCCAAATTTATTCGCTGGGCCAGACCCCAGGCGGGCCGCGTTAACCTGGGCCGAGCTTTTACGCGGGCTGCGAGGCCCCCTACCTGCAGATTTATTATTTTTTTCTTGCTTGGTGACCACTCCTTTCACTTCTAAGCCAATCATAAACGAATCCTTGGTCATCAAGGCAGTTGTAACAGCTGTAACAACAGGTGTATTGATCTAATTAACCTTCTAACACTTGTCAAAGATCTGAATCAAACCCAAAAACTATAAATAGGAGGAAAACCCAATTAGTTCATTGCTCATTTTTCATTCATTCCTCCCTTCTCTCAAATCTGGAACTCCCTAAGCTGAAGTGGAACATAATCTTAGTAGAAAAGATAGCATGGACCATTTGTAAGTGCCTTAGCCCACTCATTAGTTCAGTTTTATGATTTAGGAACCGAAAAGTCAAATATCGCACATAAACTTTGACTTTCGGTTTATACTCTCGTGGTCCAGCCACTGATCGAATTGAAAGTGGGTATAAGACCATAGTTAGGTAGGTGATTAACCCCTGAAAGGGCACCTCCTAATTCCTTCGTTTGCTTAGTTAATTGTCGGGTCAAACCGTTTAGGTAAAAAGTCAAACTTGGCAGCTTAGTGCATATAAATTAAAACCATAGATGCAGATGTTATAAATGATATCTTAGCACTCTAATAGCTTGGTAATTACTATTAGAACATGTCTAAGCTGGTCCAACCCGACAATTCTAAGTTTAGGGTCGGTTCACAACCGAAAGTTGCAAAAGCTTGACTTTGCTTTGACTTTTCAGTTCTGGCCCGATTAAGCTTGATTCTTCCATGTTTTAAGCTTCCATTAGGACCATATTATTCAGTAGTATAACCCTCTGGAGTTATATTGCATGGTTCCTTGTGGTTTGAATTATACGCTAGTTTCCGCTATTATGCTTATAAACGCCCATTTTGCCCTTTTGACATAAGAATGAGATTTTTAGAAATGTGAGAGGACAAAAACCTTTGTTACTGATATATAAGCTTGTCCCAAAAATTTGACATCAGTTCTTGGTCCCAAATAGGAGTTATGCTCGATATCGTAATTAGAAGCTTTTAACCAAGTAAATTGCGATATCTTGTATAAAGCATGTTTAAACTTGGATTTTGACCCAAAAATCATTACCTACTGTTAAGATATTATTTTTAGGGATTGTTGGAGTTATTGATCAGATTATAAACTGATCATGTCATAGAGTTCTTGTATTATTCGGTAAATGACGATAATACCCTTTTCATGCATAGGATGAGATTTACAAATGATTTGAATGCCAAACCTTTTCCTACTGATTTCATATATTAAATGAATTATTTTGAGCATTCAAAACTGATCAAAATCTCAAATTTCCATAAAACCCCTTAATTATCGTCAATTAGCGATTTTTACGCTACTTAGGTGCATAGTATGGTTTTAAACCATAATTAACACCTAAGACTTGTTACCTACTGAATTTTTAAAACAAATTTTAATATTATTTCAGTAGGCATAAGTCGTGAACTCAGACTTCCAAAAATGCCCGTAAAAGCATATGTGAAATGACCAAAATACCCTTTCGGGGCATAGTTTGGCCATAAATGGTAAACCTCACATATGTATGATATCTTACCAATGTAATGAGATAAAATAAATATTTTTACTGATTAGAAAGGACCAGAACTTCAGTTTGTTATAAAATCTCTTTTATAAGTATTAAAATGACCAAAATGCCCCTACGGGACTTAAAATGGTTTTAAATACTTTTTGGGCATATATGTTGACATCCTATTGATGTATTGACATATTCTAAGCATAATAACATATGGAACTTGTATATGATTCATTTGGTTACCCGTTACGCATTTTACGCGTTCGGATCGGTTTATGTAACTAGTTTACGTATGTTTGCCGAAACGGGTTTAACCTTATCGTTTTTGTCTCAAAATCCGGAATGTGTTTAGTATACCCCTATTATACAAGTATCCAAACTTGTTGGGTCTAAATAACATTCTATTCCGGTCATCGCTTGATCTAAGCATGTCGTACCGCTTTAGATACTTTAAGCTAGCCGGTTTAAGTCTACGACTTAAATGAAGACCGTTAGCATTCTGAATTGGTTATATATTACCATCACTCCAGACTAGAGCCACCCGGTAAAAGCTACCTGCATTTAGATAGATTGGATACGACTGAGTTATTTTGCTGTGAATCAAGTATTAGCTCAGGTAAATACTTTTAACTTATTTTCCCTTATATGGGCTTGGGATACGGTAGATTAATACCGCTTGGTCGGGTGTGGATCAATCAAATGCCGGATTGTGGCTAGTAAATCCACAAAACCTGTTTTGATACTGTTCTGTTGATGACTTAAACGTTGGGGGTTAACGACCATGTCCTGGATATATCCCTGGCTCATTCATTTGTAAATGGCCACGACTTATGCGCAGGGTGTAGGCATACACCGAAAAGATGCCAATAATAAATTATTAATTACCCACAAGTTGGGGATAACTCCTTTATGGGTTTTAAAAGTGGTGTGTCGTTTAATCATGTCTCAGTCTCTGTACTGGGCCCCAGATGTACGGTAAACATGTAATTCAGTATACAAGATTTTTATTAAGAATTGTCCCAAGTTATAAAAGGTTTTGTGCCTTGTGCACTTAAATCAATTTTCATAAACTCTTTTCAAATGAGTCGGTTAAATTGTATTTACCAGTGAAAACTGACGTATTTTCAAAAGGCTAAGTGGCATGTACTACTCGTAATAGGCTGGGAGTTGCTCGGTGTCGAAAAAGAGGACCTTGCAAATCCTTAAAGATGCCATAAAGTCTGCTAAGCTTCATTTTAAACATTCTGTAATGATCTTCCTGTGGATTTGATATTACAGACTCGTCTATAATAAATACTTTAATATTTTCAGACATTTGAGTTTGTAATAATATTTTATATTCCAAGACTTCCGCTGTGCTATTCTGTGTGTGTTTGACCATGATGATATCAACTACGTCACGATACCCCACCGGGCCCACCGGTGATATGTGGAAATATCGGGGTGTGACAGGTTGGTATCAGAGCCAACATTGAGTGAATTAAACACTAGTCTTTTGTGTTTAATCTCAATGACACAGTAGCATATTCCTTAGACCGTTTGAGTCTAGACTTAATATAGGAATGCTCTCATCCCTATTAAGTAAACAGTGTTTTCGATTTTGTGTATTTTAAATAAGTCGCCAAGCAAGGAAGCCGTTGATAGAGATTTTCCTCATCCGAAGCCAAGGAATACCAAGCTTCACCATACGGCTAGAATAAGCATGCGACCGGTTTGGAGGAAGACCTTTATGGATTCATTCCCAAAACCAAACCCATTTGATTTGGAATCAGACTTCAGAGTCCATACCGGAGGTCCCTGAGGCTCAAATTTTAAAGTCTGTACCAGTGGAGACCATACCAGGTGGTCCCTGAGACTCCCGTTTTTGCCAATGACCCTTGTTTCTTACCTTCAAGTTTGGAATCCCAGACTTGGATTATATCAGTCAAAACCCAATCCGTGATCCATATCCTTCCTTAACCATTGAATCCTTGAATTCTACTTCAATAACGGATCCTGATTGGAATACTTACCTTATTCACTGAGGTCTTCCGTGTCTCTATCGTATATGGTAAACAAAGAGGAGAAACAACTGAAATGGAGCAAGGAAAGCGTTAGAGAATCCTTCTTTCATAAATTCTTTTAAGTCCTTATAAGGACCTATCTCTTCTATTTAGTCCCCGTGAGGACATACCTTTTCGACTTAAGACCCCTTATGGGCATTTGCTATTTAGTCCTTTTATGGACATTATCTTTCAATATATTCCCTTGAGGACATTATATTTTCAAAAAAGTCCCTTGGTGGACATACTATTTTAATACAGTCCTTTCATGGACGTATGATTTTATTAAAATCCCTTTTGTGGATACACTATTTTAAAATAGTCCTCTCATGGACTTGATGTTTCAATATAGTCCTCTCATGGACATAATAATTCATTATAGTCCTTTCAAGGACATATTATTTCATCAAAGTCCCTTTTATGGACAAATTATTACATTAAGATCCCTTGTGGATATGATATTTTATTATAGTCCTTTCAAGGATATGTTATTTCATTAATAAGTCCCATTGAGGACGTATCCTTCAATATAAAGTCCCTGTGAGGACATCTGTACAGCAAAGCCCTTTTTTTTGTGCGCACTGTACCAATATAGTCCTTTTATGGACATGTTATTTCATTAAGATCCCTTTGGGGGATACGCTATTTTAAATTAGTCCCTTTTGAGGATATTGATATTTCATTATAATCCATATTTGGATTTGTAAATATTTTATAGTCCTCATACGGACTTAAATTTTTCTTTAAGTCCTCTGTGGGCAAATATATTACTAAAAGTCCTGTTTAAGGCACTATTGTAAATTCCTAATAATCTAGGAAGTTTTGAAAATTTTAGGTAGGTATTCATTTCGTCCTTTTATCCATCAATAGTTCTGAATTTTACTCAAACTTTATTGATCAGCTGAAAATTTCAAAAGATCCTCTTAATGGTATAACCTAGCCTATATGTTTATGAACATGGCTATGATGGTAAAACCCTCTTAAGATAATTAATCCTTGTTAACATCTAAGAACATGTTAACATTCCTGGCTGTGTGACTTGAGAGACCACACTAGCTTCCAAAAGTACTTGGATTTTTTCCAAGCCACTTTCATAGCCTAGATGATCAATACGAATCACGGCTATCAAACAACAGTATGAAGTATACATCAAAAACATCCAATTAAGATGTATGCCATTGGGCGAAGATGTATTCATGACAATGACAGTTTTATTTTATAAACTTCTTGTCAAAAGGCAATAAATTATGTTCGACCCTTAAAGATCACTGATCCAAGAGATCGTTGATTTTGTTTTAATTGTCCTTGTGACAAGGCCTTTTGTGCCATCTAACTGCCCTTCGAGACAAGCCTTGTGCTATATGAGGACGTCTCTATGACATTGACATTGTGATCTTTATGATCCCCTGTCTAAGGTAATGAGCTGTGCTCAAGCCTAATAGTCTACGTGGTCAATGCGATCATGACTAAAATCATCAATGCGATGATTAAATCTAACATCCTTAATGATGTTTTGCTTAAGGGCTATATTATATTATCCATCTGGGACGAGGCAATTGAAATCTTTTGTGATTCTTTGCCCAAGGGGGTGAGCTATGCTCAAACCCCATAGTCTATCTGATCATCACGATCCTAACTAGTATCATCAGTATGATGATCATAATATTAACATCCCTCGTGATGAAATGCCTACGGGCTATACTTTACTCTATTGTCAATAAGACAAAGATAGTGGTGATCCTCATAATCCCCTATCCAAAGTGGTGAGTTATACCCAACACTAACAGTCTATATGATTAGTGTAATCATGACTAATATCATCAAATGCAATGATGATATATGAACATCCATTAGTGATGTCAATTAGTTTACCTTTGAGTCATATCTAAATGTCCTTTGCGACAAGGCCTTCGTGCCATATGATCAATTATGCCCTACATGACTAGGCTTTATGCTATATTTTTCTACGTCCCTCGCGACAGGCATTTATGCCATATATGTATATAATTATAATAAAGGTCATGTAAGGCTAACCTTCGAGCTATTCATAATCGTCCTTGTGACAAAGACAGTTGTGACATTATGATTACCTGTCAGGGGGACTCATTCCAAACCATAAGTGCCATTAATGGTCCTTTGGTGACCTAGGCTAAATGTAATGGATATACATTCAAATAACATTCATTAGGAATGTTTGGAAAATAATAGCCTGATGCCGTGGCTGATCTATGTTAGGTCATCAGGATGATGACTAACAATTGCTTAACATGGTGGTTAGTACCAAGTTTTGAGTAGGGCAAACTCGAATAAGGTGGATATCAGTCGCGATACTATTAAGGCGACAAAAGCTAATAATGCTACAAACGTAAGCCTCAATATTAATAGAGTTAATCTCCAAACTGTGATTGACGCAGCAGTTTGTAAGGCCATGGAAAAGGTCATGAAACAATTCAAAGAGCCGAATGCTTCTCGCTCTAAATTTCATTCAAAACCTCAATCAATGGCTCATACAAAGAGTTTTGTTCACACTTCGAATGAGAAGGATGAACCAAGGGAGGAGGATAACTCCCAGAAAGCTAGAAAAAGAGCAATTACGGGCTTAATAAGAACTAACAAAAGTTCAGTAAGAAGCCTGTATGTAAGAATTGCTATAAAAGACACTGAGGACAGTGTCAAATAGATCAAAGACCAAAGCAGTGTGCATTTGCAAAGAAGCTGGTCATCAGTCCCATGAATGTAGGAGCAAAAAGAATACAGTCTGTTACGACTGTGGTGAGAAAGGCCATATTAGAACTAAATGCCATAAAGCTGCCAAAGAGGCGCAGCTAAGTCTGGAAAGGCTAAGAAAGAAAATGCATAAACTCACCTGATGAATGTCAAGAGAGAGTACATGATGTTATCCAGTACTTTTCTTATCATTTGGACAATGATAATTTCTGCCAAGTATCCTGTTTTAAATACAGGCAATAATAAGTCTTCCATAGACCAAAAGCTTGGCAAACTTATGATGGTATTCATAAGAACTTCAGATTCTTAGTCAGGTAGAACTTACCAATGAAACCTGAGAGACCGATTCTCCTATTATCGGCAATAATCTTTCTGTATAATCTAAGAGTACTCTTTCTTTGAATAGAGTACGACAATATATGTTATTTTAATTATTTTCTTTTCTCGTTGATTTATATCAACTACGAGTGCCAACTATGCTTGACAAAAGCGCCATGTGAGGATTGGCATATCCCAATGCGTCCCATAGATTATGTCCATGCCTGATCAGTATGGAAGTTTAATGCATGGGGCCACCAAGATATACCAATGGTCATATTGTACTAAAGTCAGCTAGTGGTATTCAAAGGAGATATCCATAATAGAAAATGCCTAAGTAGGCGTCTCTACTTAAGGCGTTCGTGCACTCGTAAAGCAGATGAGTCATCTGTATGGCACAATCGTCAGTAAGTGGACCAAGGTCAAGGATTGAAGCTACCTCTATCATAGTTAGATAACTTGTTTCCTTCTCAGTAGAACTACCTTGTTATACCCCCTGAGGAGCAAAGTGAAGTTAGGATTGACATCCTATTAGGAGTTGTATCTGTTACAGAAGCTCCATATCGGTTAGCATCAATAGAAATGGAAGAACTGAGGCTAACCAGATGAGTTATAAAGAAAGGCTTGTACCGCCTAGCTCGTTGTCTAGGAGCCCCGACTATTATTGTTGATAAAGGAAAGCACAATGCAATACCCTTGTGCATTGGTTACTGCAACCTAGCTAAGAAACGATTAAGAATCGTTATTAGATGCCCAGGATCGTCGATTGGTTCGACTAACCATGAGGGTAATTAATTCCTTAAGATTGATTCGGTTAGTAGTTGGAATAACTACCTCACCCCGAATAAGTTCTTCTATAACCAATAGCATTATATAAGCCTCAAGGTTACTCCTCTGGAGACCTTGTTTGGGAGAAATAGCTAAACGCCCAATTGTTGGGCAGGAAATTGGGAAAGCTCTTTTATCTGGATCTGAGATTTGTCTTAAGGACGACGGATAGGATATTATGGATCCGTAATCATCTAAAAACTGCCAATAATTGGCAGAAGAGCAATGCGAACAAGAGGAGCAAATCTTTTAAAGTTCCAAATGGGGAACAAGACTCTATTGAAAATATCAATATGAAAGAGTACAATATGTTTCGGTATATAGGGCAAGTTAAGCCTTGGATATATAAAATCATTCGAGATCATCGAATGTGACGGCAGTATAGCTCGTAAGCTAAACATGCCTAAGGAGCTCAGTGGAATTCACAATGTATTCCACATCTTTAACCGAAAGAAATGCCTAGCTGATAAATCGCTAGCAATGTCTCACGAAGACGTATAGATTGACGAAAGCCTGAGGATTATGGAAAGACCTAAATCGATCAAGGATCGACAGGTTAAGAAACTCTGAAAAGGAAGCATGCACCTATTGGATAGGTCAATTGGAATACCCGTAAAAGTCCCTAAATGACTGTGGAAGTTAAGTTCAGTTTACGACAGAAAGTACTTCCATCTTTTTGAGCAAATCTCGGGGTCGAGATTTCTTTTAAGGGGGTGAGGATGTAACACCTCGTAAAATCGTGTCCAATGATGTGGTGACACGTGTAATGAGCCCTAATAAAGTCAAACGTTGACTATGAGGGACTAATTTCGTCAAAATCAAAAACTATGAATATAGAAGGACTGAAAGTGTCAACATGCCTAATCTAGGCCTCTGAGTGACCTTATACGATGTCCGTATTCTCAGGCGAGCCACTTGTTGGACAAAAGGAGCCGGTTGCGTAATTATTTGAAAGTTGCGCAATGAAGGGTTAAAAGCGTCAACATGTTAATTCATACCTCTGAGTGACCTTTTAACAAACCGAGAGCTTCATTATGTTTCATCATATTCTCGGGAATGCCTAATATTGGCTATGCAAGGCTTTTATGCCAATAAGTGAAGTTATGCGCAAGTTTGAAATTTAGAGGGGTTAAAAGCGTCAACATGTTTAATTATACCTCTGAATGACCTTTTAACGAACCTGAAGCATCGTGATGTATTATAATACTCTCAATAATTCCTAACATGGACTGGATAAGGCTTCGAAGCTATTAAACGATGATATGCGCAAGCTTGCGCATTAGAGGGACCAAAAGCGTCAACTTTGAATCTACGCCTCTCGGGGACCTTTTAAGCGAACCGGAGCATTTTAATAATTGGACATACTTTCGGCGATGCCCATTATGGGCTATGGAAGGCTTGGATATCATTAAACGGCATTTCGCGCTACTTAGCGCAATTAAAGGACTAATTGCGTCAAACTGCAAATGTAGGTCGAATCATTTGATAACGGACCGTCCGGAATATGTCCATGAGTTAAACATACCCTATTGATCCTTTTTATAGCTTAGATATAGGCTTAGAGGTGTTTGGTGCGCAAAAATAAACTTTTATGTCATGCAGGGACTAAAAGTGTCAAAAAGTGCACAAGTTTGCACTTTCGCACATATCTCGCATTCTGAATATCCCCGGACACCCAAAAATTTATGTAAACGCTAAAATATTTTATTTTAGTGTGTGGCATGATAAAACTCCACTCGTCGCGTGTTTCGGACCATTTTTAGCGTCCGTTCGTGTTTCGTCGTAATTAGACGCATAACGTGACCATACGACCAAACGAACCGACATCCGAGATACTTCCGGGCATATTTTGAGTCCTCTAAACATTATTGACCTTGTAGAGCCTTAAACATGGACTGGCGGGCCTCAGACGTGTTGAAAATGGCATTTAGTAAGTGCAGGGACTAAAACGCGACATTCTGCCAAACTTTGTAACTGGAAGAAGTCAGGGGCTGTTGTTGTAAAAGCCTGAAACATGTCTGAACTGTTCTGGGCTTAAAAACAGGTCATAAGCCCATTGGGCTGCATCATTTATGGGCCTAAAATGTCAAGTTTGAAAGTTTATATGCAACGAACAGATTCAGGGACTGATCTGGTATAAATCTGATATATGCTGGGCTGTATTGGGCCTGATATCGGGCCATGAGGCCATTTGGCAGCCTGGTTCGTGGGCTAACAGCAACATATGCAGCTGTTTTGAAGAATAGAAAAGCGCAGGGACCAAAATGGCATTTCTGCCAAATTTATTCGCTGGGCCAGACCCCAGGCGGGCCGCGTTAACCTGGGCCGAGCTTTTACGCGGGCTGCGAGGCCCCCTACCTGCAGATTTATTATTTTTTTCTTGCTTGGTGACCACTCCTTTCACTTCTAAGCCAATCATAAACGAATCCTTGGTCATCAAGGCAGTTGTAACAGCTGTAACAACAGGTGTATTGATCTAATTAACCTTCTAACACTTGTCAAAGATCTGAATCAAACCCAAAAACTATAAATAGGAGGAAAACCCAATTAGTTCATTGCTCATTTTTCATTCATTCCTCCCTTCTCTCAAATCTGGAACTCCCTAAGCTGAAGTGGAACATAATCTTAGTAGAAAAGATAGCATGGACCATTTGTAAGTGCCTTAGCCCACTCATTAGTTCAGTTTTATGATTTAGGAACCGAAAAGTCAAATATCGCACATAAACTTTGACTTTCGGTTTATACTCTCGTGGTCCAGCCACTGATCGAATTGAAAGTGGGTATAAGACCATAGTTAGGTAGGTGATTAACCCCTGAAAGGGCACCTCCTAATTCCTTCGTTTGCTTAGTTAATTGTCGGGTCAAACCGTTTAGGTAAAAAGTCAAACTTGGCAGCTTAGTGCATATAAATTAAAACCATAGATGCAGATGTTATAAATGATATCTTAGCACTCTAATAGCTTGGTAATTACTATTAGAACATGTCTAAGCTGGTCCAACCCGACAATTCTAAGTTTAGGGTCGGTTCACAACCGAAAGTTGCAAAAGCTTGACTTTGCTTTGACTTTTCAGTTCTGGCCCGATTAAGCTTGATTCTTCCATGTTTTAAGCTTCCATTAGGACCATATTATTCAGTAGTATAACCCTCTGGAGTTATATTGCATGGTTCCTTGTGGTTTGAATTATACGCTAGTTTCCGCTATTATGCTTATAAACGCCCATTTTGCCCTTTTGACATAAGAATGAGATTTTTAGAAATGTGAGAGGACAAAAACCTTTGTTACTGATATATAAGCTTGTCCCAAAAATTTGACATCAGTTCTTGGTCCCAAATAGGAGTTATGCTCGATATCGTAATTAGAAGCTTTTAACCAAGTAAATTGCGATATCTTGTATAAAGCATGTTTAAACTTGGATTTTGACCCAAAAATCATTACCTACTGTTAAGATATTATTTTTAGGGATTGTTGGAGTTATTGATCAGATTATAAACTGATCATGTCATAGAGTTCTTGTATTATTCGGTAAATGACGATAATACCCTTTTCATGCATAGGATGAGATTTACAAATGATTTGAATGCCAAACCTTTTCCTACTGATTTCATATATTAAATGAATTATTTTGAGCATTCAAAACTGATCAAAATCTCAAATTTCCATAAAACCCCTTAATTATCGTCAATTAGCGATTTTTACGCTACTTAGGTGCATAGTATGGTTTTAAACCATAATTAACACCTAAGACTTGTTACCTACTGAATTTTTAAAACAAATTTTAATATTATTTCAGTAGGCATAAGTCGTGAACTCAGACTTCCAAAAATGCCCGTAAAAGCATATGTGAAATGACCAAAATACCCTTTCGGGGCATAGTTTGGCCATAAATGGTAAACCTCACATATGTATGATATCTTACCAATGTAATGAGATAAAATAAATATTTTTACTGATTAGAAAGGACCAGAACTTCAGTTTGTTATAAAATCTCTTTTATAAGTATTAAAATGACCAAAATGCCCCTACGGGACTTAAAATGGTTTTAAATACTTTTTGGGCATATATGTTGACATCCTATTGATGTATTGACATATTCTAAGCATAATAACATATGGAACTTGTATATGATTCATTTGGTTACCCGTTACGCATTTTACGCGTTCGGATCGGTTTATGTAACTAGTTTACGTATGTTTGCCGAAACGGGTTTAACCTTATCGTTTTTGTCTCAAAATCCGGAATGTGTTTAGTATACCCCTATTATACAAGTATCCAAACTTGTTGGGTCTAAATAACATTCTATTCCGGTCATCGCTTGATCTAAGCATGTCGTACCGCTTTAGATACTTTAAGCTAGCCGGTTTAAGTCTACGACTTAAATGAAGACCGTTAGCATTCTGAATTGGTTATATATTACCATCACTCCAGACTAGAGCCACCCGGTAAAAGCTACCTGCATTTAGATAGATTGGATACGACTGAGTTATTTTGCTGTGAATCAAGTATTAGCTCAGGTAAATACTTTTAACTTATTTTCCCTTATATGGGCTTGGGATACGGTAGATTAATACCGCTTGGTCGGGTGTGGATCAATCAAATGCCGGATTGTGGCTAGTAAATCCACAAAACCTGTTTTGATACTGTTCTGTTGATGACTTAAACGTTGGGGGTTAACGACCATGTCCTGGATATATCCCTGGCTCATTCATTTGTAAATGGCCACGACTTATGCGCAGGGTGTAGGCATACACCGAAAAGATGCCAATAATAAATTATTAATTACCCACAAGTTGGGGATAACTCCTTTATGGGTTTTAAAAGTGGTGTGTCGTTTAATCATGTCTCAGTCTCTGTACTGGGCCCCAGATGTACGGTAAACATGTAATTCAGTATACAAGATTTTTATTAAGAATTGTCCCAAGTTATAAAAGGTTTTGTGCCTTGTGCACTTAAATCAATTTTCATAAACTCTTTTCAAATGAGTCGGTTAAATTGTATTTACCAGTGAAAACTGACGTATTTTCAAAAGGCTAAGTGGCAGGTACTACTCGTAATAGGCTGGGAGTTGCTCGGTGTCGAAAAAGAGGACCTTGCAAATCCTTAAAGATGCCATAAAGTCTGCTAAGCTTCATTTTAAACATTCTGTAATGATCTTCCTGTGGATTTGATATTACAGACTCGTCTATAATAAATACTTTGATATTTTCAGACATTTGAGTTTGTAATAATATTTTATATTCCAAGACTTCCGCTGTGCTATTCTGTGTGTGTTTGACCATGATGATATCAACTACGTCACGATACCCCACCGGGCCCACCGGTGATATGTGGAAATATCGGGGTGTGACAGGTTGGTATCAGAGCCAACATTGAGTGAATTAAACACTAGTCTTTTGTGTTTAATCTCAATGACACAGTAGCATATTCCTTAGACCGTTTGAGTCTAGACTTAATATAGGAATGCTCTCATCCCTATTAAGTAAACAGTGTTTTCGATTTTGTGTATTTTAAATAAGTCGCCAAGCAAGGAAGCCGTTGATAGAGATTTTCCTCATCCGAAGCCAAGGAATACCAAGCTTCACCATACGGCTAGAATAAGCATGCGACCGGTTTGGAGGAAGACCTTTATGGATTCATTCCCAAAACCAAACCCATTTGATTTGGAATCAGACTTCAGAGTCCATACCGGAGGTCCCTGAGGCTCAAATTTTAAAGTCTGTACCAGTGGAGACCATACCAGGTGGTCCCTGAGACTCCCGTTTTTGCCAATGACCCTTGTTTCTTACCTTCAAGTTTGGAATCCCAGACTTGGATTATATCAGTCAAAACCCAATCCGTGATCCATATCCTTCCTTAACCATTGAATCCTTGAATTCTACTTCAATAACGGATCCTGATTGGAATACTTACCTTATTCACTGAGGTCTTCCGTGTCTCTATCGTATATGGTAAACAAAGAGGAGAAACAACTGAAATGGAGCAAGGAAAGCGTTAGAGAATCCTTCTTTCATAAATTCTTTTAAGTCCTTATAAGGACCTATCTCTTCTATTTAGTCCCCGTGAGGACATACCTTTTCGACTTAAGACCCCTTATGGGCATTTGCTATTTAGTCCTTTTATGGACATTATCTTTCAATATATTCCCTTGAGGACATTATATTTTCAAAAAAGTCCCTTGGTGGACATACTATTTTAATACAGTCCTTTCATGGACGTATGATTTTATTAAAATCCCTTTTGTGGATACACTATTTTAAAATAGTCCTCTCATGGACTTGATGTTTCAATATAGTCCTCTCATGGAGAACAGAGAATTTTTGGGTGGTTCCAGTCAATGTTCCCCACTGTTGCAGAGGGCAGTTTGTGATCGGATTCGTAGAGCAATCATCCAGTCAATGTTCCCCACTGTTGCAGAGGTCGCTAAAGCTGCCAAAAAGGTTGATATGGAGAACAGAGAATTTTTGGGTGGTTCCAATAATAGTAGGAAGAGAAACAGAGACGAATACCGCACTCCGTTCACTAGTGAGTCGTCTCAAGCACCTACTCGAAATAACCAAAACAATATGGGGAATAGGTCATCGGGAAGGAATAATAGACCATGGCAGGGAAGGAGCCAAAATCAGAGTCAGATCAAACCCTACCAGCCACCAACCCAAGCTCAACCCGTAAACCAGAGAGGTAACCAGAACCCTACCCAGCCTCCAGTGTGTAATCATTGCAACAAGCGTCACCCAGGCATCTGTCGTCGACTTACTGGGGCTTGCCTTAAGTGTGGAGATATGGGGCATAAGATTAGTGAGTGCCCAAAGGCTGGTTACCGACCAACTGATACCACTAAGGGAGCTACTGTGCCACCTACTACTGGAGGGCGTGTTTTCTCATTGACTGCAGGGGAAGCTGCTAATGCTCCAGGTACTGTCTCCGATAAATGTTCCTTTTATTGTTATTATTTTGCTTGCTTAGTTATTTGTTGGTTTTCATACAATCGTTTGTATCTTATTGTTTATCGATTCACTAGGTACCGTTTCGGGTAGTATTTATTTGGGTGAGCGTGACTTGTATGTGTTATTTGATAGTAGGGCAACCCACTCAATAGTCTCACAACTAATTGCCCCACATCTTAAAATTACGCCTTCTCCATTGGATCAAGCTTTAGTAATTTCTACACCAATGGAAAATTCTTCGATTATTACTCACGTCTATAAAGATTGCCCGCTTGTGATCGGAAATGTTATTCGTATAGCGAATCTTTATCCCATGCAAATGGGAGATTTTGATGTCATACTAGGCATGGATTGGTTATCCACGCATCGCGCTACTATCGATTGTCATTCCAAACGAGTCATTTTTGGTGATATTCTGAATCCTGAATGTATTTATCATGGATCTCAACCTCGAAAATCCATTAAAATCATCTCTGCTCTTAAAGCTCAAAAACTTATATCCCATGGATGCGTGGGATTCTTAGCTGCTATTAAAGATACCTCAGTGGATACACCACGTGTCGAAGACGTTCCTATTGTTCGAGACTTCTCTGATGTCTTCCCAGAAGAATTGCCAGGGATACCACCTGAACATGAAGTAGAGTTCACTATTGATTTGATTCCCGGAGCTGAACCTATTTCTAAAGCACCGTATCGTATGGCCCCATTGGAGCTGAAGGAATTGAAAGAACAGCTGCAAGAACTTATGGAACTTGGATTCATTAGACCTAGTGTTTCACCTTGGGGAGCACCGGTTTTATTTGTGAAGAAGAAAGATGGTAGCATGCGTTTATGCATCGACTACCGGGAGTTGAGTAAGATCACCATTCGTAATCGCTACCACTTACCGCGTATTGATGACCTTTTTGACCAACTCCAAGGAGCGAAGTTTTTCTCTAAGATTGATCTTAGATCAAGGTACCATCAGTTGAGGGTCCGAGATCAAGATGTTCATAAGACAGCATTTCGTACCCGGTACGGTCACTATGAGTTCCTAGTCATGCCATTTGGTTTGACAAATGCTCCTGCTTTTTTCATGGATCTTATGAACCGAGTATTTCATGAGTACTTGGATCGTTTCCTGATTGTATTCATCGATGACATTTTGGTGTTTTCTAAAAATAGAGTAGAGCATGAGGACCATCTTCGCACTGTTCTAGGAACTTTACGCCAGGAGAAGTTATACGCAAAATTTTCTAAGTGCGACTTTTGGCTTGAACAAGTTGCATTTCTAGGCCACATTGTATCAGTGGAAGGTATCACAACAGATCCATAAAGGTGGAAGTTATCACTAAATGGCCCAGACCAACTTCAGTTACCGAAGTTCGAAGTTTCCTTGGTCTAGCGGGTTATTATCGACGTTTCGTAGAGGGATTTTCTATTTTGGCCTTACCTCTCACTCAACTCTTGAGAAAAGGGGTAAAATTTACTTGGAGCGATAATTGAGAAAAGAGTTTTGAGACATTGAAGCAGAAGCTAGTATCCGCTCCTATTCTTACTCTACCATCTGGCACAGGCGGATTCGATATATACAGTGATGCATCAAAGAAAGGGCTTGGTTGTGTCCTCATGCAACATGGAAAGGTTATTGCTTATGCCTCGCGTCAGCTTAAACCCTACGAGGTGAATTATCCCATGCATGATCTAGAGTTAGCGGCAGTTGTTTTTGCACTTAAGATTTGGAGGCATTTTTTGTATGGGGAGACATGTAACATATTCACCGACCATAAGAGCCTCAAGTATATTTTCACTCAGAAGGAGCTTAACATGAGGCAGAGGAGATGGTTAGAGTTACTCAAGGATTATGATGCCAACATTCAGTACCACCCTGGTAAAGCAAATGTTGTTGCAGATGCACTAAGTAGGAAGAATTCTGGGGGTTTGGTGTAACACCTCGAAAAATCATGTCCAATAATATATCAACACGTGTCATGGACTTTAAACGTGTAAAGAATTGATGTAGAGGGACTAAAGTTGACAAACAGAGAAAGTACATGAATAAAAGGGTTCAAGTGTCAACAAGGGATAAATATACTCCACAATATCCCTACATGATGTTTATACCCTTAAACGAATAAATCATGGATCATACGAAGCTAATTGTGGAAGAAAGTGAGAGATTACAAACTACAAGGGTTAAATGTGTCAACATGTTTAAAGTATACCTCTGGGTGGCCTTTTAGCAAACCTGAAGCTTTGTAATGATTAATTATGCTCACTAGAATAAGTGATAAAAATTTCACAAGGTTTCGGTAAAGTATGAGAAAGTTATGACGATATTCGTATACGAGGGGTTAAAAGCGTCAACGTTGAAATTCATGACCTTTCGAGTGAGTACAAAGTTAACCGAGGACTTAACAATATTTGGTTATGTCATGGAACCCTAAAAAGTAAGGTTAGAGGGCCAAAAGTGCAAGAAAAATGCTTAAAACCACGTTTGAAAGGACCAGGGGCTAAATTGTAAATAGCTGAAACTTATTTGGCTGGTTCTGGGAAGCCACACGGGCCGCGTAAGGTTAGGCAGGACCCTTACGCGGGCCGCCTGAACACACCAGCATCAGAAATTTTGCACAGGTGTCTGTCCAGGCCTGTTAACCGACTTTGAATGCTTGTTTTACATACCAGGGGCTGCCCCAATGGTATTTCATGCATAGGGGGCACTTGTCTTGATCTGGAAACATCAGTAGACTACCTTGGCATGATCTTATGTGATTTAAATTGCTATATAAGAACCCACTTGGTTGCAACACTTCACACTCCATATGCAAACCTTCACAACTTCACTTCTGGAGCTCTCTGGTCAGCAACCAAGTTTTCTTAGGCTTCCTAGTCGTGCTTAGGACCCTTGTAAGTGTCCTTAACATTCCTTAATTCAGTTTTGCCTAATTAATTAGCTTAAAGTCAAACCATCGTAATTAAGGTTTGACTTCGTAATTAATCATAATGTGTCCAGTCAAATTTCAAATTGAAAGTACCTATGAGTTGGTAATTAGGTGGGCAATAAACCCTTAAAAGGGCTCCCTCTGATTCCCACTCTAACTAGGTCAATTGTCGGGTCAAAGCTAACCTTAAAAAGTCAACAGAAAGCTTATTTTCAAATTAATGCATAATTAGCAATGTAGGAGCCATGCAACCTGTTTTATCACTAATATAACTTGGTAATTAATGTAAGAACATGTCTAAACATGTTCAACCCGACAATTTTTAGTTTAGGCCCGGTTCGGAACCGAAAGTCGAATAATTTGACTTTTGCTTTGACTTTCAGTTCTGACCCGTTTAAGCATGTTTTACAAATGCCTTAGAGCCTTAGTTGGACCAGGTTTCATGTTAGTATAACCCTCTGTGATTATACAACTTCGTTCATTAGTTATCCAATTCATATGCATGTTTCCGTTTATTGCCTATATGTTGACTATTATGCCCATATGACCTTAAAACGAGATTTTTGAAAAAGTAAAAGAGTAGAAACTTTCATTACTGAATTATAAACTTGTCCCTAAAATTTGACATCATTTTGAGGTCTAGATTAGGAGTTATGCTCATTAGCGTAAATGAAAAGCTTTTTATTAATTAAAAGGCGTAATTAGCATATAGCCTATCTAAACCCAAATTTTAATACCAAACTTTTTAGCCACTAATGTAATATAATATTTTGGGATTTTTGAAGATTTTTATTTATTTTTAGGCTGAGCATAACATAGAGTTCTAAGCTTGATTCGGTAATTGCCGGTTTTGCCCTTTCGGCCTATAAAATGAGTTTTACAAATCCTTTTGATCCCAAACCTTTTGCTACTGATTTTATATAATAAATAAAATATTTTGAGCCTTCTGGAATAATAAAAATATCAGTTTTCCCTTAAAAACCCGGAAATAGCTCAAAATCGCCTTTTTAAGCATTTTTAACGTATAGCATGTATTAAAACTATTTTAAACATGTAAGATTTGATACCTACTGATATTTTCAGTAAATATTTATATATTAATAGTAAACAAAAGTTTTAAACTCAGATTTCCAGTTTTGACCTTTTTAGCCTATGTGAAATTACCAAAGTATCCCTAAGGTGCATAGTTTGGTTATAAATAATAAATTTCACATATATGTAATACCCTACTGTTATAACTTATTAAATTAATTATTTTTACTATTTATATCAGACCTGTAACTCAGATTATTATTTAAACTCTTTTATAACCTTTAAAATGACCAAAATGCCCCTACGGGGCATAGTTTGAATTTAAATTCGTTTTGGGCATAATGGAAGATATCTTACTGATGTCACAAAATATTTAAGGCATATTAACTTATTAAACCTGTATATGACTCATATGGTTACCCGTTACGCATCTTGCGCGTTCGGTTCGGTTTATGTAACTAGTTTGCATAAATTGACCGAAACGGGTCAAACCTTATCATTTTTGTCTCAAAATCCAGAATGTGTTTAGTTTACCCATATTATACAAGTCTTCAAACTTGTTGGGTCTAAATCACATTCTATTCCGGTCTTCGCTTAATCGTGCGTTTGATCCGTATCTTCCGTTAAAACTAACCGGTCTAAGGTTAGGCTTAATTAAAGACCCGTTAGGAATCTAATAGGTTATTAAAAACCTTTGTTCCAGAATAGGAGACTCAGTAAAAGCTACGTGCACTTGCTGTTTGTGATTAATACTTGCAAAGGTAAATACTTTTAACTTATTTTCCCTATACGGGCTTGGGGTACGGTATATAAAATACCGCTTGGTCGGGCATTGAATTTTTAATTATATGAAGATTAATTTATTGAAATGTCCCGTTTAAATTGTTTTATTTGCTTAAAGCCTTTGGGGGGTTAATGACCATGTCCCGGATATCCTTGGCATCATTTTACGAAATGGCCACGACCTAAGGCACGGGGTGTAGGCGTACACCCGACAGTGCATATATAAATAATAAGGTATAACCGCCGGTTTCGGGAATAACCCGCCGCGGGACTATATCATGTGGTGTGTCTATTAATCTTTAACCCGGCGTCAAATCCGGGCTACTGAACGTATAACAAACATGTAATTCTTTTACAAGATTATATATAAATAATTATCCCAAGTTATAAAAAGTTTTGTGCTACGTGCATTCAAATCAATTTTTTTAAACCTTTTCAAAATGAGTCAGTTAATTGTATTTACCAGTGTAAACTGACGTATTTTCCCAAAAAGGTTAAGTGCAGATACTACTCAAAATAGGCTGGCTTCTCCTAGCATCCATAATAAGTCTCGCAAGCTTGGATGTCATAAAACTATTGAACAATGTTTCCTTTTTATTTGATCCGCCTGTGGATCCATTACAGTCCGTTGTGATACTTTGATATTACTATTTATTCGGTTTGTAATGTGATTCATCTTTTGCTTCCGATGTGCATTTAAAATTGTGTTGTTTGACTATGATGATATCAACTACGTCACGATACTCCCCACCGGGCCCACCGGTAATACGTGGAAATATCGGGGTGTGACATTTGGCATGCTTGACTGTTTAGCCTCAAATTCAATCAGACTTAAGGCGCATGGAGATTGGTATACAAGTTGGTGAGTCTGGTTGTTATTTGGCTAGACTGAAGATCGAACCGAACCTCATCACTCAGATAAAGGAAGCTCAAAAAGAAGATGGTGAGCTTTGGGCAGTCTTACAAAATATGGGAGTAGGAAAGCAATCTGAGTTTCGAGTGGATGAACATGGAACAATATGGTGTGGGAAGCGTTTATATGTGCCAGATGATTCCTCTCTTCGTGAATCATTACTGACGGAGGCACACAGTTTACCGTATTCTATACACCCTAGATCCACAAAGATGTATAGGGATTTGAGGCAACATTTTTGGTGGAGCGGTATGAAAGAAGATGTAGCTAGACATGTGAGCCAGTGTTTGATCTGTCAGCAAGTGAAGATTGAACATCAACGGGCTAGTGGATTATTACAGCCTTTAGATATTCCTGTCTGGAAGTGGGATGATATTTCTATGGACTTTGTAACTGGTCTACCAAGAACCCGTATGAAGAACGATGCTATTTGGGTTGTGGAAGATAGACTTACAAAATCTGCTCATTTCTTACCCATTCAAAAAGGGTACTTGGTGAGTAAGCTATCAGAGATATTCCTTCGTGAGATTGTTCGATTGCATGGTACTCCATCTTCTATAGTGCGTGATAGAGATCCACGTTTCACATCACGATTTTGGAAGGGTTTCCAAAATGCTTGGGATACAAAGATAAGATTTAGCACTGCTTTCCATCCGCAAACTGATGGACAGTCTGAACGCACTATTCAAACTCTGGAGGATATGCTTAGATCGTGTGCACTTGAGTGGACGGGAAACTGGGATGAATACTTGTGCTTGGTGGAGTTTTCCTACAACAATAGTTGGCAAGCTAGTATCGACATGGCACCTTTTGAATTGTTATACAAGCGTAAATGTCGAGCTCCCACATGTTGGGACGAGGTCGAAGAAAAGATGATTGAGGGTCCTGAACTGGTATAGATCACAAATGAAAAGGTTGCTATTGCTCGTGAGAAACTTAAGGAAGCCCAAAGTAGACAGAAGAGTTATGCTGATCGCCACCGGAGGGCTTTGGAATTTAATGTTGGTGAAAAAGTGTTCTTAAAAGTCTCACCATGCAGAGCTGTCCGACGTTTTGGTATAAAGGGAAAAATGAGTCCTCGCTTTATCGGACCATTTGAAATTTTGGAAAGAGTCGGCGAAGTTTCTTATCGGTTAGCTCTACCGCCACAATTGTCGTACGTGCATAATGTGTTCCATATTTCACTGTTACGTGGGTATAATTATCATCCACTCCATGTTGTGAACTATTCTCTACACGAGATTCGTGAGGACTTATCGTACGAGGAGGAACCAGAGTCTATCTTGGACCGACAAGAACGTGTGATGCGTAAGAAGTCTTTTCCGTTTGTCAAAATCTTGTGGAAAAATCATCCAGAACGTGAAGCCACTTGGGAATCGGAGGAAGCGATCCGTTCCAATATCCGTATTTATTCGAAACCTAAGGTTAGTGTTCCTAATAGTTTAATTTCTGTGTATGAAACTTGTGTGGCTTTTCGACTCTCTTACCCATCGTGTTTGCAACTTCGTTATTGTTATTCATGCCATTAATCTTTAACGTAAATAGTATGCCTTATTTTGGAAACCACTAATTTCGTGGACGAAATTATTTTAAGGGATAAGGAGTTGAAACACTCGTACTGTATAGTGTGATATAATGCTAATTTCGAGGACGAAATTTTATTTTAAGGGAGGTAGAATTGTAATATACGAAACTTTAAAAAAACCCTAATGAAATAAATGTCATAATTAGTGCGACAAATTATTCTGTCGGATATTTAATGTCAAGAACGTTGGTCAACCTTTAAACCCAAATTGATTAAGGTATAATATCAAAAATTAAGTGTATTGAAAATGATGAGATTTTCATCAAAATAGTGAACAAAATAAATCTTCACTTCGTATAACATATTAGAAAGTCATTAATTCTTTTAAAAGATTTTTTTTATTTACTTTAAATAATGAAACATAATCATAATAATAAAATATTAAACCATGAATATCTTATAACAGCCTAAACGTAATCAAATTGTATTTGTGCATGGAAAGAAATTAATGGGGAATTTAACTGTACAACTGTAATCTTCGTTCCTTTCCAAATTTGTGATCGATTTTGACGTTGTCTTTCCTTTCTCTAAGACTTCGCACGCGGGATTACATATCCCTTTCAATCGAATAATTCTTCATATTAATCTGGCTCTTTTCCCAGCCGTTTCACGACTACGAAAGCCTTCCAAAACGCAAGCCTCTCATCTTCGTTAAACCATTCTGTAAATCCTCAAGTGCGCCGACTTTAACGACGCCGCCAACCACAAGTTTGAACCTATCTCACCGGTCCGTTTCGCCTACGGTCTGTCCAGTTGGAGTCGCAACAGAACTGTCGAACACCACCACCACGCTGATCAGTCTTCGGTAAGCATCTTTGTTCATGCGATACTCTCTCACGAAGTAGCTACATAATTTAAACCACCGTCGTTTGAATTACCAGTTGTAGGTTCTGTTAGTTGTCTCGTTCGTACCGACGACAACCCGAAAACTCCTAGCCACCAGCCCATAACCATCGATTCATTGTCTAAGATCTCTGGTGAATCGGCATTGCTTCGCTCCAGTCGCCGGTCCTTTTCAGCATAAGGTATCGATACTATCTCCTGGTACTTTGAACATAACACAACACACAAATGGTTGTATAAGATAATAAAACTCACTGGATCTATTTATTTTGATTTTTGGCCTCCTAATTCTATTCTCATAATTTGCAACTAACCATGAAATAAAGAAACCAAACTGAGAATATGATTGAACATTTTTATTATATTTTTTTTGTGTTGAAATCGTTTTCTGATAACCGGAGATGATGACCAGTTCAATACCATATGACATACCTTGGTTATTATATTATTAATTGATGATAGTATATTTGTTCTTTTGAAAAAGTAGGTAAAGAAAATGGGTTTTTGTATAAATCTAAAGAAAATATGCATGTGCTGGGACATATTTACAATTGATATACCACTATTATTTGATAGTTCATAAACTAATATTTATAATAATAGGAACTGGTGTTTTGTTTTCCTTGTGAAATTCGATATAAGTAATTATCGAATCATAATCCAAATACTTTCATGCCCACAAACATAAAAAATATAGACGTATATATAAGCCCAAACAAACCAACCAGGGAACTCACATAAACTAAGAAATATATTAATGTATCATATAACGTTATAATGTATTAATATAAACTAGTGGTGCTTATTGGAACACTGAATGAATTTTGTACATATATAACTATAGTGTTTTATAACTAAAATATTAGAAAAAAAGAATTAATATTACTTTTTCTAAGTACACCATGTATTTTTATAGGAAGTCCTATTTAAACAACAAGACAACACAGTCCAAGATATAATATTTCCAAACGTAATAATGTTGTAGGGTTTCGTGACGTTTGATCCAAGCTTAGGATTTACTACGGTCATCGCTAATTGCTTAAGGTACGGATTTTGTGGTCTTTTGCTTTTAGCATAATATTGTTTTCTATTCTCATAGTGCACGGATATTCGGTCCGTCACTTGTAGCATAAAGTGCTTACTCGCTTTATAATATTGTAGTATCCATCGTCACCCTTCTATGATTTATTGTTACACATCTCGTATTGAATTATTGCCTTTATTACGCATGCGATAGGTTACATTTTTTTTTCACTCATTGTCGCATGTTCCCACAAGTTTTTATTATTTATTATTGATCATTGGCTAGATGTGATATAGCCTTAGTGTATTTGCCTTGACTTGAGTGAATCGTTTTATTTGACCTCAATACCCGAACATATCCACCTATGGGGACATAGAGCGTCATCATAGGCACAATTGATGTGCACCATCCGTGGCGGTGCGAAAGGCCCACGGCGTCTCTATATTGTATTGTGTGCTAAGTGATTGCACTTATTGATTATTGAGAGGCGTATGGATCGATCCTAGGAGTGTAAGTGTAAGTGTTAGTGGTAGTGGGATAGGTGTGAGTGCCCACATCCCCTCTACATAATGGTGCATTGGAACTGCAGCTAATGTACAAAGTGTTAGTGTTTATTGTTAGTGGCTCACATGGGTATTTCTATTATACCTTTATGGTATTCATCAGTGATCATTCAGCGTATTGTATTGTTTGCATCGAAAGTGTTTAGTGTATTGCTTCTATCATTTATGTGTTAGTGCTATTGTTCTCCATTACTGGGCAATTTTTGGCTCTACCGTTTCTTTTTGTTGTTTTCTTTTACTATGTCTTAAACAGGTACTCAGGGAAATCGGGGGAATGTGTGAAGAGTGATAATAGGCTAGAGTTAGAAGCAAGGAGTTTAATAAAACTTTATATTTAATAAATTTAGACATTTATGTTTTTCTGATGAGACCGTTATGTCATTTTGGGGATTTTTGTTTTAAACCTATGGAATTTATGTTTTAATTAAGTTATTAATTATCTCTGATTACCGAATTGTGTAACACGTCAGCCCTAATCAGGGCGGGGTGTTACAGAGATACTACGGGAATATCTTTCAATTCTTTTCCTTTAGTGTTAATGATTATGGAAATCATATACACTAGTGATCTTTTTCTTGCATAACTTGCTGTTTTCATCACAGAGATGAATTTCGTGGATCTAGATGGCTTATCTCCTTTAATTGTGATCTTTTCACCCTTTGGTGAATTTACTTGTATTTACTTTTGATCACATAGAATGCTGGCTTTATTGGCTACTAACCAATCCATTCCTAATACAACATCAAATCCAGCCAGATTCATTGGGTAAAGGTTAGTAATAAAATCATAGTTTAGAATTTTTATTCTTGCTCCCTGCAAGATTTCAGTAATCTTAATGGATTCTCCATTTGCCGTTTCTACCAGACATTCTTGTTGAAGTTTAGTTAATGGTTGATTGAGAAGTTTGCAAAATGAAGTATTAATAAAACTTTGGTTAGCACCAGAGTCAAATAATACTTTAGCAAAAACATCAATAACTAAAAACATACCGGCAATCACGTCCGGAATCATTTTTGCTTCTTCTGCAGTCAGAACAAATGCTCTAGCATTCTTAGTAGTTTTGTTGTTCATGGCTGGAGCTAGTTTCGGACATTTCAGCTTAATATGTTCCTTTTCTCCACAATTGAAGCATACTTCATTGCTGGGTTTCTTCCTATAGTCTTCTTCCTTATGTCCTAGTATTTTGAAGAAGTTGCAGTATGTAAAACATCTCCCAGAGTGCTATTTCTTGCAGGACTTACTGTAAGGTGTAGAAGTAGAACCTATGTTTTTCCCACGGTTGGAGTTAACGTAGCGAAATTCCTGGGTAAGCTTTTGAACTAGGTTCTTCCTCTGGTTTTCTTCTTGCGTACGTACCAATTCATCAGTCAAGGTATTTGCTAGTTCTATAGTTTCTTCTGTGGTTTGTGGTCTAGCTGCCTTGACTACGTGTCTAATCTCACTGATTAATCCCGAGATGTAACGGGAGATTAATACTGGTTCTGGTGAAGCTAGGGTTGGCACAATTCTAGCATATTCGAAGAATACGGTAGTGTAACCCTTACAGTCTACTCCAGTCATTCTAAGGTTTAAGAACTTATTAGCTATTTGTTCTTTTTTGTTGGGAGGACAACATTTCCTTTCAACCATATTCTTAAATTCAGTCCATTCCATATTATAGACTTTATCACTCCCTCTGGACTAGAGAATAGTATTCCACCATTCTAGAGCTGCATTCTTAAAAAGATTGGAAGCAAACTTGATTTTATCTTCCTCTGCACATTTGCTTATTTTTAAAACTGTCTCAGTCTTTTCTATCCAACGTAGAGCTGCAATGGCTTCTTCATTGCCAGAGAATTCTGTAGGTTTGCAAGACCAGAATTCTTTGTAAGAACAACCATATGACATGGTTCTTCTTCTTTTTGGAATAGGCAATTGAATTGGCGGTCCATTGTTTACGCTGTGACTAGGTTCAGTAGGTGGTCGTTTACTTCCACTGTTAGTTTTATTATTTTCCAATTCTTTAACAGTCTTGATAATATATGGCATAGCGTCTATAATCCCTTGTGCCACTATATGTTGAATGACACTGTTATCTATTTAGTTCCCGTTATTATCATTATTCGGGTCTTCCTGATTCACTTCGTTGTCCTTCTGGATTATAAATATTTACCAAGTATTAATATCACAGAACAGAATTTAATGCGAACAATCACACAACAAACACATTGATCAAAATCGTCGTGCATTGCGACATTTACTCTATTTCATATATATGTATTACAAGCCACAACTGGAATTTAAAATACACTACTAGTTATGCATCAGTAAGTATTAGGTTATCTATTTAATTTTTTTTTCAACTACACACATATATATATATTTTTATATTATTATTATTGTGACTAGGGGTTCATCCAGTATTGCATATTTCGCTCGTCGTACTTCCAAACGAGCCTTTTCCCTATTTGTCTTATTCTGTCTCCTTCGTCTACTAACTCCTCACCAAATGTGCGGAGTTCCTGCACGTTTTTGGTACTCATGGGTGGTGGTGGTGCGGGTATTGGGCCAGGGTACTGTGGTATGGGTTCTCCATATGGGTATGGGTTTTCTAGTATTTCCCGAACATACTGATCGGCATCCCAATATGGATCTAGAGGGTCAAGGTTGGGGTATGGTGCTACTGGGTTTGGTAGGGGTTCCTCCTGTGGGTAGAGTTCTCGATAATCCCTATGGTCATCCTCCCATGGGTCATAAGCTAAAGGATTTGGTGCTGGGACTCTAGGGATTTTGTTTGGGTCGAAGGCGGGTATGGGAACCTGGTCTCCTGGGTTAGGTTCTATTTCCATGGGTTGGGTTGGGAACAGTGGCAGTGGTTGTGGTGCAATGACTTGGTCTAAGTTTGGGTCTGCGGCAGTGGTAGCTAGTATGTGAAAGTTGGCCAATCGCCTATTGACTATGTCTTGGGTCTGGGCATTCATCTCCCTATTTGCTGCTGCTAAAGCCCGTTGCTGATTTAACTTCCTCATTCTCTTCCTACGCTCATGTGCTCCCCGACTGAACCATCCTCTCTTTTTAGTAGGGAATGGTTCTTCGGATTGCACCTTAAATATGAAAATCCCCTCTTCTGAGTCAGCTGAATACCCCAAAGGAGTAGGCTGGGAGGAAGTTCCTTCATCTCTAGGAGAACTAGACAAGTGACGATAAGCGTCAGATGGACCTTGATCACTCATACTGTAAACTAACAAATTGTCAAATAACACAAAACAATAATATACAGATATGCATGTAATCACATAGATTATTTCCTAACATAATGGATAAAATTTTGGTGTCAGCAGAACACTTCTGTGGCTAAAATCAGTGGTTGTAGCTCTGATACCACCTTCTGTCGCAACCCCCGACCCTTGCCCCGGGAGGCTGGCGGCCGCGGCCTACTCAGAGCTGGTGGTATCGGTGTTTATTAATTTGGCAGCGGAATTTACATCAGGACCGTAGTTAGGAAATAGTTTATCAGAGTAAAACACCACATTTTTATAATAATAAATGCATGGAAAAAACCCAAGTTTCCATTACAACATGTTTATAGGGATAAACCCTAATTTATTTAAAATAAAACTTCTTATTTTATTTAGGTAACTTTTATAGCCACTTTTCCAAGCCTTCAGTGCTCTCCAGCTGGCTTCTAATTGGCTTTCACATTTTGTTACCTGAAACGCGTTTAAAAACATTTTATCAGCAATAAATACCAGTGAGTGAATCCCAGTTTAATCAAGAGAAGTTTTATCATTTTACTGCATTGAGGGCAATCCAGCAATTACATTTGTTTACATCTACTTTAATTACCACCCACGGTACTGTCAATCATCACTTGTGGTAATGTTACTACTCACAGTGTAGTAACAAGTTATGTATACAAAACCCCAACATACCGACGATAATTGTAGAATCACAAATACTCAATCACTGTTAATTATAGTTTAAAATAATTGAGGTTTCGTAAAAACAGTTCACAAAAAGGTTTCACAAAAAGAGGATTACTCACATTGCTAATTCAGGTATTTCCTTTGTGACTTCTTGGTTATAATCTATCAAATTAAACAATGCACACGTGTTAGTATAATAACCCAAATTTACATTAGCTATACCCTCCCCGAGACAGAACTCCAACGAGTGAGTCAGGCAGAGCCTTGACATGCGTTACGAAGCACTAGATCAATCGGGCAGCGTAACTAATACGTAACCGGGGGGTTATGATACTTACATCGAGGCAAAGCTTCGTTATTTAGTGGGTATTATGCCCGAATATTACTTTAGCAATTAGAGAATTGAGAGAGATTCAAAGTTTTTGAACGGTTTGGACTGAATGCTCGAACTCTCTATATATAGGGCCTGATCGGAGTTTCCTGGCGGCCCACGAGAGAAACAAAGAGGGTATTCGCGTCCCGCGAGACAGCCTAGGGTAGGCCCTAGCGTTGCTGCATCGACCACTAGCCTTGACACGATACGGACACGTGGCGGCCTAGGGTGCGATCTGGTGTCCAAGCTGGCGCGCCCCGCGACAGCCTTACTTGACATTGTCGTGCCCCGCGAGCGCATTAGAATATTGTTTTTATTTGATTTTTATAAAAATTAAGGTATTTGGGGCCCACTTTTCGTATACGGGGTGTATTTTAGGGAGTAAAGGGGTGTTATAAGACTTTTAGGAGAGTTGTTATACTCATTGCTTGTTTAACCACACACAGCCGCCATTATCATTATAACAAACATTGAGAGAATGAATTCAAATTAACAACTTGTGTGGTGACAAGAATCATGTGTGGATAGCCATGAAGTTTCATTGTGAATTTGATCATGGTGATGACGGGGTGGTGTTGTGGAGTGGAATGAACGAGGTTTTTTGTTGTAGTTGTCAGAGAT
The DNA here is from genome assembly GCA_030545235.1 of Helianthus tuberosus. Classification (NCBI taxonomy): domain Eukaryota; kingdom Viridiplantae; phylum Streptophyta; class Magnoliopsida; order Asterales; family Asteraceae; genus Helianthus; species Helianthus tuberosus. The sequence goes on along the minus strand of CM060437.1, from coordinate 57,289,701 downwards.
TGTCACACCCCAACCGATGGCGGAAACATCAGAGTGAGACGAAATAGATTTCTCATTACTCATAACACTAAATTGTGACAAGTATTTAATAATAAATTTCATTTCATTGCTAAAAAATCAATTACATTGTTTGAAATCGAATGCAACAAGTTGAAACAAAATGAATTACACTGCAACAAGTATTTAATGTTTAAAATGCATTTCTAGGCATCCTACTAAGTTCCGTGCATCATCGTCATCATAATCCTACAACATGTTTTAAAGTATAGTTCAATACAAAAGTATTGGCGAGTATACAAGTTATGAGTACTAGCATAATATAATAAAAGTTTGTCTCAAATCCAACATGGCAATTTATATACAAAGTTGTAGCTAGCATGCATAACTATAGGCCAAACCCGAGTGTCCACGAGAATAATGTGCATCCCTCGTCACTGAAGTGAACGAGACCGTAAAGTATAATAACCTAACAATACCCCGACAAGCGGCGTACTACTCCTATAGCGCTATATTTGTTAAGGTGGGCTAGCTAAGTTAATGACAAACAGAGTGAATGAAAGTATTCTAGCATAAACAGCCTTAGCATAACAAATAGCATGTTTGGTGGATTGAGTGATTGAATATGTTTGATTATGTGTATTGTGAATTTTGATAGTTGAAATATGTTACACCCAAAAGTGCATTAAGGCGTAAAGAGTGTCACACCCCAACCGATGGTGGAAACATCGGAGTGAGACGGAAACGAGATTGTTCAAAGACTTCATAACACTATGTGACAATGATTTAATTCAAAACCGATGTCATATCATATCAATAATTGTCAAATACAACATGAATTCAAAATACAACATTTAAAGACAATACAACAAGTTCAACCAAAATAAAGTAAGCTAATCTAGTAATTCAATATGCGTTTCTAAGTCGTCCCTACTAGATTCATCATGTTCATCGTCATCAACCTGCAACATGTTAAAAGTATAGTTCAACACAAAGAGCATTGGCGAGTACATAAGTTTTAAGTACATAGCATAAGTATAAAAATGTTTAAACGAATCCACACGAAAACCTAAGTTATCAAGATTAACATATCAATGGCTTGCAATATTCAAGTCAACCCTCTGATTACCGCAAGAATTAAATTTAACATGACCTCTCGTTCACGGGTAGTGCGTTACTCCTATAGCGCTATACATGTTAAATGGAGGCTTGTACGAAGTCAATGACATGTGTATCACATAAGAATCACCCGAAGATATAAATCAAGCATAACAAACAAGTATTCATGTATTGGATTATGTTGTGCATTGCATAAAGTATAATGTGTTTGTGATTTTAATAGGCTAACATGTTACACCAAAAAATGTGTAAAACGAAAATGGGTCAAGTGTACTCACGGTTTTGCAAAGCTTTCCTTTGAATCCCGTGAAGAGTTGTGTAAGTTGAGGATGGAATCACCAAAGTTACCCTACATGGGAGAAATGAAGGTGTATAAGTTAACGGATTTACAATGGAAGATTCGGACTTGAAATTTTAAAGTATCAAAAGTATGTATACAAAAGTATCATCTAGTTCTAAGTTTATGACGAATAATCATGAGTTGGTTATCATCACAAATTTAGCCTTGTTTTATATAGATTTATACACTTATATAGTTATAATAATAATAACCTAAACTAAGTCCAATAATAGATGTCATGTAGTATCATGTATGTCAAGCATGGAGGTTAAAACCTCATTATACGATTCACCACTACACAAACCATCACATGGATGGTTCGGAGGGTCATGAATAACAAGAAATAAATCTAATCTATAATAAGCGCAAGTGACCAAGTACTCTCTAACCCAGGTGTGCCAACACATCATGAAAAGAATTAACTAAGTGAGGGAGGCTAGACGGGGCTAAGGTACTTTGATTCTAGTAAGTCACTTGAGTGTTTATACACAAGACTTAAAATGAAGGAGTGGAACTAGTTTGGAAAGCCTAAGCTCCCATTATTCACACTTCACAAGTCACAAGTTCGTCATATGAAAGATGATGACTTGTGCTTGCTTTCATCACTTGATTTTATCATGTATAAACAGAAATATAAGGAGTGTTTGAACTCATAACTTTGATGGTAATCACCTCCACACAAACCCACAACCATAGACTTGGTTGTGAGCTTGGTGGGTATAAGATTCCACCAAGTTATTAACAAGAACATGAACATACAAGAATATAAAAACAAAACAGAAAGTTTACACACTTTGGACCTCAAATGTGGTGAGGTCTCACTTTAGATTACCAAGGTAATCTTGTGAAAATCTTCATAGAGCTTATCCAAGTGTTAAAGAAGAAGAAATAAGTAAGAAATGGTTGTAGAAGTGAGCTAGAACTCACTTTGAATGTCTTGAATTTTCTGTCCAGATCTGGAAATTTAGAGTGATTAAAGAGTGTTTTAAGAGTGATTAGATGGTGTGTAAAGTGGAAAAATAGTGTGAGAGGTGTTATTTATATAGTGGGTGTATTAGGGTTTGAGTTAGGTGGTCATTAATGTAATTAGGTAAGTGTTAAAGGCCAAAACAAAACACATAATTGACCAACTAGCATTGCAAAAACAACTTTCTGCGGATCTGAAGCCCTGACGGGCCGCGACGGGGATGGGGCTGGGCTGCCGCGGGGTGCAGCGACCTCCAGCCAAGCAATTTGTTTGTTTTTTTGTCATGTTTAGTCCTTATGGTTTGTTATTGGGCACATTATAAGTTATTTTATGTATTTTAACATACAATCATGTATAAAGTAAGCATAAATGTCATATCTTAAGTATTCGTGAGTGCAAAACGACGTATAAGCGTATGTGAAATGTATGGAGTCATGTGTATGCGATATTTGATTGCAAGTTGCACATATGTTTACAAGAATCATGTATAATGTATCAAGTGCGTAAATGGATTAAAAGATATAAGTATGATCAATTAAGCAAAGTATAATTTGTTTGAAATAGTGAATTTTATTACGATCAAAGTCTCGGATTTACAATGATACAACGAAATACGATTAAAAGAGAAACAAGTTTCCAAAAATAGAAATACAAGTCGAGCTTTGTAAATAAGGAAAGTTACGAAAAAGCGGGGCCTTACAGTCTCCCCTCCTTTAGGAAATTCCGTCCCGAAATTTTGGAAGATGCAACAAACTATAACAACCCTCCTAAATATTTTCGACGCCCTAAAATATTTTAAAATACCCCTATATGTCTTAAAATACACCCCGTATGTGAAAACCGAGCCCAAAATATAAAATATCATTAAAAATAAATAAAAAACAAGAAAATTAGGGTTCTGGCGGGCCGCGTAAGACTCACCACTAGCTTACGCGGGCCGCGACAGATACAATATCCGGCGAGCCCCGGTGGTGACACATGTCAACACGTGTTGAACCTATTCATGACCCGGATCACCTACGTGTAGACCCCCCTACTACGCGGGCCACGTAGCCCGAGGTCTAAACTTACGCGGGCCGCGAGGAAACCAATTTCAGGCCCTATATAAGAGGGCATCGGGCCTTCAGTTGAAACTCGCTCGTTTCCTTTTCTCAATCTCGAATTTCTGATAATAGACACTATAGTAGGGTATAATACCCCCCTAATTAACGAAGTTCTGCCCCAATGTAAGTATTATAACCCCGGTTACGTATTAGATACGCTGCCCGATTGATCCAGGGTTCCGTAACGACTGTCGAGGTTCTGCCCGACGTAGTCGTTGGAATGCCGTATCGGGGAAGGTATTACTAATGTAAATAATGGGTTATTATACTAACATATGTACATTTGTGTAAATTATAGATTATCACCAGGAAACCCTTACAGAAAACCTAAGATAGCAATGCGAGTAATCTCCTTTTTGTAAATTGTTTTTACAAAACCTTAAATGCTTTACAATGCTATTAAGCAGTGATTGAGTCTTTGTAGTTCTTCAATTACTGCCGGTATGTTGGGGTTTTGTATACAAAATGTGGAACACGTTACCATTGGACAACGAGTTAGCCAATGTGTAATATGACCCACTAGTCAGGATTGACAATACTGAATGAGTAATTGTGTAGAAATAAACAATGTGATTGCTCTCAATACTGTTAAAGGATAAAATGTTTCTTGATTAAATTGGGATTCACTCACCAGTATTTCCACTGACAAATGTTTTTAAAACGCGTTTCAGGTAACAAAATGTAAAAGCCAATTAGAAGAAAGCCAGCTGGAGAGCACTGACGGCTTGGAAAAATGTGGCTATAAAAGTTACCTAAAAGACGATGTTTTAAATTCAATAAAATATGGTTTATCCCTATAAACATGTTGTAATAAGAAACTTGGGTTTTACCCATGTGTTTATAAATATGGTGGTTTTACTCTGATAAACATTTCCTAACTACGGTCCTGATGAAATTCCCGCAGCCAAAATAATAATAATGATAAACAAAATGATACCACCACAACTGGTCTCGCGGCCTCCCGTTCCCGGGACAGATAGGGGGCGGGGGTTGCGACACAAACAGATACGGATACTTAGTCTTCATATCACTTTCGAGTTCCCAAGTAAACTCAGCGCCACGTTTTCCGTCGTCTCTTGTATGCGGATGCTTAGTCTTCATATCACTTTAGGCTTTCAGCAAGTTATCTCGAACCTATAAAATCTTTTCCGTCGTCTCTTGTATAAGCTCGGGATCAGTGATTTGAGTTTCTCCGATCTCGTGCCAACAAATAGGCGAACGACACTTATGACCATACAATGCCTCAAAGGGTGCCATTTGAATACTCGCGTGTTAACTGTTATTGTACGAGAATTCGATCAAAGGCAAGTGCATATCCCAGTTTCCACCAAAATCAATTACACATGATCGAAGCATATCCTCTAGAGTTTGGATAATACGCTCGGTTTGACCGTCGGATTGAGGATGAAAAGCGGTGCTAAGGTTAAGATGAGTACCCATAGAAGTTTGAAATGTTTTCAAAGGCGAGACGTGAAATGACCATCACGATCAAAGATGATGTCAATGGGGATACCATAACAACACATGATTTCATCCGTGTAGATACAAGCCAATTTCTCGAACTTGAAATCTTCACAATGGGGAGAAAGTGAGCAGATTTGGTCAATCAATCAATGATCACCCAAATACTGTCATGACCTGATGACGTACGAGGAAGTTAAGTGATAAAGTCCATCGCAATGCTCTCCCATTTCCAAACAGGGATTTCTGGTTGTTCGAGCAAGCCAGAGGGACGTTGATGTTCGGCTATAACCTTGGAACAAGTGAGAAATTTTGAAACGAAGGTGGCGATATCTTTCTTCATTCCAGGCCACCAATAGGACGTAAGCATATCATGGTACATCTTATCATCACCAAGATAAATAGAATACCTAGATTTGTGTGCCTCCTTCATCAGAAATTATTGAAGGTTATCACGATTAGGAATCCAGATGCGAACGAGGTGGTAAATAATACCATCGGATTAGTTACGAGACTCTCTTCAGCACCACATTGCATCTCATTGTAGAGGTTACCCTCATTAACAGACGTTTACTGAGCTTCACGAATGCGGTTTTGAAGATCGTTGACGAGCTGGAAGCAACGAATACCCTTGACATGAGTGTTACGACTAAGTGCGTCGGCCACGACATTTTCCTTACCTGGATGGTAGCGAATATCACAGTCGTAGTTGTTTAACAACTCTACCCAACGACGTTGACGCATGTTCAGTTCCTTTTGGTTGAAGATGTACTGAAGGCTCTTATGGTCGGTGAAGACCTCGTACTTAGTACCATAAAGGTAGGGTCGCCATGTTTTCAAGGCAAAAAGAACTGCAACAAGTTCAAGGTCATGTGTAGTGTAGTTCTTCTCATGTATTTTGAGTTGCCTCGACACGTAAGCGATAACCTTCTCTCGTTACATAAGGACACAACCAAGGCCAAGGTTTGAAGCATCACAATACACGACGAAGTCGTCGTTACCATCGGGAAGAGAAAGGATAGGAGCATTGCATAGCATGTCCTTGAGCGTTTGGAAAGACTCCTCTTGTTCAGGACCCCAAACAAAAGGTTTATCTTTTTTAGTCAAGGAAGTAAGAGGAACGGCGATTTTGGAAAAGTTGGAAATGAAATGATGATAATAACCAGCTAAACCAAGAAACAAACGAATTTCAGACGAGCAATCCAGTTCTTCACAGCTTCAATCTTTGCAGGGTCAATGTGAATACCAAGTTCGTTGAAGGTATGACCAAGGAATTGGACTTCTTTTAACCAAAATTCGCACTTGGAGAATTTAGCGTAAAGACGTTCAGCGCGTAAAAGTTGAAGGATAAGACGCAGGTGTCGCTCATGCTCTTCTTGAGTCTTGATGTAGATGAGAATGTCGTCGATGAAAACTATCACGAAACGGTCTAAATAGGCTTTGCACACGCGGTTCATTAAATCCATAAAAATCGATGGTTTGAAGATGGAGGATTTGGATGTTAACGGGATGATTATCGATGATTACCTGAAATGCAACCTAAACCCAAACCCTTACGCAAACAAAAAAATGAGACCACAGGAAGAAAACCGATGCCGTGAAGGAAAAAGCCAAAGAGGATCGTCGCGTATATCCGTGGACAAATGATGAAGATGTGGTGTTGACGAAAGCTTGGCTTTCTATTTCAGAGAACTTGGTTCTAGGTATAATTTATTTTATATTTATTGTAAAAAAATAGAGTTAAATGCCAATTTAGTCCTTGTGGTTTGGGTTATTTTGCCAATTTAGTCCAAATATTTGAAACATTGCCATTTTAGTCTAAATAGTTTCAAACATTGTCATTTTAGTCAACGGGGTTAACTTTATCCATTTTTCTGTTAACGAGAAGGGCAATTCGGTCATTGTATATGTAATCATGTTTACTAGAAGGGCAATTCGACCATATAAAATGGCCGAATTGCCCTTCTCGTTAACAGAAAAATGGATGAAGTTAACCCAGTGGACTAAAATGGCAACGTTTGAAACTACTTGGACTAAAATGGCAATGTTTCAAACCTTTGCACTAAACTGGAAAAAATTGCCAAACCACAGGGACTAAAACGACATTTAACTCAAAAATAAATACTTTTAAAAATTTATGTATTTTTTCTTGATATTAGTAGTATGTATTTTTTAAACAGGTACCAATCAATACGGTGATGATTTTTGGAATCGAATAAATGAAAGAGAGTGTGAAACAGGGGTGTTTAAGTGTTTATTCTACGTGGTTTAGCTTGATTTACATAACTATATGCTTGGAATTGGTTATTTGCGAGTGTTTGTATGTGTGCAGGTAAAATGTGTAATTTGGTGAAGTTATGGTGTTTAAAGAGAAAGTGGAACATGTGAGACTAGTAGAGGCAGCCAACGGAAGCATTTGGGAATGTTTCGGGTCTAATGATAACATGGAACCGATGGAAATACGAAGCAATGAAGTTAAAGGGGCTATTCGGTCATTATTTAGAAGATCAATAAATGGAGAATGTAAAGGAAATATTGAATACTAAAGTTGAGGGGCTCAATTGTTGTTAATTGAAAGTTGAAAATAGTGAAGATACAAGAGAAAGGTGAAAGAAAGAAGTATAGGGGGTCATTGTGTCATTATGCTAAAGTTGATTATAAGTTGTGTTTGGAGGCTGAGTTTTGCGCTGTGGGTTACGGAATCATAACCGTAACCTACGGTTTGTGTCAGGGAGGAATAAAAATGAACAGGGACTTCAACATGCAGCTTACGTTTCGAGGACAGGACTTACGGCTGGACACGTTAAAATTACATGCAATAAACCGTAACCTAGAGTTTTGAAACCGTAGGTGACGGCGGGAAAAGGAAGCTGCGTGTATTGTTGTTTTGTTTTGCACGTGACTTGAATGTTTTTGGGGGATTTAAGTTTTTTAAAACCCTATTGGGTGGACGGCTGGATGGGCTCGACTATTGGCAGCAACCTTGAATTACTTTTTGCTCATATAACCACTTATCATCATTAACATCATCATCTATCACGATTTGGGCAGCCATAACTTAGCATCTTCAACTCTCAAATCATTTTAACATTATCATCATTCATCATAAAACTTTCGCACAACACCGACTCGATCTTGAATTCATCATTCTACAACACTCTTGAGGATTGTTCGAACGTCACGAGCGGCTAGTCATCCGGTGACCATCTCCAGGAATAGGGTGCATGTTTGAACACTGGGTTTGCGTATGTTTACAACTTTTTTTGGATTAAGAACTGATTAATCATTCGGTTAGTCGTTTTTATTGTTTCTTGTTCGATTAAACAATATTGTGATTATCATATTCATTCAAGTTCATCAATTATTTGGTTTGTTTCATCAACGATTGGGATTAATTTCTAAATTGTCATTCTTTAAACCTTTAATCATTGAATCTGTTAATGTTTATGAAATCTGAAATTGGTTACTAATTGGATTACTATTCATTTACATCAATCTTTCGGTTTCGATCATGGATCATTGCAATCAAATATATTGTCCGTTAATTATTTATCGAAACAAGTTTTACAGATCATGTCTATGTGATTTCCAATCAGTATTAATTACGTAACCCACTTTTTTTGCGTAACCTGAAAACCCGGAGATTGGTCTTTTTTCTCATAATTGTTTACAACTCTAATTTACATTTGTTTTCACAATCATTCTCAAACTGCAAAAAAGCAATTAGTTAGAAATAGATCATAATTAAAGCAACAAACTTTTACACTTTCCACTGATTCCCCGTGGATTCGAAACCCTACTTACCCTTTACTAGTAAAAGGTGAATAGGACACTTTTAACTTTATTTTTGACTGACCTTACGACATCGATCAAAATGACGCCGTTGCCGGGGAGTCGGTGCGCTTAGTTTAGTTAGTTGTTTTCTTAAAAATTCAAAAAAACCTAAAAATTAGAAAAACCCAAAAATCCTAAAATATTTCCTTTTGTTTGTCTTTTATTTGTTGTGTTCTGTATTACGCTTGGTTTCTTGTTTGTCTGTGTACATGTGATTCTTGTGTTGCATGCATACTAGGTTTTCAAATAAATCATCACCTCTCTTATTTGATCCAGAAATCGAAAAGACTGCTCGACAGAATCTCGTTCTTCTGCGTTCAACAGTGAAAACTAAAGCTCAGTCGTCAACAGTTGCTCAAGACCTTGAAAAGGCAGCTCTCGAAATGGCTGATCAAGAGCCACAACACCAAGCTCCACAAAACGAACCAATCCCACCCATTCCAGATCCACCAATTCCTCAAAACCAACATCAAAATCAAAACCAGCCCAATAACCAAACCCAGAATCAACCACCACCACAACCATTTCCACAATTCAACCCAGGCCCACAATACCAACCTGGAAATCTTAATCTCCGACATGGGGAAATTATTCGCCTTAATCAACCACATCATCAACACGGGTATGATGAGGGTTCCCAACACAGAGAAGGTAGTGTTCATACTTGGGAATTTGGTTAGGAGGAGGATGATTATCAAAACCAGTATGTTGGAAGGTACGCGGATTACAAATACAATGAAGGGTACAATGTTAATCAAGGCTATCCGGTACAACAACAGGTCAATCAAAGAAATCACATCCCGCAACCAATTCCACAAAATCAAGTTCATAATGGAGTCCCACAGTTTAATGCGGGAAATCAAAGAGCTAATAATCGGTTTAGGGGCGAGCAGATACAGTTTATGGATGGTGTCCCACAAGTCGTTCTAGGGGCACCAATTCAAGGCGTTGAAGGTCATTGTCGACCCGTTGTAGTACCCAACTCATCAGCTATAGTTACACCGGTGGGGAACAATAATCGACCCTTCGAGGTGAGGCCTCAATACTTAGGCCATTTGCCGGAATTCTATGGAAAAAGAACCGAAGAACCATACTTGCATATTGCAAGTTTTGATTCAATTTTCCAGCCTATTGGAGGGTCAGGATTTACAAAGGATGAGGTGAAGCTAATGTTGTTTCTATTTACCCCGGAAAGCTGCCAAGTACCACCACAGTCAACCCGCAACATCAAAGCAGTAGCTCAGCTACCAAGAATGCACGTGTAAACCAGGTAAATGTACTTTGTTCTGGTAAAGTGTATGATAATAAGGTTGGCACTCCACCACAATTTGTTGAGGGGGTGGTGGAGGATTGGGATGAAAATAAGGACGAGGAACATGAGCCTGAAACTGTAAGCCCTAAGAAATCTAATAAAACGACTTCTCATGAAACAAATGATAGGGTTTTAGAAAAGGCATCAACTAAGGCTACAGATAAGGGTGCGAGAGTTAAAACAAACTCGTTTCCTCAAGCTTTGGTAGAACCGGGAACTAAAACTACCAAAAGAGGCCCACAACAGGAAGAGATGTGGGAAGTTTTTAAGCAAGTAAAAATCAATATCCCATTGTTAGATGCGATAAAACAAGTTCCGGCTTATGCGAGGTATTTGAAGGGCATGTGCACCCAAAAGCGGCAAAACAAATTTCCAAAGGAAATCGATTTAACCGAAAATGTTAGTGCCGTTTTGTCGGGTGCCATCCCTCCTAAACTCTGAGATCCAGGTGCTCCGTTATTCCCCATTCAAGTGGGTGACTTTAAAATGAGTCGGGCATTGCTGGATTTAGGAGCGAGTGTAAGTATTCTCCCGAGGAGTCTTTATGATCAATATGATTTCAGACTGTTATAGAAAGCCGACATCACAGTTGTGTTGGCTGACTTGACCTTGAAACTTCCCAGGGGAATAGTGTGTGATATCATTGTAAAAGTGGAGGACTTTTACTACCCAGTTAACTTCTTGGTTTTAGACTATGTCTCAATTGATAAAACTAAATAACCTAATGTTATACTCGGTTGACCGTTTTTAGCAACTGCTAATACTTTAATTGATTGCATAAATGGGATAGTTGACATGACATTTGGTAATAGGAAAGTCTGATTAAACGTGTTTTCCCGTACATCTGATTCTCTGGTTAGTGATGAATGCTTTATGGCGGACATCATTGACGAGTGTCATCCTCATGAAAATGGGGTAAACACAACAGAGACATGTGTTATTTGTGACAGAGAACAGGCTGAATTATCAGAAGGTTTGAACGAAACTGAAAAGGAATTGGAGGTGATGGCACTTAAAGACAGGAGACCCACTTGGACTCATTAAGTGGAAAGTCTACCCGAGCACATCGATACGCATCTTAAGCCATCATTGGAATCACCTCCACAAGTAGAGCTGAAGGAGCTGCCGAAACACCTCCAGTACGCCTTCGTGGGAGACAATGACACCCTTCCGGTGATCATTGCATCGAATTTGACAAAAGCACAAGAAAAGGCCTTGATGGGGGTGTTAGTGGAGTATAGGGCAGCGACTGGATGGACGATTGCAGACCTAAAGGGGATTAGTCTGTCTATAGTGATGCACCGGATCATCACCGAAGAAGGTGCAAAGCCAGCTAGAGATGCTCAAAGACGCCTAAACCCGAATATGCGGGAAGTGCTGAAGAAAGAGGTACTGAAGTGGCTGGATGTAGGTATAATATATCCTATTTCTGATAGCACATGGGTCAGCCCAACTCAAACGGTACCAAAGAAGGCAAGGATACAAGTTGTGAAAGGTGAAGATGGCAAACAGATCGTTACTCGGCCGGTAACCGGGTGGCATATCTGCATTGAATACCGGAAGTTGAATGCTGCAACTTCAAAGGACCATTTCCCCTTGCCTTTCATAGATCAAATCGTAGAGAAACTCGCATGTCAGAAATTTTATTGTTTCTTAGATGGTTACTCAGGTTATAACCAGGTTGCGATACATCCAGAGGATCAATAGAAAACCACGTTTACATGTCCTTATGGAACCTTCGCATTTATGCGAATGCCATTTGGATTATGTAACGCCCCAGCCATCTTTCAAAGGTGCATGATGAGTATCTTTTCAGATATGGTCGGGGATTCTCTAGAGATCTTTATGGATGATTTCTCCATTTTCGGTACGTCTTTTGATTTGTGTTTAGATCAATTAACAAAGGTGTTAAAAAGATGTGTCATGTCTAATTTGGTTCTAAGCTGGGAAAAGAGCCATTTAATGGTTCAAGAGGGGATCGGGCTGGGACACGTGATTTCAAGTATGGGAATTGAGGTAGACCACGCAAAAATTCAGGTTATTTCAACTTTACCTCCTCCCACTAATGTTAAGGGCGTCCGTTCCTTTCTAGGACACGCCGGGTTTTATAGACGGTTCATTAAAGGATTTTCTGTTATCACAAAACCGCTATGCAACCTCTTGTTAAAAGATGTCCCCTTTGTGTTTGATGAGAAGTTCTTAAAAGCTTTTAACAATTTAAAACAACAATTGATCGAAGCCCCCATTTTACAATCACCGGATTGGTCGCTCCCTTTTGAAATCATGTGTGATGCAAGCGACTATGCGTTGGGGGCTGTGTTGGGACTAGGGATGGCAATGGGTCGGGTTCGGGTCGGGTATTGGTAATCTCATATCCATACCCGCTTGTAAAATTGTGTCTCATACCCGACCCAATACCCGTCGGGTATCGGGTATACCCATTAATTTGTTAAAAGATATATGTTGGGGTTTCCAAATACATTTCTTTTACTATTACAATTATTATGTATTTTATCTATACAACAACAATTATAAATTAAAAAAGTACATTACATAATATAATATAAGTTTATCATAAATTAATAATAACTTTATAGTACTTATACACTTATATGTATATACTTTACCACATACAAAATATAAATACTATTATCAAATATATATACTAAAAGAAAATTTATTTTTTTCACATTATGAACATACAAAAATAAAAATACTAATAGACAACGGTTAATGGAAAATAAAAATATAAATTAAAAAATCTGGGTATATGATCGGGTATATAGTTCAGGTAAACGGGCATGTGGTTTCGGGTAATCGGGTCGGGTATCACCTAATCCCATACCCGATCCATACCCACGAAAAAATTTAAATCTAATCCCATACCCGGCCCAATACCCGTCGGGTATCGGGTATACCTGTCCTATTTGTGTCGGGTTTCGGGTATATCCATCGGGCTCGGGTATTTTTGCCATCCCTAGTTGGGACAACGGGTTGACAAGAAACCCGTGGCTATTTATTATGCAAGCAAAACTCTTTCCGATGCTCAGTTAAATTACACCACTACTGAGAAGAGTTGCTTGTAGTCGTTTATGCATTGGATAAGTTTAGGTCCTATTTGTGGGATAGCAAAGTTGTTATTTATTCTGATCACTGTGTTGTTAGGTACCTCATGGGGAAGAAGGACGCTAAACCAAGGTTAATCTAATGGATTTTGTTGTTGCAGGAATTCGACCTTGAAATTCATGACAAGAAGGGTAGTGAAAACGTCGTAGCAGACCATTTATCACGGGTGGTGCATGATATAGATGCACCGGATGTCGAAACAATGAAACGTTTCCTGATGAACATATATTATCGGTTTCTACTAAACCGTGGTTTGTTAATTTTGCTAACTTTGCTGTTACAGGTGATATTCCGGAGTTTTGGTCCAAAAAAAAGAAGCAACAGTTCATAGCTCAAGCTAAAAAATACATTTGGGATGAACCTGACCTTTTTAAGGTTGGAGCTGATCAGATAATCCGACGTTGCATTCCGGATGAGGAGATCAAGTGTGTTTTGGGGTTGTTGCACGCATCGACATGTGGTGGACGTTTCAGCGGACAGAAAACTGGGCATAAAGTGCTTGCATGTGGGCTATATTGGCCTACAATTTTCAAGGACGCAGCTGAATTTGCGAAGAACTGTGTTCGATGTCAACAATTAGGGAGTATCTCAAAACGGAATGAGATGCCCATGCAGCCGATACTCGTGGTTGATATCTTTGATGTTTAGGGAATCGACTTCATGGGCCTATTCCCTAATTCATTAGGAAATTACTATATCTTGGTGGCTGTCAATTACGTTTCAAAATGGATAGAAGCGATTGCCACTAAGACGAACGACCATAAATTTGTTTGCAAATTTGTCCAAACAAACATATTTTCGCGATTTGGAATCCCTCGTGTGATCATAAGTGATGGGGGATAAAACTTTCATTTTGGAAAGTTGCTAAAACATTATGGTATAGACCGCCGAATTGCTACACCGTATCACCCACAAACGAGTGGGCAGGTTGAGGTTTCCAACAGGCAAATAAAAGAGATTTTACAAAAAATCGTGCGACCCGACCACAAGGATTGGTCTATCAAGTTGGATGATGCTTTGTGGGCGTATCGTACGGCTTATAAAATGCCTATTGGAACCACACTGTATCGGTTGGTCTATGGAAAAGGATGTCATTTACCTACTGAGCTTGCTCATCGTGCATTATGGGTTGTGAAAGAAGTTAACATGGATTATGAAAGTGCAGGTAAAGCAAGGAAGTTGTCGTTGGGTGAGCTTGAAGAATTAAGGGACGAAGCATACGAAAGTGCATTGGCTTATAAGGACAAGACAAAGAAGGTGCACGATGCAAAGTTAAGGCTACAGAAGTTTGAGGTAGGACAGAAGGTATGGTTATTCAATTCTAGACTGAAATTGTTTCCAGGTAAGTTAAAAAGCAAATGGATGGGTCCGTATCTGATCATGCGGATCAGAAACTATGGAGCAATAGAGATCAAAGATTTTGATGACCATTTGAGGCAAGTTGTGAATGGACATAGGTTGAAACCGTATTTGGAAGCAAATGATAACAATAGACCAGACAAACAATCTGAGTGCTTCACGTTGAGCACTCTGGTCCATGATGCGGAATAACCATGTCAGGTACGAAGTCTGGCTGAAGACCATTAACTTAGCGCTCTCGGGAGGCAGCCCGAGGTTGTAGACTATTGTGCATTTGTTTGTTTTGTTTCGCATAGTTTTGGATGTGATTTTTGCAGATTCTGACTTGCTATCGTTTCCACGGATACAATTACCCAAGTGTGGGGAAGCTGGAACCACCCAGGTACGTTTTTCGGATCGAATTGCGTGTCGCGGAAGACACATTTTTTATACAGGGGGTGGAGCGGGTGAGTAAACTGAAAGGTGAAAGTTTATTCGGTATTAGAATCAAAGAGAATCATTTTCAAACCATTTGAAACCATGTATTTATTTTATTTATTTAGTTAAAAAAATTAAAAAATAATAAATGATAAAAAATGAAATTGAAACAAATATACTTCAAACCGTAAACCAAGTTCACCACTTGAGACTTACGGTCCTTAGTTGCAGTGGTAGAAAAAGAAATTAAAGAGGAGTCAACCGTAACTTACGGTTTAACAGTCGTAGGTTACGGTTTCGATTGTCAAAAGCAACAGCAAGCTGAAACCGTAAGCCACATGTGACTTCCGTGACCTACGGTATGCATGTTCAGCTTAGCGTAAATATCATCTTGAAACCGTAAGCTACGGTTTCATGACCGTAGCTTACGGTCGGGGTGGTTTCAGCGCCGAACACTTCCGGGTCGGTTATAAATGGGTCCGAAACACAATATTAAACATAAAAACACTCAGATCCGATCCAACAAACACGTCTGTGTGCGAATTAGGTCAAAATTATCCCCACAAACTCTCAATCATCATCTTCTTCTTCTTCTTAGCTCTCAAGCCCTCCATAGCCACACCTCACCCTAATTCTCTTGATTCTCCACCAAATCAAATCGTTCAAGAGTCTATCTTGAATGATTTTTCACAAGGAACAAGATTCTAATCATTTGATCCGATTCACACCCGATTGCTATAAATCAGAACATTGTGTGAAGAACCCTAATTTCCAAATTTGGGGTTTTTCGTTTTGGAGTGAAGTTTGTTGAATCTGAAGCATATACTAGCATATCTAAACATAAAAGGTACGTTTTTATTCATTATTGTGCTAGTGTGTTGAAGGTAAGTGGTTATTTGTATGAGACATGAAGGACACTTGAATCTCTATATGCGAAACTGAGATTGTGAAGCATGTTATTGTGGTTTGTTTTTGAATTTATGATAAATATTGAATTTTGTTGCTATTATATGAGATTGGGGAGAAGTTACAATTAGCTGATGTTGTTTATCATGCATGAAACATGATAAAAGTAAAGACAATTCTATTGCAACAAATATTGGGTGATGGTTGGTTTTGAATTCCACAATGGCAGTGGGTATGGTGCTAAACAAGTGTGGGGAATGGTGATATTGCACACTTGCTTGCATTTCGTATAGTGAATCTGATTTAAACTATTTTTTGTGGTTTGTGTATGCAGAATGACTTGACAGAGACGCCTAGGAAATGAGCAGGTTATTGATCCGCCATCTAAACCGGTTGCGGCAAAGAAGCGGAAGACAACAGGAATATCAACCCGTGAACCGATGGAAGAAGAACGAGAGGTTCAGGAGGAACCTCATGTTATGAAGCACGGTGACATCCCGTAATGGGGTATGTGGGTACAAGGGCCGTTAAGTAAGTTACCAATGGAAGTTCAACCGGAGTTATTCTATGAGAAGATGGGTGATGCGAACTCGATTAAGGATAATATGATGTTCGAGAAAACAATAATGGGGTCGGATTTCAAAGCTATTGGGTTGTTCGAGAAATTCACCGCGTTAGCATGGGAAGCGGTGCTTGGTTTTAAGGGTCGTCCGAACAGATATGTACACGTAAAAAGTATTATAGAATGGATGAGCACGCTTACAAAAGATGATGGGAACGACCCCCCGAAAACTATTACTTTATCAGGGAAAGTCAATAACAAAACAGTCACTTTGTTGCCCGCCACTATGAGGTCTTTAGCAAAGTTTGATTCAAAGGCCGATAGTTTTTATCAAATTGTGAATCCGACTGATTACTTTTCACATCCGGAGAAATTGGTGGCAAATAATGTGATGTACACAGAGTTGTTCATCTTAAATAAGGGAGTCGAGATGAAGCGATACAATTTGAAACTGAATGTACTCTTGCTGTTGAGTTATCTTCTTACGAATGTGACACCCAGGACGGGTGATAGGGTAGCAGTTCGAAGGTGGGAGCTACCAGTACTATACGCGCTGATGACTGGTCAATTATACCTATGTTTCAGGCAGTTGGTGATACTGCATGTGTGGCAGGCACGAAATCAGAAAAATAAAAAGTTAATCCCACATGCGTGACTATTAAGTGCATTATTGGAGAAGCACGGGGCACTCCGACCTGAGGAGTATGCGTTTAGAAAGCCACACACTATATTCGCGCTGGCGGATGTTTGTAAGAGCGAGAAAATTGCTTACAAAAAGACGAAACTGTGGCATAAAATCAAGTTTGGTGAAGGTGTTAAACTGAAGGTGCTTTAATGGGGGAAGTAAGCACCTAGTAGAGGTGAAATGGATGACCAGGACTCGAGCGATGAGGAAGTGATGAGGCGGAAAAGAGAAGCGAGTGTAGTGATTGGTGAAGGGTCGAGTGCACAAGTTGAAGAACCGGTACGGTCGGAGCCGAGACAGTCGGCTTACTCATGGGGTTTCTCTGATGACGAGATGCAGGCTCGGGTGGAAAGTATGCGTCCACCTGAATATGTTACTTGGGAACCCTTTCAGCAGTCACTTTATGATCAGGGTTTGAGGCTGAGTGTCAAACTGGAGCGGCAACACAGTGAGTTAATGGCTCATCAACGGGCGGTGCATATCGGTAATGAAATTGTAACACCTGTGCCTCCACGGCCATCAAACAAATACCGAACCAATGAAATATTTTATTTCATACTTGGGATTTGTAAAAATATGTGTATCATTTGCACATATCAATTCTTGTTCAATTTCAAACTCTAAATTGCTTTCTGGAAGGTTATACGCGCACTGATGCGTAAATATAACCAGTTTAATGCAACAAACACTCCAGAATAGTGACATAGGCTTAACATACCTTAAATAACCTTTACATAACTTAGATATAAGTTTTGGAAGGTTTGGTGTGGTGAAATCAAAGTTTAATCGCTTACAGGGACTAAAGTTGACAAACTGCGAAAGTATGCCAATTTGAACTGTAACAGACATTCCGGAACATGACCATAAGTTAAACATACCATAAATATCCTTCACATAGCTTAGAAATAGGCTTTGAGGTGTTCGGTATGCTAAAATAAACTTTTGTGTCATTCAGGGACTAAAAGTGTCAAAAAGTGCACAAGTTTGCATTTTCGCGCATATCTTACATTCTGAATACATCTGGACATCCAAAAATTTATGTAAGCATGACTACATTATATTTTAGTGTTCGCCATAAGAAAAATCCATTCGTCGCGTCATTTGGATCGTTTTTCGCGCTTGTGCGCTTTTCGTCGTAATTAAGCGAACATCGCGTTCGTACGGCTAAACGAACCAACCTCCGGCATATTTTTGAGCATGTTTTGAGTTCCCTATACTTTAACTTCATTTTAGAGCCTTAAAATGAGGTTAACGGGGTTCAAACGCATCGAAAAAGGGCTTAAACACGTGCAGGGACCATTTCTGCCAATTTTGAAACATTTCTGAAACATAGGGGCAGTGGCGTAGCGCGAGCCCTAAGGGCCTATGCAGTCGCGCTACGCGAGTGCCTTAACTGGACAGAAACTTCAGTTTTGCACTTTCGGGACCAGATTCGATGTATTAGCCGTTGTTTAATTCACAACCACACATTCTAACTTGCTTAGTCAGCGGATAAGGATGGAATTTAGGCACCATAACCTTCCGACACTTGTACGGATACGATTAAGGCACGATATTCGACAAGCGATCTTAACGGTTCGGGTATTCCTATAAATACCCATTCACCCCCATTGCTAAAATCACTAGAATCTTGATCTTAGGAACTCTAAGTTGAAACCATTGTTTCATACCTGAGATTCTTGGATCGAGATTAGCATTCGGGGACCCTTCGTAAGTATTCTTTCGTTCTTTTCCTTATTTTATTGCTTTTCGAGTCAGAAAGTCAAACTTTGTTTGACTTTCAGCGTTGACCAGTAATGGTCAATGCGAAGTTCGTTTGAACTTCGCAACGTGAGTGTAATCACGTTGGTTATAGTCCCTTGGGACTATGCCTACTGATTACCACGTTGTCTAGGGTCGTAGGGTAAGCGATCTAATAAATCGCTTATACCTCGAACCCGACCCAGTTTGGTCGATCATTAGGATCCGACCAAATACATTAGGTGACCATAGTAGGTAGGGAATAACCTTCCGAGGTTATACCCTATGGTCACATCGTTTAAGTAGTTGTATGATAGGTAGTTTATATGCCTTAGGTAAATTACCAGAATACCCTTTTCATGTATAATTGGTAATTAAGCATATGTAACCTAAACTTTTGTCACATAACTGATTATGTAACATGTTTAGGCATATAACACTTGTCGTAGAACTAGTTAGGCGGTCCGAACGCGTTTCACGCGAACGACGCGTTAAAGTAGCATAAGCTACCTAAACGGGTCGTAATGGGTCGTAAGCACTTAGGTTAAGTCTCATTTAGTATGTAGGCTTTGTTAAACCAAATGACACGAGTCTCTACACTCGTTTGGTTTACAAACCCTAATGCTACCCGATCTTCCGATCTAGGTCCGGTTAATTAACATAGTTACCTATATTAGGTGCCGTTTGATATCCGCGATCTCTAGCATTGTTTGGTTGTTACTCAAGGACTTCTGAGCAATCTCAAGTGAGTACATAGACCCCTCTTTTACTGTTTTCCAAACTGTTTTGGGGTGGAACACATGTGCCTACTTGTTACTTTCATGCTTTCCTGTTTTCGCATCATATACCTGCTATGTTCGTTAGTACATTATAGTACATGATCTCATTGTGTTTTATGCTATGTATGTCCATTTAGTTCATACTTAGTACATCGTTTTACATTTACATTTTATGCTATGTATGTCCATTGCGTGCATACTTAGTACATTGTTTTCATCACATGCTTACATTTTGGTATGACATTTGGTTTGTTTACATGGGACAATACATTCATTAACACCGATCATGCCGTTCGTTAGTAGGTAGTGGTACCATAGGAATTGACAACTCCCGTTCCGGACGTCCCAGGGAAAGGGGATGAAAGGAATGACCGAATTCGATGATATAAGACAGATAGACCTTTAATTTGTTTAAAGGGTTTATCACCTCAGTCGCAAGGCTTGGATGTATGCATATTCACAATACCGCATAAATGTTCATATTAAATATTTGCATGCATTTACACAAAACATAGCTTTGATTTAAACCAAGTTTTACTTCAATACTTTGTTTTTGTGCATATGGTTTAGTTGAGACATTTCACTTGCCATACATGACATTTTGACATAGACATTTGACATGGATATTTTGACATAGACATTTGACATGGATATTTGACATAGACATTTGACAGGGATATTTGACATAGACATTTGACATGGATATTTGACATAGACATTTGACATGGATATTTGACATAGACATTTGACATGGATATTTGACATAGACATTTGACATGGATATTTGACATAGACATTTTGACATAATTTACATCTTGACATGAACATTTTACATTGTTTGGTTTGGTTTGATTAAGTGATTAAGTAACGATGCGTGTGTAATATGATACAAGCATGGTGGATACGCCGCTGGTACTTCCTATATATAAGTGTTTGTATGGTATTACATGTCGTAACGTTATTTGAATCATTTCAGTTTGAGACATAGAACATTTCATACAAATAACATACTTTTCACAAGACATTGATTTATAAACAACTTATCTTATGCAAACACATTTTACTTGGTTATTCATTTAACCTTACATTTATTTATACTTATCATCTGATCTTATCGTTTTTCAAATGATTTAAAAGACAAAGCAAATAACAAGGTTCATGACTAAACATTTTCTCAAACATAAGTCATGAATCTTATTTTCACAAAACCTATGTATCTCACAGGCATTTTTATGCTGACGTACCTATTTTCACATGTGTTTTTTTCAGGAGCTGTTGCATAAGATGATCAAGATACACATAGACAGACTTGGGCTTTAGTGACAATAAAAGATGCAAGACTAGTTAATTATGTTGTATTTCTTTGTTTGTTAAGGCATTGTAACACTTTTAATCAATAAAACGAAACTTTAATTTCCATGGTTGTGAAACATTAATTCTGTTACAACACTCCCCGATGTTTCCGCCACGTTTTGTATGTTCTACGTGGTCGGGGTGTGACAGAAAAGATGGTATCAGAGCCAATGGTTATAGGGAATTAGGTTATTAGTAATGCTTTGACCTAGTCTATAACCTTCTTAGGACCCTAACGCGAGTTTACTTGCGTTTAGTCATAAAACAATACTGTCACCTATCCTTAGGCGACAACCACAACAAGAACATAAATTTTAAAACCGCTTTGAAAACTAATCATCTGTTCTAGGATGATTGATTACTAGGTTTTGAACCCTCTATTGTAAGGTTTTGAACTCTCTATTATATGGTTTTGAACCCCTTTGAGTTTTCAAAACTTCGTCAAGGTTTTGGGTTTTAAATAATGTGAACACGTGCAAACTGGAAGGGTGAATGCCTGTATTCTGGGTTTTCTGTCTAGGCAAGCACTTCGTATACATCTCATCAGACGCGAGACCAGTTGTGCTTACCTGGGAATTCTTGGGATGAGTGTTCACTTATAGGCGAGCATGTCTTCGCGATACATTATTTTTGACCCATTTACTTTGATTTGTCACCATCTCATTTGTTTGCCTTAGGTAACAAACAAATGATCACAATTTTCATTCGTTACCATTCGGTATTGATTTTCCAATAACCTTTCACTCGTTTCTTCCTCTGTCTTTCATTTTCTTCAAGAATGTCTCTTCATCACGATGACGCCCAGATATCCAAGCAGACTGAAAAATTCGCTCAGCGAATAGGCGAAGTAGTCCTGAAGACTGTTGAATTAGCTACTGCCATGTATCGTCTCCGGGATGAAGCCACTCAAGAGTCACCAAGACAGGCAGGACCTAGTCAGGTGACAGCACCACCAGCCAAGAAACCAATTGAGGAATCAAAGATCATGGATGAACGATCCCCTAAGAAGTCAAAGAAGCGAAAGGCTTCTCAGAACTTCGCCATGGTCGCTCACAATGGTAAAGCTGTCCCCAACCAACCAGCTCAACCCCCTGCTAGGAAGCCATATAATGGAACTGCACCCTTGTGCAACCAATGTAGCCTTCATCATCAGACTAGTGTGAAGTGCCGCAAATGCCATATTTGTGGACTTATAGGTCATACAGCAAGGGTTTGCCCAACTGCAGCTGTACCAAATCAAGCTGGCGACACTCCTGCTCAAGCTCGTTTCTCACGAGGGTCTTGCTACAACTGTGGCGAGATGGGCCATTTCCAAAGAGATTGCCCAAAGCTTGCTAATGCAAATTTGACCCACGGATGAGCAGTTGGCTGAGTAGAAGATGTTGCTGTCTTATGCTTTTGTTTCTCCTATTTCTTGTAATGTGAAACAATCTGTTTTGTTTATAAATAAAAGTTGTTGTTCACAATTCTGATATACAAGTATAGTTACATGTGTGTATGATTTTCCTATGATACCTGCATTAAGGAACTATGTTCCTTACAAACTACTCTTGTGATTCTCACTTTCAAGTGATCGCTCATAATTTCCTCGAAAGTTCTAAGTACTCGTTTCATTCTAAGAAACGAAGTACAGGAAATAAAGTGAAATTATGAGTAATCGTGCTTTTTACACATCAGTACCTTTGAATCCTTGGTTAGATAACTAAGGATATTTTCAAATCTCATACCCATTACGTTTTGATTTTTCAACATATACAGTACAAGTATTTCAAAAACAATCCTCATGATCTCAAAACATTTCATATAGTTTGAAAACAATTTTTCTAGGTGCATTGTCTATGTTATTTCAAAAACATTGGTCATGTTATCAAAACCAACCTTCCTAATTTCAAAATATTTCATATAGTCTGAAGACAATATTAACACAATACATTTTCTTATCAAGTGCATGGTTTCGAAAAGCATCATTCATGTCTTTCAAAAACCTTATACATAATTTCAAAATTCATCTCGCATGATTTTAAAACATTTTTAAATATATCTATCTAATACACCTACTTTATGATTTCAAAAAGTATTATATATAAGGTTTCAAAAACGTTAAACACATTTTTCTTAAAAGAACCCCATGCACAATTTTCAAAAATATTTTCCTCGTACATTGACGTAGCTTTCAAATTTCGCTTCATATGTCGCCTTGGCATATCTGGCATCTCAACTTCGTAAAGCATTTTACTTCATGTTTTGACTTAAGCACATCCCGTGCAAGATTTCAAAACATCTTCAACTTCTAAAATCCATATGGGATCTTTTTATCTTCACAATTAGACCCTTGTGGATGATCATCATTCAAATCAGAGTCCTTAATTGGATTCCTTATGTACCTTAATTCGAACACTTCGGTTCCTAATAATCGAAATCGAATTTTCTTTTTGAATCTTTCTATCTTTATAGTTGGATTCTTGATAACGTTTAAAGTACCAAATGAAATCCACGGAATGGATTCCTAGTGTGCTTTAAATGCATGTACGCAATTTACAAGACAAATTAACAAACAATTTTGTGGTTATGTGACTATGTGTTTACTCATCTTATGTTTTCTCTTATGCATTTTTGGTGTTTTTAATACTCTGGATATTCTTTATCCAAATCCTTGCAGGATCTTTCATATCTTTATATGAGGGATTCGTAGCAGGATATTCAAAAGGTACTACCTTTAATCCTTAAATGGGCTTCTATGTAATAGTTAAGACCCTTGGATTATATAGTACCACTCCATGTTTTATAGGAGACCCTTAAGTGGTCTAGTCAAAAAGATTGATTCACAATTTGGTTAAAAGACGACATCTAGTGATGTAGCTGGACAGACTCCTTGATAGTCTATTTAGATCATTTATTGATTTAGTCAAAAGGACTCTATGGCGGTCTAGTCACACTCATCACAGGATTGTTCATTTGGTTTTCCCCTACACATTATAAAATAGACTGTGTGAACTGTGCAAGGAATTGTCTGATTATGGACGCGTACATAATTATGAAATTTAGTGCACAGAAACCTAGTAAGATTTATTATGTGTAAGAACCGATAGCGACAACAATAACAAAATGAGAACGATGTAATGGAGGTACGGTGGACGCACCAATGACGCTTCATATACTTGTATATAAGTATCCCTCTTACATTGCAATCATGATGTTATTAAAGTTACTACAAGTTCAAGAACCCTAACCAATGTTGTTCGATCTTTTCAACTTCATGTTTTAAACTCTCATAAGTTTCCTCTAAATAAATTTCGGGACGAAATTTCCTAAAGTAGGGGAGACTGTAACACCTGTGCCTCCACGGCCATCAAACAAATACCGAACCAATGAAATATTTTATTTCATACTTGGGATTTGTAAAAATATGTGTATCATTTGCACATATCAATTCTTGTTCAATTTCAAACTCTAAATTGCTTTCTGGAAGGTTATACGCGCACTGATGCGTAAATATAACCAGTTTAATGCAACAAACACTCCGGAATAGTGACATAGGCTTAACATACCTTAAATAACCTTTACATAACTTAGATATAAGTTTTGGAAGGTTTGGTGTGGTGAAATCAAAGTTTAATCGCTTACAGGGACTAAAGTTGACAAACTACGAAAGTATGCCAATTTGAACTGTAACAGACATTCCGGAACATGACCATAAGTTAAACATACCATAAATATCCTTCACATAGCTTAGAAATAGGCTTTGAGGTGTTCGGTATGCTAAAATAAACTTTTGTGTCATTCAGGGACTAAAAGTGTCAAAAAGTGCACAAGTTTGCATTTTCGCGCATATCTTACATTCTGAATACATCTGGACATCCAAAAATTTATGTAAGCATGACTACATTATATTTTAGTGTTCGCCATAAGAAAAATCCATTCGTCGCGTCATTTGGATCGTTTTTCGCGCTTGTGCGCATTTCGTCGTAATTAAGCGAACATCGCGTTCGTACGGCTAAACGAACCAACCTCCGGCATATTTTTGAGCATGTTTTGAGTTCCCTATACTTTAACTTCATTTTAGAGCCTTAAAATGAGGTTAACGGGGTTCAAACGCATCGAAAAAGGGCTTAAACACGTGCAGGGACCATTTCTGCCAATTTTGAAACATTTCTGAAACATAGGGGCAGTGGCGTAGCGCGAGCCCTAAGGGCCTATGCAGTCGCGCTACGCGAGTGCCTTAACTGGACAGAAACTTCAGTTTTGCACTTTCGGGACCAGATTCGATGTATTAGCCGTTGTTTAATTCACAACCACACATTCTAACTTGCTTAGTCAGCGGATAAGGATGGAATTTAGGCACCATAACCTTCCGACACTTGTACGGATACGATTAAGGCACGATATTCGACAAGCGATCTTAACGGTTCGGGTATTCCTATAAATACCCATTCACCCCCATTGCTAAAATCACTAGAATCTTGATCTTAGGAACTCTAAGTTGAAACCATTGTTTCATACCTGAGATTCTTGGATCGAGATTAGCATTCGGGGACCCTTCGTAAGTATTCTTTCGTTCTTTTCCTTATTTTATTGCTTTTCGAGTCAGAAAGTCAAACTTTGTTTGACTTTCAGCGTTGACCAGTAATGGTCAATGCGAAGTTCGTTTGAACTTCGCAACGTGAGTGTAATCACGTTGGTTATAGTCCCTTGGGACTATGCCTACTGATTACCACGTTGTCTAGGGTCGTAGGGTAAGCGATCTAATAAATCGCTTATACCTCGAACCCGACCCAGTTTGGTCGATCATTAGGATCCGACCAAATACATTAGGTGACCATAGTAGGTAGGGAATAACCTTCCGAGGTTATACCCTATGGTCACATCGTTTAAGTAGTTGTATGATAGGTAGTTTATATGCCTTAGGTAAATTACCAGAATACCCTTTTCATGTATAATTGGTAATTAAGCATATGTAACCTAAACTTTTGTCACATAACTGATTATGTAACATGTTTAGGCATATAACACTTGTCGTAGAACTAGTTAGGCGGTCCGAACGCGTTTCACGCGAACGACGCGTTAAAGTAGCATAAGCTACCTAAACGGGTCGTAATGGGTCGTAAGCACTTAGGTTAAGTCTCATTTAGTATGTAGGCTTTGTTAAACCAAATGACACGAGTCTCTACACTCGTTTGGTTTACAAACCCTAATGCTACCCGATCTTCCGATCTAGGTCCGGTTAATTAACATAGTTACCTATATTAGGTGTCGTTTGATATCCGCGATCTCTAGCATTGTTTGGTTGTTACTCAAGGACTTCTGAGCAATCTCAAGTGAGTACATAGACCCCTCTTTTACTGTTTTCCAAACTGTTTTGGGGTGGAACACATGTGCCTACTTGTTACTTTCATGCTTTCCTGTTTTCGCATCATATACCTGCTATGTTCGTTAGTACATTATAGTACATGATCTCATTGTGTTTTATGCTATGTATGTCCATTTAGTTCATACTTAGTACATCGTTTTACATTTACATTTTATGCTATGTATGTCCATTGCGTGCATACTTAGTACATTGTTTTCATCACATGCTTACATTTTGGTATGACATTTGGTTTGTTTACATGGGACAATACATTCATTAACACCGATCATGCCGTTCGTTAGTAGGTAGTGGTACCATAGGAATTGACAACTCCCGTTCCGGACGTCCCAGGGAAAGGGGATGAAAGGAATGACCGAATTCGATGATATAAGACAGATAGACCTTTAATTTGTTTAAAGGGTTTATCACCTCAGTCGCAAGGCTTGGATGTATGCATATTCACAATACCGCATAAATGTTCATATTAAATATTTGCATGCATTTACACAAAACATAGCTTTGATTTAAACCAAGTTTTACTTCAATACTTTGTTTTTGTGCATATGGTTTAGTTGAGACATTTCACTTGCCATACATGACATTTTGACATAGACATTTGACATGGATATTTTGACATAGACATTTGACATGGATATTTGACATAGACATTTGACAGGGATATTTGACATAGACATTTGACATGGATATTTGACATAGACATTTGACATGGATATTTGACATAGACATTTGACATGGATATTTGACATAGACATTTGACATGGATATTTGACATAGACATTTTGACATAATTTACATCTTGACATGAACATTTTACATTGTTTGGTTTGGTTTGATTAAGTGATTAAGTAACGATGCGTGTGTAATATGATACAAGCATGGTGGATACGCCGCTGGTACTTCCTATATATAAGTGTTTGTATGGTATTACATGTCGTAACGTTATTTGAATCATTTCAGTTTGAGACATAGAACATTTCATACAAATAACATACTTTTCACAAGACATTGATTTATAAACAACTTATCTTATGCAAACACATTTTACTTGGTTATTCATTTAACCTTACATTTATTTATACTTATCATCTGATCTTATCGTTTTTCAAATGATTTAAAAGACAAAGCAAATAACAAGGTTCATGACTAAACATTTTCTCAAACATAAGTCATGAATCTTATTTTCACAAAACCTATGTATCTCACAGGCATTTTTATGCTGACGTACCTATTTTCACATGTGTTTTTTTCAGGAGCTGTTGCATAAGATGATCAAGATACACATAGACAGACTTGGGCTTTAGTGACAATAAAAGATGCAAGACTAGTTAATTATGTTGTATTTCTTTGTTTGTTAAGGCATTGTAACACTTTTAATCAATAAAACGAAACTTTAATTTCCATGGTTGTGAAACATTAATTCTGTTACAACACTCCCCGATGTTTCCGCCACGTTTTGTATGTTCTACGTGGTCGGGGTGTGACAGAAATAAATATGAATTTATGGGCCTATGATGAAAATCAAACAAGGCGACACAATGATTATTGTATAGGGGTGCCGTTTGTGCAAAATCCACCTTACGTGGATTACAGTCAGCTACCGCCATTCCAGCCTGGTATGGTGCGACCTCTTACGCCGCAGGTGCATGGTTCTATGTGGCTAGCACGAGAGTACTCTGAGCCACATTTTCAGAGTTCGTATCCGTTCCGCCCACCACCGTATTGGTATCATTCTCTGCAGCAGAGTCAGCAAGAGCAGCAGTCTTCGTCAGCTCAGCAACAGCAAGATTCGGCCGCAACAGGAGGTTTGGCGGATATACTTGATATGAGATCCTTTTACGACACCCTGGGCGGCTATTATGGTGGACCGAAGCCATCATACGATTGAGCACTTACTGATCTGCACCATCGATCAGGTCCACGTGCTCGTTCTATACTTTATTTGAACAATTTATTTTTCTTATTTTGGTGTGTTTTGTGTTTTTGGTGGTGTTAAACTATTTATGTTTAGGGAATGTGTTTGTGTCAGTTGTTTTAGGAATGGTCGCTCATGATGTTTGTTAGTTGGTATTCCCGGGTTTGGTTTTTGTTAAACACGATACATTGGGGACAATGTCGCCCAAGTATGGGGATATGGAAACTCGGGAAGGGAAAGGCTTGGGACAGAGTTTGAAAGATGTTGAAAAATGATTAAAAACGATGAAAACTGAAAAAATTGAAAATTTTGAAAATTTTAAAGAATTTCATCGCCTTAAGTGAACTAAATGGATATGAAAACTGAACGTTTCAATCACTAATGGGTTCTTTGCCGGTAGTAAACTAATGTAGTCCCTTGTCATGGTCATTCCTTTAAGTTTCATGAGAGTAGGTCCGACGGGTGCTTTTAGGAAAAGAATTGAGAAGAGATGTCTATTTAGGGGTAACATGCTTTAGATTGCATATGCTACGTGTCGGCAGCCTTTTTACCTTTCTTTGGTGAGAATTTTGAGCCTGTAGAATGATAAAATGATTTATATAACTTCATTTGTTGAGAGCAGGCCACATGTTATTCTGTGTTAGAACTTGTATGAATTGATACATGCTGAGATTATGGTTTGATATGTGCACGTAAATGATAAAGGCATTAGGATATCCTTTACACCAGTCGTGTTTGTTTCATGTTTACCTAATCATCACCCTTAGTAGCCCTGTTGAGCCTGTTTACCGTTCGTTTGTCCACCTAATGTGAATTGTTTGATACCGACCGTGAACGACAAATTATGAATAATTGAAAAAAAAGAGAAAACAAAGAAAAAAAATTAGAAAAAAGAAAAGAACAAAAATAGAAGTGTTGTGAATATTGTTTATGTTCTTGGGTAGAAACCAACCCAAAAGTATGTTATGTTTGCAAATAAAGTTGTCACAGTTTGGTCGTTTGTTTGTTCGCCGTATAAAAATATAAATATAAGCCAAAAATCTCCTACCCTTAGCCTAAGCCCAAAAACTGAAAGTCCTTTTGATGTGTGACGTGTTATACGATGCAGTGGAGGTATGATTGTTATACAAGCCTATGATTACAAAATTTCATGTTTGGTTTTGAGTGTTATAATTACTAGCACATTACACACTAGTTCAGTTGTTAAACTAAGAGGAAAGTTTATTGTGAGGGGCTTGTAGCACGTGTGATATTCCTAAGCATGTTAGTTATGAATAAACAAGTCTTAAATTTTATAAATTGCATCAACTGCTTGTCGGACTGTCAATCTTGATTGTGTCAGTCTATGGAACAGGTATGACTTGGGACTTAAATTGTTGCATTGGTTTAGGGGTTTAGAGGTGTTGTTACTATGGTGAGTAGTTCCATATCGGTTTGCTTGAGGACAATCAAAGGTAAGTGTGGGGATGTGATGGAGAGTGTGAAACACAGGTGTTTAAGTGTTTATTCTACGTGGTTTAGCTTGATTTACATAACCATATGCTTGGAATTGGTTATTTGCGAGTGTTTGTATGTGTGCAGGTAAAACGCGTAATTTGGTTAAGTTACGGTGTTTAAAGAGAAAGTGGAACATGTGAGATTGGTAGAGGCAGCCAACGGAAGCATTTGGGAATGTTTCGGGTCGAATGATAACATGGAACCGATGGAAATACGAAGCAATGAAGTTAAAAGGGGCTATTCAGTTATTATTTGGAAGATCAATATATGGAGAATGTAAAGGAAATATTGAATACTAAAGTTGAGGGGCTCAATTATCGTTAATTGAAAGTTGAAAATTGTGAAGATACAAGAGAAAGGTGAAAGAAAAAAGTATAGGGAGTCATTGTGCCATTATGCTAAAGTTGATTATGAGTTGTGTTTGGAGGCTGAGTTTTGCGTTGTGGGTTACGGAATCGTAACCGTAACCTACGGCTTGTGTCAGGGAGGAATAAAAATGAACAGGGACTTCAACATGCAGCTTACGTTTTGAGGATAGGACTTATGGCTGGACACATTAAAATAACATGCAATAAGCCGTAACCTACGATTTTGAAATCGTAGGTGACGGCGGGAAAAGGAGGTTGTGTGTATTGCTGTTTTGTTTTGCGCGTGACTTGAATGTTTTTGGGGGATTTAAGGTTTTTAAAACCCTACTGGGTGGACGGCTAGATGGGCTCGACAATTGGCAGCAACCTTGAATTACTTTTTGCTCATATAACCACTTATCATCATTAACATCATCATCTATCATGATTTGGGCAGCCATAACTTAGCATCTTCAACTCTCAAATCATTTTAACATCATCATCATTCATCATAAAACTTCCGCACAACACCGACTCGATCATGAATTCATCATTCTACAACACTCTTGAGGATTGTTCGAACATCATGAGCGACTAGTCATCCCGTGACCGTCTCCAGGAATAGGGTGTATGTTTGAACATTGGATTTGCGTATGTTTACAACTTTTTTTGGATTAAGAACTAATTAATCATTCGGTTAGTCGTTTTTATTGTTTCTTGTTCGATTAAACAATATTGTGATTATCATATTCATTCAAGTTCATCAATTATTTGGTTTGTTTCATCAACAATTGGGATTAATTTCTAAATTGTCATTGTTTAAACCTTTAATCATTGAATCTGTTAATGTTTATGAAATCTGAAATTGGTAATTAATTGGATTACTATTCATTTTCATCAATCTTTCGGTTTCGATCGTGGATAATTGCAATCAAATATATTGTCCGTTAATTATTTATCAAAACAAGTTTTACAAATCATGTCTATGTGATTTCCAATCAGTATTAATTACGTAACCCACTTTTCTGCATAACCTGAAAACCCGGAGATTGGTCCCTTTTCTCATAATTGTTTACAACTCTAATTTACATGTGTATTCACAATCATTCTCAAACTGCAAAAAGCAATTAGTTAGAAATAGATGATAATTAAAGCAACGAACTTTTACACTTTCCACTGATTCCCCGTGGATTCGACACCCTACTTACCCTTTACCAGTAAAAGGTGAATAGGACACTATTAACTTTATTTTTGACCGACCTTACGACATCGATCAATAAACGACCTTTATCACACAACGTTGGGACGAGATTACTATCGGAAAATGACAGTCTATCGTCAAAGTGGCGTGAAATAAATCACTCCATGACCGCCTTCAATGACCACTACAACAACCTAAAGAGCGGCGAAACCGACGCCGATTTGTTGGTGCGTGCGATGAACTTGTATTCGGATGGAAATAAAGGGGGACCTAAATGAACAAATAGTTTTGTTCAATAGCATCCGACAAGAAAAAAAACGCACACAAAGAAAAGGTTATCGAGCTTTTCGAACGAAAAGTAAATTTGAAAAACGAGAAGGACTTATCGAAAGAAGAGCGATCAGATATGAAATTCCTCACTGTGAAAACCAATCACCTTGGACCCGAAGAAAGAGAATCGTACGAGAAATGAAACAAGAAATCATGGCAAAATATCGTACTTAGTTTCGTTTTTTTTTATCTATTAGTTTCGGTTTAATTTTAAATTATATAATGTTTTTTTTATTTTATTTCGGTTTATTCATTCGTTACGTTTTTTTTTAATTATGTAATATTTTTTATTAATGTTATTTTTAATTAGTATAAATAAATTTTTATTAGTTTTGTTTTAATGTATCCAACTTAAACAACCTCCTTACTCACTACACCACCAACCCTATGTGCATGGTTGGCAAACTTTGTGTTCTTTTGTTTTCCTACCCATATATAGGTTGCAAGTTGTAAATTGTAAATTGGCACATAAACAAACCCAATCCGGTAGTATTTAAAGACCCGGCCCAAAAGTGGATCACTACAGGTGTCATGTGCGGCTGTCTTCCCCCCAACCCAATCCAAATATACATATACGAAAGCGATTTATCGAGAACCGTGAAACGCAAATTCTTTTGCGTTCCAAATTGCTTTTAGGTGTTTGAATTCGTGCCCCTACCCTATTTTTATTTATTTCTACTTTATTAGTATCCATTATTCTTTTTTTTTATTTAAGTTGTTTCACAATTTCACTTGCCATTTTTTATTGCATATTTTGCGTCAAACATTCTACTCACTTCTATGATATTACCATTAAAACAAATACGATAAAAAATGGTAAAGAAGTTAAAGGCTTTTCGAGATTTGGGATTATATTTGTAAATTAATTATTTGATTAGTGCACCCTTTTTTTAACAAAAGGAATGACGTGTTAATCATCGTGACACTGGGCACTGTGGTCAAGGTCGACTACTCGACCGCCGCCAAATCCTTGGCTCTCCCAGATGCGTGGAAACCAGACCTCCACCCGTCTGAAGGCGCGACAATTGAATAATCGGTAAAACCTCGTCTCTCATCCAAGACGAACCGGCGCCACCCGTATTCGCCCTTCACCTGGATGCCGCATAAAATAATGGGAAGAGTGGGAGTCAAACCTGGGTCACAAGTAACACAAAGTTTTTTCCCAACCACTCCACCGCTACCTTATTGGCGATTAGTGCACACTTAACTTAGGGGTAAACAATAGTTTGTTATAATATCTTTTTATTATTCTGGTATCCAGTGGCATAGCTAGCCCAAAAAAGCAGGGGCATCCTATTTTTTTTTTTTTTTTTTTTTTTTTTTGAATTAGGGGTATCTTTTGCATAAAACCATTTTTTTTTTTAAATTACTACTTTTTTTATACTACGAAAACGGTACAGAGACGAGGTTGATATAAATAAATTTATACATAACCAAATTATTATTAAATCCAATATTTATATAACCAAAATAACTGAAAAATCGGTTATAATCGAACTAGGTCACCCTTAGATTATAAAAAAGTATTTGAGTGTTTGGATGATGATAATATGACCTTGAGCATCCCTTCAAGGATATTATTATGAAGCTCTGAAAAAGATTGTTATCGTTAATACTAAAATGCTAATTAATAAAAATGTTGGGTGTCACTCCCCTCATTGTTTTGACTATGAAAACGTCTCCTATATGCTCGTAACTTCAATAAATATATTAATACATTTAGGATATCGCCACGGATTCGATCATTGATATTAGATACAATTTAGGATTTCGTTATTTTTAATATTATAAATTTTGACATTAAAGTATTAAACTTCTATTAGATATGTATAATTTTTTTTTATTTTTAAATGAATATTAAAATTTTAAAGTTTAAAGTAATTATTTATCTTGATTAGGTTGATCTGTACAAAACTATCGACATGTTAAATATACTATAGTATAATGCCACTTTCATCCCCTTTACTACTTTTTTGTCCCTTGTTTCTCTACTATAACCGATTGTGTCACCATATTTAGGTTTGAATTTAGATACGAGATAAAACTTCCAATTCGTGTTAGACCATCGTGGCGGGTGGTGTTGATGAGTTTTTGGAAAGATGACGATTATGGTGAATGACTAAAACTACGATGAGGATGACGTAGCCACATAGAGTTACACACCTTGATAGCAAGGGTATACAACGTGGTTAGCGACAATGGCAACAACATTGACAAATCGATTTGTTTGAAGTCGAAGATGGTCCATGACTAATATCTAATAGACTAGTACCGGTAAGATTAAATTAAATATCTTAAATTATAATTATAAATTTAATATTTTATAAAATTGTTTGTAGCTTAAAATAAGTGATTGAAATGAAATTGGGGGAAACCAAAGATTTGAGACAAAAGGGTTAGAGAGAGATAGATAGAGAGAGAGTAGAGAGAGAAAGTGGCGTTGCTCGCCGGACTATCTTCTCCGTCGTATCTCCGCCGTCGCAATTTCTCCGAAAACCTGCAAATCTCCGTCAGTTTCCTCTAATTTCACGAATTAGGGCTCAGTAACAGGAACAATTAATCAATGTCGAACAACAACAGGTGGAACTGGGAGGTGAGTGGCTTCGAACCGAGGAAATCTCCGGCGGAGCAGCCGCCGTCAGCTCCGGCTCCTCTCGTCCGGCGGTACTCGATCTCTACTCCGTCGATTGTACCGCATTCTGAAGCTGTTTATAAACAGAATATTGCTAATAAGCTTCATAATTTGAAGGATAAGGTCAAGGTATAATATTATTATCAATTATTAATTCTTAACAATTTAACAATTACAGTTGTTTAAGTGTTTACTAATTAGTAGTTTTAGACTTTTAGTTTCTGTTTTAGAACATGTGTAGTGATTTGGAATTGGAGGTTTGTGTGAATTTACTGTTTAGTTATTATTAGATTTTAATTTTTGTTTTGGAATATATCTGTAGTGATTTGGAAATGGAGGTTTGTGTGAATTTACTGGAGTGATTCTGTTAGGTTATGATGCTAGATTTAGAAGTTGTGAGAGGAAGTTAATTGTTACTATTGACGTGTTTAGCAACTCGAAATATTTTGTTTGTGGTATGATTATGTATGTGAATATGTGCTAGATTGAGGTTATGCGATTTGGATTATGAGTGGTTAAACAGCTTGGCCGGACTAGTTTTCGTGATCGAACCTGTTCTAGGATTTGAATTTTTGTTTAGTCATGTGGCACATTTTTGAAAGATGTAAGCGTTACACGGTTACACTTAAATGTTTTGTTTTACAAAACAAGCTAGGGTAGGGTTGTAGGTTACATTGATCAGCATGATAGTTTTGATTGTGACACATGTTGTTTAAAGTATGGGAAGTATACCATTGTTATATTATACTGAATTGTCCCAAAGATTGTGGCCAGCCTGGAATTTAACCAACCCGAAACGATCGTAACAAAGATGTGAGCTTGAAAATCAACTGAATCCATCTTTCCTTGCGTTAACCAAACTAAGTTGACAAGTTATTGAGGCATGCTTATCGACTTAACTCATCTATTAGTAACTTCACCTCAACCACAAAACTAAATGCCTTTGTGGTGCTATCATCACATGGTTATTTTATGTCAAAGGTGACGATTTGGTCTTAATATATGAGGTTGTTTCTTTCATAAAGGTTCATGTCAGGATGTGAATCATATAAGGTTCGTTATCAGGTAGTTAGGTGATACAAACACATTGTCACTTGACCCACTTCAACTGAACAACTTAAAAGTAACAGAAGTGAAGTGATTGTTATGTAGTAATTGTTATATGAACAGGCTGATTATATAGCCAATTATCCCACAGAAAAGATTAATTGATGCATTTTACAGTTGAGGCATAATAAAAGCCCAGAAGGTGGTAATTTTCATGCTCTGTAGCTTACTGTCTTGTGATTGTTATCTAGTAATTGTTATATTTGACTAATCATATGCCCTTTTGATACCCACAAACTTATTATACTACATTGACAGAATGTAAGAGAAGATTATGCAGAATTGAGACAAGAAGCTGTTGATCTTCAAGAGTACTCTAATGCAAAACTTGATCGAGTAACACGATATCTAGGTGTTCTTGCTGATAAGACTCGTAAGCTAGGTACGCATACACTTTGCCTTGTACTCTACACTTTAATTTGATTCTGTTTAATGAGTTATGATTCTTGTATGATGTGTAATCCCTACTGCTATTTCAAGCCCGAATTTTAAAATTAGGCAAAGCAATGAATATGATAGAATGTGAATACTTTTGTTATGGTATGTTCTTTTGGAACATCAGACAAATAAGTTTTTTTTTCACTTTTAATTAATACGAACATTCTAGCTGATATGTGGTACACACCAACAATCTCATTAATTTCAGATCAGGCTGCTCTTGAAGCTGAAGCCAAAGTTGCTCCACTTATAGAGGAGAAGAAAAGGTTATATAATGAGTTATTGACCACTAAAGGTAATCATGACTTCTTCACTTTATGAGTATCTCTAATCTATGCAGTTAATATCGGTGATATATCGGTTATCAATCCCCATGTAAATATCGGTGTCAAATATTGATACCGATATTATCGGCAATATTGACCTATATTTGACCAATATATCAACAATTTTTCCGATATCTGTACCTTTCTCCTTAGTTCTACCATTCGTCTTTCTTCTTATTGCTGCTATTAGTGTTTTAAGTCTTAATTTGTTAATTGTTATTGTTTTAAGTCTTAATCAGTTCCTACTTGCTACTATTGTTAGTGTTTAGCAAGTTGCAAAAGGTTAATTTGTTAGATGGTAGGATAGTATACTGAATTGTTAGTGTTAAATTGCCATATATATTGATTCTGCATGATATTAAAATAATCGATATCCCACCGCGTCTAATCTATATCTCAAATATCGGTCCTTGAACGGTATCCGATATTTTATCGCATTAACTGCATAGTCTCTAATCGATGCATTCTCATGTACATCAACTTTGAGCAAGATTGGATAAGCTTCATTCCCGTTTAATTTAAAATTTTAAACTGAATGCTTTTTCCATAATTTCAGGAAACATAAAGGTCTTTTGTCGAACAAGACCACTTTTTGAGGACGAAGGTTCATCGGTTGTTGAATTTCCTGATGATTTTACTATACGGGTCAATACTGGTGACGATACTGTATCCAACCCGAAGAAAGATTATGAATTTGACAGGGTTTATGGGCCACATATCGGGCAAGGTATGTCACACTTTACAAGCTAAATTTTAATGAGAATTTGTATAATTTGTGGTTTATGTTGTTTAAATAACATATGACATCTTTGCCCTTGTAGCTGAAGTTTTCACAGACGTACAACCATTTGTCCAGTCAGCTTTGGATGGGCATAATGTATCTATATTTGCTTATGGGCAAACATGTTCAGGAAAGACACATACAATGGTCTGTTTCAATTTTCATATATCTCAACCCTATGCATATGTTCGTGCCTTTTATTTTCAAATTTAACATTATGGTAAATCATTGCAGGAAGGTTCTAGCCATGATCGTGGCTTATATGTCAGATGCTTTGAAGAGTTGTTTGATGTGTCCAACTCAGATACAACTTCGACTTCTCGCTTTAATTTTTTTGTAACGGTTGTTGAGCTTCATAACGAGCAGGTTATATTATTTAAAAATTACTTTGACAGTTTAAAGGCACTCATCAACGCAAACCACAAATCTAACCAAGGTTTTGATAATTTGCTTGTGTTTTATAGATGCATGATTTGCTTTCGGAGTCAGAGAGCGGTTTATCAAAGGTTCGGATGGGTTCACTAGATTCGTTTGTAGATCTTGTGCAGGAAAAAATTGACAATCCACTAGACTTCTCGAAACTCATAAAAAAGGCCCTTTTAAGTAGAAACGGTGACAACACGAAGATCAATAGTTCTCATCTGTATGTGTTCGGTTTGACACACTTTCTAATAATCTCTATATGTTCGTTTTAAAGAAAAAGAGCCTAAAAAGCTTTTTGCTTTTGTATTTTTCACAGGATAATCACCATACATATATATTATGACAATTTGATTACCGGCGAAAATATATGCAGCAAGCTTTCTCTTGTTGACTTGGCTGGAAGTGAAAGCTTAGGTCTGGAAGATGATAATGGGGAACAAACAACAGATATGCTACATGTCATGAAATCACTATCTGCGTATGTAATTTATTTAGAGTAAAATACCATTTTCATCCCTGAGGTTTGGCCAGTTTTGTGACTTTCGTCCAAAGGTTTGTTTTTCTGCATCTGGATCCAAAAGGTTTGAAATCTTGCCATTTTCATCCGGCTCGTTAACACCATCAATTTCCAAACTTCAGGGATAGAAATGACATTTTACTCATTTGTTTATGCTATAATAAGTTTACATCATAATTTTCATGATCTGGAATCTTGTAACCAACAACGGCTTAAT
This sequence comes from Helianthus tuberosus, assembly GCA_030545235.1. Taxonomy (NCBI): domain Eukaryota; kingdom Viridiplantae; phylum Streptophyta; class Magnoliopsida; order Asterales; family Asteraceae; genus Helianthus; species Helianthus tuberosus. The sequence continues at coordinate 57,251,545 of CM060437.1, read as the reverse complement.
TTAGGTTGGGAGATGTATTAGCTTCCTTGACATCTAACAAGGAAGACGTTCCTTATGAGAACTCTATGCTTACAAAACTTCTTGCTGATTCACTTGGTACTTGTAAAAAATCATCACAAGATTTTGTTATTTCATAGGATATTGTATATTCCTTTCTAATGTATTTGTTTTTTTATTGTTCTGTCATCGTAGGTGGAAGCTCAAAAACGTTGCTGATTGTAAACATATGTCCAAATGCTTCAAATTTATCCGAGACGCTATCTTCTCTGAATTTCTCTGCTAGAGCGAGAAACACCGTACTGAGTCTTGGAAACCGAGATACCATTAAAAAATGGAAAGACATTGTAAGTTGGAATATTTGAAATAAAAATATTCGTTTTATATGTGGGAGTATAATCTACATTCCATTATGTAGGCAAATGATGCTCGTAAGGAATACTATGAAAAAGAAAAAGAAAATCATGATCTGAAGCAAGAGGTTGCAGGACTAAAACAAGCACTTAAAGTTGCAAATGATCAATGTGTGTTACTATTTAATGAAGTTCAGAAAGCCTGGAAAGTTTCCTTCACGCTGCAGTCCGATTTAAAGGTTTTTGAATTTTTAGTGTGTTGTATATCTATGATTATACTTTTAAAATGTGTTATATTCTTTCTAACTTTAATTTTCTCGTCATCGTGCTTGGTACAGGCTGAAAATATTATGCTTGCTGAAAAGCATAAGATAGAGAAGGACCAAAACAATGATCTGAGAAATCAAGTAGCTCCATTATTGCAGCAAGTGCAAGACCAGAAACTGCAAATACAACAACATGATTCAACAATTGAGACTCTACAGGTTGTTCATCTGTTTTTGAATTTTCTACGTTACCACAATTTCATCGTTTCTCTCTGTTTTGCACAAGTTTTGTTGATTGGGGTTTCCTATAAACATTCTTATAGGATCCGACACATTTTAATGAACGAAAATAACTGTTGATTAAAGCAAACCCTTTTCTTGTTATTAAAACATAAATACAATAAAGCAGTCCCATTTTGCTATCAACTTATGGTATTTGAGCATCGTTTTTTGCAATCTTATATTTCAGGCAAAATTAAAAGCAATGGAGGCACAGCTAAAAGAAGCCAGTGAGAACAAGTCCAAAAACAGCTTAGACTCAACTGAAGGCATCGAGTCTGCAGCTGTTACCAAGAAACTTGAAGAAGAACTCCTGAAACGTGATGCCCTAATTGAGGTAGTACAAAAATGACACATACAAATAACTTGAAAGATAACAAATGAATTATTGCTGAACAAAAACGGACTGTTCGAATCACATATGCAAGAACCAATAGGCATGATTATCTTTATTCTTCGTCCTTTGAATAATAAAGAATATTATTATTTGGATTATGTATATATGTTCTTAATGGGAATTTTTAATGTGGTTAAACACTTTTTCAGAGGTTGCATGAAGAAAATGAGAAACTTTTTGAGCGATTAACAGAGAAGGCATCTTCAATTGGAAGCCAACAGGTTATTATTTCTTCTGTCAAATATTCCCACCAAGAATTTGATAGATTGTAATTTAGAGAGAGAATAACCCCAAAAACAAGCATAACCGTTGTGGTAGCTCTAACCGTATATAACGACTTTTCAAAGTATTACAAACATTTACAGTTCTGACCCTCTAACTAACTAACTAACTAACTAACTGTCACATATCAGAATTTCTTATGAATTTCTCACTTGTTTATTTTCTCAGGCATTAGGAGCACCACCCAAAAATCTAAATCAGTCCCCTAACCCTGGAAGGTGAAATACGATAATAGTTTGTAATTAGTAATTTAGTTTTATATGTTTTCTTTCTACAGTTAGATTCTAAATACTATTCTGCTTTATCTGGTTTTCGGACTTGACAGCAATAATAAAGAAGGTGCAATGGATGTTGTACCTTTCTCAGCTGAAAAGAAGGCTGACGGAACTCTTGCGTTAGTCAAACAAGGTCAAGACAAGATAAAGTCAACCCCAGCAGGGGAATATCTTACATCGGCTCTGAATGATTTTGACCTGGAACATTATGATGGTCTCGCAGCTATTTCTGATGGAGCAAACAAGCTACTAATGCTGGTACGATTGCTGTTATTTTTTAATTTTGTAATCACTTCATATGTTTATGAACTTTTAACTTTTAATCTAACTTTTAGGTGAATTTGATTTGAATGGTGCAGGTTCTGGCTGCTGTTATTAAAGCAGGTGCTTCACGAGAACATGAAATACTTGCTGAAATAAGAGATGCTGTTTTTTCGTTTATACGAAAAATGGAGCCGCATAGAGTGATGGATACCATGCTTGTTTCCCGTGTTAGAATTTTGTATATAAGATCATTGCTTGCCAGGTCACCTGAGCTGCAATCTATCAAGGTGACACGCCATTATTCTTTTCATTGAAGCACTGTCGTTGACGCCTTATAAAAGGAGCAACATGGGTGGGTCGGTTAAGTTGGGTAATAGCCTATGCTGCAAACGAACTGAACGAACAAGTGTCCGTTTGTTAAGGAAATATACGTGTTCACAAACTGTTCATGAACACTTACTGAATGGGAGTTTATGTCCGTGTTCGTCCGTTAAGGAAATGAAGGTTTTCGTGTTTGTTTGTTAAGGAAATGAAGGTGTTGGTGTTCGTTTGTTAATTTTAGGTAACGAACGCAAATGAATGTTCATGAACATAAACTAATGGTCATGAACACAAATGGAAACAAACGAACACAAACAAGCGTTCATGAACCTAATATATAATACATTGATACTTCTTAAATATTTTATTTTTCGGAGTTTGAATTATTTAAATACAATATGAAAACTAAAAACATTAATGAACTATTGAACACAAACGGACACGCTGCCCTACGTTCACGAACACAAATGAACGAACGTGGCCAACATTCATGTTCATTCATTTAACTAAACGAACGAAATTTCTTGTTTGTGTTCGTTCATTTATTAAACGAACGAACACAAACGAACTTGCAGCCGAACAATCACGAACTGTTCTGTTCGTTTGCAGCCATAGTAATAGGTGGTCAAACTTGGTTGGGTAATTTTTGTTGCTGGCCGGGTTGACCCGCATCAAATTTTGTTCAACCGTATAATCAAACTTTTGGCATAAAATAATGTACATGCATTAAAAAAAACACTGGACAACTTTCAACCCGTTTGACCTTCACTATTTTTCTTGTTAGCAAAGGTTATTTTTACTTGTTACAGATAAAACATAGTCTGTATACTCCTTAATAAAAAAATTCTTCATATTTTTAGGTTCCTGCGGTTGAGAGATTTTTAGAAAAGCCTACGATTGGACACAGCAGAAGTTCAAGCAGGGGTAGCAGCCCTGGAAGATCTCCAGGGCGTTACGATCCGACTGTTAGAAACGCTCTGATACTTGATGGCCAGATGCAAGGTTTCAGAGTAAATATAAAACCGGAAAAAAAGTCAAAGTTATCATCTGTTGTTCTCAAGATACGTGGAATTGATCAGGTATGCATTCCAAAAAGAAGTCAAAGTTATCATCTGTTGCATTTGATTATATATATACTATAAATCGAAGTGTTTAGAGATAAGGTCCTCTTAATGACATCGCCTAGAGTAGATGGGGACGCAAACCAAATGTGGGAGGACATGGCAAACACCATTACTAATGTGGCGAAGGAAACGCTCGGGGTTGTAAAAGGAAAGAGGTGTGGCCATAAGGAGTCTTGGTGGTGGAATGAGGATGTGCATACTAAAATAAGGATTAAACAAGGGTGCTTTAGGGATCTTTTGAGGTGTACAGTCGAGGAGGAGCAAACGATTTTAAGGGATAGATATAAAGAGGCTAAGAGAGAGGCGAAGAAGGCAGTGTCAGAGGCGAAGAACGCAGCTTACAAGCAGATGTATGATCGACTGGAAACAAAGGAAGGGGAGCATGACATGTTCAAGATTGCAAAGGCTAGAGAGCGTAGAAGGCAAGACTTAGGAGCAGTGAAGTTTTTAAAGGGAGAGGACGGATGCGTTTTGGTCAAAGAACACGACATTAAGTTGAGATGGCAAGTGTACTTCTACAATCTTTTCAATGGCAGGAGGGATTACCAACAAGAAATTGAAGAAAATGATGATTCACCTACGCAAAGGCGACTACGGAATAACGGCTACTGTCGACGTATCACACGGGAGGAGGTGAGAACAAACCTTAGAAAGATGGGAAGGGCTAAGGCAGTTGGGCCAGATAACATACCGATTGAGGTATGGAAATGCTTGGGAGAAGAAGGAGTACATTGGCTAACTATTTTATTCAATCTTATTTTCAAATCTGGGAAAATGCCAGATCAATGGAGGAATAGTGTAGTAGTTCCTGTGTATAAGAACAAAGGGGACGCCCAATGTTGTGGGAATTATAGAGGGATTAAGTTGCTAGGACACACTATGAAATTATGGGAGAGAATAATTGAGACGAGAATCCGAAGAGAAACTCAAGTCACGGTAAACCAATTTGGTTTTATGCCAGGGCGATCGACTACGGAGGCAATACATATTCTAAGGAGATTGATGGAGAAGTATAGGGAGAAGAAACGGGACCTACACATGGTGTTCATTGATCTTGAAAAGGCCTATGACAGTGTGCCACGTAGACTGATTTGGGATAGTTTGGAGAGTAGAGGGGTTTCTGGGAAGTATATAGACTTAATTAGGGATATGTATGTTAGGACTGAGACTAGTGTCCGAGCGCTTGTAGGGGATACTGATTCTTTCCCGGTGGAGGTAGGACTCCACCAAGGGTCCGCTTTGAGCCCTTTTCTATTTGCAGTTATCCTAGATGAGTTGACAAAGTTAATTCAGGGGGCTCTTCCGTGGTGCCTGCTTTTTGCAGATGATATTGTGTTAGTTGCTGATAGTAAACAAAGCCTGAATGCGAGGTTAGAAGAGTGGCGAGCAGCTTTAGAGGGAAGAGGTTTAAAGATTAGTCGATCTAAGACTGAGTACTTGTATTGCGACTTTAGTGGAGTAGACAACGATGAGGACATTCAGATCACCATTGACAGTCAAGCGGTCCCGCAGGTGAGTAAGTTCAAGTATCTAGGATCGTTTGTCCAGAGGGATGGGGAGATAGATAGTGACGTTGCCCACCGCATCCAGGTCGGATGGTGTAGGTGGAGAGCTGCCACTAGGGTATTGTGCGATAGGAGGTTCCCAACAAAATTGAAAGGGAAATTTTATAGGGTTGCAATTAGACCTGCTATGTTATATGGAACCGAATGTTGGGCCATTAAGGAAGTACAGGCACGCAAGATGGAGGTAGCAGAGATGAGAATGCTAAGATGGATGTGTGGCCACACAAGGTTAGACCGGATAAGAAATGATGTTTTTAGGGAAAGGTTAGAAGTAGCTAGTATATCAGATAAGATAAAGGAGGGAAGATTGAGATAGTTTGGGCATGTGAAGAGGAGGCAGACGATAGAACCAGTTAGAGTGGTTGAAACCCTCGAGGTGGAGGGGAGGAGGAGTAGAGGCAGACCCAAAATTACTTGGGATGAGCGGATTAGGCAGGATTTGCAAAAATTGCACCTCTCTGAGAACATGGTCCATGATAGGAGCTCGTGGAGACATAGGATTAAGGTTAAGGATTTCTAGGAAAGGGTACAATTGTGTTTTTAGGTGTAGTGTAGTGTATGGTCGTACATAAGTAACTATGTGTATAGGATGTTTTGTACAGTTGTGTTTCTAGGTGTAGTGTATGGTCGTAAATATGTAACTATGTGTATAGACTGTTTTGTGTTGTCATATTTGTTCTGTTCTACCATGCACTATTTCGCAACTCATACTACATTGGTAGCTTCATACACATACACACACACCCCATGCTCTATTTATTTCTTTCCTGAGTGTTTTGGAGCCGAGGTTCTCTCTGGAAGCAGCCTCTCTATCCCTAGGGGTAGAGGTAAGGTGTGCCTACATCCCACCCTCCCCAGACCCTACAAATAGCTTTGCTATTTGTGGGATTTTACTGGGTATGATTGATTGATTGATTGATATACTATAAATATGCTCTTTCGTCACATCAACCAACTTTGGCCCCTCAACTTTCGCATCAACCACCTTTGGTCTCTCCACTTTGGTAATAACATTATTTAGCCCCTCAACTTTGGTAATGACATATTTGGCCCCTCAACTTTGGTAATGACATATTTAGCCCCTCAACTTTGGTAAGGACATACTTAGCCCCTCAGGCCTCAACTTTAATAATGATATCTTTACCCCCTCAACTTTAATAATGACATATTTAGCCCCTCAATTTTAATAAGGTTTTCTTTTTTTTTTCATTTTCATCATTTACCCTTACATATAGTTACTACTTAGACCCTCAACTTTTAGTTTTTTTCCCTTTATTTTCTGTGGTTTTTTTTTAGTTTTTTTTCTCAACGTAATGTTTTTCGAAATTTTCCATATGTAGTTATGTACTGTCGTAAGTAGGTTATTTCAATTACATTTCGAACCCGCCGCAGATATTTGCTTTTATGGTTATAGCGAGTGTCTATACCGTAACGAACTGAACCGATAACTTTTCCGTGACTTTTGAATACTGCCGCGACATGGTTTTTCTATCTTCACGTAGACTGGCCCGTGGCAATTTGCTTATTTTTATCTACGTTTCGAACCCGTTGTGGAGCACGGTTGGTAACCCACTAGTTAATAAAAAACTGCTAAATGAGGAGGAATAATTTGTACAGGAATCATGGAGACAGCATGTAACAGGTGCTAAGCTAAGGGAAATAACTGACGATGCCAAAGCATTTGCAACAGGGAATAAGGCTCTTGCTGCTCTATTTGTTCATACGCCAGCTGGCGAGCTGCAGCGCCAGATCAGATCATGGCTTGCAATGAATTTTGACTTTCTTTCAGTCAGTGGCATGGATGCTGTTGGCGGGGCCACAGGTCAACTGGAGCTTCTTTCTACTGCAATAATGGACGGTTGGATGGCTGGGCTTGGTGCTGCAATGCCGCCCGTTACTGATGCGCTGGGGCAACTGTTAGTAGAGTATGCAAAACGGGTTTATAATTCTCAATTGCAACATCTCAAGGTAAACCCTAGAGATTATCTTTTGGTTTAGAGTAAATGCCATTTTCGTCCCTGAGGTTTTTGGCCAGTTTTGCGACTTTCGTCCAAAGGTTTGTTTTTTCGCATTTGGATCCAAAAGGTTTGAAATCTTGCCATTTTCATCCGGCTCGTTAACTCCATCCATTATTCTCCGTTAAGTCTGGGGTATTTCCGTCTTTTTTGTCAACTTAAACGGGCAATTCGGTCTTTTTCACTTTATATACAAGCATTTAGCATAATGTACAAGTATTCAAAAGACTGAATTGCCCTTAGTTAACACAAAAGACGAAAATACCCTTGACTTAACGGAGAAAAATGGATGGAGTTAACGAGCTGGATGAAAATGGCAAGATTTCAAACCTTTTGGATCCTAATGTGAAAAAACAACCCTTTGGACAAAAGTTGCAAAACTAACCAAACCTCAGGGACGAAAATGGCATTTTACTCTTTGGTTTATGTACGGTTTTGTATTTTACAACTTTTGTCCGAGTTTATAATCTTCTCTACCTGTATGCGTGTGTGTGTTATTAGGATATTGCAGGTACATTAGCAACCGAGGCAGCAGAAGACTCGGCACAGGTAGCAAAACTCCGTTCTGCTCTAGAGTCGGTTGATCACAAGAGAAGAAAGGCAAGCCTGTTACTTTTTTTATTGTTTTTATTTTTATTGTTGTGATTCTAATAAATTCTGTTATATTGTTATCAGATTCTGCAACAGATGAAAGGTGATAATGCATTATTAACATTAGAAGACGGTGGTTCACCGATCCGGAATCCTTCTTCTGCTGCGGAAGACGCCCGACTTGCATCGTTAATCGCTCTTGATAACATTCTAAAGCAAATCAAGGTTCTTAATTTCTGTACATATTTAACCTTAAAGAATGTTTAAATTTAACCCGTTTTATATTAACTCTTAATTTAACAGGAAATAAAGAGGCAATCTTCAGTTAATATAATGAGTAGAAGCAAGAAAAAAGCACTAATTACATCCTTAGATGATCTTTCTGCACAATTGTCTTCATTGCTTGAGATTGATCATCCGTGTGCTCAGAGGCACATTGCAGATGCCCGTCGTTTTGTAGAGGTAAGATATCTGTTTAAAATTAACGGGTTGAAACGGGCCGGGCCTGAATTAATTTTATTTTGCAGTCCGTTGTTGAAGAGGATGACAAGTTCCAAGGGACATCAAGGGCTGCTTCAGATGACCTAAGTGCGGAAACTGACGTGGCACAGTGGAATGTGCTGCAGTTTAATACGGGGTCCACGAACCCTTTTATAATCAAATGTGGAGCAAATTCACATTCTGAACTGGTAATCAAAGCCGATGATCGGGTTCAAGAACCAAAGGGTGGTGAGATTGTAAGGGTGGTTCCGAGGCCTACGGTTCTGGAGAACATGAGCTTGGAGGAGATAAAAGAGGTGTTTAGTAAACTACCGGAGGCTTTGAGCCTACTTGCACTGGCTAGAACCGCAGATGGAACGAGGGCTCGGTATTCGAGATTGTACAGGACCCTAGCCATGAAGGTTCCGGCACTCAGGGATCTAGTTGGTGAGCTTGAGAAAGGTGGTGGGCTTAAAGATGTCAAGTCGTGAAGGCAGAAATTGATCGAGTTTGTGTGAATAAGTTATTATTATTATTATTGACCATGTTTATATATACACATGTATGTGGCAAACTGAGGCTGTAACTCACTGCAACGGCTTACTTTTGAAAAAACGTCTCTTCGTTTGGTTTTTTGTCTATGCATGTTTGTAAAATTAGACCGGGTTTGTTTGTATCCACAAATGAATTCGTCAAACCTGTGTAATGTAGGCGTCAATGGCTTCACAGTTCGTAAGTGCTCATCGTCGTCTGTGGGGATCAAAAATTCCCCTCATAGTTGCTCTATTTATCGTTTGATAATCTCTTAACCACCTCCTAGTGGCTAGCGTTACTAACATCACCACTTTCAGCCTAACTATCTTCATACCTAATCTCGTAACCAAATTTCCATTATGCGAGTTTCAGGTTATTTGGACAGGGTTATTCGAAACAGCCTAACTCGCGGAGAAATGTTTATCGTTATGTGAGTGGTAATAGTTATCCACCACCTTTACAGAACTAGGGGTATCGATCGGGTTTATTACTCGGGTTTCAGGTTATTTAGGTTTTTTTTTGTATGCTATTGTACCCAATAACCAATTCCTATCGGGTTATTCGTGTCATGGACAATTTGGGTTTGGACATCATCATCCTCATGATGATGATGATGATGATGTTGTTAATATAATTCAATACAAGAACATAGCCCTCAGGCTATTTGGAAATTTAATGTGTATTTGGGCATTTTTGACAACAAACCAAAAGTTGAACTAATGTAGCAGTTCATGTGTGATAAAGAACAATACGTTTACTTAAACATTCTTACATTGTACTTGGAATCAATTCAAATAGTTTGTACATACGCATACGACGGGAACATTGATTCGCAGTAGGAACTTAGGTTTATTTTAGTACCATCCCCAGTGTCAAGTAGGCATGTAATCAAGCCCATAAAAAGGTTCTCGGTTCAAGTTTGGCTCGTGTATTATTTTATATAATCATAATAATAGGCTTGTAGGCTCGCGAGCCAGCTTGAGCTCAATAAGTAAAGTCCGAGCTCAGGCTCATTATCTAAACAAGCTTAAATATAGGCTCGGCTTGGCTCGTTTTACACCCCTGATTGTTATGATGTAAAGATGAGTGTTGATTTCGTTGTTCAAAGTAGAAGAATTTTAAGTGGAACTATGCAAGTATAACTACTTTTTTTGGACGGCAAACTAACCTAGACTTCTATAGACCGACTACCTATATCTGCACCTTGCAGAATTTGGACCCTCCACCTCTTGGACAGAGAAAATACACCATATCACTAGGCTACTGGTTCATGGGTGTTGCTCAACTATTATAAGTTTTAGACTTGCACTTGATTCCTACAACCTAAAAATATTTAATATTAAATCACAAAATTACAATATGAGTTCCCCTATTAATTAATTAGGTAATTAATTAAGTATTTTCCCCTTTCATTTGCACAATATCGACTGCACCTCTAATATTGATCTGGGTGCCTCAACATCTTTATCCTCTAGTGTATGCCCAACTAATCTTTGCATTTCTGATGCAAATGTTTCATTTAAAACCTGTCAATCAATTATCAATTCGTGTTAAGTTTCATTAATCAAACCCGTGAAAAAAGAAACCTTGGAAGGAAACGGGTCAAATGGGTTAAATATGTGTAACACTGTAACAGGTTGACCAAAATGTATTTTTACTTAAAAAAGTGTGTTCTTTTTACTGAAAAAATAATATCTATGTAATTATACTTGATACTAGTTTGTATAAAAGTAAATAATATTTGAGCATACATGTTTCATGTTAACTCAACCCGAAACCCCTTTTGACGCGTTACGCATAATCAGTTTTGATATGTTTAAGAAATGCGACATACAGAGAGTGCAACACGCGAGGCTTTACAAGTCCAATTCTCTTTTTTGTTCTCCAATACTTTCAGCACATCCTGTTTCATAGTAAGATGAAACAATTAAAAAATGAAAATAAAAACACCATATAAAATAAAATATAAAAAACAGCATGATGTTAGCTCATGGATCACCTGTCCCATTCGATCCCATAAAGTTCGACAAAAGATAACAAAGACATGATTTTCGAGAGAACCATGCAAATCACTAATCGTCTTTGTCAGAATATCCTTTAAAGGCTGCATTCTATTTCTTATATCGGAGTCACCAACGCTCTCCTTTGCTTCTTGGATTACCTTTTTCAGGTTTGTAGTATTTTGCAACTTTGTCTGTAATTAATAAAATAAATATAAAACTATTTAAGCACGGTTAATAAAAATTTCAGGTTGTAGCACCTCGAGCATCTTCTTCATTGAATTGAGGAACCAATCACGCATTTCGTACAACCAAACATTGGTGACCCGTGTTTGTAAAAAGGAACCAATGCGCGCTCGGTTCCAGGATTACAGACCCATTACAAATTACTTGAAAAAATTCAATGAGAGGGTTAATGCATAAAAAGGTAACAAGTTTGGTTGGATTCACGTTTCGAGAGACCATCGTTTTCACCCATAAAAAGGTTACCACGTACCAACTTTCAACCATCACCACGTCAGCAAAAAGTCAACTTCCACATCAATTCAATCAAAATATTTTGAAAATTTTCAGGGTATTTATTAATTTTTTTTTAAATTTCAAGGGTTTTTGTGAGTAACAATAAACAATGTTTTGAAAACCGGACCGAACTAGCTGGTCAGACCGGGACCGGTCCGGTTCACCCGATCGGACCGGTTTTGAGTCGAACCAGCCGGTTGGACCGGGATTTTGATTTAATTTTTTCAGTTTTACCCTATTTATTTTTATAATATTTTCGGCATAACCTGGATTTTACAACCGATCCGAGCGGTTCGACCGACCCGACCAGTGGACCGCTAAGGAGACCGGTTCGATGTCCGGTCTGGTTCTGAAAACATTGATAATAAACATGGTTGCCTAAACCGATTATGGAAATATTGCAGCAATGAATATGAACCAATTAACGGAAGTAGTGCATTGAATATGGTCAATCCTAAAAACTGAAAACTTCTCAAATAAACTCACATTTCCAGCAAGTTTCTCCACAGCTCCTTGCATATAATTTCTGAACTTTGTTCTCAAAGTTACAGTTACTTCACTCAAAAGTTCTCCTGGAACTGCATTTTCACTCTGTGAAATGCACGAAATGCGTGATTTAAACTGTTTTTCAATTTCAGGTTGTAGCACCTCGAGCATCTTCTTCATTGAATTAAAAAGAGTCCCAAGCTGAATAATAACAAAAAGGAAAATATCAAATAAAAAAAATCAAACTCTTTTATTCATAGGGATAATTAAACGGGTGAACGAACATCTAACCTCCTCGGGAAAACTGTATGGTAACGAATTTCCTTTTGCAAATCTTTGGACGTACTGTACTGCCTTAACCGGGATCGTGTTTTCCTTTAGTGTTGATAAAATGTCACTATACTTTTTCTCTAAAGTTCCCATAACTACCCTTTCGGTGTCGGCTATAACCTATCAGTAGCGATACAAAAATACATAAATAAACAAATAAGAATTCATACAAACATCTAAAACTGTTGATGATACCTTTTCCAAATCCAAAGTGTATTCAGGCCAATGAGAAACGATGACTTGATATTCACGCAATGTTTCCTCTAGTTTCTTGTACATGTCATCAACGAAAATAGATGTGGAAATTTGTGGTCCAACACCCTGTAGGACAAAAGAGTCGAATGGCATTGTGCAAATAGTGGTTAGAAAAATATGATAATTATCACGCTCTATGTTATCTAGCTGAATTATGTAAAAATTAGAGTTGTTAATTTTGACGTGTTTACTTAGGAAGGCTGAATGAGTCAAATAAAAAAGTTGGCTATAAAGAAAACTAAAAAATTCGCCCAAAGTGGATCCTTCATTCATGAAACATTCTAAATCATTTTACTCGGAAAGAAAGAGTAAAATGCCATCTTCGTCCCTAAGGTTTGGCCAGTTTTACGACTTTCGTCCAAAGGTTTGTTTTTCCGCATCTAGATCCAAAAGGTTTGAAATCTTGCCATTTTCATCCTACATGTTAACTCCATCCATTTTTCTCCGTTAAGTCAAGGGTATTTCCGTCTTTTTTGTTAACTTAAAGGGCAAATAGGTCTTTTTCACTTTCTGTACAAGCATTTAGCATAATATACAAGTGTTCAAAATACTCTTGCCAAAAAAACAAAAATAATTAAAAAGATGAAAATACCCCGACTTAACAAAGAAAAATGAATGGAGTTAACGAGCCGGATAAAAATAGCAAGATTTGAAACCTCTTGGATTTAGATGCGGAAAAACAAACCTTTGGACGAAAGTTGCAAAGCTGGCAGGGACGAAAATGGCATTTTACTCGGAAAAAAAAAGTATATTAGTATTGAAATCACATAAATTGTAATATTATGTCTCACACTATTATGTATTAATAAATTAAATTTTTTGGACTTTCTAGATCAACCCTGCCCGAACTAAAAACTACCCATTTGACTCGAACCCGTAACTCGTTACCCACCACGCCCATTTTCGCACATCTATAAAGGTAAGTACCAAACCTATGTACCTTATCAAGCTTGCAGGATTCAAGCAATTCAAGACGTTTATCGCGCATCAGGCGTGTGATGTGAATGTGGAACAATTCTTTGGCATCAACACCACCTTTGACAGGACTGCAAGTAAATTAAACAATATTCAAAACAACATTTCGGAACATCAAATATTTTCTATAGATACAAGAGAAAGAACATTTTATTACCTAATATTCCAGTAAGCAAGATCCTTCTGGAAATCACAAGTTGTGATAATTAGGTCTGTCACCGGAGGTGAGAGGCTAATAGGCGGGCATAAAGTAAGAAAACCGCGCATTCGATTGCAAAGCTCTAAACTATAAAGAGCTGAAGAAAGATTCGGTAGGTCTAAGAAGCTACAAGTAAAAAATAGAAGCCAGTTATTAATAAAAATGAATCCTAGAAAACATCAATCAAGCATCAAATGAAATAGAGTAAAATGCCATTTTCATCTCTGAGGTTTGGCCAGTTTTGCGACTTTCATCCAAAGGTTTGTTTTTCCGCATCTGGATCCAAAAGGTTTGAGATCTTGCCATTTTCATCCGGCTAGTTAACTCCATCCACTTTCTCCATTAAGTCAGGGGTCTTTTCGTCTTTTTTTAAACCTAACAAGCAATTCGATCTTTTTCAGGGGTATTCGGTCTTTTTACCATAAAGTGAAAAAGGCCGAATTGCCCTTTAAGTTAACAAAAAAGACGGAGCTAACGAGCCGGATGAAAAGGGCAAGATCTCAAACCTTTTGGATCCAGATGCGGAAAAACAAACCTTTGGACAAAAGTCGCAAAACTGGCCAAACCTCAGGGACGAAAATGGCATTTTACGTACGAAATATGAGTGAATGATGATCACATACCCGGGGAGAACATTCTGCTTATGTATCTTTGTGTCACTAACGATTTCATCTCTGATAGTTAAACAAAGAGACTTCATCTTCTGACAAGCATTTGAATAAACAATCTGGTCCATTGTTGACTTTTCGCCGCTACAGGAAACAAATTCACTGGTCTCCGCCAGGTGTCTTCCTAAAATCTTTCTTACAGCAGTCTGAACAGATTATAATCGTTACTCGTAAGAGAACGAAAAGGAGGGGTAAAGGAAGGAAAATTATATAATAGAATAACTGTTTAACTTTAATACCTGAAAATATTTACATAACTGCATTTGTGCTTCTGGAGTTTTTATGTCATGCAAAAGATTATATAGTTTCAAAGCAGGTTTCAGAGCAGGTGATATGAAGCCAGATGCAGGTGTAGGCTTATCTGTCAATCCTGACGGTGATTTTTCATCAAGTGATTTGTAGTTTTCGAAAACTAAGGCAATGATCTGTTCAATTTTGTCGGAAAGCCTCACCAGCATGCGATTCTGGACAATACGTTATAAATTTCATAATAGAGTCAACACCAATATAAATTAAAGAACAAAACATCAACATGTCATTAACAGTCCAGTGAGCCTAAATAAGGCTGTAAAGGAACCGGACGAACACGAACTAGGCCTTGTTCATGTTCAACGGTTCACGGACGCTTACCAAACGAGATTTCTTGTTCGTGTCGGTTCATTAAGGAAATGAACATGTTCATGACAGTTACCGAACGTAGACGAACACAAACAAATGTTTATGAACATAAATGAACACAAAGGAACGTTATATATTCTTCTAAAAATACAATCTGCATTTTTCATCAGAATATAACAGAGAATCCACCAATTAAATAAATAATTAACCTAATTACACAAAATTTATGAAGTTTATCAAGTTTTAACACAATCTGAAATTGGAAGGATCAAATGAGGGATGTAGGCGGAGGCGTATGGTATAAATATGGTTTCAAATTTTTAAAACTAAAGCCAATAAAATAAATATATAACACAAAAAAACCCTTTAAATAAATGAACACAAATGAACATAAATGAGCAAACATATATGAACACATTACCGAACGTTCACGAACATAAATGAACAAACACAGCCTCTACTCATGTTCGTTTGTTTAACTTACCGAACGAAATTCCTTCTTTGTGTTTGTTCATTTATTAAACGAACGGACATAAACGAACTTCCCGCTGAACGGTTCACAAACTGTTCGGTTCGTTTACAGTCCTAAGCCTAACAAAAGACATGAATGATCTCTCACCTCTTGGGAACTCAAAGTGCCCTTTACTTTGCATGCGATAACCGGAGACAATAAGTCATGTACCACATTTAGACAATCTGCAGTTGGTGTGGCCACATCCATAACGTACGAAAGGTATCTGGAAAAGCAACACGTATATTATATTTTTATAAGAAACAGACCAACCGTAATTACGATAACGATGGGTATAAATTTGATTTAAAAAGGCACCTTAGCTTAGCATATGCATCAGAAACTCCATAATAAGCAGCAAATTTAGTTACCAACCACTTCCACGGGCCATGAAGAAGCAAGTTTCTTTGCTTAAATTTTTGGACTTTCATTGCTGCTTCTAAGACCGAGTCGTATGCGATAGTTTCAGCAACAATACCACACTAGAAAAACAAAACAGATATAAACATTATTAGAACCATACAATTTTACTACAATCAAGCACATATTGCATGTCTAAAAAGTGACAAAATTCACTACAGTTGTTTTTAAGTAAAATGCCATTTTCATCCCTGAGGTTTAGCCAGTTGTGCGACTTTCGTCCAAAGGTTTGTTTCTCCGTATCTGGATCCAAAAGGTTTGAAATCTTGCCATTTTCATCCGGCTCGTTAACTCCATCCATTTTTCTTCGTTAAGTCAGAGGTATTTCCGTCTTTTTTGTTAACTTAAAGGACAATTCGGTCTTTTTCACTTCATGTACAAGCATTTCGCGTAATGTACAAGTATTCAAAAAACCGAAGTGCCCTTTAAGGTAACAAAATAGACAAAAATACCCCTGACTTAATGGAGAAAAGTGGATGGAGTTAAGAAGCTGGATGAAAATAGCAAGATTTCAAACCTTTTGGATCCAGATGCGGAAAAAACAAACCTTTGGACAAAAGTCGCAAAACTGGCCAAACCTCAGAGACGAAAAATGGCATTATACTCATTTTTTAAACTAACATCAGAAAAGTAGTTTCTTATTCATGTATAAACCTAAAAAAATGAAAAAAATGCGTATTTCTTTTACCTTTACATTGTTACTCTCATCAGTACCAGTTGAATAGTGTATGTTTAATTGTATTCTTCCAACAAGCTCATGCTCTGGTTCATGGTATATTGGGCACCAACGAAGCTTATCCCCCTGTAATTATATGTACTTTCTCAGACTTATTAAACAAATGTCTCTAGATAAAAAAAAATATAAGAATCGTCGTATTCAACCATACCAGATCATCTGCTATGTCTGCCATCTGAGCAACGGCGTGACCACAATACTTTCCTTTTGAATCGGTAATTTCAATAATCAAATCATCTCTCATGCCATCTGGCAAGCTGCATTTGATAATATAATTATTTAACTATACCGCATACTCGCATAGAGAAGTAGAGGTGGCAATTTTGACACATTTATGAATAGGTTGATTCGGGTTATGTTTTTATCTCTTAACGATTCAAGCGGAAAAAAAAACTATAAAGAAATGGGTCACGCAAATTGATACGCCCCAGAGTACAATTATAAAGCATAAATCCTCCTGGATAATTTTTATTTTAGAAAACTACTGTTTTGTTGAAATAATAAACTTTGTAACCATGATTGCCATGCCAAACAAAATATTTTAAATCTTTTATTTCAAATAGTGTTTCACGACAACCCAACCCAATCCGACCCCACCCGTACCGGAAAATCACATGTTTTGACCTAAACCTGTACACGGTACACCCGTTACCGAACCCACCCATTTTGCCACCTCTAACGAGAGAAGGTCAAGAAGATGCACGCACAATACATGGGTCTCACAAGATCCTGGCTGCATCCGTGTAACGTCACCGTCAGATGAACTTTTTAACCTCAAAGAACATAAATATGTTTCTGCATTGTCATAAAAAATGACTTGAAATAGGATTTAAAAACGAAATAAACTTCAAAACACGATTACATACCTTGTGCTGGTTCGGGAAGTGTTGGAGCATTATGCAAACTTGTTATACCTACTTTTAGGAGGCCTGCCATATCTCTCATATAATGTGTACCAAAATGCAAATAAGCCAAACTTTGGTGTGAAAGTGATCCTTTAGACGAAAATTTCGGTGCCACACGAACTTGTTTTAGCGCCTCCCATTCTGAATGAACCGTTGATTTCATCCCCGACAAACGGCGGTTAAACTTTTGCAGCTTCAATACAGGAGGGTTTTTTATTGAGGAAAAGGTGCAACCGTTGGGTGCATCCACCACCATTTTCACCTTTCTCACTGAATTACAACAAATTTAATATATAAAAAAAAAAGAAATCATAAATTTTATACTGTGATCTAAATGAAATTCATTGCGATGCAAGAAGATAAACTCATACAAGTTACCTTCAACTTTTAATTTTCCGAATGTTTTCTGGGGTTTTTTAAGAACTCCGTGAACGACTAATTCTGAAGCTCTTTTGCTCAATAACTCTGCTTCTGGTTGTAATAGTTTTTGGTCCAAACTATATCATAACAAAGTTGACATAAATCAAAATAGTAAATCACTGTTATTATTATTACAACCAAATGGTAAACTACTTACCAAAAAGCGGTTTGAAGGAGAGAACATTCCTTTTCTAGAAAGACACGAGCCTCGGAGCTGCCTTGGAAGAAATACTTAAGACACAACCGCACACATGCGTCATAGGAGATTACAGTACACCATGGTCCTTGCTCACTATAATCAGTTCACAGCATATATATAGTTATACAAATATTAACTAGAGTAAAGTGGCAAGTAATTTTCTATCATAAACTGAATTACAAAAAGCTATTAGATACCTTGCATGATATGCAGGAAGGCCAGCTGGCAAAGGATTGGAAGACACGTCAGCTTGCCTACAAAATAATAATAAATACCTTTAACTTATCACCAAAATTTATTCAAGACTATACATAAAGTATAAGAATATATCTTTACATACTTTGTCGATGGATCATAACATCTGTTTGCATCGTTAGAAGCAGGAGAACTGCCACCACGTGAGGGCTTCCAAAAATCTTGAGGTGCATTAGAGACTTTGGGACCCATTTATGCCTAAAATCAGCTAAAAAATCATTACTCTCACACCTCCTAGTAACCAATAATTCAATTTCAATTCGAAACTAAACAATCACACATTCACAACTTTAAATCACCAAAAAATTATCAAATATTTACCTCACAGACTTGCAGTAAACTTAAATCACCAAAAAATCATCATATATTTACTTGTAACCCTCAGCAGAACGAACAGATAAACACAAAACCAGTTTCAACTTTCAATAGACCTTGAAAAGTAAAAACACTCTCTACAATAAGATTCTCTATACAAACAAAGGTACAGATCTCCAAATTGAATGTTTCAGCATTTATAACTTACAACAACTCGCTAATCATGAATCACATGGCATTGAAGTAGATGAACAGAATTAACTTCCTAAATTAAGTTCAGATTAAAAAAATAACAACTACCGTAAACGTATCAAGCTATAAACGACGTATACACAAACCATTTCCAACCAAATCAGTTGATAATTCATACACACACGTACGAACAAAATCGATTGCAAGCATTATCATACCTACCAGAATCAAACTAACAAAAAGGAAAACAAACTTTACAACAACTTGTCATCATGAATCGAAGATGAATGAGATTAGTTACCTAAATTGAGTTCTGGTTAATAAATAATAACTATCATACCTACCAGAATCAAACTAACAAAAAGGAAAACAAACTTTACAACAACTTGCTCATCATGAATCGAAGATGAGTGAGATTAGTTACCTAAATTGAGCTCTGACTAATAAATAATAACTATCGTTAACAATTCAAGCGATAAATGCGGTACAGTCATACACACCTAACAATTTCCAAATAAATCATTTGCATAACTCAAACACACAGATATAAACAGAATCAAACTAACCAACACGAAAAGAAAACTTATAACAACTTGCTCATCAAGAATCACAGGTCATTCAAGAAGAAGAACGGAATCAGTCACCTAAATTGAGTTCTGATTAACAAACAATAACTATCGCTAACGATTTCATCGACAAATGCAACAAACTTAACGTTTTCCGAAGAGATTTAGACGAAAACACTGACGAATCAAATAAATTAGTTGCGTAAACACACAAATACGAACAAAATCGATTGCAAACATTATCATATCCACCAAAACCAAATCAAGGAACAGGAAAACGAAGAGACGGTGCGATTACCTACATTTATAAGCTATAACAACTCGCTAATCAAGAATCATACGGCATTGAAGAAGATGAACATAATTCAAGCGATAAATGACGTATAAACCTAAGGATTTGACAGTAAACACAGAAATATGAAGAAAATCGATTGCGAACATTATAATAACTAACCTAACGGAAACAAATTAGGAATATGATTACCTGCAAAGAAAGAATCTGATGAATGTTGAATGAGATCTTGCTTTGCTTGTTGATATGAAGAGAAAGGAAGCAAAATTGAAGACTGAGAATGAGAAGTGAGAGAGTGAGAAAGTGGTGAATAAAGGTGTCAATGGGTTGTCTTTATAATATTAATATTATTATTATTATTGTTATTTCTTGCTTTTTGTTGAGGAAATTTTATACTTTATTTCCCCTGATTCATGCAATTGGGAGGAAAAGTTGGTTTGAGAGGAGGACATTATTTATGGAATGGATAGTAATAATAATAGAGTAAGATTCGTATAAAGGTTACGAAAACGCTTCATAATGACATAAGAGATCTTTAATTAATGGGAAGATTTCTTTGTTTTTTTTATATAACTTGTTTTACTTTTTTTCTTATTGTTAACTTACTTATTAATGTATTATATATTATGTTCTAGAGTAACAATCAAATTAAAATGAGTTTTAACATACAAAATGGCATTAACATTAACATTAACATGGTAATTAGTGAAAAGATTTCTTAGTTTTTTAAATACTTATTTTACTTTTTTTCTTATTATTAAGTTACATATTAATGTCTTGTGATATACAGGGCCGTTCCTACGTTTTCGGAGGCCATAAGTGAACTACAAAGTGGATGCCCTTTTGTAAAATTATCTTTTTCAACATATTTAGTAACAAAACTCTCATTCTTTACCCGGGCTCGAGACATGCAATTAAAAACTAAAAAAATTATAATTGGCATAGTTAAAAAAAAATTAAGTTACATTTTTATAGATATAGCATATGTTTAAATAAAATTTATTTTTCTAGCTTTAATTGAGGCAAATCGTTTGATGAAATTATCGTAATCAAGTTCTTCTAAAAAACTTTTTCGATTGATATAATAGCTAAAGCTAATGATTGTAGGCCTTTCATTTTGGGTAATGGACTAATGGGCTATTTGAAATGCATGCCTTTTTAGTGGGTTGTTTTTTTTTTGGGTAAAGCCTTTTTAGTGGGTTGTTCAGTATAATAATTGAGTCTAGTATAAAGAAATCACACCAAATTTTGGAGACCTTTTAATTATGTAATTACTCTATTAGAATTACTCTACTAGAGTAAAAACACGATTTTTTTTAGATTCTGAGACTAAAATACATGCTTGATAAGATGGGAAAAAAATTCAAAAAAATAAATAAATAAAAAGAATTATCTCCTTTACTTCACATGTTAAGACTCATCTGTATCGGAACATAACCCTTATGATCTAAACCATTTTTATATTATATTCTTAGTTCTTAGTTACTATCAATCGGAAGTGTCAGTGTGTACCACCACTTACCGGACACCATGTCAAGCAATCCCCCTCTCAAAATCGAAAAACACCTCCCTACACCAAAATCATACATTCAACTCATACGAGTCTCAAACAAGAGTCCATGCTTTAGGCCTTCGGGATAAGGGTTTGGTCATAAGGAGTAATAAGATTTGTCTTTAACGTTTTCGATTTGTGCATTCCAAGTTTCATAGCACCTGAAGTTTATAATTACCATTCATTCACTGATTTACAAATTTGTATTTATCTTTGTGGTTTAGTGCTATACAATTAAGTTAATTAGGATTTTATTGCTACGAGTTTGTTTGTAAGGTAATTAAAACTTGCTCATGTTAAATCCAGTAATGATTATTGCAACAAGTTAGTTTATCAATGAACACATTAGAACCACACTGAAATCAACATTTGTTGCAAAAATACACAATTGGACACACATTAACATAAACTTATAAATACACATCGATGAACACATTAGAACCACATTGAAATCAAACAACGAACCACACGCTCCCTTAAATCATCTATTACAAACATATCCTTGATATTGTTAGTGTAACACCCCTTTTATCCAACACTAGCCACTTCAAACAACACCACACAACCTTTTAAATTTAATATTATGTTGATGCCAAATACAATTAACTTAGTTTTATCTTTCGTTTACATAAACAAAATACCAACAAAACCACCCCATCCCCTCTTCTTTGCCGTCCCCTAGTTTGGAGTTGGCCTGAATCTGCATCTTTTAGGAATATCTTAGTTCCAGGATAATGCTAAAATAAATAATCAAAACGCAACATATTATTCCAAAGAAGGTATCTAACAAGGAGCTAGATACCGAAAAACATACAAAACCATACACCAGTGTTATCAGAATTGTATTTCGACCATCTAATGTCTGGATTACATGAAATCAATATTGTGATAATATGTGAAACAATAACTTAAGTGTAAGGCAATAATCCAAGTAAAATCAGAGAAGAAATTGTAAGAAAAGTTGTAAGTTGTTATTAATCATATTTCCATTATGTTTCAAAATTTATAATTAGTTGGAACTGTTTAACCAATTTTTGACACCTTTTTTTTATTTTTATTTTCTTTTGGTAGAAAGAGTTATAACTATACTCCTGGGATTATAACTATAAATGAATGAGTTCAAACTGAGAAAATGATAGTTAAATCAACAAAGACAAGAATAAAGAAAAAAAAATGTTCTAAGTTTGCTATAGAGTTAATTACTGTTTTCGTCCTTGTGCTTTGTCAAAAATCACTATTTCAGTCCATTAGTTAAAAAATTGCAATTTTAGTCCCTGTGGTTTCACTTTCGTAACCATTTCAGTCCTTGTGGTTTCACTTTCGTAACCATTTCAATCCATTTATGCAGTTAGTACAGGGACTTAAATGGTTACGTGGTGGACTGAAATGGTTACGAAATTGAAACCACAGAGACTGAAATCGCAATGTTTAAACTAATGGACTGAAATAGTGATTTTTGATAAACCACAGGGACAAAAACAGTAATTAACTCTTTGCTATATAATAAAAGTAATAAAACAAAAATTTATTATTTTAAATGAAGCAAGGCCCAACTTGTTTGCATTATTGAAGCCGATAAATCAACGGTGTAAGATGACTTATCACGTGAAATTCTTTTACGTGTAAACTAAGTAACATGTAATTTTTTTAAGAGTTTTAATTTAGTTAATTAAAATTATTTTAACGATAAATCGCTACCTTAAATCAAATAGTTCTTATTTTTTCATACCGATCACCTTTAAATATTCTGCATTATTTTAACATACGAATCATTTACTTTCAGATATTATTAGAAAAAACCTTAATATCACGTACGGTTAGACACAAATTTTTCAGATTTTATTTTATCTATGAAGATATAATTTGTCAATTACCATAAATTAATTTCTCTGTTCATTCTAGTTAGTTATTATTCTTTACTAGTTTTATGTCTTAGTCGCGTTGCAGGGTGCAAGGCAAAATATTTCTCAATCATTTAAAACAAAACACTACCATAGTTTTGCTAGAAAAAAAAAAAAAAAACTAAAACGATGGCAAGACTGTATAGACTAATGAAGGAGCGCTAGCAAATAAAAATGATATCGAGTCAACCAATTAAAAGGAAACACTACCATAGGTTTGCTAAAAAAACAATGTCAAGACTGTAATTTTGAATTGTCATAATTTTGACTGGGAGTAAGATCGTAATTTGTCAAAAGCTACAATGATAGCAAGACTGTAATATTGAATTGGGGGCAAAATAGTAATTTAGAATGAGATAAAATCGTAATTTACCAAAAACTATAGCGATGACAAAACCGTAAGTTTGAACTAAGGGGCAAAATCGTTATTTGGAATTGGGGGCAAAAACGAAATTTTGAACTGGGGTAAAATCCTAATTTGTACGGGTCAATAAAGAAGTGCCAGACAACTGCCTGACACTATTCCCCATGGAGGTAAATCGTAATTTTTCGAAAGCTACAGCGATGACAATACCATAATTTTGAGCTGAGGGCAAAATCGTTATTTTGAACTGGGGTCAAAAACGTAATTCTAAACTAGGGTAAAATCGTAATTTGTACGACCCAATGAGGAAGTGTCAGGCATATGTTTGGCACTATTCCCCCTCATGGCTTTTAATATATACATATATATATATACATATATATATATATACACACAACTACACTGATGGCAAAACTGTAATTTTGAACTGGAAGAAAAGCGTAATTCCGAACTGGAGGCAAAAGCGTAATTTTGAACTGAGGCAAAATCGTAATTCTGAACTGGGGGTAAAATCATAAATTGTTCGGGCCATAAATATATATACAACTACATCGATGGCAAGACTGTAATTTTGAACTTGAGACAAAAATGTAATTCTGAACTATGGGTAAAATCGTAAATTGTTCACATCAGTAAGAAAGCTGCCTAGCACTATTCCCTTCCATCGCCTTTAAATATATACACAATACAATTATAAAGCATTAAACACAAAATAAATTAAAAGTTTAATCCATTTAAAAAAACCAGTTTATTTGTTTATAAAAAAAGTGAAATGGGGTAAAAGAATAAACTATAGAAAAAGCTTTATCGTCTGAGTTCATTTTAAAAAAGAAAAGTAAAGAAAATATGACATTATTTTTTCTTTCAAAACTTTCTTTTCACTTTTAGATGGAACCGGAGGAAGAAATGAAAAGGATCGGAGGCGCGGAGTTCTATGTAGCCGGTCCCATGTTGACCGATCCACTCGGGTTCATAATATCACAAAGAAAGACTACAGGAAAAACCAAGGTTGGAGAACTCGCAAGTCGCTAGCGGGTCGGTGAGGTAGAGACTAGCGACTACTCGGGATTAATCGGATCGGACTTTTTATGTATAATTTAAAGTTTTTATACATATATACATATATTTTTATACGTAATTTTTTTAAGTGGACAAGTTTTGACCGGAATCTGGGAGGTTTTGGCCGGAATATGTGTTTTTTTCCGATTTTTCTGATTTTTTCCGATTTTTTTTGTTTTTTCCCGATTTTTCCCAACCGACTAGTCGCGATTAGGGCCGACTAGGCCGACTAGCGATTTTTTTACTGATTAGCTGAAAATTACTCAGTTGATGGGCGACTAGCGACTAGTCAGCGATTAATCGCCGGCTAGTCGCGATTTTTGCAACCATGAGAAAAACTACAATAGAAACTCTATAAAATAATACACTTGGGACCACCAAAATTTATTAATTAAAAGAGTTATTAATTAATCGATAAATTAAGAATTATTAATTTATATATTAATTAATATTTTATTAATTTATAGTAGAATACTTAGTTTACAAACACCTTTCAAGCTTCCACTTAATTATTGTATACAATGCATGTATATCAAATGAACGGCCCAATTTGAAAGAAACCTTCAATCTCCCACCTTATTATGCTTCTTGTGTTCAGTATCACTTTATGGACATTAAAAATATTTTCTATATAAATACAAGATCAAAATAGGTTAACACAAACAAATCATACACACAACATGGCTTCCTATCTTAAAGGTGTGAAAAAAACAACAATGACAGACGAGATTCGAAGAGCATTATGCAAGCACAACAAGGATAATCCAAGTCTCACTCAAAAGCAATTGCAAGAATGGGTTCATAGTAACTATGGTTTGCAGGTGAGTCAAGCGACAATATCGAATACAATTAAGCGGTCTTTAGAGTATCTCTCACTTGCTCCCGAAAGAGAAAGAGGCGATGTTAAGCGACACAAACCGGCAAAATTTCCTGACCTAGAAAAATCTCTCTATGAATTGATTCTTCAATATCAAGAACATGTGAATATGACAGGTGAACTAATCATCGAGAAGGCGAAAAAGTTCATGAAAGATATGTATCCAGTGGAGACTCCAGACTATACTTTTTCTATTGGTTGGCTTGGAAGGTTCAAAGCAAGATATGGAATTAAAAATTTCCGGCGTTTTGGAGAGAGTGGATCTGTTGAAATGGAGGGCATCGAGGACAAATTAAAATCCATAAGAGACAAAGTTGATAAGTTTGAAATGAAAGACATCTTTAATATGGATGAAACATGTTTGTTTTTTTATTATTTTATTTTATATTTTGTACTTTAGTGATGTAATTATTTACATGTTTTGATCTTAAACAGGTTTGTTTTTTAGACTTCAACCGGATCATTCCCTTGCAACAATGCAGCTTGAAGGGAAAAAACAAGACAAGGAAAGACTAACTGTTGCTATTTGCTGTAATGAGGACGGTTCGGAAAAACTTCCTTTATGGATTATTGGGAAATATGCTAAACCAAGGTGCTTCAAGAATGTAAACTTGAACAGTCTGAACTGTGAGTACCGTGCTAACAAACGAGCTTGGATGACTGGTGTGTTATTTGAAGAATATGTTCGCCAACTTGATAAAAAAATGGTTGGAAGAAAAATTCTCTTGATTGTGGATAATTGCCCTGCTCATCCAAAAATTATTGAAGGATTACGAAATGTTGAATTATTTTTTTTGCCACCAAACACAACTTCAAAAATTCAACCTTGGGATGTGGGGATCATACGAGCTTTTAAGATGCATTATCGTCGTCGATTTTATAGAAGTCTTTTGGAGGGTTATGAATTAGGGGTTCCAAATCCAGCAAAAATAAATGTATTAGATGCAATGAATCTTGCAATTTCAGCATGGACTATGGATGTTCGTGCAAATACAATTGCGAACTGCTTTCGTCATTGTAAACTTCGATCAACAGATAACATGACTTTTGAGAACTCAGATGAAGGTGGTGAAAGCACTCAAGAACTCCAGAATTTGATCAAAGAGTTGGGTTATCGCAATGCAATGGATGTCGAAGATGTTCTGACTCACCCAGAAGAAAATGTAGTTGCACAGTTGTTGACTAATGAAGAAATTATTGAAAGCGTTATTGGAATTAATAAAGATGATATCGATGAAGATGATGATGAAAGTTCTACAATGGAGCCCCCTTCGCGAAACGAAGCTATTAAAGCGGCAATCACATTGAACAATTTCTTGTTGAGCTATGAGAAAACAACACCAGAAGTTCTTACCATGCTAAGGAAAATTAGAGACGAGATTCAAAGGGAAATTGATTTCAACAAAAAACAAAAGACAATTGAGTCATTTTTCAAGAAACCTTCATAAATCATTCATGTAATATGCTATATATAAGGAATTATTAATTTATATTTTATATGGGGTCTAAAGAAATGATCAAAAATGTATTATCTTATAATTTTAGCGAATTATTAATTTAGCACCCTATCCCCGAGTCGGGACCGGCAAAAAATATTATCTTAGAGAGTTTATTAAATAATCGAGTATTAATTTATCGAGTTTCTACTGTAGAAACAAATATAATCAGATTTTTGGTTTAGTAACTCCTTTAAAAGGTTGGCCGTATTCAATAGAACTGATTTAATTATAAGAGGTGTGTTTAAGTTGTGACCACTTGACCTGTCTTGCCCGTTTAACTCATCTTTTTACAACTCATAATCCTGATTAATACATTACTTTACAACTTGATTATTATTATTATTATTATTTAGAGTTAATTACTTAATGATCCATGTGCTTTACTCATTGTCGAATCCAAGGTCCGTACTGCGGGCGTTACTAACCTTAAATTCAGCGGGTCTGGTTCAGATTCCTCATCTCGCCGTTGTGATGACGGTTCCTCTTGCGGATCCCAAGTCTCAAGCTGCAGCCACATGAAAATCTAGCTAGAGGGCCTGGGGGGTTTGCCCCGAGGGCACTATGACGCTCAGGTCAGCATCAGGTATGGCAATCATAGTTATCCATGTAACTTAGAGATATGGAGCATAAGTATCTGTTGTAAGAAAAGAGAGGAATAGAGAGCCTCAAGTTGAGGGGAGGTTAACCTCGTCATCTCAAGAAGAGAAACTTTCTTTTTATAACAAGATTCTTGGGCTATAACCTTAATAGGCTGGCGTAAGAATGATTGATTATAGTTAAGGTCTTGTTTTACAGGTTGTTCCAAAATATCGAAGGTGCAAATTTGAACATCTGCATAGTAGCTTTGCATACTCAATTGCACAGTATAATTCTCCACCTAAGCTCTTTGAGCGATTAAATGAAGTTTGGGTGGATGTTGATGTTGATGGTTGTGAGTCTTCTTCCCTGATTGTGAAACGAGATGGTGGTCAACGAGATAGATGAGAAAGGGATGGGGGTAGTGTTGCCGAACAAAAGGCTGGTGTTGTGCAAACAACACCGGAACAATTTGATTTTGAAACCTTAAAATTATTTTGTTTTTATAATTAACGGTCAATAAATAATTTCACACGCACTTAACTAACAATTTAACAATTTAACGCCGTCCACCTTTAGAGATCACAAATGCTAGAAAATCTATACAATAGATATTTGGAGGGGGGGGGGGGGGGGGGGGGGGTTGTGCAACATCAAACCCATGCGAACCACACGGACCATTCGAGTAATTAACACAACTATTTTTGACATGGATCAGTTGACATGTTTAACACCTCATTTTTAAGTAATACGGCTTTAAGTGTGTGTGGATTAAGATTGAAGTATCGACACAAATAATAATATGGGTCATGTTTGTGTTGAATAATTTAACCGGTCAACCTGCAACACGCAACCAAACACAATTGATGCCTCTAATCAGTGGTTAAGAAAAAACCAACTTTATATGAATCAAAATTTCAATACTAGAAACTACTAGCGGCAAAGCTGTCAGGTCAGGTAATTTAATATGTCAAAACAACTTAAGGCCAAAACAAACACCTTAAATCAAACCAAATGGGTTATGGGCAAAAGAAGGTTCACCCACTATTAGAGGTAGAAGCGGTGGTGGCAATGGTTGAGGTGGTAGTTGTGCCGGAGACACCTTTGTCGTGGTGGTGGCACCCACGATGGTGACGGTAGGCGTCAATCGCGGTGAGTCACAGAAGATTCATGTTCACCCACTATATTATTTTTCATAACGACGCCTGCTTTACCACCACATAGCAGTAAAGACAGCCACTCCCAACTGTTATGGGTGGTAAAGCAAGGGTACACTTCTATGATGACTCTTGAGAAAAATCGATACCGACCCAAGTTGGCCCAGAAAATCCCATTACACCCAAATTGTCACATGCTGCCAGGTAAATTTGAAACTAAACAATGTACTCAGATCCCCAAACTAGAAAGCACATTCTTTAACATGCTATTAAAGGCACACACAACAAATGTGTTCTAAGTGAAGGCAAGGAAATAGAGTGACAGTTAAACCATAAGCAAATCCAACATTTTATTGCATAGGATAAAGCTAAAGGCAAAACAATTCTGGTTCAACTGTATTGGGCAACACTTGGTGCAACTAAAAGTCAAAGAAAGTCCACCATAAAACTTAATTTAATGGAAACATATGCCAAAAAAACAGTAATAACTGAACAAAAGAGATTAATAAAAGTGATTCAAGAATCATAACTCTCTACCAGTAACAGAGGCCGGAAAAATAGCATTTTGCATAATTTCTAGTAAAAATAAAATAACGTTACGAGACCCGCAAATGTCTAAACGCTCTAGAAAAACGGGTATCTTGACTCTGAAAAATCATGGATTAACAGAGGTACAGTGTAAACCTCCGCAAAGGGCTACAGACATATATATACAAGTTAATACCAAACAAGGTTGGATTTCGATCTACCTGATGGTGACAAACTTGTTGGTACCATGTTTTGCCCAGTGAGCCCTCAAGTCAATTGCATTAGCAAAATTATAGCCTTCGGATGCAAGTTTCTCCAGAACCTTCTTAAACGCACCTTGACTCATCTTCCTACCAGCAATCCGAGCCCCGCGACGTTTGGTGCTCATCGGAAGTGGATACATTGATATGGTGGTTGTGCAACAAGCCGACTGCCACCCGCCGCAGCCCCATCTGTAACACTGTTGTGGGACCCCGGTGCATGAGCAAACAGGTATCGGGATACCGGAAATGTCCATATCAATTCCGTTAATCACCACATCCATACTTCTCTTCATTGACTTTGACCGTTGACCAGAGGTATTCCCGATTTGTTTTGGTAAAGGTGGTGCTGGTGCTTTCTTTGGCTTCTTAGCTCTTGGCGGTTTAGGTGTAGTCAATGCCGCCGCTGTTCTTTTCAACTGACTACCGTCAGAGCCGCTATTGTCACCGCCGCCGCCGCCACCCCCACCGACGCCCGTTGCGTAATCATCTAGAATCATCTCCTTTGAACAATCGACTGGCTGCATCATGTGCATCGATTGGGAAGCTGAATTATCAGGAATAACTGAAAAATTATGGTTTCCGGGTAACATACTAAGGATTCTTTCTCGTTGTATCCAACCGTCCCTCGAATAGTGCATTGGAACGGGTGGTTCTGGAACCATTGAATTGCGAGGGTGGTGGTAAGACAGCCCGTTAGGGTTCATTATGAACGGGTTTTCCCGTGAAGATGATAAAGGTTTGACGTCTCTGGGGTCAATTATAGGAGACATCAGTTGCAAACCAAGGTGTTCCTTAAATGAAGGTGGTTCATAATAGCCCCAATTTCGCATATTCAATCCATCATCGTCCATCTGAAACTACAATGCAGGCAGAAAAAAACACACCATACAGATTATATCTTCCACATATTTCAAAATAACCTCATAATAATATTCAATATCTAAATAACTAGCAACTGTTAGGCTCCCCAAATCATCAACAGAAACGTAAATTTCTTTTAGATTCAATATCGGCGTGTCGATACAATAACTAAACCTAATCAAAGAGATTTGCAATAACAGATTGAATACCGAAGACCTTTTCATTTAAACAGATGCTAACACGTCAAATAATTCAATTAAATCCAACTTGACGACAAAAAGTCCCAATTTTTAATATTCAGTCAATCTGAAACGACAAAAACAAATGCAGGCAGAAAGACACACCATACAGATTAAATCTTTTGCATATTCACATAACATCATTCAATCTCTAAGCTAGTTCGGCTCCCTAAATTATCAACAGAAAAGTAAATTTCTTTACATTTCAATATCAACATGTCAATACAATAACAAAACCTAATCAGCGCGATTTGAATAATAAGGCGAATGTAGAAAATTTGTGCAATTAAACACATGCTAACACGTCAAATTATCCAAATAAACAAAATTTGACAACAAAATAGCCCTAATTTCTCATATTCAATCCATCATCATCCATCTAAAACTCCAAATGCAGGCAACAGATTACATCTTTTACATATTTCAACATAACCTCATAACAACATTCAATCTCTCCCCAATCATCAACAGAAAAGTAAAATTCTTTTCAATTCAATAACATGTCGATGCAACAACAAAGCCTAATCAAATCAACAGATCAAACATCGAAGATTTGTGCATTTAAACACGTGCTAACACATCAATTTATCCAATTAATCCTAATTCAACAACAAAAAGCCCTAATTTCGCCGTCTACGTAACAGATCTAACATAAACGGTGACAAAACAAACAGATACTCGTTAGAACTCTAGATCCGTATTCAATGTCTGATTAAAATGCGTTAAACAACACATGAAGAGCCAAATTTGTAATAAACAGATCTAAATTAGATGAATTTTTGGTATCAATTTGTCGGTGATATAAAGTACAATATATGTGTTACATCAAGGGGCAAACATTCTTTGAGGATAGAGAGAGAGAGAGAGAGAGAGATGTAACAGGGAGAGAGAGAGAGAGAGAGAGAGCTTACTTGTGTTGGTGAAAATGGACTTTTTAGGGTTTGTAGAGAGAGAAAGCAGATGAGAGAGGAGAGAGAAAGAGAAGTTTGTATGAAAAAGAATTTTTCAGTTTGATATTTAAATAAACCGAATCTAGTGTTGTGTTGATTCTTTACTCCCACCGAACCCTAATCCGGCCCGTTTACGTTAATATGGGTTATGGGCTACCCCACTTTCTGAAGTAAAAACATTTGTTAAAACTAGGGGTGTCCAAACTCCAAACTGTTCGGTGCTCGAAGATCGTTCGACGATCGTTTGAAAAAGCTCGGAAATTTGCTCGTTCGCTTCCTTGCTCGGTTAAAACCGAACCGAGCAGCTCGGTTCGGTTTAAAAACGAACCGAGCACGAGCATAGGTACGCTCGCTCGTCGCTCGTTCGGTTTCGATCGAATTTATTATATATATATATATTATTAAATATATATCCTGCCCCTAGAATCATCACGTCTTCATATCTTCAGTTCAACGCGTGTTTTGAAAGTTATTTTGCATTTTAGATGTTCTTAAACATTAAACATTTGGATGACATTTTGTGTTTATTTTTGTGGGACTTTTTATGTTTGTATTTTGTTAAATTGTTAAAGTGTGTGTTAGACATATAAGTTGGTGAATTTTGGTGAATGAATGGTTGCGTAGGAATGCTAAATAAAACTGAGCAAAAGCGAACCGAACCGAACCGAGCGGCTCGGTTCTAAACCGAACCGAGCACGAGCATAAGATTTCCGCTCGATTTCCTAAATCCGAACCGAACCGAGCGGCTCGGTTTCAAACCGAACCGAGCACGAGCAGACCTCCGTTCGGTTCGGTTCGGCTCATGAACACCCCTAGTTAAAACTCACCCGCCTTCGTTCCCCTTGTAGGATGACCTCGGCATTTCTAACGTCTCAAGGCTAGTTACTCGCACTTTTTTGAAGCTTTTGTAAACCGTGAGTATACATAACACTCTTTCCGTTTTTACACTTTTGGGTACAATATATATTACCATATTAAAACTCCCACAAACACACATATCCACATACTTTATTCATACAAACGAATCCAATATACATGCTTTATACAGTTATATTTTAGGAATACATACATGCTAGAAAGTCATTCTTGCACTATACTTTGTCATTTAACATGTATAGCACTATAGGAGTAGCACACCGCCCGTTGATGGGTCTATGTTAAGAACGACAATCTTACAAACGGCCTTGTTGTTGCGACGACAAGATTAAGCTGGTGGAATCTTTGGGTTGACACATATGTGATGCATGCTAGTTCATGTTATGTTTATGCCTTAGTATACGTTTGCCATGTGGATCTCGTTAAATTCTTTTATACTTATGTTGGTACACCAAACTTGTAGGCTCACCAATGCACTTTTGTGTTGACATGTTACTTTAATATATATGTATAGGGCTTGGCTATACAAGAAACCCTATCTTTTTTAAGAAACCTTGGAAACCCAATGTGAGCCATTGATTGTCTCTCATCACACTTGATCAATGACTCTCATAATTTTGGTAACAATTAGATTTAAAAGAAATGTAATAATACACATTAGTCAACTGAAAAGGGCATTTTGGGTAGAACATTTCCTTCTCTCTCCACTGTTTAGTCCCATCATCTCTCTTTAATGCAATGATCTTTCTCTCTCTTCATATCTAATTCAAAATCACAATCCCTCTCTCTAAAATCACAGATTTCATCTTCTCCTCTTCAAAATCACAATCCCTCTCTCTAAAATCACAGATTTCATCTTCTCCTCCCCGAATCAAAACCCTAGCCCCCATGACTTTCCCTTCTCTCTACACAACACTTACAACCTGCAAGCCTAGAGAGAGAGTGAGAGCCGTGAGAGAGAGTACCAGAGAAATCGAAAGAGAAAGAGAGGTCCAGAGAAATCGAAAGAGAGAGAGAAAACAGGTGGGTTTCCAGCCACCCACGGCAGCAGCAGCGCTGTGGCGGTGGTGTTGTTGACCGTTATGGTTGGGGCAGGGGAATGAGTGAGGCATGATGGTGGTTGCAGATCTGGTGGTTGGTGGAAGGTGGTGACTGGTTCATTCTAGGGTGTTGGTGGTTGATAGCGGCGACAGTGGGTGGTTGTAGAAGGTGGTGGAGGGTGGGTGGTTGGTGGTGCTGGATGGTGACGAGATTGTTCAAAATTGAAAAGGGGGTTTTCGTGTGTTGGATGGTGTCACACCCCGATTTCCACGTGTCAACAGTGGGCCCGGTAGGGGAGTATCGTGACGTAGTTGGTAACATCATGGTCAAACAACACAATATATAAATGCACAGCGGAAGACAAAAGATAAATATATTACATTCCGAATATAAAGTAATATCAAAGTATTACAACGGAAAGTAAAGGATCCACAGGCGGATCAATAAAAGAAAAGAAAACTGTTCAACAGACTTCAGGCATCTAGAACTTGCAAGATTCCTTATTAACGCCCTGAGCTTCCAGCAAATTTCGTTCAGTACCTGTCACTTAACCTTTTTGGAAAATACGTCAGTTTACACTGGTAAATACAATTAACTGACTCATTTTGGAAAAAGAGTTTGAAAAGTGATTCGAGTGCAAACGGCACAAAATATCTTGACACATTGATTAAAATGCACAGAGGCAAAATTAATCTTTTATAACTTAGGACAATTTTATTAATAAAAATCTTGTATCCGATTTACATGGTTGTCCAACATTTAGGGCCGGTGATTATACAATACAAGCCGGACAAGATTAATCGACACACCACAAATATAATCTCACAAGAAGACACCCTTACGAGTGAGTATACGTTATACATATGCAACAAGAGGTGTTTTGTCTACACCTTGTGCTTACGTCGTGGCCATTCACTTTTTAAAATGAGCCAAGGATATCCAGGACACGGTCATTAACCCCCAATGTTATTTGTTATCAATCAATACAGATTAAAACGGGATTATGCAATTTAATCATCTCCGATTAAAAGGTTTCTACACCCGACCAAGCGGTATTTTTATAATACCGTATCCCAAGCCCGTATAAGGGAAAATAAGTTAAAAGTATTTACCTGAGCTAGCAATGCAATTTATACTCAGCCGTATATTCTAATCAGCAAGCACAAGTACTTCTACTGGGGCTCTCAATCTGGAACGAAGGTTTTATTAACCTATTAGATTACTAACGGGTCTTATTTAAGTCGTAACTTAGACCGGTTAGTTTTAAGGAAGGTTTACGGTTCAAACGCATGATTAAGCGAAGACCGGAATAGAATGTGATTTAGACCTGACAAGTTTGAAGACTTGTATAATATGGATAAACTAAACACATTCTGGATTTTGAGATAAAAAGGATAAGGTTTGACCCGTTTCGGCTAATTTATGCAAACTAGTTACATAAGCCGAACCGAACGCGCCAGAGGCGTAACGGGTAACCATATGGGTCCTAAACAGGTTTCCTAAGTTAATTATGCCTCAAATATGTTGTGACATCAGTAAGATGTCTTTCATTATGCCCGAAACGTTTTTAAAAACAAACTAGGCCCCGTAGGGGTAGTTTGGTCATTTAAAAGGTTATAAAAGAGTTTAAGTATTTACCTAAGTTACAGGTCTGATATAATCAGCAAAAATACTTATTTTGGTAAGTTATAACAGTAGGATAAAGTATATATGTGAATTTACCAATTATAACCAAACTATGCCCCGTAGGGGTATTTCGGTAATTTCACATAAGCCGAAAAGCTCAAGACCGAAGTCTGAGTTTATCAACCTTTGCTTACTGTTAAATTATTATAATTTGCCTAAAATATCAGTAGGTATCAACCCGGATATGTTTAAAATAGTTTTAATACATACTATGCGTTAAAAACGCTTAATAAGGCGATTAGAAGCCATTTACGGGTTCGATACATAAAGCTGATATTTTTATCATTCCAGAAGGCTTAAAATAATTTATTTAACATATCTAATCAGTAGCAAAAGGTTTGGAGTCGTTTAGATATGTAAAACTCATTTTATGGCCCGTTAGGGCAAAACCGACAATTACCGGATTAAGCCTACGACAACTAGTTATGCTCAGCCTAAAATTAATTAAAAATCTTTAAAAATCCCAAAATAATATATTACATCAGTGGGTAATAAGTTTGATATCAAAAAGTAGGTTTAACTAGGCTATACGCTAATTATGCCGTTTAATTAACATAAAGCTTTAAATTTGCGATAACGAGCATAACTCTTAATCTACACCTCAAACTGATGTCAAACTTTGCATACAAGTTTATATATCAGTAACTAAGGTTTCTACACTTTTACATTTTCATAAATCACGTTTTAAGGTAATAAGGGCATAATGGTCAACATATGAGCAATTAACGGAATCATGCGTATTAATCGGTTAACTAATGAACCATGGTGTATAATCATAGAGGGTTATACCAGCATGTAACCTGGTCCAAATGAAGCTCTTAGGTATTTCTAAAATATACCAAAACGGGTCAGAACTGAAGTCAAAGCAAAAGTCAAAGCTTTACGACTTTCGGTTCCGAACCGGGTCTAAACAGGAAATTGTCGGGTTGAACATGTTTAGACATGTTATTACACTAATTACTAAGTTATAATAATGATCAAACAGGTTGCACGCCATCTATATTGCTAATTATGCGTTTTATGCTTCTGTTGACTTTTTCGGATTAAGTTTGACCCGACAAACGATCTAGTTAGGATGGGAATCAGTGGGTGCCCTTTTAAGGGTTTATTGCCCACATAATTACCAACTTATAACTACCTTTGATTCGACTAATCACTGGACCATTAGTGATTAATCTTAAAGTCAACCGTTAATTACGACGGTTTGACTTCTAAGCTATAACTAAGCTAAAACTTAATTTAGAAAGGATTAGCAAACTTACTGAAGTCCTAAGCTTGATTAGGAAGGACTTGGGTCTGCTTTGAAGCTCCAGAAGGCTCCTCAATTGCAGAACGAAGGTGTGATCACAATGGTAGCACATGAAGCCTTTATATAGTGATCAAGAACACCATAAAATGTTGACACCTAGGTCTATAGCTTACCACAACTGATCAACATGTGTTCCTAGTGTTTAGGGGTGCCTAGGGGTCGCCCATGAAGTGAAACAAATGATTAAAAATCAGTTCCAAGGCTGAACAGCCAATTTTTACGAGTTTCTGCATCTGGGCCATAGCTTACGGACCTCAAGGTCCCCAATGTTGAGGTCCTCAAGGCTGTCATCAGGGCAAAAATCACTTTTTCAGTTTGCATCCTTGGCTCTTGGTCCTCCGAAAGGTCAATCCACCTTTGTTTCTTGCATTTTGAGCCCCTCAACTTGACTTATAAGGCTTCAAGTCTTATACCTACTTTGTTAAGCCCTTGGTTTACTTGGTTATCACCCGAAAAGCCATAACTTTCAACGTTTACGCTTTAACCCCTTGCATACGAATTTGCTCATAACTTTCTCATACGATAACGAAACTTTATGAAATTTTAATCGTGCATTCTAGTGAGCATAATTAACTGTTACAAAGCTTCGGGTTTGCTAAAAGGTCACTCAGAGGTATAACTTAAACATGTTGACACATTTAACCCCTGTAGTTTGTAATCTTTCACTTTTATTCACAATTAGCTTTGTATGATCCATGATTTATTCGTTTGAAGGTATGAGCATCATGTAGGGTTAATGTAAAGTATATTTATCCTTCGTTGACATTTTGAACCCTTATATTCACATACTTTCCATGTTTGTCAACTTTAGTCCCTCTAGAGCATTCTTTCACACGTTCAAACCTATGACACGTGTCAACACATTATAGGACGTGAATTTTCGAGGTGTTACATCCTCACCCCCTTAAAATAAATCTCGACCTCGAGATTTTCTTAAAGTAAAGGAAGTATTTTCTGCCTTATATTGGCAACTTACAGATGATTAGGAATTTGTATGATCTTGTTTGTTGTTTCCAATTCAACTTTCAGATCCTGAATATTGGACTCACCAATCTATTGTCCAAACAATAGATGTTTAACTTTCAATCTATACAAGGTTTCCTAGGGAGCAGCCTTGATGCTTATATATCAACTATTATAGAAAAGCTTCTCTTGAGATGGTTAGTCCAACCACTGCTTAACTAATTTTAAGGAGTAGCTAATCTTTACAGTTAGTCGAACAAATCGACGATTCCTTGGTAGTTGATGGCGATTCTCAATCGGTGTCTAAATAGTGTTGCAGTAATGAATGCATAAGCAAAATGAACCGTCTTTCTTAATTAACAATACTGAATTCTCAGGATATTGAGTTTAGGCTTTATGAAGCTTACTATTTTAAAACTTAATCATGTTTTCGGTTCTCCCAATGATGGTACTAGCCGTCTTGGAGATTTCATAATAATACAACCTTAATGGGATATAAATCTTAACGCTACTGCCTCTTGGGAGGTAAACAGGGTAGTCTTAGGAGAAGCTAATCGAGGTACAAGGAGATTACTGAGATTTCCATATCTCAGGCTCCAGTTCACTCATCAACACTTGTGTCTAATAAGTGACACATTTATGTTACTAGTCCATGAATTCCTTAATCGGGAATATTTACTTGGACAATTTCATTTTGGATATCTTCTTTGAATACCATTAGTTGACTTTAGTACCATATGATCATTGGGATATCTTTGTGGTTCCATGCATTAAACCTCCATACTGATCAGGCATGGAAGCAATCTATGGAATTTATTAAGATACACCAATCCTCACATGATGTTGTTATCATACCATTTGGTATTCGAAATCGATAGAGATTAAAGAGATATCAACTATATGTGCTTATATTTAATCAGAATGGAAATTTCACAAACTAGGCACCTAGCTCGGTTGGCTAGGCGCGCGAAAGGGTGTGGCCTAGACCCAGGTTCGATTCCGGGGACGGCCGGTTCCACCTTTTTTTTTTTGCGACTTACCGATTTCTTATAGGAACAGAAAAATAGTTCTGGTGAATTTTCTACCTGTAAGTTTTACCTTACACTTAATATATATAGGGTTCTTATGAAAAGTTTTAAAAACTTGTTATACTTATAGTTTATGAAGGATTTACTGGTATCCGAACCAAATAAAAAAAAACTCTTAGTATTTAAATCACTGACAGAATCTCAAGGAATGTACCTGATGCCATTATTTATGGACTAGCTCAGGCATTTTAGGCGCTTTCAATTTTAGGCTTTACTTCCTCAACCGCATTTCCTTTGACAGATTTAGGGCACGTAGTCTTGATGTGGCCTTTCTCATTACAGCCGAAGCAGACTGCATTCTTCATGTCTTTGCAGTCCAACGTTTTATGTCCCTTAGACTTGCAGATCCCACAAGCCCTGGGCTGCGATTTGGATTTTGGTTCGAACCTGCATTTCCCATAATGGCGCTTCTTGCAGGTCTCACATACTGGTTTCTGATCGGATTTTTGTTTGTTCTTTTTCTTAGAACTCTGGGAGTTATCTACCTCCCTTTTCCTTTTTAGTTCATCCTTTGCATCAGAGGCATGAACGAGATCCTCCTTAAGAGTAAGGAAATGTGGTCCTAGATAAAATTTGGACCGAGCAGCATGGGGCTCCTTGTACTTTTTCACAGCCTTCTTCACAGCTTTTCCAACAGCTGCGTCTATCATAGTTTGAAGAACATCTTTGGAAATTCTAAGGTTCACAATTTCAGCATCATTAGCATGCGTCGTGCCATCAATGGCGCGATCGACTGTTGTCTTATCCGAGTTTGCCATACTTTCTATTGGTTCCTAACACCAATAAAACAATTTCTTAGTTGAAATCCAACAACTTCTATTTTTCATTCTGATGGCCTTAATATATACTAACCATGGCGTCAATAACCTATACAGGCTATTATAGCACTAACATTCTTAATGAACATTATTTAAAATATATTAATATTACTTAGCCTAGGTCGCAAAAGACCATCAATGGCATTAAAGATTTGGACCTAGTCCATCACTTTTCTGACAGAGGATCAAAACGTCACATCTGTCTTTATTATATTTAAGAATTTAGGTAGCTTGAAAGCTTGCCATAGGAATATCAGAAAAGAGTGATTCCTATTAGATATAAAATATCCATCTAAGGTTTGTTGGAGCATTTTCTAAAGTATCATCGGCCAATTTCTACTTCGTATAAAATGACCGAAGTCCTAATCAGACGGAGACAACAGTTCTCAACAGTCATCGTTCATTATTGAATCACATGTGTCAGCATCAAATAAATTTCTGCATAAACTGCTTGATAAGGAAAAGTACCTGCTATATAGTTATCCTTCTGCACCATCTCCTGGCGTTCATCCGGAAGACTCATGCGTTTGTTTTCCTGGCCTCTCCAGGCTTCTTTATAAGCTTTGGGCAGTTGGTTTTGATGTGCCCTTCCTCGTTACAATTGTAACATGTGGCGTTCTTCATCCCCTTGCAATCTAAGGTTTTGTGACCCTTGGTCTTGCAAATTCCACACAATTTAGCACGTGGGTCGATTGTACATTTTCCAAAATGTTGCTTTTTGCAGTTACTGCATTTGGGTCTGTTATCAGACTGACTCGAGTTCTTCCTAACCTCGGAATCCTTCCCGTGCTCCGACCTTCCCTTCTTCTTCTTGTTATAATGATGAGAGTTTTCCTCCTCTCTTTCTCTTCTTCCCTCGCCAGAAGTCTTAACAGACTTAATTCTGATTGCGTCTAAGGTGAGAGATAAGGATAAGTCCACCGCGGACCTATATGTGGTTGGCCTAGACGCTTTAACATTCCCTTTTATCTCTGGTGCTAGGCCTCCAATGAAACGCGCTATGCGTTTAGGTTCAGGGGTGACTAAATAAGGAACTAGGCGGGACATAGTGTTGAAACTTGTCACATACGCCTGACAATCTAAATCCTCCATGACTAGAGTCAAGAAGTCTGATTCTATATTTTCTACCTCATGCTGGGGGCAATAGTTTTCTTTGACTAATGCAACAAATTGATCCCAAGATAAGTTGTAGAGTAGAACTTTTCCCGTGGCTTGGAGCAATGATCTCCACCATGCCAACGCTTCTCCTTTGAATGATTGTGAAACAAATTTCACAACATCTTGCTCCGCACAACCGCTGATGTCAACAACAGCGTCCATCTCATCGAGCCATGTCATGCAATCGATGGCCCCATTTTCTCCTGTAAAGTCTCTGGGCTTGCAGGAGACAAAATATTTATATGAACAGGTCTTAACTGATGCCTTTTGATGAAACACAACTTGTCTAGACGGAATACTCCTTTGATTTGACAAGTCGTGAACATCGTCCTCCCTTGACTCATGTGTTTTAAGAGGGGGCTTACAACGAGCCACAGATAGAGTCTTAGGGTGGGTATCATTTGACTCATCATACTGTCGATCAAGAGCTCGAGTAACAGCATAATTTATTATTGCCTGTAGTTCTGCTCCAGTTACATTAATTCTGGTAGTATCATTGTCCTCCTTCATGTGGCTGTTAACTTCATCTAATCCAGCCATGTAGCTTGATGTCTACATAAACATTGACAATGATTTATTCAAAGGTCATTATGGAATCATCATCTTTGACGATTCATCAACCATGGTAATATAAACCATATTGGTTAATTTGTTAGTTATATTAAATTTGTATTTTCATTATAATTTATCCTAGTTATAAAACATCAAGGATATTAAAGTGGCGCAAAAAGGCCTAGTCACAAGGACAAATTTTAAATTTATAAGCCATGATTTCAGAGAATCGAGGCATTAAGGTTTGAACATATTTCATTACATTTTCTTGACAGAGAGCCAAAAACTTCAACTGTCTTTTGTCTTTTAGGACAATAGATATAGCCCGTGGGCATTTCCCTTCTGAGGGATGGTTATAATATGATCATCTTCTCAGATGCTATTAGTCGAGATCATATGGATCCTACCGACTATTAAGCTTGGACCTAGTCCAACATTTTTTTTTTTGACAGAAGGTCAACGATCACCACTGTCGTTGTCTTATCGGACAACAAGTTTAGCCCGCAGGCACTTCATCACTATCGGATGTTTATAATATGATCATCTTATAGGATGACACAAGCCATGATTTCTAAATCACTAGGCTAGATAAGAAAATTGGAAGAATCCAATATAAGGATGACTGTTGTGATTTTATCGAATCACATTTGTCAGGAGTGCTAACACGTTCTTAGGTGTTAACAAGGATCTAAATCCCTTGGGTAGGTTTCACCATCTTGGCCGCGTAGGCTAGGTTTCACTTTTAGGATTCTTTTTAAAATGCCTACTGGTAGGGAAGGAATGATATTTATTTTATTCAGGATTTTTATCATAAATCCTGATTTATAAGTTAATAATAGCACAAATGGCCTAGTCGCGTAGACAAGTTTAATTTATAAGCCATGATCGTTTGGGATCGAGGCAAATTTATAAGTTAGTAATAGCACAAAAGGCTTAGTCACGTGGACAAGTTTAATTTATAAGCCATGATCGTTTGGGATCGAGGCATTTAGGTGTGAATCAAAGTTCATTACTTTTCCTTGACAGAGAGTTGTAGGCTACCACCGTCTTTAGTCTCAGAGGACGTTAATTATAGCCTGTAGGCAATTCCCTTCTAAGGGATGTTATTTTCCATTTATTTCATATTTCATGTTTAGAATGAAAACTTAGTTTAATCAATCCATTATATGAAAATAAAAGTACAGAGTTGCCCTAAGCGGGTCTTTGAAGGGATGATGTGTCCTCGAAGGGACTGAAAGATAAATATGTCCTTATAAGGACTATTAAGGAAACGATCTTCAGCAAAAGGAGTTTCTTCTTCAAGTTATTTCTGAATGCTCTCTCCTTGGATGCTCGTTTCATTCTAGTCGCGCTACGAAGCTCAGCATTTCAGGGCTCCAGATTGTGGAGAATTTCTAATACAGCTTCTTCGCTTGGCGACATATCCAATATATATAAAAATTTGGAAGTAAAATTTCCAGATTAGGATTGAAAGTATTCCTATGTTAAGTCTAGACTCAGAAGGTCAAGGAATGTGCTACTGTGTCATTGAGATTAAACACATAAGGTTAGTGTTTAATTCACTCAATGTTGGCTCTGATACCAACCTGTCACACCCCGATTTCCACGTGTCAACAGTGGGCCCGGTAGGGGAGTATCGTGACGTAGTTGGTAACATCATGGTCAAACAACACAATATATAAATGCACAGCGGAAGACAAAAGATAAATATATTACATTCCGAATATAAAGTAATATCAAAGTATTACAACGGAAAGTAAAGGATCCACAGGCGGATCAATAAAAGAAAAGAAAACTGTTCAACAGACTTCAGGCATCTAGAACTTGCAAGATTCCTTATTAACGCCCTGAGCTTCCAGCAAATTTCGTTCAGTACCTGTCACTTAACCTTTTTGGAAAATACGTCAGTTTACACTGGTAAATACAATTAACTGACTCATTTTGGAAAAAGAGTTTGAAAAGTGATTCGAGTGCAAACGGCACAAAATATCTTGACACATTGATTAAAATGCACAGAGGCAAAATTAATCTTTTATAACTTAGGACAATTTTATTAATAAAAATCTTGTATCCGATTTACATGGTTGTCCAACATTTAGGGCCGGTGATTATACAATACAAGCCGGACAAGATTAATCGACACACCACAAATATAATCTCACAAGAAGACACCCTTACGAGTGAGTATACGTTATACATATGCAACAGGAGGTGTTTTGTCTACACCTTGTGCTTACGTCGTGGCCATTCACTTTTTAAAATGAGCCAAGGATATCCAGGACACGGTCATTAACCCCCAATGTTATTTGTTATCAATCAATACAGATTAAAACGGGATCATGCAATTTAATCATCTCCGATTAAAAGGTTTCTACACCCGACCAAGCGGTATTTTTATAATACCGTATCCCAAGCCCGTATAAGGGAAAATAAGTTAAAAGTATTTACCTGAGCTAGCAATGCAATTTATACTCAGCCGTATATTCTAATCAG
The DNA here is from genome assembly GCA_030545235.1 of Helianthus tuberosus. NCBI lineage: Eukaryota > Viridiplantae > Streptophyta > Magnoliopsida > Asterales > Asteraceae > Helianthus > Helianthus tuberosus. The sequence goes on along the minus strand of CM060437.1, from coordinate 57,208,131 downwards.
CAAGCACAAGTACTTCTACTGGGGCTCTCAATCTGGAACGAAGGTTTTATTAACCTATTAGATTCCTAACGGGTCTTATTTAAGTCGTAACTTAGACCGGTTAGTTTTAAGGAAGGTTTATGGTTCAAACGCATGATTAAGCGAAGACCGGAATAGAATGTGATTTAGACCCGACAAGTTTGAAGACTTGTATAATATGGGTAAACTAAACACATTCTGGATTTTGAGATAAAAAGGATAAGGTTTGACCCGTTTCGGCTAATTTATGCAAACTAGTTACATAAGCCGAACCGAACGCGCCAGAGGCGTAACGGGTAACCATATGGGTCCTAAACAGGTTTCCTAAGTTAATTATGCCTCAAATATGTTGTGACATCAGTAAGATGTCTTTCATTATGCCCGAAACGTTTTTAAAAACAAACTAGGCCCCGTAGGGGTAGTTTGGTCATTTAAAAGGTTATAAAAGAGTTTAAGTATTTACCTAAGTTACAGGTCTGATATAATCAACAAAAATACTTATTTTGGTAAGTTATAACAGTAGGATAAAGTATATATGTGAATTTACCAATTATAACCAAACTATGCCCCGTAGGGGTATTTCGGTAATTTCACATAAGCCGAAAAGCTCAAGACTGAAGTCTGAGTTTATCAACCTTTTCTTACTGTTAAATTATTATAATTTGCCTAAAATATCAGTAGGTATCAACCCGGATATGTTTAAAATAGTTTTAATACATACTATGCGTTAAAAACGCTTAATAAGGCGATTAGAAGCCATTTACGGGTTCGATACATAAAGCTGATATTTTTATCATTCCAGAAGGCTTAAAATAATTTATTTAACATATCTAATCAGTATCAAAAGGTTTGGAGTCGTTTAGATATGTAAAACTCATTTTATGGCCCGTAAGGGCAAAACCGACAATTACCGGATTAAGCCTACGGCAACTAGTTATGCTCAGCCTAAAATTAATTAAAAATCTTTAAAAATCCCAAAATAATATATTACATCAGTGGGTAATAAGTTTGATATCAAAAAGTAGGCTTAACTAGGCTATACGCTAATTATGCCGTTTAATTAACATAAAGCTTTAAATTTGCGATAACGAGCATAACTCTTAATCTACACCTCAAACTGATGTCAAACTTTGCATACAAGTTTATATATCAGTAACTAAGGTTTCTACACTTTTACATTTTCATAAATCACGTTTTAAGGTAATAAGGGCATAATGGTTAACATATGAGCAATTAACGGAATCATGCGTATTAATCGGTTAACTAATGAACCATGGTGTATAATCATAGAGGGTTATACCAGCATGTAACCTAGTCCAAATGAAGTTCTTAGGTATTTCTAAAATATACCAAAACGGGTCAGAACTGAAGTCAAAGCAAAAGTCAAAGCTTTGCGACTTTCGGTTCCGAACCGGGTCTAAACAGGAAATTGTCGGGTTGAACATGTTTAGACATGTTCTTACACTAATTACTAAGTTATAATAATGATCAAACAGGTTGCACGCCATCTATATTGCTAATTATGCGTTTTATGCTTCTGTTGACTTTTTCGGATTAAGTTTGACCCGACAAACGATCTAGTTAGGATGGGAATCAGTGGGTGCCCTTTTAAGGGTTTATTGCCCACATAATTACCAACTTATAACTACCTTTGATTCGACTAATCACTGGACCATTAGTGATTAATCTTAAAGTCAACCGTTAATTACGACGGTTTGACTTCTAAGCTATAACTAAGCTAAAACTTAATTTAGAAAGGATTAGCAAACTTACTGAAGTCCTAAGCTTGATTAGGAAGGACTTGGGTCTGCTTTGAAGCTCCAGAAGGCTCCTCTATTGCAGAACGAAGGTGTGATCACAATGGTAGCACATGAAGCCTTTATATAGTGATCAAGAACACCATAAAATGTTGACACCTAGGTCTATAGCTTACCACAACTGATCAACATGTGTTCCTAGTGTTTTGGGGTGCCTAGGGGTCGCCCATGAAGTGAAACAAATGATTAAAAATCAGTTCCAAGGCTGAACAGCCAATTTTTACGAGTTTCTGCATCTGGGCCATAGCTTACGGACCTCAAGGTCCCTAATGTTGAGGTCCTCAAGGCTGTCATCAGGGCAAAAATCACTTTTTCAGTTTGCATCCTTGGCTCTTGGTCCTCCGAAAGGTCAATCCACCTTTGTTTCTTCCATTTTGAGCCCCTCAACTTGACTTATAAGGCTTCAAGTCTTATACCTACTTTGTTAAGCCCTTGGTTTACTTGGTTATCACCCGAAAAGCCATAACTTTCAACGTTTACGCTTTAACCCCTCGCATACGAATTTGCTCATAACTTTCTCATACAATAACGAAACTTTATGAAATTTTAATCGTGCATTCTAGTGAGCATAATTAACTGTTACAAAGCTTCGGGTTTGCTAAAAGGTCACTCAGAGGTATAACTTAAACATGTTGACACATTTAACCCCTGTAGTTTGTAATCTTTCACTTTTATTCACAATTAGCTTTGTATGATCCATGATTTATTCGTTTGAAGGTATGAGCATCATGTAGGGTTAATGTAAAGTATATTTATCCTTCGTTGACATTTTGAACCCTTATATTCACATACTTTCCATGTTTGTCAACTTTAGTCCCTCTAGAGCATTCTTTCACACGTTCAAACCTATGACACGTGTCAACACATTATAGGACGTGAATTTTCGAGGTGTTACAGATGGTGGCAGGTGGGGTTGTGGTTTGATTTGGTGTGTTCTGTTGGATGGTGGCTGGGGCAGTAGTGGGCAGTGATGGTTGATGGGGCGGTGTTCGGCGGTGATGATTTTGTTTTGACCTAACCCTTGCTACAACCGCCATCGTCTTCTGCAACTGAATCATGGTTTGGTGTTTTTTCACAATTAAATCGGTCTTAAGTTATAGCATATGTTTTTCCCCAATTAAATCTGAATCGAGAGTGTTAGGCTTTGGTGGATGAGGTGTCCCACTTATGATTCTTGTTTCTTTAATTAAGATGAAGTCGTTCAAGATTCCGTTAATTTGTTTTTGTTATGAACCTGTTTTGTTGAGATTTGTGGATGTTTAGGCAATATAACAAATGTGTATATACATACTGACACAGGTGTTAAGTGACTGAAAAATGTATAACGTGTGTTAAGCATCTATTATAACGTGTGTTAAGACTTCCATAATGGATGAATAAACTCCAATAGTAACTTAATAACAACAGAGTAAAAACCTGATATAACGTGTGTTAAGCGTCTATTATAACATGTGTTAAGACTTCCAGAATGGACGCATAAACTTCAATAGTAACTGTAACAGTAGTGGTACAAATACGGGCGCCTCCACCATTATAATCTTGTTGTAACCCGACTTGTATTCATGTGTATGAAAGTGGTTTGCAAAACACTATGATGTGCATATACTGATCGTAACACGTGTACAAGTTAATATGGAACATACAAGTTAATATCGTAACACCGTAACATGGTGTCATGTATAAGCTATTGGTTTCCAAAACACCATGATGTGTATATACATACTGTAACATGTGTTAAGCGACTGAAATGTATAACGGGTGTTAATCATTTATTATAACGTGTGTAAAGACTTCCATAATGGATGAATAAACTCCAATAGTAACTTAATAACAACAGAGTAAACCTGATATAACGTGTGTTAAGCATCTATTATAACATGTGTTAAGACTTCCAGAATGGATGCATAAACTTCAATAGTAACTGTAACAGTAGAGGTACAAATACGGGCGCCTACAACAGAAAATGCGTTATTAAGATACGCAAATGGGTTCTTGTTCATGTCCTGGGTGGACGGGCTCGGAAACGACGAGGTATTGATATGATGGGATCGGGGTAGGGAATGATGAAGACGATGGGCTCGGTTTTTGGGAAGAACATGGAGTTGTAGCATTGGAAAAATATAATATGAAACGGGTCATTTGTTTTGCACATTCTGGAATGTATAACATGTGTTAAGCCTCTGTTATAATATTTTTGTAACCTGACATGTATTCATGTATAAGCTAGTGGTTTACAAAACACCATGATGTGTATATACTGATCTAACATGTGTTACAATTTGTCTGTTCGAAACATGTAATTGCTTAACATGTGACAAGGGTGAAAACAGTCGAAGGGGGCGATGAGTTTAATGGTGAGCTTAGTTAATATTGTAATCCTGTTGTAACCCTAACATGTAAGCATCCATTATAACCCGACTTGTATTCATGTATATGAAAGTGGTTTGCAAAACACCATGATGTGCATATACTGATCGTAACACATGAACAAGTTAATATGGAACATACAAGTTAATATCGTAACACCGTATACCTGGGATAACATGTGTTAAGCCTCTGTTATAATCTTGGTTTAACCTAACATGGTGTCATGTATAAGCTAGTGGTTTCCAAAACACCATGATGTGTATATACATCTTGTAACATGTGTTAAAATGACTGAAAATGTATAACGGGTGTTAATCATCTATTATAACGTGTGTTAAGACTTCCATAATGGATGAATAAACTCCAATAGTAAGTTAATAACAACAGAGTAAACCTGATATAACGTGTTTTAAGCCTCTATTATAACATGTCTTAATACTTCCAGAATGGATGCATAAACTTCAATAGTAATTGTAACATTAGAGGTACAAATATGGGCGCCTCCAACAGAAAATGTGTTAAGTCTAGACCGTTTTAACATCGTGTACTAGAGAAAACAAGAAGAGTATCACATTACATATAGTGAGTAAACAAAAATACATAGCACTAACACGTGTTACGTTGTATGGGTTTCATGTCACATGTAACACATGCATGTCCTGAAGTAAACTAAAATACATAGCACTAACACGTGTTAGTTGTGTTGTCCTGTAACATAAACATGGTCATGATCCTTAAGCATCTGATCCACGTTTGACGAAACCAACGGTCCCGAGAATTGGATCTTGTTTCCCTTGTATCCATCACCATCCTAATAACAAAAAGATAAGATAACCGTTAAGTCGTTAACCAGACATAAATATTAACACATTCATAGCCAGAAAATCTTTTTTCTCAGATAACATCACAAAAACAGTTACTATTCAGATCAAAAGCCCCAAACAAAGCAACCAAACCAACAAAAAACAGTTACTATTCAGATCAAAAGCCCAAACAAACAAGCAACCAAACCAAGCACAACTTTTTAACACAAAAATAAAAAACCTGCAAATTAATCTTACACAACTGAAACAACAACTAACAAAGGACACAGAACTAAAAATCTGCAATTAATTCGTCATACCCTAATACATGTCTCTAATACGTCGTCATACCCTAATACATGTCTCTATAACATGTTACTATGGTTTAGCTGTGAAACAGGAGTTCAGACTATAACACGTGTTACATTGGTTGTGCTGTAAGACAAACTTGGCTTAGCTGTGAAACAGGAGTTCAGACTATAACACGTGTTACGTTGGTTGTGCTGTAAGACAAACTTGGCTTTTCGTTTCTAAAAACAGATGTGCCGATTATTAACACACGTTATATATCATTCTATCAGGGGCTTAACACATGTTATACATGAACACAGCAACCTAACCAACAGTTACTATTCAGATCAAAAGCCCAAAACAAAGCAAAAACAGTTACTATTCAGATCAAAAGCCCAAAACAAAGCAACCTAACCAACAAAAAACAGTTACTATTCAGATCAAAAAGCACCAAACAAGGCAACCATACCAACAAAAAAACAGTTACTATTCAGATCAAAATCCCCAAACCAACAAACACATTTTTTAACACAAAAATAACTAATCCATGGATCAAAATCAAACGAGTTTGAAACCAAAACAAGTAATCCATGAATTAGTAAAATCAAACACATTTTTTCAGCAATTAATTCAGCAACACCTAATCAACAATTAGTAAAATTAATCACATGTTTAGTAAAATTAATCTTACACAACATTAACAAAAAAAAAAAAAAAAAAAAACTCACAGATTTAACAACTCTTAACACCTTACAATTTCAACAAATTATTTCAAACAAATCACATACAAAACAATAACCAAAATCTGAAACAACATATACAAATCATATTTTATATAAACTAAAAAAGTGTAAAAAACTCACAAATATTCAGATCTAAAACAACATATACAAATCATATTTTATATGATCTCAAGAGCTCGTCGACATCGGTTACCTTTGAGCAGTAGTTGATGATGGCAACATTCAGATCTGGTGCCATTTTGAGGATGCTACGGACCCACATGGTTCTTCAAGGAATAAAGTATAGCCATTTGGGTTGAATATATTCAGTTCCACATCTGAATATATGGGTTGGGGTTGGGGGATGGCGGTGGTGGAGGGGCAGTGGTGGGGGTTGTGCAGCGGGGGTCGGCCGACGGTGGTAAAAGGTTCAACGGTGGTGGGGGTTGTGCAACAGGGTCGGAGGGGTTTACGGTGGTGCCGGAGGTAAAATACTGATGGTGGTGTGGTGGTGATAATGGTGGTGGTGCGGTGGTGTGGTGGGAAAAAAAGATAACGATGAGAGAGAGATTTGATGAAGAGAGAGAGATAGAAAGGGAGAGAGGTGTATAGATCTGGAGATGGAGATGGTATAAAGAAGAAAGAGGAGATGGTATAATATGTCAGGAAGAGAGAGAAAGAGCATTGTAAAAAGACCAAAATACCCTCTGTTTTGTCATCTATATATGAAGGTGGCTGGGACACGTGGACAAATCTAGACCATGTGATGGGTTTTCAAAGTTTTTTAAAAATCTAAGGTTTCTTGTGTAGCATTATCCTATATGTATATATATATATATATATATATATATAGGGTTGAGTTCATTTCAGAACTCTAAATAACTACAGAACTTTCAGAACTCCTAATAAACAATCATTTTATATTTAAGTTTTTGTATTTAGGATCTTTTTATCATCTATTATATGTATTTCTTTGATTACATACATGTTAAAAGTAGTTTACATATGTTTAATTGCCAAAATTATATATATGTGTCATAACTAATTACATATATGTAAAAAAACTAGTTTACATATGTGTAATTATAAAATTACATATAAAAAAATGATAAAATTACTCTTAACATGTATGTAATCGTAAAAATACACATAATAAATGATAAAATTATGCTAAACATAAAAATACATAAATAAAAAGATTGTTTATTAGGAGTTCTGCGAGTTCTATAAATATTTATGGTTCTGAAATGATCCTGGCCCTATATATATATATATAGTGGAGGGTTCAAATGAGAATATTTTTTTTGTAAGAAGAAAAAAGAAGAAGTTTCAACCAATAATAATGCTTCATTTTACTTCATTTAATATTTGTAGTTAATTTTAATATAAGGGTATATTGGTAAACTTACATTAATCATTAATTTGTATTCTTCCTCTTTAATAACTAGCTAAATTAAATTTGTAACTCCTTTTTAAAATATATATTTTTTTCCAACTTTAAAACACAACTTATTTTAAAGTGTAGAATAAATTACTAGTTGTGTAAGATAAATTACGAGTTGTGTAGGATATATTTCGAGGTGTGTAGGATAAATTTCGACTGTGTAGGATAAAATTCTATACTGTGTAGGGTATATGTAGGAAAATTTTGATATGTGTAGGTTTTGTAGATTATATGTAAGATAATTAATGATTAGTTTACTAATTAATTAAAGAGAGAAAATTAATGATATGAGTTATAAATGAAATAGCATTTTACTAATATGCCCTTTTCTTCTTTTTGTTCTCACATTAAATTTGTTCTCAAATGAACCCTCCCCTATATATATATATATACACATATGTTGCAGGAGCATGATGATGATGCGTTAAAAGAAATCTAGTTGGCTGGACTAGAAACTCACTTTAGTTTAAATTATGTTTTGCTCTTTTAATTGTTACGTTGTCGTTATTACCTTTCCAAACATTTATTCGGATCCTTGGTAATGAAATGAAATCTTATCTGTAGATTATTGTCGTTATTACCTTTCCAAACAATTGTATAACAGAATGCGAAAATAATAGTATAATAGCAAGGAAAAATACGAGCTTATTCAAAACTCGAAATTTTATAAAAATATTAAATATCAATATACGTTACAAAACAATCCAAATGTGCATCTATAAAATCAAAGGTGACTTGGCGACATCATAAGCATTCGATAGTGGAGTCGCAACTTCTAAGGCGACAAATCGAACACAACCTGGCCTACGCCTAAGAATTAACATTTGCGAGTCAATCTTTAAAATATGTCAGCTTTCACTAGTAAATATAATTAACAAACACATTCATAAAGTATGTTTAAATAGTCATGAAATGAATATCTTGATTTATGACAACTTGGCACACATATGAATTTAGTCTTAATGCTAGATATACCAATCGTGTACATCATAACAATTGTCAGGGATTAAGCCTATACCCCCATCTTTATGACTCAGTTCATGGATACATTTACTACTACCGCATGTGCTTAAATTTGCTCAAAGTATTTTGCAAGCATGGTGTTTTAAAGTCCGTAACCCAATTATGGTCTCAGACTGAATTTAGGCCTTTTAAGGATCGTGCAAGGCAAATCAGGTCAGACCTTACAGTCCGTGAACAGATCAGATATACCTGGTCAATGCTAGCCTTTTACAAACCTTAAAGGTCAAAAGGATTTGGACCTTGTGATCCATAACCCAATTGATCGGAAACCTTAATACATACCGTTAAGGCCTACAAAGTTGTTAGCTTAGGGTCCATAAAGGACCTGGAGCCAATAGAACGATCTTTGACTCGATCGATTCATCTGGTTATTGACCCAACACACGGATTTCAAGACCACAGAGATATACCTAATAATATGTTTGACATTCAAAGTCACATGTTTGCCTTTTTGTAGCAGGGCATCTTAGAAACCTGATAATTTCATATTGTCTTGAGCTACACATTGACATAGTACAAAGACTCAAATTGTCCTGATAATTTAGAAGATGGACTTGATTGATTCAATTAAACAACTACATGGACTTGATTGGCCAAATTAAAAAAAGTAGGGACTCATGGTGTCATTTGGTGTTAACCATAGAGACTCAAATTGTAGTTTACTCAGTATTTTTTTTAGTTAGTCATTGATCATTCCCGTCGTCTGCTTCTACCGTATTAAGTGGCTGGAGAGCCCAAAAAAACATGTATCAGATAAAAGTTTCTAAACTACAAAATGATTAGAAGTAGTATAGTAATTATTTGTTGAATTGATTTTGCAGAGAGTGTATGCGTGTTATATTCGTTATTGGTGCTTGTAGAGGATTATTTACACTCATTAGAATCATTATAAAACTTCACCGGTAACAAAATCTTAATATGAATATGTTAAAACTGTGATTGACGAAACTTGAGTGGACTTGAACTAATAAAGTATGTATAAATTAACATATATTTAGGTAAAAATGTAAGCCCGTCGGATGAAGGTGGAGGGGGTGACGGGTGATGGTTGTGGGTCAGGTTGACCCAGAAAAATCTCTTTTTTTTCAAGGGTTTATTTTTAGTTATTTAGTAATAATGTTGGTTGTAAGAGAGGTATCAAAATGTTAGTAGGTTGAATAACGGGTCAAAACAACTAAGGGTCCGGTCAAGTAAACTCAAAAAGCTTTTTATCTATGGCCTATAGAGTGAGTTGTTCGAATAGTAAGAATGAGGACGGGTTGTTGAATGAAATATATGCGGTGTACCGTTTAAACATAAACACTAAACAATAATAGAAACTAGTAATACTGACAGCCATATAAGGCCCAAAAACTGATACAACCAAATACCATCTGAAATTTAAAACATCAAACCTGCAATAAACCTCTTTGCTAAAATTCTTTAAACATGCATGTCATAAACAGAAAAATGGATAATCTTTGAAAGCCATAACCAGCACCAAAATTGCATATAACATGGGAATAAATTACAAATCTCATTTTCAAGATCAAAATAATTATGTTTAAGATTACATCAGCTCATTTAAAGAATTCAATTACAAATGATTGATTTGTTTCAATCTGAAACTGTTTTGAACCGTTATCCAACTAACCCATGTTGACACCACTAAATGAATCTTCTTTTATAACTACATAATGTACCCTATACTTCCCCAAAAACCGATGAGTTGGCTGTTAAACTCGATGTTTTGGTTCTGGTTCTGGGTCTTCACTCAAGTACAGATAAAAATTGAATGAAAATCAATGTCGGGTGTGTAATCGGTCAAATGGCTTTAGCGAACCATTTCGGTAATCTCAAGGAAGCCTTCATTCCAAGCCTTGTAAAGAAGAGGGCATATAGAAGATGTAGCAGGAACACAAAGAAACTGCAATTAAGTAAAAGCTGCCAAAAGGAAGAGATATCTCGTTACAAAACATCCTTCGGTTCCAAGAAAAAAAGAAGGTACATTTTAACATTTGAGAATTGAGATTAATAATATATAAGTTTTTAAAAAGATTATCCGTCAATAGTAAAACAGATTGAAACACACACACATATATACATAAGAGAGAGACGTTCAATACATAACCAATTTTAGGTAGAACACTGCAACAACACATAAACACTTGTACCTTTTGCTTTAACCATGATACGTAAGGCGGTTATGCAACCGCTTACGGTTACCCCACTCGTACAAGTGCATTATGTGGTTTGCACTGTATTCTACTTAAAGTTGGTTCTGTTTATAGTTTCAAAATTAAAATAAATTTGTTTTAGTCTAATTACTTTGAAAATTCCACATCAGCTTTGGAGTTGATGATCTCAAATGTCAGTACCTTCTTTTTTGAAGGTTAGTATCTAGTAATAGAATAGAGGGTTAAGAAGACGAACCACTGTCCCAAAAATGGCGTATATTACATTCATGGATGGAATTACCAAGAAACCAAAGGATGATAGGATAAATGTGACTGAGGCATGAATATTTATGGTAATCTACAAGAAAATGTTGATCAGTTCAAATAAATACTGAAATGTACCGAAGAATTTTCAGATATGAAGGTAGTAGAAGTACCAAAGCAAGGATGTTCTCTCTGATCAGAAAAGAGTACATCACAACATAGCACATTGCACCTGCAGCTCGAACCTGCACAATTTTAATTGCAACGTGATCCTTAGAAGATGCGAAAACATGTTTCCACCTGGAAATCGAGAAGATGCGCGCGCGCGTGTGTGTGTGTGTGTATATATATATATATAGAGAGAGAGAGAGAGAGAAGCATTACAAGTGCGCTCACAAGCACAGAAACACCCCAATTTGCTTTTGACCTCCACAAAGAGCCCATGGCAAGACCAAGAAAACCATGCATTAGCTGAGATGCAAGAATATATACAGTCAAATAAATAAGGATTAGCTTATACTAAAAGATAAGTAAAGACTCCTATATAAACATTTGCTGACCAGATAAGTTATGGCTTTTATCGGGCCAGCCAAGACAAGCAAAAGCGTAGCGGTTGCCACCTACAAAAACATCAAAACTAAACTTATATAAAACAAAAAAAGCAACAAGCCAGTCATAGTATCTCTAAAAATTCTAAAAAAGGAAAGATTACATACCATAGTCTTTCGGCCGGCAACAATATCCCATCTCATTGACGAGAACACTATGGGCAAGGCAAAGAAACAACCAAAGTAGTTCTGCCACGTAAACACTATCAAGTAAATTAACTTGAGTAACATGTAAGAAAATTACATCAAGATAAGAATTCAGCAAAATATTAGTTATCTTTGGAATTCCTTTTACCAAATTATTAAAGGCAAATTGGATTTTAATAATCCCATCTTTTCTCAGTTAGCCAATAATAATCTCAACTGAGAATATTCTTACCATCGGTCCAAACTTTCCAACTATTTGTTTTCAATGGACCCATGTTAAAAAACTTAACCCAGATAGTTTTTTGCAGACGTGGACATAATTTTTTTTTCCCACCTCATATGTCCACGTCAACAAAAAAACTGGGTTAAGTTTTTTTAACGGGGTCCACTGAAAAAAATAGTTAGAAAGTTCGGACTAGCGATAAGAGTATTCTCAGTTGGGACTATTATTATTGACCAACTGAGAAAGGGTGGGATTATTAAAATCCAATTTGCCATTATTAAACTAGATTAATCAATCAAGAAGCTTGCAGTAAAAGAAGTACCTCAATCGCAAGAGAGCTGCTTAAAATATATGTTAATCCACCAAGAGCAGCAAACATAGAACATTCAACCAACCTCAACGTCTTCTGATAAACATCTCCGTTCATCGTCAAGTCGTCAGAAGAACGCGTGTTCTCTTCTTCATCGTCTTTCCATGTCCATAACGGAGCTCCAATTTCCGAAACCCGAATCTTTTTTAGCTTTGAATCGGTTTTAGAAATGGGAAATTGGGGGTGAGAAAGGATTGAGGCTGATGAGACATTGCAGAGTCTGGAGTTATGAGAATATTGAGAAACTTTCGGTTGGGGACGATAACAACCATGAATTTTAAGAATGTTCATGGTTGTTGAAGGAAGCATGTTTGTTCTTCACCGGTAAATCTAATTTTATTTATTGCAGCAAAACACTGCAAACATGAAAAAAAACATGAAAATCTAACATTAAGACCACCCGTAGTGGGGCGTGGTTTTTAAAAAAAATTGCAAAAAAACGCCTGGAAACGCCCCCACCCCCATTACGGCCGGCGTTATTTTTGAAAAATTTTGTTGCTGGCGTTTTATTTAAAACGCTCAAATTGCTTTGTATATATTTTGACCCACCAATCACTTTTGAGATGCCTCTGACAACCAATTTTGTCCACCAATGAATTTTGAGATACCCACATGCCTCAATTCCGACACTTCACTTTTCAACCTGACATCCATTTGATTTTTTTTTTTTTTGCATTAAAAATAATATGGGCGTTATTGGAATAATGCCCCACTACACCATTTTTGCAATAATGCCCCATGCTGACTGGGATGACACGTGTCGAATAATGCCCCATGGTGGGGGCATTATTTTGTTCCACCACTACACATGGTCTAACAAATATATTTACAATGTTCAAAAAAGAGCATCAGTTTCACAAATAAATGGTGTTCATCGGTTTGGTTATTGGTTAATTCGGTTTTTAATTTTATTTGGTCATAACCAAAAACCAAACCGTATTAGGCTGGAGGGTGTGGTATAAATCCCCTAGGGGCTTTATAACGCCACCTCAGCGCCACGTCACACAGGGGGCTTTAAAGCCCCTTCCTTTAACTTGCTGGGTGTGGTTTAAAGCCCCCCTTTAAGCTATAGCGCCCCCCCCTCTAACCAATCCTTCATCGATCAACTCATATTCATCTCGTTAACGTGCTGGCGAGACCTTCATGGCGCCCCCCTTTAATTTGTGCGGTGTGGCTGGTGGCGCCCAGGGGGCGCTATCAATGCTGAAGTGGCGGGGTGGCGCCATGCCATACCCACCGACCTTAAAGAAATGGCTAACTGAACTGATTAACCGAATAAGAATTCGGTTACAGTTAAACTAGTAACCGAATAACCGACAACGAATTCGGTTACAGTTACAGACCGAGCGGAATAATCGATTTCTTTGGGTTAATTTGGTTTCTAACTGAACCGGACAATGAACACCCCTACAAAATAACAATTATGAAAGCTAACAATAGATATAGTTTCACAACCTATATGTCAATTGAACCAAAATGGCTTCACTATTTAACCAAATAAACCCTAACTATAAGTATAGTTGTGAACTTTATTTACATCAATTACTGTAAATAATACAACGACAAAAAAACAATAAAAACTGAAGAATTAATATCTATTTACCTAGAAAACTATGCAACTGCAGTGAGAGTAGGTTTTATGAAGAGGGTGCAGCCGGAGGCAGCGGCAGCAGAAGAGGAGAAGCGGCGGCAACGGTGCACGGAGGATGAGGCGCCGTGAAGAGTTCCGGTGAAGTTTTGAAACGGTTTTATTATTATCGTTATTATGATGGATTGATTGATGGGTTGAGGGTGGAATGTGTGGCGTGGCCTGGCCTGGCCTGCCCTCTAGGTAACCTTCCTCTTCCATTTTGATTTTGTTTTAGATTTTTCACTTTTGCGTAAACTTTCGTGTTGCTCCACGTGCTGCTTTGGTCTGGCTCATTCTATACACACCCCCCTCCCTTCCTAATTACACCCCCTTTGTGAGAGCAAAACTGTCGGTCCCACGCAGGCCTCACCTGTAAGTATGTGAGAGAAGGGGGGTGAAAAAAGTAAATAGGGGGTGTAGAAAGTAGCACCCGGTCTGATAGTTTTGTTCAAATTTTTAAAAAATAGTCATTTTACACAAATAGTTTACTATGTTTTTTTCATTTTCTCCCTCACATAGTCACATTAACTCCATCAAAAATGTTTGTTAGCTGGAAGGGTATTTACGTAACTTTAAGTATAAAACTAAGGGTATTTTAGTAAAATTACAAATAAATATTATAGGGTTGTTTTATTTCCACATCCCTATAATCTTATTTTCACATCCCTATATCTATACGGGCCGTATAGAATTTTTATGCACAGAATTTTATGCGGTGGAATGTTTTTTTTTTTGTTTTTATATGTATACGGGACGTATAGTTATATACTGGCCGTATACATATTTGCATAATTTTGTTTCGAAGGTTTGCCAAGGGTTTTTAGTTTTGAAATCTGTATACGGGCCGTATAATGTTATACGGCCCGTATAGCCCGTATAGAAAAGTTAACTTTTTTGTTGCAATCAGGAAACCGTTTAATAAATTTTTGTATTTAAAATAGTGTTGTATATATCGGATTATGTTACGAGTTTGTAGTTAAACGTATTTATTATGTTTAATAAGTTTCATCTTTGTAAAACGATAAATATGTATAGAAAAGTTAATTTTTTGTTGCAATCGGGAAACCGTTTAATAAATTTTGAAAATTTTAAAATAGTGTTCTATATATCGCATTATGTTACGAGTTTGTAGTTAAACGTATTTATTATGTATCATAGGTTTCCACTTTGTAAAACGATAAATATGTATAGAATAGTTAATTTTTTGTTGCAATCGGTAAACCGTTTAATAAGTTTTGTAAATTTTAAAATAGTATTGTATATATCGGATTATGTTACGAGTTTCTAGTTAAACGTATTTATAATGTTTAGTAAGTTTCCACTATGTAAAACGATAAATATGTGATATGATTATGATAAACTACGACAACAATTATTAAACAAACAACTTAACATCTAAACAAAAGATTAATATTACCATAATATAAATTAGCAACATAAAGTTGCTTTATGTTGTTGTACATTATGTATAGGGGGTCTTTCAAAAAATAATTACCATAATATAAATTAGCAACATTATGTTGTTGTTGATTTTTTTCATTTTCAACACAAATGTTTTTATCTTTTAAATTTAACCACTTTAATTTTTTAACTTTTTTTAAACGGTGTATGGATAGGATGTCGCTAATCGGGTTAGTAGTTAGTATCACCAAGTCAGTATTAAAATTCCACAGTGTCGGGATTTGAACCCAAGACCTCCAAGAGAAGCAAAGCTTCTCACCTCCCCTTGACCACTAGCACAAGAGATCATTGGTATAATACGTTATGATTATACGGTATAAATTTGATTTACTTTATATTTTGATCCAATCGCAATGCTTATATAGGTTACATTAAGTTCGATTGGATAGGTCGAAACGCGCGTTTTCATATGGTTAACGCATCACGTAACGTTTGTACTAATCCATTCGATGTTTGCACTGTGGCCGCGACGCAACGCGCGCGGGTGTTTTTGCTAGTTTATAATGTTTTACATCTAAAAAAAAAGATAAACTTTTACAAAGTTTCAAACATAAAATAACAAAAAAATAATAATAATACAATAAGCAGCTACGGCGGTGGTGGTGGTGGTGGTGCAGCGCCAGCTCGTGGAGGTAGGGGCGCGGCAGAATGCATAGCCACAATCGCCTCGACCATCCACTGTACATCCTCTCTCACTGCAGCTAAATCCCCTCTGACTGCAGCTAAATCCACTCTGACTGCAGCTAAATCTGACTCGACCTGAACGAGTCTCTCCTCCACTCCCGGTGGAGGCATCACACGCTGTCTCACGCTGCATCGAACGTACGGGCGATCACCCCGTAACTCCTCCGCAACTACCTGTGATCGATCGACAGTATGAGCGACCCCCTCTCCGTCGCCTCCCTCTCCGTCGCCTCCCTCTCCCACGCCCTCGCCTCCCTCGCCCTCGCCTCTCTCTCCCTCGTCTCCCTCCTCATCACCACCCTCTCCACGGGGTCCCTCACCCACACCATAAGCCCAAACCAGCTGCCCTCCCTCGACCTCGCGAGCCAAACCCATCGATAGGGCTGTGTCCCTCCCAACCCTGTCAAGCTGGCGTGTCTGGGTCATATCACTTGCCACCTGCGGGGACAGGAGTCGAAAGAAACCCTTCGCCAGACGGGTGACGAAGGCCCCACAGCTGATGTGGGAAGAGGGTCGCTTAAAAGCGTACTCGGCGAGATATGCGGCCAACTTGTACGCCAAGTTGGCCCTCCCGCCGGTAAGTAAGTCGTGCAAGAAGAATAGGTCACTTTGGGTGACCCATTCCCTGCTATCATGACGACCGGCGACCGTCACGGCGATATACCGATGTAGGTATCGGTGTAACGGGTCGTGAAGATCAGTTGCCCATGCCTTCGGGGATCGCTGATTCGGTTTCGCGAACTCCCCGAACCCAATACTGCGCCAATACGGCCACAACACGTCAGTGGACGTGCTGACTGGCGCATCAAAAAATGCGCGTGACCTTGAGTCCTCCTGTGAGTACAGACCCAAGGCAACAGCGAACTGAGGAAGTGTCATCCTCTGAGTCTTGCCGCAAATAGTAAAAGTTACGGCGTCTGTCGTCAAAAAATGCTGAAAACCCCCACCCCAGGTGTCCGTAAATGTAAAGGTAGATAAAAACTCTAAAGTAATCTCCCTGTGGGCCTGCTCTGCGGCGGCATCAAATAAGCGGTCCCACGGGGAGTTAGCTGGCATGAGCTCCCGGACCCGACCGATCGCTCCAATATCTGTCAAAAACTGAAATCTATGGTCCGAGGTGCATCCAGCACCATCTCCCGTAATTTGCCCAAAACCCTATAGGCAACCGTACCTCGGGGGATATCTCTAAGAAACCGCCCCGTCTCAGTAAAATCGGGCACAACCTCCTCCTCCTGTCCACGTCCCCGTCCACGTCCACGACCCCGACCCTGACCCTGACCTCGACCTCTACGGGCCGCACCAGCTGCTGATGACTCAGCCATATCGTCTGTAACAAATAACAATTACAACTTAGCAATCACTATACGATTATCGTTAACGTATTATACGAATATTGTTCTTGTATACGAACGTATTGTACATATGATATACGCTCGTACAATGTTTGAAGATTCAACAAGGATACGACCGTATATAAATATACGAGCGTATAATGTTTGAATATTCAAAAGTTATACGAGCGTATATAATGTATACGATCGTATAACCTTTGATTATTCAAGTGTATACGGTCGTATAAATTGTATACGATCGTATAATGTTTGAATATTCAAACATTATACGATCGTATACAATTTATACGACCGTATACATATAATAATCATTTGAAATTTTCTGTTTCAATTTTTTTTTTCAAATTGAATTATACAATCGTAATCGTTACGCCTATCTACGCTTTACTATACAAGACCATAATCTAACAAGTTACGGAATTTAAAAGTTTACTATACGAAAACGTACCGTATAGGAAGAACGAGAAGAAAACGCCGAAGAACGCTGTCCAAGAACGATCCGAGAGAATTTTTGGTGGAATGTTGAGGCCGTATGGTGGAAATTAGGTCGTATAAAACTTATACGATCTTTTTGATTTGTATACGGGCCGTATAAAAGTATACGACCCGTATACAGTAATTTAATTTATTTTAATTCTGTCGTATACTTAATATACGATCACGGTATACGAGGCGTATATTTTTATACGGCCCGTATACAATTCATTATTTTTCATTTTTTTCAATTACTATATGCGGAACTGACGAAAATACGGTCGGTATGCGTTAACGTTGATTCGTTTAAACGTTTTTTCAAATTCAATTTCAACAAGTTGCCAAAACATTTATATAACGTGTATGTTTATCATGACAAATTGTCAAAACATGCAAATTGATTCGTTTAAACGTTTTTTCAAGTTCAATCTCAAAAGGTTGCCAAAACATTTATATAACGTGTATGTTGATCATTACAAATTGTCAAAACATGCAAATAACATTTTATATTCATAGGGCACCTAAATCTATGTAATCCCTGGTCCTATATTCATCAACGATCGTATTATATTGGTCAATACGTTCCTTGTAATAGTGATACCAACTTTCTGCTGGCGTATTCCGTGTCGGTTGTCGCCAGTATCCTGATGGGGTTGGCATTGGATATTCCCCTTCTAATCTGACGTGAATAAAATGGTTCCTGTGTACATGTACAAGCGCGACTGTTCGATGCGGAATACTTTCTTCGGCTGTTCTGAACATGGGAAAAAATGAAGCACAACCAAGGTCGCTTAATAAGAGACAAATGACATTCCACCGGTTTGCTATCAGAAGCCCCGTGAATGGCATTTGTAGCCACTTATGTCGAGGTGCTCCGTCTATATGGTTTTTTGACCAAACTAATGATTCCAGAACTTGTTGATACTGAACTTCATTTATGTTTTTCCAAAATTCGTGGAACCTGTTGCACTCATCATGAAGTTGCTCCCGTATGAACGGCCACTGCCACTCTTTAAGCGATAAGCCGACCGCTATAGATCAAAACCCACAATTACCATCACCCTGCACATTTTGTATGTGACTGAGGTGTGGATAAAAGCACGGTGGAATGAACTTTTTGAAGTGCATGAACATATTAACTTGTCCGACAGGCAGCAAAGGTAAGTCTGGTGGCTCTTCCTTTGATTTTGCGACCTTCTTTTTCGTTTTCGAATTCTTAGCGCCTTTCGCAATCTCACCGAAGAACATAGGTGTTTCAGTACAATAACTTTGTGACTCGACAAACGAGCTGTGCCTGGTAGGTTCGATATTTGACTCTTGTGTGCCAAACTCATCTTGTGTGCGAAAACCATCTTGTGAATCACTATACTGGTCCTGCGTTGTAAAAAAGCTGTGTCTTGAAGGCTCCGTAAACGAATCATCCTTCCTTTGTTGCTGAGCTTTTAAAGTTGGACGACCCCGTGTGTTTTTTTGCACAACTGGTTGTTTAAGCTTCGTCTTATTGAGTTGTACCAACTCCTTCATCTTTTAAATCAAGTTTTTCTTGAGTTCTCTCGGCTGAGCACTTAAATGTTGTTTGAGAAGCGCAAATTCGCCGTCTAAGTCGAAAGAGTCCACCTTGCTCGGTTCCACTATGGAGTCCAAATTTAACTTTCTCCAAAAAGGGTCTATCAACTCCAACGGGATCATTTGACCTAAGAAACATATCAACAAACAACATAAAACGTCAATAAGATTTTGCGTGATGAAAGGCTATGATTATAAAATGTGGTTGGTCGAATAATGTATTACCATTCGTTGTATATGCTTCCAACCGACACGCGCACGACAACCCACTGCTTGTATACAAACGGCACGCGCATGTACGGTTATACAACTTTAATTTTTCTATTTCATTTACGTCGTCTGATATCAACTCTAGGCAGGCATGTGAAACCTTCTTTAGTAGGAGATTAAATATTGGTTTGTTATGATGACCCAATGTTCGGCTCCTGCTTGTTTCAATGCTGCCTTTGATTTCTGTCACCTGGTTTCTTATGAGCTTATCGATAAGTGGTACCACTTTCTCCAGGGTGTAATTAGAGTCGCCTAGGTACTGTTTCAAAAGGGCATGTTGACCCTCTGCCCTGTTCGTTGTACGTTGACCGAAGTTCAGATGTTGGTCGCTCCAGAACGAAACAAACCGGTCTCTATATGGTTGTAACCAGATTGAATCCAAATAGTTCATAATCTCTGTAATCAAAGTCAAGTGCAGTTAAGACAAGTCAAATAAATACGATTATTAAACAAAAATTATATAAAACTTACCGTCGGTTTTTTTGCGTGGCAAGTTTGATCGTATTCGCTCGTACCAGTAGTTGTAGTCATGATCGGTCGTTGAGTTAATTAGCTCGCCCCACTTGAAAAGAAACCTCTCCCATTTATCCTCTGTTTTAAAGCTTTTCCTGCAATGTTTGAAGATGTTTTGCTGTATGTGCCACCTACACAATGAATGTCTAGCCCTGGGAAACACGGTTGCACATGCGTTCATTAGGGCGCGATCTCTATCCGTTACTACTACACGAGGTTCCATAACACTGTCTAATGAGTGTTTCAACCTCTGTAGAACCCATGTGAAGTTTTCCTGTTTCTCGTTGCTTACGAACGCATGAGCAATGCAAAAGGACATCAACGTTGATGTAACACCGATAATCTGGACTAGAGGCATTTTGTACCGATTCGTCTTGTAGGTGGCGTCTATAAGCAACACATGCGGGAAAGCGCGCCACAACATGTTCGACTCCGGGTGGATGAAGAAAACATCATCGACTCGTTCGTCGTTTTGAGATGTTCTATGGTAAAAAACAAACCCAACCTTCTCCAACCGGTCAAAAAGTATCTGCATTGGAGTCTCGCCGACTTGTTCCATTCGACCCAATTTGGCTCGAGCGTTGTATATGGTGTTTCTTGTTGAGACATTATGGGGGTTCTGTTCTTTAATGGCAGCAAGAATGTCTCGTGGTTTTATGTTCTGATGCGTCATTTGCTCCACCGTCCTCTCTTCCGATGGAGTCAGCCTCATTAGGGACGGATGACCCTCTGGATACAGAAATGGTTCGTGGTTATGTTTACCTTCCTCAACCCTTAGATCCCAGTAACCTAACCTCTTTCTGTATGTCCCGACCAGTTGGAACTTGCAACCGGTTTTCCTAGTCCCGCTGCGTCTGACCGTCGCTGTTGATTTGTAATTGCCGGCACAATCGCACGTAAGCCAAATTTTTACCGGCTAACAACTATGGGGTTTATCGTAGATGGTGCGTTTGGTGACGAGGGCGTAGCCATTTACGCGTCCGACGTCTCTACACCACTCTACCAATTCATCCATGCTAGCGAATTTCTAACGGAAACACTTATATGTGTCAATTAATGATTAACTCAAATGATTAACCCAGGTTTAGTTTTAGTATAAACGGGTTCGGGTCAGTTTCAGGTTGAACCTGCGAACCCGTTTGGATTAACGGGTCGGGTTCGGGTCAACATGGTCGGGATGGCGGGTTGACCCGTTACACATTTATACTATATTATATATTTTTTACAATATATATAAATTAAATGGGGTACGTATTTTTATGCCATGATTATAAGTTAAAAAGAGAAATTAACATAGATTTTATAACTTAAATATGATATTATATATATATATATATACATATATATATATATTTGTGTTTTTTAAGTAAATTTTAACTTTAATATATTAATTTCAGAAAAAAAATAAAAAAATCGGCTTTAATGGGTCGTGTTCGGGCCAACCCATGAAGCTTCGGGTCGTGTTCGGGTTCTTATGTATGATACGATTTTCGAGTTCGGGTCGGGTTCGGGTTTGTGTAAAATTTTCAGGTTCAGGTTGGGTTGAACCCACCAACCCGCGAACACGACCCGTTGAGCAACCCTAATCTAAGATTTTAATAAAAACAACATCAAACGTAAAAACACTAAAATAGTTAACCTACAACAAATAAACGTATAATTAAATGTTATACCTCCTTGTTTTGAAACTCAATACATTCCTGTTCAGCATTTGGACCCTCGGGCGGTCCACAACTTATGGGAGGAGAATGAGAACTATCAGTCGGCGGTCCAACACTAACAGGAGGGGCTTCAAAATTAACCGGGTGTTGCGATGGATAATAACCAGCATAATTAGGCTGAATGGCATCCAAACCCCAAGTATCCTGACCTGAACCAGACGCAAAAATGGGATCGAACGGAGCATTCAGATCAAACATGCCCGCTTTGTTATCTTCATTCCCCTGATTCGCCTCGTTACCAAACACATTAAAAAAGTCACCCCAACCCGACATTATAACGTAAATAATTTGAATACAGAGAAAAATAGAAGAAACGAATAGAAGTTGAATGAAAATGAATGAAATTAGTGTCGTTTATATAGAGAATTTTACGGAATATTACATCGTTTCAAATGATTAACACGCGAATCGAGGAATCTAACGTCTAATCACATAACTCGCACGAGATTTGAGGAATATAACATCGAATCGGAGAATCTTACGTCTAATCACACGTGAATCGAGTAATAATACATCGCGTTAAATAGTAATAAAATAATAAAAAACAAAAATCATTGTATACGGGTCGTATAGATATATACGAGCCGTATAACATCGTCGTATAATATATATACGACCACAGTATCATCTTGTTCTCACATGGTTGATACGGGCCGTATAAGGTTATACGGGCCGTATAACCTTATACGGCCCGTATCAACCATGTGAGAATAAGATGATACCATGTGGATTTAATAGGACCCATATTATATTATATATAATATATCTATCTACTATAATAAAAGAAACCAAATTTTGGACACGTGTCATTCATAGAAGACATTCTCAAAATTATACTTATTTTATATTAACTAAATATATAAATAATAAATTAATATTAAATCTTATCATGCTTTAATAAAATATTGGCTACAAAGTTCATTTTTCCTACAAAGTGTACAAAGTTATAAAACACCACAATTTTAGCCATAAAACACACTCAAAACCCACAAATAACAGAGTGAAGATCACTAAAACACAGTATCTAAACCCTAACAGTCCATAAAAACTTCAAACACACTATCATAGAACTTTGAATATAAAACACAACATGATAATCAACATAAAACACACTGATGTTAGTCATTCAATAATCAAAGCCTTATCATCCAAAACACAACACAAAACCCACAAATATGACGTTTTAGTTATCTTTACTTTGGTATTTGTGGGTTTTGAGTGTGTTTTATGGTTGAGATTATGGTGTTTTATGATTTTTTACACTTTGTAGGAAAAACAGACTTTGTAGCCAACTCCCACCCTCGTGCCTTATGCTTAAATCTAAATTGTTAATTTAATATATTTTTAAAACAAATATCTCTCTTACCTACTTATCTTATATTAAATATAGAGTAAAGTACGTTTTTGGCCCCTATGGTTATATCACTTTTACTATATTAGCTCAAAATAAGAATTTTTAACATATCTGCCCCCATGGTCTCTGTAACTAACCATTTTGGCCCTTAAGTCTAACCATTTTGGCCCCCATGGTCTCTATAACTAACCATTTTGGCCCCCATGATCTCTAGACTTAGGGGCCAAAATGGTTAGTTATAGAGATCATGGGGCAGATATGTTAAAAATTCTTATTTTGGGCTAATATAGTAAAAGTGACATAACCACAAGGGCCAAAAACGTAATTTACTCTTAAATATATAAATAATAAATTAATATTAAATGTTATCCTAATTTATTAAAAATATAACTTTTTTATTAATTGGTATACAAAATTATATTTATTCAACTCTTGTAAAACGCGAGGTTTTTAAAAATATAACTTTTTTTATTGTTTACTATACAAAGTTACATTTATATAACACATGTAATACACGGAGTTTTTAAAGATATAAGTTTTTATCATTTGCTATGTAAAATTAGATTTATTCAACACGTGTAATACACAGGGTTTTTAAGGATACAATTTTTTTTTATTTGGTAGATTTTTCAACCTAACTATACACGGGTTTTTTAAAGATACGACGTTTTTAGTATTTAATATACAAAATTACATTTATTTAATATGTGTAATACACATGGTTTTTAAAGATATAACTCTTTTTTAGATCTATTCAACAAGTGTAACATACGGGGTTTTTAAGGATGTAATATTTTTATTATTTGGTAGATTTATTCAACCCGATTATACACGGGTTTTTAAAGATACGACGTTTTTAGTATTTAGTATACAAAATTACATTTATTTAATCTATGTAATACACATGGTTTTTAAAGATATAACTATTTTTTTATTATTTGATATATAAAATTACATTTATTTAACCCGTACAATATACAAGGTTCATAAAGATATAACTTTTTATTATTTAATATATAAAATTATATTTATTCAACCCGTGTAATACACGGGGTTCTAACCTAGTAATAATATATATAACAAACCCCTACAATGTTTCTTCTCTCTCTTTACCCTCTCTCTTCTCTCTTTATACTCTATCTGCATTCTCCCTCTTCTTCACCACCACCAACCGTCACCACCTCGTCCGCCACCCACATCCACCACCACCACCTCCACGCCCCATATCCATCACGTCAACCTCCACCACCCAGATCCACCACATCACCGACCGCCCACATCCACCACCACCTCCGCCTCCAGCTTCCTCTGCCACCCAGATCCACCACCAGACAGCATATCTGTTAGCAATATCCCAATCTTTCTTGTTCTCAAGGCTTCATCATCATGGTCAGTACAACAGATCTGTTAGCAATATCCCAATCTTCCATTTTGCTTCCCCAATTTTGTTCCCAAGTGTTGACTCAAGGCCAAAACCGTAACCCGTGCTATAAAGTTTGTACCACAGCTTCAACTAGTTGTACATGTGGCTTCTCATTGACACCCACATCAAACCTCTCACTTTACCGTCCGATTAGTATCAAACAACAGTCAAGAAACCGGTTTTCAAGTGTGTTAAGAGGCTGTGTAGTTTCTGAAAAGTACCAACTGCTCTTTCTGTTGATTTTGTAGAAGGAACTGATATCGAACCAGATAGCACCGGTGGTGGCGGCAGTGGTGATGTTGGTGGTGGTGAAGGAAACAACTGTGGCGGTAGATCTGGTGGAGACGGTGAAGGACCATCAGACAACAGTAAGAAGGAACCCAAGAAGATGGTGATGTCGATGTCTCAGAAGCTAACGTTGGGCGATGTGTTGGTGGCAGGTGGTTGTAGGAGGTGGATGTGGTGGCAGGGGAAAGGGGATGGGTGGTGGTGATGGTCTGCACTCTGCAGGTTGTGGTAGAGAGAAGAGGCAGGGATATGTGTTAATGTGTGTGTGTAAATACTTATGTTTTTTTTTTCATTTTCAATAAAATAATTCATTTTTGGAGTTGATAATAGAATAAAAATTAAATACCTATATATAAATTTACTTAAATACCCTTATTTTAACTAAAAATTTTAACTTAGTAAGAGCCGTGGAGCAAACTGGCGACAAAACCGAAACATTAGGGAGTAAAATGGCTATTTTTAAAGGATTGGGGAAAAACCATTAAAACGACCAAACAACAGGGAGCAAACCGGAAGTTTATTCTAAACTATTTAGGACCCGGTGTTTGAGGGGAGACTAGAGGTGTACAAAAAACCGGTTTTAGAACCGTAACCCAAAAAACCGAAATCGCTTTTTTTAACCGGTTTTAAGACCGAACCGAACCGGCGGTTTGTGACCGGTTACTATTCTTGATCTTTGCAACCGGTTAAAAAACCGAAACCGATTTAAAAAAGAGGTTAAAAACCGGTTTTTTTTTTGGCAAAAACCGATCCCAACCGGTTAGACCAGTTACTGTTTTGGGTTTGAAAAACCGGTTATAAAAAAATCGGTCTTTGTTTTAGATTAAAAAAACCGGTTCGGTTAAAAACCAGACCGGTTTTTTAAAAAACCGATTTGTACACCTCTAGGCGGGACAGGCATACGTTTGTTAACTTACAAAAAATAGACCGAAACATAAAGCATAAAAAAAAGAATAACTAAGCTAAGTTAGGACCCATGTGTTATGATTGGGCCGTTACGTAAAAATACTTTGTGACTAGAATTGAAAATGAAAAAATGTTAGAGGTTTAAAATGAAAAGTTATACTTTTAAAAGCTTAAAAGTATAAGGGTTAAATATGATAATTTATTTGTGATACATTTGTAAAAGTTGAAAATTATAAGGGTAAAAAATAAAATAGTGATTTTGTGAGAAGAAGAAAAGCCAACTAAATTTATACTAACCGAACCCGAATTATCTATAAAAATCTAAAGTATCCGGAAATTCTGATTCCGATAGTAATATTGGAAAATTTCAGATAATTTGGTTATCCGAATTCGAAATACTAAAATATGGGTATTTTTTATTTTTAATTATATATAATACATTTTTCATTAAAACCCCTAATATGCTAAGATTCTATAATTAAAGAGTAAAAAGCCAAAAACGTCCTTGAGGTTTGATCACATTTGTCAGATCAATCTAATTTTTTTTAACTAAATCATTTAGGTTTGCATTTTCTTGTCATTTTCATACAATTCGCTAACTCCATCCATTTTTCTAATAATTACATGTGATTTGACCAAACTGCCTTTTTAATAAAAAAAATCAAAATATATATTAAATCAAATTGACGAAATACAAGTTCTATGATTCTTCTTTGATTGCAACAAGACAAATCCAAACACAACTTCCGCGCCATCAAGATCCTAATTCACAAATCGACCATTACGCCAACGATGAACTCACCATCAAATGCAAGTCTAGCATAAATTTAAGGTATTTGTCACTCGGCAGTTCATGTGACTATGGTCATATCACTTTTGCCCGGTTCTCCAACTAGTGAAGCTTATCAAGTAGTGTATACAAAACCCCACATACTGACTGTAGTTTTCCAGTAAGAATACAAAGACTTAATCAATGTAAATATAAGTAACAATTGGAGAACATTTAGGGTTTTGAAAGCATTTGATAAAAGAGAATAACTCACCTTGTAAGTCTATAGTTCTGATTTAATAGGCCTCTTGGTTCTAAGCTTTCTAATAACTAAGCATCTAGATTATCAGAGTTCAATACGTATTAGTGTAAAAACTAAAACAAACCTAACGATGATCACGAGATCAAAACCACAATGTAGATTCACAAAGTCTCGCCTTATTCAGGCAGAGCTTCGACGTTCGTTGGTTGGTTTTCTGATCGGCTATACATGGTTTAATAGACCAACGTATTAGAAGTCAAAAGAGAAAAGATGAATAAATGAACAAAAATGAAGTCCATGGCTTCCCTGTTTATAAGCAAGGCAGATTCCTTTTTTAGCTAGGAAGTTTCCTTACGTGTTAAGTTTACTTAGCTGTTGAGTTTACTTAGGCGTTTAGTTTACTTAGCTATTTAACTGTCTGGCTTACTTAGTTGTTTAACTGTTCAGCTGACTTAGTTGTTTAACTATTCAGCTGACTTAGTTGTTTAATTGCTTAGTTTACTTAGATGTTTGATTGCTTACCTTACTTAGATGTTTAGCTGTTTAGCTTACTTAGTTGTTTAACTACTTAGCTTGCTTAGCTGTTAAGTTTATTCACGTGTCATCGGGAAAATTTTGAAGGTTGTTACACCCAGGGGCGGACCTACCCACTTAGGTGGGTGGGCGGCCACACCCCTTGAAAAAACGGGTTTTAGGGTTAAATTTCGCGTAAAATCTCGACCGCACCCCTTGGAAATTTTCAACCGCATCCCTTGGGAATTTTCAACCGCATCCCTTGGAAATTTTCAACCGCCCCGTTAAAAAAAATCTTATGAATTTAAAAAAAATAATTATAAACATTGTTTTTTATTAAAATATAACCTGGTGTATATAATTATTCTTTAACACTTTACTTGACAATTTAACCCAATAACTTTCACTTAACAATTTAGCCACTAGCCCACTAAACATTCCATTGTAACCCAAGTCCAATTAACCAAGCCGAATTAAATTTGAAGTTAAATAAAATAACGCAACCCAACCACCCCTTCCAATTCTTTCTCCCACTCTCCCTCTTCTGATCGTGCAGCAACCGACACACTAAAGCAGTCAACAGGCACGACGGTAGCGGCTGCATTCTCACCGGAAAAGCTTGATTTCGGCTACCTACCACATGGAATACAAAATTTAACGAGGTACCTTCGTTTTTTTAATGTGGTTTTTAGGAGAAATAGAGTTATAGAGATGTTAAAAGGGTTTGCAATTTTATGTGGTTTGATTTTTTTTTTTTTTTTTTTTTTGCTGTTCTAGACTTTAGTATCATGATTTTGTTGTTTTGATATTTTTTTTTGTTGTTCTAGACTTTACTAGAACTTGAACATTAAAATTGAAAATTATGGATCGATTTATATGTGCTAGAAACCATGAGTAGGGAAGTTTTGGCGAGATTTCTCATGAGGAACCATTAGAAAAGTAACTCTAGATGATGTTTTGCATAGATTTCAAAAAATGAAAACATGTAGGACACAATTTTAAACATGTTTATAATGACGTTTGACATGTTTTTTATGGTTATATAAATTTTAGTTTGATGTTCTTTTGTTTTACATGACCCGACCCGATATGAACCGATTTTTTTATATATACCCAGGGGCCTAAAATATTCCGCACCCTCATAGAAAAATTCTTGGGTCCGCCATTGGTTACACCAACAAAGCGATACACTAACTTGCAACAAAAACTCTCCTAGACATTTTTCGAATACTTGGCGGGTCTCATTCTCAAGCACCAAATCATCACGTTCGACTGTGGGTCCTGTGATTTCTTAATGCTTGAAATCTTCAAGGGTTCGGTTTAGATTGTTGACAGGTTTGTGGCTTTGTTTTACATCAGTTTGAGTAGAATTCGGAGGTTAAAGATTGGAGTGTGAGGCTAGGGTTGAAAGTGGTGTTTTATTCCAAGATGTAATTAAAATGGTAGTTTCGTCAAATCATATGTAATTAACAGAAAAATAGATAGAGTTAGCAAATTGGATGAATCCAGTTACAAAAAAAAAAAAAAAAAGTTATGTTAGATGGAATTAGCAAATGTAACCAAATCTCATGGACGATTTTAGCATTTTACTCATAATTAAAATATCATTGTTTTATATATAAAAATGTAAAATTAGAGTATTAAAATGCTAAAAGGTAAAAAAAAAAAAATCGAGTCAGCTTGCAAATATTCGTGTCGTGTCCGAGTTCATATGCTTAACACAATTTTCGGGTTCGGGTCAATTTTTTGGGATCATGTTGGGTTGGAAGCAACCCGCAAAAATAACCACCCTAGTCCACATCCTTTTGGGCATATTACCACTTTGTTTTTTGGGTAAAAACTAGACAATTTTTATGTAATTAAACCATTTAAAATAAACATTTTTTACATTGTTATACGCATATTGTTTTACCAAATCGATACACCCAAACAACATCGGGTTCGATACCAATATTCATGTTTTCGGTTTTTGGTTTTTGGTTTTTGGTTTTTGGTTTTGATACGAGCCAGATTCGATATTTTGTGGTATTTTTTCACTAATGGTACCGGAGTAGTACAGTATCATAACGTGAGTTTTATGTTTGTGCCTCTTATTTGGTTACATCTGATACTATGGTAAACATTTATTTTATGTTTTGTGTATATACTGAATTTCGACGGATTGCACGAAGGAATTTCACATGTCTATATATAAGAATAATTATTATTTAAATAAATATTTCACTCATTAGATAGAAATTATAATACATAAGTGGTTCGTAAGCCGGCTTAAGCACGATAAGTGAAGCTTTGCTAGGGCTCGTTTATTTGAAATTTATTTTTAGGCTTAAACTTTGGCTCGAGCTCTAATAAGCTAGACTCGATTTCGGTTTTTAGCGAGCCGATCTCGCAGAGCTCACGAGTGGTTTGGCTCGTTTACACCCCCTAGTCTCATGATGGATAAAATGTATAGATTTAAGAGCAGGATCAAAATGTGTTGGTTAGCTACTAAAACAATGACATTAAAGTATGGAACCATACGCCCATGACATGATATCCTAGTGGCATCTTAGGGGTAGGATAAATCTTAGGAACCATGAGGTCCTGCGTTCGGTTCCACAAGGAGGGGGGGGGGGGGGGGTTCCAGATTTATTGGGGTTCCTCATGAATTGGTATATAGGCATTATTATAGCCTAGTGGAGATAGATATGATTGGGTGGTTCCGCTGATGACACGATGATACTCCAGTGGGTTTATCGGTGATCCAAATTTGCCCTTTAAAAAAAGTATGGAACCAGACTTTGTAAACAAACCTCCAATACGATTTTTTTCAACTGGTCTGGTCCGGCCCAAACTAAAGTTTGGTTTAGTATGGTTTGGCAGGTGCATATGTGATATGTCTAGTCCCAAATAATATACATGATTGTGTCATTAAATAATACAATAAACATTGCAAATTGAGTAAATTAGTAACGATGACAACCATTAAGAACCCAATATATGTTAACCATTACAAATCGAATGAACTACATAGGTAACAAGTTGGAATATGTTGACGAGCTCAGTTATTACAATGTTGGGTGCTCATGGATATTGTAACTTTGATTCGCTCGTTTTTTTATCGATCTTAGACCATGTGCAGTGGTGAGTGAAACAAATGTTCCTCCCTTAGGGTTGCCGGGTCGGTGCCGTTATTTTATAACGGAGTGGTGTATAACGAGTGATGGGCCACCGCCGGCATATTGTTCAACGCGTTATATTATAACGAAAAGACGATTTCGTGATATTTTCAACGCGTTATTCTTTTGTTTTGTGTGTGTAATTGTTGGTTGGGGGGAAATTGTTGGGTGTGGTGGTGAGTGATGACCACCCCGCCTAAAAAAGGTTGTGAGTGATGGAAAAATGGTCGATGACATGGCGGAACTTGATTGGTGCTTGTGAGTGATAGAATTCTATCACTAGTGAACCACCCCGCCTGCCCTTAGACTAAAGGGTATGGGGGCCGGCTAGGCCCGGCTAGGACCGGCGCCGGTCCCCCACACCGCCCCCCTGAGGGTCGGCTCGGCCCAATCGACTCCCCAGCGCCGAATAAGACGGGGCCCCACTTCATTTTTCTAGCCGTTGCAAACGGCTCTTTTATTTAAAAAAAAAAATCATTTTTCAATTTAAATACCCTATATCTCATCCATTTTTATACAATTCTATCCCATTCTACTCCCATTCTTCTCCAATTCTCTTCCTTTTTTGTAAAAAACACTCCATATTTTTTATACCATTTTCTCTAATCATGAATCCTTTCAACCCAAACAACCCCAACCCGAATAATCACAACCCGAACCAACCTAACTTTTTTTCGACTCCCGCTTACACTCCGAGTATGGATCATTCGTGGGGTGCTCCGCAATTTCCTTTTTCGGGTTTCCAACAAACACCCAACGCATTCTCACAAATGTCTCAAGTTCAACAACTCCAACAATACCAAGCACTACAACAAATCATGCAACGCAACTCGTTTGAACAACTCCAATCGCAACCGCCAACTTCCCAACCGGTTCAACTTGACGATGATGATGACCCCGAATCGCCACCGCAAGAGCTCAACCGAAAAAAAAAACAAGGGGAAGGGGAAGAAGGTTGAAAACGTACCCGAAACCGCGCCAAAAAGCGGTTCGAGAAAACCGGGGAGACCTTGGACGAAAGTAGAGGAGGAGGCGCTAGCAATGGCGTTTGCTAAGTCCTCTACTAACCCGATAGTCGGTATGAACCAAAGTTTAAATTTTTAATTTAAATTTTAACAGTTTTAAATTTTTATTTTTACTAATGCATTATTTTTTAAAATTTAGGAAACAATCAAACGGGTGATAGTTTTTAGGATCATGAGGTTGGATCTCGACTCGGTTCCGGAGGATGAACGCGAGGTTTATCGGAGGATGAAAGAAGAGGTGAAGAAAAAATGGACGTCGTAGGTTGTTTTTTTATTTTTAGGAAATGTAATTTTTTTTTTCGGTAATGTTTTTTTTTTTTTTTTCGGTAATGTTTTTTTTTTTTTTCAGTAATGTTTTTTTTTTTTTTTTTTTTTAGGAAATGTAATTTTTTTTATGTTATGAAGTGACTTTATTTATGTTGTATTTTTTAACTTTTATAAATTTTTTATTAAGTTAATAAATTAAAAGTTAGAAAATTATAAAATAATAAGGTGGGGTAGCCCCATCCTCCATCCCCCTCAAATATGAAGGAGGCCCATCCCACACGAGCCGGTGACGTGGCGCTGACGTGGCGGCTCATCCCCTCCAAGCCCATCCTCTCCATACCCTTTAGTCTTATGCATTATGGAATGTGAAGTAAAAAAGGTGTGTAATGGTATAATGCCCCACAACCCCCATTCAATCATTACTCATATCTATTTTCTAATTTTCTATTGGCTCATTCAATTAAGGTTTTGATCATCATACGTTTTAAATGGAACGCCCAACAAAAATATTGAAAAAAACACCTAGAGGACGGTTATGATGGCGTGAAGGGGCGTTTTTTAGGGAAGGAACACACAAACCCCCACCCAACTACTGGTGGTCTTAGGAGTTAGGATAAGGCATTTCGTTTACTTAAATAATAAGTAAATTATATAATAATTTTATTTAGTTAAAACTTTAATAAACTTTTTACATGTTTAAGAAAAACAGGTTTGGTTCTTTGAATCGAAAATGTTCAAAATCTGTATAGATACATGGGATTAAAATAGAGAACGAATGGGAGGGGGGACAAAATCATTATACAAATAACTCTCAATCGAATCAAAGTGGTTCCATACTTTAAACACGTGTCGCCACATGTTTATTGTTCTTTAAATCCTTAAAATAAGTACATGTAAACAATAGTTGGTTTAAGTTATTTATTTGTTACTTGCTATTGCAGTTGAAGTTATGGATTATTTTGGATATTAAAACGTTTTTTTTTTTTTTTTTTTTTTAATCTTGTTCGTGTATATTTTTTATCTTTATTATAGTTGTTATTCGCATATCCATTGAGTCTATATTATCAGTCATTGCCGGTGAGCCCATGGTAAAACCGTCGTCTCACCGGTTAAACCATCATCTAACATTTACACTATGTTCTCGAGTCTCATTTAACAGGGGGAGAGGGAGGGGAATGAAAATTTTCTCTGCTAATCTCTCTAATTTGGGAGGATGAATATATGGTCATATTTTATTCTCTTTTCTCTCCCCTCCTATCCTTGAAAAAACTCGGAGACATGGTTTTTTCATATTTTCATCTCTTTTCCCTCCCTTCCCCCTGTTAAATAAGACTCGGGAACACAGTGTTAGTGAACCGGTTAAAAATAAGTTAATTTATGTTTGTTTATTTAACAAACGAATGAACATATACATAAAATCTCATTTGTTCACTTATTTTCGTTTATACTCGCTCAAATTTATTTGTTATATGCGTTTGTTTGCTATGTGTGTATCCAGATATGATGAATAGTGTTTGGTATGCATGAATAAAGACGAAATAGAATAGATTATTACGAGTAGGGTCGGCCCGAAGGGTGTGCGAGATGGGCGACGGCTCAGGGGCCCAATTTTTTTTGTTTATGTATTAGTTTTACACTGTAAAGTTATAATATATACATAATGAATCGGAAAAAATATCATCCTGTAGCACTTGGTTTGGTGGTTTGAAAGTCACTTTAATAATAAGAAGACACGGGTTCTGATCCTAGTGTCCGCAGTTTTGTTCCTCTTTTTGTTTCTTATCTATTTATTAAATGCAAATGACATTAATTGCCTAATTTTCTCAAGTTACATTAAATGATTAGTGTTGATTCAATTGACATTAATTCATTTTCATATATATATATATATATATATATATATATATATTCTTTTTAAAAATTTATATTTAAGAGGCCCGTATTTTCTGTTCGTACAGGACCTAAAGATTTTCGAACATCTTCGAAGACGACCCTGATTACGGGGGAATGAAAAAAATTGTTTTGTTAGTCAAGGTAATTGAATCACTCGTTACATAGGGCATTCAATTCTCTTAAATTCATTACATCCAAACCACTTGTTTTTTTATTCCATTCCCTCTTTCATCTTCATCACCAACAACTCCCACCACCTCCACCTCTAGCCACCCACACCCGCCACCCACTACCCTCTGCCACCGCCCCTTCCGCCATCGAACAACGGCGCCATCGAACACCACCGAAGCTACAACCCATTGTCGTCACCACCCTCCGCAACTGAACATCGGTGCCACCACCCCTCACCGCCACCATCTCTACCACTAGCCACCCACCGGTGCCACCACTAGCCGCCGCCACCCTACACCGTAGACCACCGATGTCGGCGCCGACCATGCTGCCGCCCCCCATCATCGCCACCCGCCATCGCAAACCACTAGCCGCCGCCACCCTACATAAAATTTATGAGGTTGAGGGAGAGAATGCTATGTGGCATTATTTGGAGTCTTTTATTATAAGTTAGAAGATTAGATTATAAAAGGGTTAAACTAACCTTATATTTTATATAAGAACTAGGATTGCGACCCGCCGCATTGCGGCGGGGATTCTTTAGTTATAACTAAGTCAATCTAGGACCCGAACGTTATGTTAAACCTGTCAAACGGGGAAAAAATAGACGATGTAAAAACGTTAAACCAAAGACGAACGTTGCGATTTGTTAAGTCACAAAATTTAGAACCAAGCATAAAACGAAAAATTTGCAGAAAATGAAAACTATAAAGGAACAAAGTTGAAAATAAAAAAAAATATGATAATAGATTGCAAAAGATAAAAAGTTTTGGGTTAAAAATAAAAAAAAAACAAATAGTTTTGAGTTAAAAGTAATTTATGAAATACTTTTGGGTGAAAAGTAAAAAAAAAATCATTTTTTTTTGGAAAACCCCCAAAGCCAACGTTACGACAACCTTATGCATAACCATTTTTCTTTGAAAACCCCGCAAAGCACACCTCGCGTTGCGGCGGGGCGTAAAACAGTGCCAAATAGTACTAATGTCACACAACCGTCATCGACCACCAACACTGACTCGACCTAGGATATGGGTGTTGCGACGAACCTGTCCAACATGGAAAAATAGAGGTAAAAACGTTGAATCACACATGCACGTTGCGTCGCATTAACTCGAAAAATTTAGAACTATACGTAAAACGAAAATATGCGAGATATGAAAAGTATAAGTGACAAAAGTTGTGAAGTTAAATTGCAAATAATGAAAAGTTTTGGGTTAAAGTAAAAAAAAACAAATTATGTAGAGTTAAAATTGTAAAAAGTAAAAACCTTTGGGTTAAAAATAAAAAATCAACTTTTTTTTTAAAAACACCCAAAGCACAATATACAAGTGATAATGCACAAAAAAGTTGCAAACTTATATATGGAATAATTTGTCTATGAGTAGAAGATAATTATATTTTGTATTAGTATTTTCTAAAAGAAAAAGATATCCAAATGTACTATGGTTAATGCACAATGTACAACACCAAGAAACAAACATAATATTGAGTATTTGAGTGATATGGACGAGCATGCACAAAAGATTTTACTTTTAGCTTTTAAGAGATCAATGAATGTGTGTCAATTATTTGGGCCCAAAATTCGAATAATTCGAGAGTGGCCGGCAGTATCGTATCAACCACAAGTTACACACATTATTATCACTACACTCGACCAAAATCCCTTTTCCCATCACATGAAATGTCTTTTCCATACATAACGTTATTGTAAACGAAACCCATTTTTCAATTTTAATTATTGATGACTACCATCTAATATCAAATCATAAGTTAAAATACTATAGAAATAAATAAATGCTTCATGTTTTTTTTCAATAACAAAGATACTCACTTATTAGTGGCGGCATGCGTTGGTCGTTTTAGCGGCGAAAGAGGCCCAATCGTGTCAAAACAACTCGATTAACTGATTTGTGGCGGCCGTGGTGTGTAGAAAGCTGCGAAATAGGCCGCACAAAGATGGAACAATAGATCTCGGCGAAAGTGTGTGACGATGCATGAAGATTCCAACGACTATAAAATTTTATACAGTCGGCTAGAATCTTTGTAAGAATCTAGCAATTATTAAAAATATATTGGTAAATTGGTGTTAGTTGTACTTCGATACAAAAAGTATACTACTTCACACCAATTGGATTGACATGCAATAGCACGTTGACTTATGTCATTATTCACACAATTCATGGTCACTTGTGTTGTTACTTTCGTGCTAATTAGGCTAACAACTAGGCTATTCGGTATAGTTGATAGAGGATGGGCCTCTCCGTCAACGTCACGTAGGATAGGTGTGAGGATGGGGTAAAGATGATGGACCTAACGAAATGAGGGATGAGCCTAAAACATATATGTATATGTTGTATGTATATGTGTGTGTGAGAAGAAGATGAACAAACTTTTGTCCTTTACCTCCCGTCCCAATTGTCCCACCCCTGACGTTTAGGACGCCGACGAGCCACCCGGAATGGTGTTTGGGGGCGTCGCCAGGCTTGTACAACCCCACACCGAGTGCCCTAATAATACATTGACACATCTCATAATTGGTGCAAATCTGACCAAATTTTGTGTAAAGATGACAATGATACACGTGACACATTCTTTAATTACATTTATTTGTCGGTTGTAATGATCGTAAATGAGGTAGTGGTGGAGTAGTTGGGGAAAGATTTGGTGTTTCTTGTGACCCAGGTTCGACTCTCACTCTCCTCATTATCTTCTGCGGCATCCAGGTGAAGGGCGAATATGGGTGACACCGGTTCGTCTTGGATGGGAGACGAGATTCTACCGATTATTCCACTGGCGTGGGCGGGCGGAGGTCGGGTTTCCGCGCATTTGGGAGAGTCAACGTGTTGGCGACGGTCGAGTAGTCGACCTTGACCATAGCGTCCAGTGTCATGGTGATTGACACGTCTTTTCTTGCCGTTAAAAAAAAGTCAGTTGTAATGTGATTTTTCTTTTTATTAAACGGTTAGCAAGTCAAAAAAGACAAGTTTAAGTTGTACACAACCTAATAAATTCATATCTAACTAGTATTAATACTTTTTGGTATAGTATTTAAAATTGTATCATTGATTATCACCAATGCAATTACTTGTTTCATTTTTTCACTCTTGCTATCACATCACTTTTCACCAATGTGCAATAATGCCTGCAGAAAAAATAGTGCCATTCCCATAACTTAAAGTTCAAGTTTTCTTGATTTCTCCTTCCATGCCTTCCTCTTTCAGAATACATGACCCCTACCCCCTAATACCCCCCCGCACCCCACCCCACCCCACCCCACACATGTGTGCACTATAAGGTGACTTTTACCCCCCTCACAAGTCAACATCCATAGTATCTTCCATTCTTTTCTTGATAACTCACCCTCTACATATATTGTCAGCCTATTAACCCAACATTCATATCATCTCATCTTCCCACAAAATCTTTTATAAAATTGGTGATTTTCACCTCTTTAAAAACCCAAATTCAGCATCCAAAAAAGACTCAAAATCTTGAGTAAAAACAGCAAACAAACAACCACCACCCATGAAGGAAAGAGGCAAATCTGTTGAATCAGAAACAGTGTACACAAACTTCTACCAAGATTACAACTTTTACTACTCATCATGTAAAAAACACCCATCTTCATCCCCTGTTGGAATATGTGCATATTGCCTTAAAGACAGGCTCATGAAGCTTGTGTGTTCAGATTGTGGAGAACAGAGGCTTTCTTCTTGTTCTTGCTCTGATGTTTCCTCCTACAGAAACTCTTCTTGCACTGTTGATGTTGGAAGTGTTGGTAGAATCTCATTCTTGATTGAAAATGATGACCAAAGATCACTCTTTGATTTCAAGAAACAGAGCAAGAAGGAAACAGAGGATGTTGTTATGTTAAAAAGGAGTAATAGTTGTGTTGTTGAGGTGAAAAAGAGTAATGGGTTTTGGAGGATTGGGAAGCTTTTCAAGAAGAGGAGAGAGAAAGAGGAGTGCAGAGAGAGAAACAGTGAGATTTGGGTGAATGATTGTGGGATGGATGTGTGTAGATCAAGGTCTTTGTGTAGTTTTAGGGGTGGGGGGTTTGATCATGAAGGGGGGAGTGTTAGTGATATGGCGTTTTCGAGTGCGAAAATATCGGATTTTAATGAGTCTGAGCCCAGGAAGAGTGGATTTAGAGGTGGATTGATGGATTTTGAACATGGGTTTTCGGCGAAAGAGAGCGAATTTAGTCGAATTCATGATGATTCGAGTTTTATTGATTTGAAACTTGATTTATCCGATCGGTCGAAAACAGAGTACTCTGTTTTTAATAAAACAGAGTATCCTGTTTTCAAAAGCCCATTAGAGGTTGGTGGTTTTGGTGGTGTCGTTGGCGGTGTCGGTGTCGGTGGGGGCGGATTAGCATCATCATCATGTAGGATTACAGTGAATGAGAGGGGGATTAAGAAGGGGAGTAAAGGGCATAGTAAGGTGTGGAAGTGGATATTCAAGCAACATTCTGGGAAGA
The DNA here is from genome assembly GCA_030545235.1 of Helianthus tuberosus. Classification (NCBI taxonomy): domain Eukaryota; kingdom Viridiplantae; phylum Streptophyta; class Magnoliopsida; order Asterales; family Asteraceae; genus Helianthus; species Helianthus tuberosus. Next base: position 57,169,695 of record CM060437.1, on the reverse strand, counting down.
AAGGTTTGAATCACATTTTGGAATCTTGAAGTAAGTTGATTCAAAAGTCAAAATCAAAATGTCAAAAAGTCAAAGATTGATAGTCTTAAAAGTCAAAGGGTTCAGGTCCTCTAGTGGTTTAGAGATTAGATGAAGAATGTCTATGGTTGTATTTTAGTGTTTCAGATTTTGATGTAATTTCTTCTTTAGCTTAATTGCCACTGAATATGGTATCATAATTTCAACATTATGTGCGGATTGTGAAAGATTTGTGTGAAAGATTTCTAGTAAGATAAGCATATACGTGCCTAAATTATTTTTAGAGTTAATTGCCTGGATGGTCATGTGGTTTGTCAATTTTTCACATTTAGTCCTCAACTTTCTAAAATTACATGTATGCTCCTTATGGTTTGATCATTTGTTACTCATATAGTCCCCTACATGGATGACTGTTAGTTTGGTCAGTTAAATTCATGTAAAATGACTAATTTACCCTTAATGATAAAACAAAATAAATTAAAAAAGTATTAAATATATATTTGTTGGACCCAATTATTATAAGAAATGTATATTACACCCAACCTCCCACCACACCTTTCTTCTCTTTCTTCTCCGGTATATCAGTCGACGACCAACCCAACGAAATGAACCAGCGACCAATAACAATGATCCCCTTTCATGAAGCTTTCCTCTGTGTTTTCATGAAGCTTTACTGCATCTTCAATTTTACACATTTGCAATACATATCTACAAGCATGCTTTCAACAAAAGATTCCAAAGCCATCCCTGATTTAATTTTCTACCATGATACTCCATTCCATAGTTTAAAGCTTTCAATCCAGCACAAGCTTTTAAGACACTACTAAAAGTGAAGTCACGAGGTTCACTCAAATGGTGAATTGTTCAAAAGCCTAAAAAAGACAAGCCAAAATTATATTCCTGGTCAATGTTACCACATATAGATAATGCCAATAAGGTTTACCGGAAAATATGTTGATCTGATCGACTCTTTTCCATCACCGTTGTCGATTCGGCGCCGGTACCGTTCGGTTAAAACCCACACCATACATCTTCCCTGTTCTTGAAGAAATACCCATAAATCTATCCTCTTTCATACATGCCATTGCAAAGTCATATTAGAAACCTATGTCAGATTACTTCCCTCTAACCTACAACTTCAAATTCTCAAACGGCTCCCACAGAGTTCCCTTCTCAAATGCCCTACAGTCTGCAAAACTTGAAATTCCCTCATCACAAGCAACGATTTCATCTCTGTACACCTCAAAATCACTGAATTGATTAAACAGACATGGTCTCAAGTGACCGTGCTATCCTGCTAGGGTTTGGTGTTTGCCTAGATGTGAGGGCTAAGGTAGAAGCGTGAATCTGGTGGGGATGTTGAAGGCGCTAATGGGGAAGAGTGTTTCGGAGAAGAGAACGAGGGGTGTTAGTATGGTGTGGGTTATAATCAGAATAAGCTGCCAGAAAAAGAAAAAAGAGTAGTCGTCGGAGGGAGTGGGGTTTGGTTCGCCGGAGAAAAAAAGGAAGGCAGGGGTGAGATGGGAGTTAAACTTAAAGTGAGACCCATTATAATTATTGAATAATTAAATATATTTCTTTAACTTAATTTTTAATAACAAGGATAGGTTAGTCATTTCACATATACTTAACTGGACAAACTAACGGCCATCCACTTAAGGGACTATCCGAGTAACAAACGGTCAAACCACAGGGAGCATACATGTAATTTTAGAAAGTTGAGTACTAAAGGTGAAAAAATGACAAACCACAGGGACTATTCGAGCGATTAACTCTTATTTTTATGTGAAAACGTTTCTATCTATAACATTCATATCTACGTAATGGTATCATAATTTCAACTTATGATTTGTATGAAAGATTTCTAGTAAGTAAGATAAGCGTATACATGTTAACTTATTTTTACGCGAAAACGTTTCTATCTATGACATTCATATCTACGTAATGGTATCATAATTTCAACTTATGATAAGTTTGATTCGATTTAGGTTTTAGTTAGTTAATTTAAAGTAGCTTAGGAATCCATAATGCCTTTGATTCGATTTTGGTTTTAGTTAGTTGATTGGGGTTTTTAATAAAATTATTAATAAAATACACGGATACTCATGTGGTTTATTAAAATATTGGATTTAGTACACAGCTTTCCAAAAGTAAACAAATAGTTCTTATGGTTTGCTCTTCGTAATGCATTTAATCCTCAGCTTTTTCCAAAAATACATGAATAGTTCATGCGGTTTGCACTTTTTAACGCATCTATTCCTAACTTGTACATGCTAAAACATTATTTGTTGGCTGGGTACTAAATGCGTTACAAATTGCAAACCACATGGATCATCCGTGTACTCTTGAAAAGCTAAAAATCAAATTCAAAGTCTTGATAGACCACATGAATCATTCGTGTACTTTACTTATAAAATTCAAAGTCTTGATAGACCACAGGAATCGTTCGTGTACTTTACTTATAAAATATGTTGATAAACTCATACTTTAAAAACAATCATAGATACTAATAATAAGTCATGAATATTCCAATATTGTCTCATAATTTTATTTTCATAGTTTGATTGAAATTTGGAATTAATGATGATGAAGTAAATTTGGAGTTTTTTCCCAAATGGGTGGAGGTGGAAAAATTATTTACCAAAATGGGTGATTTGAAAAATAATTACCTTATTTACTCATTATATACACTCTAATTTGCAACATTTTGTTGCACTAGAGGTTGTACATCAAGCTTGGTTGATGTCTCATGCAGTATAGGTTGTACATACAGCTTAAACTCATGTACTATTTGACCTTAACTTTTCCATACACATAACCTTCTACTTGTAACGATTGTGGAGAGAGACATAAAAGAAAAGGAGATGCAGACTTTAGAGAGAGAAAGTAAGAGTATGAGAAAGTAAAGAGAGAGAGCAGCAAAGAAAAAGGATCCGATGGGTTCCGGCCGCCGATGATGGCGGAGCCATGCTGACTTTAGATAGAGCTACAACAGTGGTGGTCTAGGTGGTGTCAGGTTGGAGAAACAAACAACAGTGGTGGTGCTAGGGTTTGATAGAGGATGATGGTGGTAAGAGGCGGTGGTTCAGTTGACAACTGTGACGACCTCTTCCTTTTTTTAAAACCCCCTCTCATGTCCTTATCCATTCATCTAGGGTTCTCCCCCTTCTCCGACGAAGGAGCCGACAACAGTAGTGATGGCGGGCCATGATGAAGACGATCGTGTTTCTTTTGTTGAGAAGTGGCGGTGGAGACAAAGATTAGGGTTCCGCGATGTCTTCTGGTATAGTTCCTGCCAAACTCAGGTAAGGTTCGATTCTATTAGTATTCCGTAAAAACAAGCCACTTTGTCGTCTTTACGAAAGAAATTATATATTCTTATGTTACCCTTAAAAAATAACTGAATTTGACTTAATAGTGACCGTTTGATCAAGCTGAGATGAGATCTCAGCCGTGTAAATTAACCCAATTCTTCTCGAAGAAGCAGTTTTTCAGCGGTTGTAACTTTATGTTGTAACCTCCTGTTTTTGAGGATGAACGTGGGTAACCAGAATCATATATTTTAATAGGCCACTCCGATGTGATTCAGATATTTCTTTTGATATTTAATTTGCCATATGAAGCTGTATCAACACTCTTTTAACCCACTTGGTGGCGTGTGATGTTCACTCAACTCTATCAACGACGCCCGCCACCGGCAATGACGTGGCGGTGGTGAATAGTGAATTGGAGACGGACCCACCCGAAGGTACTGTGGAAGAGGTACACTGAATGTCTGTACCAGCATAAAGAACTAGGGTTGTATTTGGATGTGAGCCGGGTCAGGTTTACATATGGGTGTGTGAGGGAGATGGAGCCTAGGTTTGCTAAGGCGATGGAGGAGCTTGAAAAGGGGATGATTTTAAACCCGGATGAAGGAAGAATGCTGGTGCATTATTGGCTTAGGAACCCTAAGTTGGCGCCTAATTCATTTTTTGAGATTGCAGATTGAGAATACAATTGAAGCTGTTTGTGGGTTTTCTGAAGAGATCTTATGGGGTAAGGTTAGTTTGTTTTTTGTTTCCTTTATTTTCAAATCTCTCTTATTATTTAGATTTTCGTTCTCCCTTTGCATTTTCAGAAGACACCCTGACGTCTTACAAGTGCTAAAGGCATCTGATCTCCGATGATTACCACTCTATTGATGTTGACTCTTGGTGATTCAAAAGTGACTATGGATGTATTCTTCACTAAAATTAGCGTCACACTGGCGAGGAGGATTAAAAGAATATCAACTTCCTTTTGTTGTTTATTTTGAATCAGTTATGATGCTGCCTTTTAGACATGTTGAAATTTGGATGTTAAATGTCGAACCCATGTATATTTTTCCTTTTGATTTTTGACTACTTAATATGTTTTAGTTTGATGCCCAAGTACCTGTCTAATTCACTTAATAATGAATGGGTTGATATTTTTTTTTCTAACAACAACGGCTCGATGCCCTTGAGATGGAAACAACGTACCCGACACAACCCCAATGTAAGTCAAGATCCTTATCGTTTTTTGTTAATATGTTATTTATAGCTCATTTTTTGTACTTATATTTGATCTTCAATACTTGCTTTGAAATTTGGCTTTGACTTCTTTGTTCTGTATCTCTTCATTTCTTTTATAATTTTACTTTAGGTGTAGGTGACAGATCTATAGAGTATGGGCAATTATGTGAAAATTTAATATGAAAATTTAAACCAATTTATAGATCTTGATTAGTCAATTGTTTTTAAAATAGTATGAGTTAAACTTATTTGTAATCTAATGGTTCATATCAATCAGTAATGAAGATTAGGTAAAAAAAAATGGAAAACACCAAAGCGGTACCAATGTGTAAAGTACCGAAAAACCGGTACCAAACGGATATATTCGGTACCCACTTTTCCTCAATTTTGGCATCGGCATTTTCGGTACCGATCTCATCCCTAGATGACATGTTAAAGATCTTGATCGTGCTGCCTCCGGTTATGTGTTAGGCTACTCCATTGATAATAATCATTTCTTTAAGATGTTACTTGGCTGGTATTGTAATTGCGAGATGTCTCACAATTCTAATGACCTTATAATTCAATGTGATGGCAGCGCAGATTGGAAGGTTACCATTTAAAGAACATCAAATATGATAGCTGGAGTTCAAATTTCATCCTGCTTGTATAGAGATGACACCAGAGGAGGCTAAACAAATATAGCTAATGCAATTGTCTTGGCAGACTGATTTCTTGCAAAACTACAATCTTTAAACTGTGAGTATTTTGTTTCTCCCAATCACACATTTCATCCAAACACTGCTTCTAAAATAGATAAATTTTTGTTTCATTATGTCTTTATTATCTATATGTTTGTTTAAAATAGATAAATTACTAATTTAATAAATTAGAGTGATAATAATTATATTTGATCTCGTGTGGGACTAATTGATATGTAGGTAACTCGAAAGGCCCTCACGTTTTCTTTTTTTGAACGACCAACAAATCAATTCCTAGCACTCTCGAGGCACCTACTGCACCAAACGGAGTACCCCGAGGGTAACCCGAGCCCACCACCAATTCCAGGGAAAGGCCCTCATGTTGGCTGAAATATATGATTATGTCCACTTTTCAAGTCCTTGCAAAATCAAGTCGAGGCGTGTGTGAGTGTGTGTATATATTTCTGTTTCATTATGTTAGTTGGAGAAAATTTACTTTTCTAATTATGAATTAACAAACAAATTTTCATTTTTTTTTTAATGAAGCTTGCTCCCGTTATTCCTATGCCATATGATTTTGTAGTGGATTTGATATTTGGATGCATTCATGCTTAAACCTGATAAGGTAATTAATTAATATTTAAGGTTTTGTGCCAGGGCCACGGCCCTGGTATGTTTTTCGGCCAGAAGTGCTAATTTTCGCGGTTCGATCGAAATTTTTTATACCTACTATGTTTGGCACGGGCATGTTTTTAGTGCCCGTGGCTTTCAGCCCTGGGACCTTCAACGGGCAAGATCCGCCACTGTCTGTAGTGGAGTAGTGGGTCAAGTAAAAAAGGTAAGTTCAAAGAGAACATGTCAAATGGTTGAAATTCATCTGAGAAACTGAAGGAATCTGAAACAACCATTATTGTTGGGAATAAGATAGTATGATGTTAGAATTCTAATTTATTTTAGTACTTATGTCATTACAACACTAAAATATACTGTGTACCCGGCTGCAACGCGATGGGTACTTTTCTAGTTTTAACTAATGTATTTATAACTCTTTTCTTTTTATTTATCATTTAGTTAACCAATTATCAATTTTTAGCAATCTACTCACTATAATTTCCTTTCTTCATAATTCTACTATTCTTCTTCAATCCAGTAATTATTCGTTTCTTCGTAATCCCTTATTTTTATGCAAGTAAATTAATCCTTTTAAATTTGACCATCTGAATGTTTAAAAGCAAGTGAACAATCTTCTAAAACTAAATTAAGACAACTGAACTAAGAAGCATAAAAAAGCAAAACAATCTTTAAAACTTGATCGTCTCATGTCAAATACAAAAAAAAATGTGAAATAAAGTCGACTAGCTAGCGGTCTCAACATCAAACACAAACTAAAAGAAATATATCAAAACAACTTGACCCGCTTAGGCATCCATTCTTTTAGGCTTAGAAGGACATCTTGCTCTATTATGACCACGTTGTCTACAAATTCCACAAAGGTTGGTCTTTTTCCCTTCTTTGATGTCCATTCCATTTCGTAGCCTTGTTGATCGAGAGTGGTCATTTTTATCCCTTTTAAGATCTAAATTGGGAAGTAACTTTTTAACAAATGATAAGTGTGGCCAATACGCTTCATGAGGAAGCGGGAAAAACTCGGCTGACCAAGTAGCACAATAATCTACGATTGAGTAACACTTATGAACATATTCAAATTAGTTTCCTCTAAAGTGGTATAAGTTGAAGGTAATTGAACATTACCATTTGATGTTTCATCTCCAATTCCATCTTCTTCAAACTCGTCATCTGTATCAATATCATCTCCAACTTCTTCTTCTAACACATCATTCACATCATCATTGTTCACGACCGCAAATTGTGACATTTTGTTAAAATCCTCGTTATGAATCAATTCGGTTACCGCGTTAACTTGCTGCATTCTGATTAAAAATATATAACAATTGTTAATATGAGCTATGAGGTTTTAAAAGAAACAAAAAGCAAATGATGAAAGTGAAAAAAAAAAAGCAAAAAGAAAACAACAGAAACTAACTTTGCCATGGAGATGAAACTAAAAGGCAAAGTAACATAACTCAAAACATAAAACCTGGGAATCGTGGAAGAAAAAACAAAAAGCAAACAACATTAAAAAAATCAAGAAACAAAACATGGATATGGATATGGATGGATGTGGATGCGTGAATCCTTAAAAAATTAAGTAAAGATTATTGGTAGAGAAAAACAAAACAAAAAAAGAACCTAATGAAATCCTTGATTGCAAAACTGAAGGGATCGAACAAGAACTAGATGGAGTCTCCCTAATGAAATTGCCCTGAAACAAGAATACTGAACGTCGCTAAGCATCTATGTTTTAACCTAATTTTTATTTACAAAATAAAGATTATTTCCTTTCACCTATTTTGGTAATTATTTTTCAAATCACCTATTTTGGTAAATAATTTTTCCACCTCCAACCATTGGGGAAAAAACTCGTAAATTTGAAACATTTTCATTGTTAATTTTAGCATGTTTTAGAGAGACGTTTGTTCCCTTTCATGAAACACGAACATGCCATGGATATCTAAAAGTGGAAAAACTTTTTCGTTTTTCTATATTCCTATTTCCAAATATGGAAAGTGCTTTAATCTAAAATTTTGTTTCTGTGTATAGACAAATAGGTTGGTGGTTTGATTTTTACGATGGTTTTTTCTTATATTTATTGGGTTTCCTTTTGAATGGGTGTATAAACATTATATCTAGTGAAAATGGATATGATCGAATAATTCCGCGATGGCACGATGATACTTCAGCAGTCCGTCAGCTATCCGAATTTACATAAAAACAAAATGAGTTAATAAACAATACACAATAGTGGGAAGTTAGTAAGACCATGTGTAGTGGTAACTTGTTATAATGCCCCCACCATGGGGCATTATCCGACACGTGGCAACCCAGTCAGCATGGGGCATTATAGCATAAAGTGGTGTAGTGGGGATAATGCCCAAATTAATGCTCCTTCCAATCATTAAAAAAAAAAAAAAAAAAAAACACAAAGATAGTGCTCATTGGTTAGTCAAACAGTTGACCACTCCCCATTGGCCACCCCTTCCAATCTTAAGCGTTATAATTAAAACGCTTTTATGCAAATGTTCAAAAAATAACGCCCCAAAACGCCTAGTGTAGTGGGGGAGGGGGCGTTTTGGGGCGTTTTTTTTCAATTTTTTTTAAAAATTACGCCCCACTACGGGTGGTCTAATAATGAAATATGTATTTTCTAGGAACCCAAATAAACATTTTAAAAAAAGGACGGGTTTACCGATTTAACGAAGGTGGTTTTTTTTTTTAACATGGTAGGGCTCTTTAGGAGAAGGGTAATTCCATTAGGTTCGTTCCCGAGAATGATAAAAAGAAAACTTTTGGGTCTTGTGAAACATGAAAATTGGGTCTCTCCATATAATATAAACTTATCGATTATTGGTCAAGTTATTCTACAAAGGCTCCTAATTATAAGAAGTGTAAGAAAGATTTATAGAGTGACAGGTGTCCAATAACCTAAAATTAAACCCACTACATCATCACTCAAAACCTAATAATTGATAAGTAAATAGGTTTTTTTACCCTTTTATTATATATATTATTATTATATATAATATAGAGTGAATTGCAAGTTTTGTCCTTTATCTTTATGCCTCTTTGCAGGCGGTGTCCTTTACGTTTAAATTTGACGAGTTTTGTCCTTAATGTTTTAAACTCCTGCACGTTATGTCCTTTAGCCCTAACTCAGTCAGATTTTTTGGTTAAATATGGTCATGTGCCTTGCACATGAGGGCATTCTTGTCATTTCACCTTCTTAGGGGCTATTTTGTGTAGAATTCTTATTCAGGGACTATTTATAAATGTCACACCCTGGCTTTGCGGAAGCGTGGTTAATTTGGTGTGACTTCTTAATACCATAGCTTAACCATAACAAAGCTATATGAAATAAAACCATGCAAGATCATCCATTCGATTAAGTTTTAAAAAAACCAAATACAATAACATTGTCTTAACGGAAACACATCCTAACGACATAAACATTGTTCAACAAACACAACATAACATAAGCATAGTTTAAGGACTGTGACTTGTCCAGGAAAGAGTCACATCCCCTAAACCCGGATGACCTCGTAACTAGTGCAGCGGGAAAATGTGTCATATCGCGCCAGATCCTTTAATTCCCTGAAATACATGTAAGTTGAAAAATCAACAATAATGTTGAGCGAGTTCATGTGTAAGTGAGTAAATAAACCTTTGTAAGTATAAAAATCCTGGTATGTAGCACATAAGGGAATTGAGATCACCAATGGTTTGCAAGGCCACTGATATGTGTGAAGTGCAAGTAGGGAGACTCAAACCTAGCAGATTTATGCGTCGGGCACAAAGTCACCCCGAGGTCCGTTTCTAGTTTGGCCTGGGGCTGGGCTCGCTACACCCAGATAGATCTACCGCTCCTGTCCCTCGGTCCTACCATGAGGACTAATGGCCTCATGTTGCTCCTACCCACTCACATGATCTAAGTAGTAAACCTCCTTACGCTAACCATACCATGTATAAAGTACTTGTAATCAAAGTAACATGTATTTCACCCCCGTAGTTTAGAAAACTGAAAACAGTTAAGAGAAAATGGGGACATGAACTCACAGTGGTGCGTCTCTACCAAGTATACCTCCAAATCAAGCAGCTGTGCGACGACCTACACGTACTAACTCTATTAGACGGACGGCCGTGCCTTAGCTTTAAGGTTTAAGTTTTTGGGAAATAGTTAGGCAACTATTTCGTGTTTATATTTTTGTAAATACTTGGTAATTATTCTCCTTCCCAAGGATGGGGGATTTAATACATGCGTGTTCGTAACATTCGAATTACACTATTAAGTCTCACTTAATATATTTTATTTCTAACTCCAAAATATAAATATTCTTCCCAAAAATTTTATATTTTAATACATGTGATTCTCCCAAAATAATACTTAGTAATATTATTTTTACTCTAAAAATAATATTTACGTAGTTCACAAAATAATCATAAACATTTACACAAGTGATGTTGTGAAAAATATATATTTACTAAATACATATATTTATCACGTTTTATTTTGTGAAATCCCACCTCCGATATTTTGTAAATAAGTCGTGGCGAAACTTATGTTTTGAAAACAAGTCGAAAAAAATGTATTTCTAACACTTGTGGTGAAAATATTTCTAAGTGTTAGGTTTTTTGGAAAATTTCGCCAGAGTTTCCCCTGTAACTGGAGGTGGCCACGCTTTTAAGCGTATCATTTTCTTTTATAAATCAAACCAACAATCTTCTTATTCAATCAAAACAATGTTCAAAGCATCAACTTGTCAAAATATATATAAATCGCATAAATTACATGAACTTGTGATTTATCCAAAATATGAAGTAAATCCCAATATTTTTAGCGGATCTTTATATAAATCAATCCGGTTTCGTAAAAACCCCGTTTTTAAAGAAATCCCATCTTTACAACTTCTTATCAATTTTTACAAAGATAGTTATTTTGTCAAAACTTAGTGCTACACAAGTGTTTACACACTTGTGTGTTTACTAAAATCATTCTTGTTTATGAAAGATCCGTCTTTAAAAGTATGTTTTCTCTTGACACGTGGTCCTTTGAAAATACCGTTTGTAGATCCGTAGATCTACTAGTTTTAAACACTATTTCATAGGAAAAATCGATTTTACACAAGTTCAAGTTTCTCATGTGGTAGAGTTTCATCACTTAACCCTTGTTATACTTAAACAAGCTCTATGTCATGATCCATGATCATGACCAATCCGGGTTAAACGATGATCCGAGCTACCACAACATAGATCGGGTCCAAATAACTACACAAATCAAATACTACAAGTTTTACACAACAAACAAGCTTTTAACCATCACTTTTAGTGTTTTTAGTAGACTTTTATGCTTCATCTTGTATGTTTGCGACTTTTAACCGTTACATATCATTTTAACCACTTTAAAATAGTTCGAGAAGGTGATTTAAGCAACTTACTACAAGCTCGAGGCTAGGGAAGAAACTAGTCGAAGAACGAGTGGATAAAAGCAATGGGGTGAGGTCCTTCGCGTTCCGAATGCACCAAGCTTCCTTATGTGAGATCCTTAACACTTGTATGATCTTGTAATAGCTTGATGGAAATCGAAAGATGGATGGATGGTTGTGGGGGGGGGGGGGGTTTCGGCCGAGAGTAGTAGAGAGGAGAGGGAGTAGTGTGAAACTTCTAAGTGTGGTGGAAAGTTATGTTGTGTTATGCCTTGATCTTATAGACAATTTACATGATCATTAACCAATGGATTTAGTGCTAGCTAGATATTAAACACACAAGATTATTATAATCAAATAAAGGACAATGTGTCACCATATGGTGACCGAGTTCGGTTGGGGGGGGGGGTAATCCGGTTCCATTTCAACTAAACATTAGGTAATTAGTTAGGTTAATCTAGTTAAGTTTAGGGATTAACCCGGTTAGTAGTGTGTTGTGCTTTATTGCGGGTGTTAGGGTATTCAGGGACCCTAACTGGCTCAGAAAAAGATAAGTAATGTTATTAACAATATTTTTATGTTCCGGGTATAGTCCGGTTGGATAGTAATCCGTTAAAGCGCTTAACAAAGCTTTAAAGTGTCGTTAATGCCCTTTTTAGTGACACAACTTATTCCTCCAAAGTGTCGGGAATACTTTCCTCATGTTTTGGCACTTTATTAGTTAGCTAAAAGCTGGATTGTTTATTAAAGTGCTGAGTTTTTGTGCTTAGAGCACGTTTTAGGCACATCCAGTCATTGTAACTTATTCCTAGAGACGCAGTTCTACAACCCTTGTATCCCTACACTCACCACTAGTGTAGTAAAATATTTCTGGCTCATACAGGCCTTAGAGGCAGTGTCTGCCTGATGCTGGCTTTATCAGCATGTTCAATAGGTTATCCGTTTATAGTGCTACTGTGCTTTTTGTGCATCATGTTTGTCACTAAGGTTCAGCATGTAAATAATGTAGTGACGGTAAGTAAAGTATGATGCAGGTATATGCATGTATCAGTAATCAAGTAGCAGTTTATCAGTAATTTCAAACAAGCACAGTAATTAAGCAGTAATTAATTGTTAATTAAGTCGTACGGATACCTGGTTTAGTGAGGGTTGTCACAATAAAAAACTTAAAAAAAACAATTATAATCTCTCTCTCCTCTCTCTCTCCCTCTCTCTCTCTCTCATCTGAAACAAACTTGCATCCACTCTTCATCTTTGATTGATGCAATTCTTAATCTGAAATAAACGATTCGTATGGATATTGAATACATCATATTTGGTTAAACATACAAGATCAGAATCAAATAACTAATGAGAATTCTTAATCTCTCTCAATTGTAAACTTCTGTATAATGAATTACTATTATGAATTACATGACTCAATCCCATATCAAGAACCAAAAGTGCTACATAATAAAACCTCATAATCAACTGATACAATGATTACCTCCTGATTCAAAAACCCGTGAGAACAATAAAGCCTGCGAAGCAGCTTTCGAACTCCGAAAATCCTTCTTAAGATCAGCAACCCTGTTCATACAAGCCGCTTTCAACCTCCCCGGAACAGCTGCAGTAATCTTCTCCCAACCGGGTTCTTCACCATCTGTTTCTTCAACAGGGGTTTGATTGTGGATCTTTTTACAGGGTCGGGTTCTAGGGTTTGTGAAACAGGGGTTTGGGGCTGGAGAGTGGGGCCCAGGCCGACGCGGAAGTCGCCGGCAGTGAGAGATGGTGGGGCGAAAGGGCCAATGAGGAGGGATAATGAGAACCAGATGAAGATGGATTGAAATGGGTAGGATTTGATGTAGAAGGGAGAAAGGGTTAAGAGGAGTGCATAGAGAGAAAGAGAGATGAAGAGGGTGGGTTTGTGGAGGTTATCGAGGGTTTCGGATGATAGAGATTATAATCTCTGGGCTATTTTACCTTCGATTGATGGTGTTTTTTGAGAGTTCAAGAAGGAAGAAGGAAGATGATGATGATGATGATAATAGAGAAAGAGTTTTCAGATTAGAGAGAGAGAGAGAGAGAGGAGAGAGAGAGAGATTATAATTGTTTTTCTTTATTTTTTAAGTTTTTTTATAAATAGTCCCTGAATAATAATTCTTCACAAAATAGCCCCTGAGAAAGTGAAATGACAAGAATGCCCTCATGTGCAAGGCACATGACCATATTTAACCAAAAAATCTGACTGAGTTAGGGCTAAAGGACATAACGTGCAGGATTTTAAAACGTTAAGGACAAAACTCGTCAAATTTAAACATAAAGGACACCGCCTGCAAAGAGGCCTAAAGATAAAGGACAAAACTTGCAATTCACTCTTTAAAATAATATAAACTTATAAATAACTTTTCGGTCCCTCTGAAAACTTGGGCCTCGGACCGTAACTTGGCTCAGCCGGCCCAATAGCCACCTGAATTTCACAATAATTAAGAAATCAAATTAGTGTTACCATCAGGGTCGGGCCTATATTATAAATGACTCAGGCTTGGGCCTAGGGCCTCCAATTAAAAGAAAATTTATATGCTAACTATTAATATTAGTGCAAACTTATTCTTTTATGCAAGTATAAACTACTCTGTGTTATAGTTGTGTTAGATTTTTGCTATATTCCAAACACGGATAAAAAAGTACCGTTTATGATAATCATAAAAGGAAAAGGGGAATTGACCTGTAATAATCTCAACTAGACATCATTAGTCATTTCCAGTCCCACCTTTGAATATTTCCCATGCCAGTCCCACCTTTCACTTATTTACCTCCATCGGCCTTCAGTTAAAAAAACTTAACAATTTTTTTCTTAATTACAAACAGACGTTTTAGGGCTTTTGATCAGAACGCGGATACGAGTCGAATGATGTAAAACTTACCATGAAATTGTGCTCCAAACGATGAAAACGGTGTTTCAATTCGGGTGTTTAAACTCCAATGAACAAAAATGGGTTATTGGATTTTAATAATCCCAAGTTTCACCTGTTGGCCGATAATAATATCAACTTTAAAAATTCCCTCCAATGATCCTAACTTGTAAAAATTTAGCCCCCGTTGATCCTTTTATAACATATAAGAATTTGACATCCTGAATAGATTTTAATTGATTTAAGTGCACCTATGTTAGAAAACGATCAATGGGGGCCAAATTCTTACAAGTTGAGATCGTTTGAGAGAATTTTTAAAGTTGCGATTATTATCATTCAACAGGTGAAACTTAGGATTATTAAAATCCAATAACCCAACAAAAATCAAGTGTTTGGAGCACCGTTTTGAGGTAAGTTTTACATCAATAGACTTGTATCCTCATTCTGATCAAAAGCCCTAATACGTCAGTTTGTAATTCGAAAAAAAACTTAACTCCGTTAAGTTTTTTTAACGGAGTACCGGTGGAGGAAAAATATGTGAAATGTGAGACTGGTATGGAGAATATTCAAATGTGAGACTGGCAATGTCCAATGACGTCTAGTTTGAATTATTACAGATCAAATCCTCAAAGGAAAAAGGGCATCACAATTTTATTTCTCCTTGGGCCTTTAAAAAGATTAGAACAGACCTGGTTACCACTCATCTTTCTCACCATGTACAACTCAATTCTTGAATCGAATTTGATCTAAATAATACAAGTTAGTGATCCCTAATTACTTGATGCTTGAATTCTCAGGTGTAACTTATTCAGTATTTCCACGAAAATATTTTTAGTGACCGGTTGATTAGTAAAAAATAAATCTAAAAATAACCATTATAATAATTGGTTGGTAAAAAATAAAACTAAAAATAACCATTATAATAATAATATATTTTTAAACAATTTTTAACTATAATTACATAAAGTGGAAGCATGTTAACAAAGCCTGCTTCTGGCCTATTATTGCATCACTACTTTTCCTTATTAGTTAATTACATAAAAAATTCATTAATTACATCAAATTTTTATACGTTTTTTTCAAATCAATTAGTTTTAATGCTTGATTAGCTGTATGATTTTACTTTAAAAGAAACAATTGAAATAAGTACGAGCAAATCATATGAAAATGTATTTAAGCTAAACTAAAATTTTATTTTATATAGTCCACACAATTCTTACTAAAGTAAATTACACAAATTGTCTTTTAATTATACACCAAATTTCACTCTCTGATCTTTTGAGTTAAATGCCTAGTTGGTGTCTGTGGTTTGCGAAAATTGCAGACTTAATCCCAAGGGTTTACTAATTACATACTTGGTCCCAGTGGTTGCAATTTTTAAACGCAGGTGGTCCTTAACACTAACCTTTGTTAAATTTTTCAATTAAGTCTTTGTAAAATGACTAAATTGTACCTAAACAATAAAAAAAGACTCAATTCTCTCTCTCTCTCTCTCTCTCTCTAACCCACCACCACCTCCACCCTCCTTCCCTACTCCACCACCCTTTAAGCCACCTCCCACCACCATCATCTCCACAAAAACAACTATAATAAATCAAATTCAACTTATCCCACAACAAGAGATTCACAAAATATCAAAGAAACACAAACCCCAAGTCGCAGACTACATATTAATCAATGTTTTCTCACAATAACAATCAAGAATACAAGAACTCATCAAATCACACAAATCCTAAGCAGAAAACTTTACTTAAAGACGAAATGAACAAAATCTGCAAATGGGTTTCACCAATTTTGTATAAAAATTCAAACTTGCAGAATTTTTGAGTGAAATTGTAACAATCAAGAATCGACGCTAATGATGTGTTGATAGTTATCGGTGGTGCAGAGGTATTAACAGCAATCACGATGGTTTTCGGTCAAGAGTGTCGGCACAAGGTGGTTTTTTCGGCCGAAGGTGATTTCCGTTGATGTTGGTGTCACACCCCAACCGATGGCGGAAACATCGGGATGAGACGAACAAATCGCTCAAAAGCATCATAACACTATTGTGACAATATAATTTAAATTCAATTTCATACATGACTAAATTCAATACATTGTTTCAAATAAAGACAAATTGAAACAAGCATGGTTTATTAGTAAAATGGGTATCTAGTCCATCCTAACTTGATTCTTTCATCATCTTGACTAGCAACCTGCAACATGTATTAAAATAACATCAACAAATATGTTGGCGAGTATACAAGTTTGATACATAGCATAGTAGAATAAAATGTTTAAATGTGCTCATATCCAACATGAATAAGATGATACTAGTTAACAGTTATGCCGAAACGATGTTACTCTACATGCTCAAACCAATGTTTACGCAATTAAAGTGCATATCCCAAAAGTTTAGCAGGAGGTTAACATGTTTAACTTAACAATACCCAAGGATAGCGGGCGGGGCGTTACAACCTATAGCATATGCATAGTACCATAATTGTTAAGGTAGGCTTGATCGAAATTAATGAGCATATAGTCATGAAGTGTTTACATTAGCATCACATGTATAACAAGAATCAAACATTTCATGTGTAATTTGGATAGAGTGTGAATAAATGTAGTTTAACGTGCTTGTGTAATTTGCATAAGAATACAAGTTGCACCCAAAAGTGTTTAAAATGAAAATGGGATCATGTATACTCACAGTTTTGCGTATGAAGTACACTTAAACCGCGAGGAAAGTTGATGGAGTCTCGAGATCACGAGTGGTTGCGTTTACGATTCCTTGTAAAATAACGCACGAGTAAAGATTGAGAAACCGAACGAACGAAACGGTTATCCTAGATAATTAAAATAACATGTAACGAACTTGTTAATATTTAGGTTAAAGTTTAGTATCTTGTTTATATATTAGTTATATAATAATCTTTCTTGTTAATTTGTTATTTATCTAAGATGGGATTTAAGATTTTAATTATGTAAAGGACAAGAATTAGCTTGATATACTTACACATTTTATTTGACTAATAAATTCCACTAAACAATAAAATAAATATTAGAATTTATTTGTGAGCTTGTCACCCCATGATCTATTACATGTATAAAACCAAACTAAATATATAAATTAAACATGACGAAACTATGATTTATTGATGTTCTAATATTGGTGAAAGTAAAAGAATAATATATAACATAACTTGATTTGTAATATAATACTACCTCAATGAAATTCATGTCATATATTAGATAAGTATACATATGAGTAAGTTAATAGTAATAAAAAAAAATATAGAGAACAACTTGATTTAAAATATACCATTCTTATAAAAGAAATAAAACAACTAAAGACACAAGCTAATCTTTAAAAGATGAAAAACACACTGACGTATGATACATACAATATACATTGCATGAGGATTCAACGCAAAGAAAAAGTAAAATAAAAATAGTAATACATAAACACAAGAAAATTGCAACATGACATAATAAATAATTTAGAAACAAAGGAAAAGAGATCAACGTTATTAATAATGTTCTATAAGTACCAACAAATAATGATTCGTCTTCTTCGTTTAAATGGTACAGAACAGGAACAAAAAATAAAATCCAATCTTGTACTCAGAATCAAAATATGTTTTATAATTATCAAAGAACTGAAAGTGTTTTTATTTAAAAAGAATCGGGTGAAAGAGATTATACCGAAACGATGACCCGTATGTTCTGTCGCGTTTCCGATACGGCTCCGGTGAACTCGGTTTACTCCAGCGAAGCTGTAGAAGTGATTCGTGAGTGTGTGAGGGTGTCGAGTTTAAGGCCACCATGAGGTTTATAACATGCTTCAATTCAATATACATTAATTATTAATTAAAATCATATAAATGAAATCGATTTAAGGGATTAGGATCAAATACAAAGGATCCTAATTGTAAGAAGTGTAAGAAGGATTTATAGAGTGACAAGTGTCCAATAACCTAAAAAAACCCACTACACAAAAAAACCCACTAAAAAAAAAAAAAAAAAAAAAAAAAAAAAAACTTAAACATCAACCACCACCAACCCCCCCACCCCCCCTACCCCCCACATCACCCACCAAAAAAAAAAAAAAAAAAAAAAAAAAATTTTTTTTTTTTTTGCCGAGGGGGTGGGGGTTTAGGTTTTTGGGTGGTGGTGGGGGTGGGGGTGGGTGTTTAGTTTTTTTTATATTTTTTTTTTAGGTTTTTGGGGGGTGGGGGGATGGGGGGTTAGGTTTTTTTAGGTTTTTGGAGGGTGGGGGGGGGGGGGTTAGGTTTTTTGAGGGTTTTTTTTGGTGAGGTATAGTTTTTTTTTGTTTTTTTTGCGGGGGGGGGGGGGGGGGGGGGGGTGGGGGGTTTAGGTTTTTGGGTGGGTGGGTGGGGGGGGGGGGGGTAGGTTTTTGGGTGGGGGGGGGGGGTGGGTGTTTAGGTTTTTGGTGGTGATGTAGTGGGTTTAGTTTTAGGTTATTGGACACTTGTCACTCTATAAATCCTTCTTACACTTCTTACAATAAGAAGCCTTTGTAGAATAACTTGACCCTCGATTTAAGTTCCAAAACTTACGTTTTTTATTGGTTTCATATTCAAGGTATTTAAAGGGCAATAATTGTAAAAGTATTTTTATATCATTTAAAAATACTTTTACTCTTTAGTTTAAAAAAAATTATTATCAATATTTCTCATTTAACTTAATCTCTTTAGTTTAAAAAAAATTATTATTATTAGTGATTTAATATCATTAATAATTGTAAAAGTATTTTTATAAATTAAAAGGAAATTAACTGATCTCCTTTTAAAACTAATATTCCTAATTTTTAAATATCTAAATAAAAATAGAGTATTGTTATGGTTTATTAGAAATAAAAAAGAAATGAGACAAAAGAAAAACGGGTCAGGTCTTCTACGATCTGTTTTTTTTTTTCTTCTTTTTTTGTCGGATGTTACAGTTGGATGGCAGTACAGGGTGGTTGACGGTGTGCGATTGATGATACATGTGATTTCCGAAGGTAATTTCCGCCAGCTAGTTTGAAGATGATTGGAATTCGTTTTTGGGTAGTCAGAGATGTATGTTATTCTGATGATGTTTGCGGCTAGGGTTCAGAAGATGCAAGAGTGATTGGCTTTGGGGGATGGTGGTTGTGACGGAGATGAAGATGGTGGTTTGGGGAGATAGTGGTTGGTGATGGTAATGCAAGGTGGTGGTGGTTTGGGGAGATGGTGGTGGTAGGTGGTTTTTAAGGATGGAGTAGGAAGAAGAAGGGTGGGATGCGGTACGGTCCACTTATTTCTATTTGTGTTTTTAATCTTAGGGGTAATATAGACATTTGACACACATTTAACTAAGATATTTAACAAGGGTTAGTGGTAAGGACCACCCGAGTTTGTAAATTGCAACCTCTGGGACCAAGTATGTAATTAGTGAACCATTGGGACAAAGTATGCAATTTTCGTAAACCATAGGGTCCAACTAGGCATTTAACTCCTGATCTTTTTCTTTAATTTTGTGCATTGTATATCCTTTAAATAACAAATTTGCACATACCCTGTCCTTTTCTCTAAACCCCATCCACCTACCCAGTTAAATACACCCATGTGCCCCTCGTGTGAGGGGTGAAATTGTCAATACCCTTCCTCCTACTATTTAAAAACCCCACAGACTCTTCTTTCTCACATGACACATACTTAAAACCCTTGACACGGCACGATCAATCCAATACAATCGAACCATAATCAAAGCGATTCAAATGCGATGACAGACAGTTATGAATTGCGACCAAGGTGGTCTATTTGTGCAAACAGTGATCAAGAAACGGTTGACAATTATTACAATGAGTTGCATTTGCTCAATTTCCTTCAAAAATATATGTTGGCTATTAAATTTATGAAAAAAATTATACTTTTTTTTAATTTCAGAGCGTTTTCCCCATTTGTTCACTATAAAGCTACATCATGGTGGTTGTTTCACTAAATTTCCAAAGGCTGAGTATGTGGAGGGTAAGCACAACTATGTTGATGTGTTGGGTCCAAAATTTTTCTTTGTTCATGAGTTGGATTGCGTATTGAAAAAATTAGGGTACGCAACATATGTTATTAGGTATCTATACTATCTATAATAAGAGATTATGAGCTGATGTAAATCTGCCTATGTGTCAACTTCTAAAGTATGCCACATGTCAATGATGATGTCATAATTCCGGTTTACAATTTACAACCACAAATAATCTATAAATCAGATATATTTATTTTTATTAGAATTAATTAGTGGTTTTTTTAGGCGGGCCAATTTAAATTTCAAAATTTAAACAACTGATCCATAAAAACCTCTCTCTAAAATTCAAAATTAGAGCTTTACTTTCAGAAATCAATCCATTTCTCTCTGATGGAGTTGGTTCTCCTGTTCACTCCACCCTCTCTGCTTCTCTACCGCAACCCCTCAACGCCGCCGTGCTCCGTCGCTGCCGGCATCTGATTGCCGTATCTATAGCCGTAAACTTATCATCGATTCAGGTCACAATGTCATCTACCCCCCGTGATTTTCAACTACTCAAAAAAAAAAAAAAAAACAACAAGATTGATTATCGTTCTCTAGGGTTTTCATTCTTTCAATCATTTTAATGGCTAAATTTTCAATATCTTTTGCAGGTGTCCTGTTTATTCTTTGGTTCAACCCATGTGCACATCTCACTATCACTTATTCTTTTCATTTGTGGATTTCTGCCTTTGACATAGGTACGTAGAACTAATTTTCTTGCATTTTGATTATAATATGTTCGATAATTACATTATCTGTTTGTGGTTTCTCTTCATATGTTTGCTTTAGACTTAGCTTATGAATTAGCAGCCCTCAAGTATTGGGGTCCCACCACCACCACAAACTATCCGGTAGTAATCTTTATCTTATATTACCTGAATTAATTGAAAGTAAGGATGGGCTTGCTAAAAGCTTATACACCGACTCTGATAATATTTTATATAAATTTGGATGATTTAGGTTTGCAACTATGAGAAAGAGCTTGAAGAAATGAACAACATGACTAGGCTAGAATTTGTTGCTTCACTTAGAAGGTATATATAAGTTGTGTCGGTTTCACTTTGTGAATTAAGTGCAATTGTGAGTGCATTAGGTTATATATAGATAGTGTCTAATTAACCTTTAAATTTGTAGGAAAAGCAGTGGTTTTTGTAGAGTAGCCTCAATTTATAGAGGTGTGACAAGGTAACAAATGTTAGTTATCATATAACCGGATGTTCACCGTCAAGTTCGCCAAGTTTTTGTCAAAGATATGGATTAAACTGCTAATAATGGTTTTAGATTAAGAAAACCGAACCGACCAGGTTGGTAATTGGTTGGGCTGCCAGTCACTATCACAATGCAGTATACTCTCATTTTAATGGCTAAATTTTCAATATCTTTTGCAGGTGTCCTCTTTATTCTTTGGTTCAACCCATGTGCACAACTCACTATCACTTATTCTTTTCATTTGTGGATTTCTGCCTTTGACATAGGTACGTAGAACTAATTTTCTTGCATTTTGATTATAATATGTTCGATAATTACCTTATCTGTTTGTGGTTTCTCTTCATATGTTTGCTTTAGACTTAGTTTTAAGGACGAGCACAAGCTCAAAAACACCTAAATTTATAACTACTAAATTCCATAAACAAGTGTATATTTTCTACTTTATTTAATTTTTCTGCAGCTTCTATTTGTCTTGGTATACCGAATTACATTGTTGGAATTAAACCTTAACAGAGGAACAGTTGATTAAGGCCAAAACCGGTTCAGAGCAGTGGAACCAGAATAATCAGTTGTTAGGCTTCAGACTTTCCCCTTGACAGTGGTTCAAACAACTGCTGATCTATAATTCTGATTTGTTTTATCCACTGCTTAGCAAAACAGCTGA
Organism: Helianthus tuberosus; assembly: GCA_030545235.1. Classification (NCBI taxonomy): domain Eukaryota; kingdom Viridiplantae; phylum Streptophyta; class Magnoliopsida; order Asterales; family Asteraceae; genus Helianthus; species Helianthus tuberosus. The sequence goes on along the minus strand of CM060437.1, from coordinate 57,147,627 downwards.
TGTGAAGACTAAAAGAATGCCAAATACTAAGTACTGCTCTTCGAACTATTGCCTTCAGTCAAGCATTGCTGAGAAGACCAAAGCCCTGCTTGGAATAAAGCAGTGGAATAAAGAAACAGTTGTTTACTTTGTCTTATTGTAATAGGATCAGTTGTTAGATAACAATGGATGTATAGATCAGTACTTAGAGTTAGTTAGTTGTTAGATGTCACGTTCATGGTGACGTCAGCCAAGATGCTTTAGTGGTTTGACATGCTCTATAAATGGACCAGTACTCTGTACTGTTTCACTTGATGGACTGACTGTGTTTATCTCCTCTGATCCAATCCTTTCTTCTTGTGTGATCGACCAAGTAGCATCAGGCTGAGGGGAAGTTTTAGTTTGTAAGCATGCAATGTAATCTTTTGATTTGATTACAAATCTTTAGATTAATGAAAAGCATGTGTTTATCAAAACTATTTTCCTCCTTGATTGTGTTTACAAAGTTTGTGTTCATTTCCGCTGCCTAAATCATTCAATCATATTCATTCATTGTTTATCTATTACAAAAAACACAATCAATTTAACAATCAATTCATCTATTAAAAAAAAACACAATCATGACGACATCTGAGCAGCAGACGTACAAAACAGATGTTAAAGCTCATCCACTGATATACCAACAGTTGCTGATCAAATTAAACTTTAAATCCACTAAAAGACAGAAAGTTGGGTAGTGTCATATAAGAGGAGCTTCAACAGTTCAGGGAAAAGAAGTTTGATAACTTGCACACTTATCAAAGGATGAGAATCTTTTCGGCAAAAAGTGGACCCTCAAAAACATTGTATATGTTGGAGTATAGTTGTCAAGATTTATACTCATCAAACTAAGCACAAACAGCAGATGTTTCCAAAACCACTGTTTTGAAGAAGACTATGTTGCTGCAACATATTGAGAAAATCAAAGTCTGTCGTAACCACTGATTGGTTCAAACATCTGTTGGTTTGTAGCTATCCACTGTTGAAAGTCAACCTCTGTTCCATCATTTTCATTGTTTTCCACTCTTACCAAACTTCAGTGGTTTAAACCACTGACACAGCTATCCACTGATAGTTAAAGTCACCCACTGTCCTCATTTTCATTTGTAATCCACTGATATTCATCCATCAGTGGTTTCCTTAACAACTGTCTTCCATTATCCTTCATTTCATCAGAGGTTGGCATATGGCCAGTTCTTATCCGTCAGATCTTTGTAACCGTTGCCACGTCAGCAATTACCTTTTTCCCTATAAAACCCTGATCAAAAACCCCAAACAGGGGTTTTACTGTCGATTCGAATTCACAAAAAAACTGTTCTCAAATCAGTTTCCATCTTCTTATCTCAAATTCAATCTTCGATTTTCTTCATCAAAATGACGAAATCAAAGCCATCTGCAACATCGACTTTGAAATCATCTAAAAAGGCCTCTCAAAAGGCTACTACACCCATCAAAATCCCATACAAATCCACTCACAATTATCTGGGTATTCTTACAAAACCAGGCACCAGCGATGTTTTCGATTCCATCATTGATACCATGACTGCATCAAAGTACAAAACTTTGTTAACAGCAGATGCTCCGATTTACCTGAAAACCCAGAGAGAATTTTGGAAAAATGCCACTCTTGACAAACAAGGAGAAGACATCATAGCCATTAATTCCTCCTTAATGGGTAAACCAGTCAAAATCACACCACACTCCATCTCGGAAGTCTTTGAACTCAATGATCAGCAAGGTAAAACTTCTTTTTCCAAAAATGAGTTAAAAACTGATTTCCTTGAAAGGGGGTATGCTGAACAAATAAAGAGGGATACCTTAGAAAAAGGTTATTTCCCTCCTGCAACAAGATTTTTATTTCGTACCCTGTTAATGTGTGTTTCAAATAAAACAACTGCCTTCAATGAGATACCATTAAAGATTCAATCCCTGGGGTTTGCTATTTTACAAAATGAAGATTTTAATTATTCCCAGGAAATCTTTGATGATTTGGCCAAAAATGTTTTAACAAAATCCTTTCTATTATTTCCAAGGTTTTTAAGTTATTACTTTACAAAGAAATTTGCAAGGGATGATGTTCATGTATACCAACAAGGTAAATCTTTTCAAATTAAAAGCTTAACAGGTGAAACTTTCACTAGAATGTCAACACCTTGCCAAACACAAGCAGAGGTGCCTGAGCAGAATTTAGCAGCTACCACTACTCCTCAGGTATCTGCTGCTGAGCCATTGCTCCTGGTGATCATAGTAGCACAACCACTGCTATGAAACCCACACCTGTAATCACCAAAAAGACCAAAAAGAAATCATACAAAAAGCCCACCAAACCCAAAGCAAAGGCAACTCTGGAAGATGAGATCCCAGAGCAACTGCCAGTGACAACACAAATGTCACCAAAAACCACTGCTGCTACTTCCTCACAGCAGATGGTAGAAAGATCTCCACCCTTACCTCAAACTCCTCCTGCATCCTCACAAAAGGATCAGGTTGTAAACACAGGGACTCCACATTATGAAGCTCTGGATCCACTCGGATCCATCTTCTACAGTCCTGATCCCAAGGACATGTCTCTTTCAACACCCTTATCCTCACCTCTCACATTACCACAATCCATAATACCTTTGTTGCATGCAGTTGATATAGCTCAGACACAAACCAGTTCCTCTCAATCACCTATCACTGAGAGCATACTCCTACAAGTGACTGGGTATGATGATTATACCTCTGCTATCCCAGCAACAACTGAGGAGGTTACACTGCAGGAGTTACCAGTAATTCCTGTCAGTAGTTCAAGTGAAGCAGCCACTACAAATGTTGAACCCACTAGTTTACATTTGGACAGTGGTTACATCTATAAGACTTCCTTGAAGGCAATTCCTTCTATAGCACCTCTGATAACCACCAGTGAGTATGTTAAAACTACTGGCAACATTGAAGGGCTATCAAGTGCTGAAGGAAGAAGACCCCAGAACCAAGAACAAGGGGCATCAATGAATGATTTCTGGGACTCAGTTCCAAAGTCACACATTGATATAACCACTGCTGGTGGGAAATCAGATGATCCCATTAAATTGGATGATGATTTAAAATATCAGGAATTGACGGGCAGAGTTGAAAATCTTGAAACAACAGTTGCTGAAATAAAGGATATGGTGCAACAGCTGTTAAAAGCTCAAAAAGCACAATCCACTGCTGTTCCAGCTCAAGCACCTGTATAACCTGCACCTGCTGCAAATGAGCTATGGAGTGTATTCCAACCCCTGCTTGAAAAACAAAAACAAATGGCTGATCAGCAGCATGCAATACATGTACAAATGCTGACAAACATGGTGGAGTCAAGGTTCAAAGATACTCAAGCAGACATCAAGGCTATAAAGGCCAGCATCCAAAGCACCACTGGCAAAGCTCCTCCCACTTTACTATTCATTGATAACCCCCTTCCAGATAATGCCAAAAAGGGGGACAAAATCAAGCAGTGGAGGAAGAAGGGAATAGAAGATGGCCTTTATGTTGAACCAGAAAAAGAAAAGCAGGTTTCAAAAACTGCTAGCCAAACAGCTGCCATCTCTTCAACACACAACACTACAACACACACTACAACCACTGCTCTACCTCCACCTAAAATCACCTCAGCACCAAAAGCCATCACTTCAACTACATCACCAGCCATCAAATCAACCCCTGCTCAAAAGCAGAAGACATCTACTGACACATCAGTAGTTGTAATGACAACAGAGGTTGAAACACCTGTTGTTTCAACAGCTGTTTGCCAGTCATCCACCACTGCTCTCATCAATGTCACATCACCAACATCACCTCCTGCGAAAAAGCAGAAGACATCAGATGTTACAACATATGTTGTAATGACAACAGTAGTTGAAATACCAGTTGTTTCAACAACTGTCAGTCAGCCACAATCCAGCACTGCCCTCACTTCACTTCAACCCATCTTTACTTCAATTAATAAATCACCCAAAAGCACTCCTTCACTAGAGAAAACTTACACCAGAAAAAGAAAAACAACTCAGGCAACTGATGACAAATATGATCCTAATGCTGCTAAATATCCACTGGAACTGGAAGCTATAAAAAATGAGATGAGACAATTCTACACTGTGGATGACCCTTTGAAAAGAAGATTTCCTTCTCTCATAGGCTTCATAGTCCCAGAAAATATGGATGAATATTGTAACACCTCGAAAAATTACGTCCAATAATGTATTGACACGTGTCATAAGCTTTGAATATGTGAAAAAGTACTTTAGAGGGACTAAAGTTGACAAACAGAGAAACTATGTGAATATAAGGGCCCAAAGTGTCAACAATGGATAAATATGCCCTACAATAACCCTACATGGTGTTTATAATCTTAAACGAATAAATCATGGATCATACGAAGCTGAAAATGAAAGAAAATGAGGAATTACAAACTACTGGGGCTAAATGTGTCAACATGTTGAAAGTATACCTCTGAGTGACCTTTTGGCAAACCCGAAGCTTTGTAACGATAAAATATACTCACTAGAATATGTGGTAAAAATCTCATGAAGTTTCGTTACGTATGAGAAAATTATGATCAAAACCGTGTACGAAGGGTTAAATGCGTCAACGTTGAAATTCGTGACTTTTCGGGTAAGCACAAAGTTAACCAAGGACTTAACCAAGTTTGTAAAAGTCCTGAGGCCCTTAAAAAACAGGTTTGAGGGTCAAATGTGCAAGAAAAATAAGCAAAACCACGTTTCAAAGGACCAGGGACTGAAATGTAAATGTTGGAAACTTGTTTGGCCTGTTGCGCCTTTTACGCGCCCCGCGAAGGGGTCTTCGCGGCCCGCCTACAACCTGCCAGTGCTGAATAATGCGCAGGTGCCAGTTATCAGGTCTGAAACGATTGTAAACAGCTGTCTTCTTATACCAGAGGCTGCTCCAATGGTTTATCATGCAATAGGGGCACTTGGACACATCTGGTAACAATTGTAGACCCTTGTGGCATCATCTTGTGAGATCAAAGTTGATATATAAGAACACCCAATGTTGCAACAATTTCACATTCACTTGCATTCTCAATTCTGGAGCTCTCTGGTCAGCAACAAGGATTCATTAGGCTCCCTAGGCGTGATTAGGACTCTTGTAAGTATTCTTAACCCTTTCTAATTCGTTTTAGCTTAGTTAATTAGCTAATAGTCAAACCGTCGTAATTTAAGTTTGACTTCGAGATTAAATGAAATTTACTCAGTCATTTCTCGAATTGAAAGTACCTATAAGTAGGTATTTATGTGGGTAATAAACCATTAAAAGGGTACTTTCAGATTCCCACTCTAACTATGTTAATTGTCGAGTATTTATGTGGGTAATAAACCCTTAAAAGGGTACTTTAAAAAGTCAACAGAATATTTATTTTCAAATTTAAGCATAATTAGCAATGTAGGATACATGCAACCTGTTTGATCATTAAAATAACTTGGTAACTAATGTAAGAACATGTCCCAACATGTTCAACTCGACAATTTTCAGTTTAAGACCCGGATCGGAACCGAAAGTCGCATAAATTGACTTTTGCTTTGACTTTCAGTTCTGACCCGTTTATGCATGTTTTAGATCTGCCTTAGAGCTTATTTTGGACCAGGTTTCATATAAGTATAACTCTCTGAGATTATACAACTTGGTTCACTAGTTATCCGATTCATAAGCATGTTTCCGATTAATGCTTAAATGTTGACTATTATGCCCTTTTGACTATAAAACGAGATTTTTGAAAATGTAAAAGAGTAGAAACCTTAGTTACTGATTATAAACTTGCACCTAAAATTTGACATCAGTTTGAGGTCTAGATTAGGAGTTATGCTCGTTAGCGTAATTTGAAAGCTTTATGTTAATTAAATGGCGTAATTAGCGTATAGCCTATTTAAACCCACTTTTTGATATCAAACTTTTTACCCACTGATGTAATATAATATTTTGGGATTTTTGAAGATTTTTATTTAATTTTTGGCTGAGCATAACATAGGTCTCTAAGTTTAATTCGGTTAATGCCGATTTTGCCCTTTTAAGCCATAAAATGAGTTTTACAAAACCTTTTGACCCCAAACCTTTTTCTACTGATTTCATTTGATAAATAAATATTTTGAGCCTTCTAGAATTATAAAAATATCAGCTTTCCTTTGAAAACCCGGAAATGGCTCCAAATCGCCTTATTAAGCGTTTTTAACGCATAGTATGTACTAAAAACCATATTAAACATATAAGGTTGATACCCACTGATATTTTTAGTATATTTTTATTTAATAACAGTAAGTAAAAGTTTTTTTAAACTCAGGTTTCCAGTTTTGACCCTTTTAGCCTTTGTGAAATTACCAAAATACCCCTAAGGTGCATAGTTTGACTTTAAGTGATAAATTTCACATATAAGTCATACCCTACTGTTATAACTTATTAAATTAAGTGTAATTACTGTATAAATCAGACCTGTAACTCAGATTACTAATTTAACTCTTTTATAATATTTTAAATGACCAAAATGCCCTTATGAGGCATAAGTTGAGTTTAAATTCGTTTGGGGCATAATAGAAGATACCTTACTGATATCACAACATGTTTAAGGCATATTAACTCAGGGAACTTGCATATGACTATCATGATTACCCCTGACGCCCTTTCCGCGTTCGGTTCGGTTTATGTAACTAGTTTGCATAAATTGACCGAAACGGGTCAAACCTTATCATTTTTGTCTCAAAATCCAGAATGTATTTAGTTTACCCATATTATACAAGTCTTCAAACTTGTCGGGTCTAAATCACATTCCATTCCGGTCTTCGCTTAATCGTGCGTTTGAACCGTATCTTCCTTAAAAACTAACCGGTCTAAGCTTAGGCTTAAATAAAGACCCGTTAGAAATCTAATAGGTTATTATAAACCTTTGTTCCAGAATAGAAGAACCAGTAAAAGCTACCCGCACTCGCTAATTGTGATTTATACGTACAAAGGTAAATACTTTTAACTTATTTTCCCTATACGGGCTTGGGGTACGGTATATAAAATACCGCTTGGTCCGGCATTGAATCTTTAATCGAATAGAGGTTAAATCATTGATATGCTACGTTTTGAAATGTTTTGTTTGCTTAAAGCCTTTGGGGGGTTAATGACCATGTCCCGGATATCCTTGGCATCATCTTACGAGATGGCCACGACCTAAGCACGGGGTGTAGGCGTACACCCGTCAGTGCCTAACCAAATAATGTGGTGTGTCTATTAATCTTTAACCCGGTCTACGGATCGGGCTACTGAACGCATAAGTAACATGTAATTCGCTTACAAGATTATATTCACATAATTATCCCAAGTTATAAAATGTTTTGTGCTACGTGCATTCAAATCAATTTTCAAACCTTTTCAAAATGAGTCAGTTAAATTGTATTTACCAGTGTCAACTGACGTATTTTCCAAAAGGTTAAGTGCAGGTACTACTCGTACTAGGCTGGCTGTCTTCTAGCGTCCGCAATAAGTCTCGCAAGCTTGGATGTCAATAAAACTGTTGAACAATATCTTCTTTTATTTTGATCCGCCTGTGGATCCGTTTCAACTATTTCGTGATATTTAATATTACAGTTTATTAAAGTTGAAATGAATCTATCTTTGCTTCCGCTGTGCATTTATATATTGTGTTGTTTGACTTATGATGATATCAACTACGTCACGATACCCCCCACCGGGCCCACCGGTGACACGTGGAAAATAGGGGTGTGACAAATATCTCGAGCTCAAAGCAAGGCAGGCTAAGATAAGAGCCAAACTTGAATGCAAAGATCAAGGTGATGAAGCCATTTCTCAAAGAATGGAATTCTTGCTCACCAAAGTCAAACATATGGAAGACTATGCACGAGATCTGAGCAAAGAAATATCAAACTTACCACCCAAAGCAGATCTACGGAAAGAAATGAGAAAAGAATATCTTGCATACATAATGAAAGAAAAATTCTATCCAGCTGAAGAAAAACAATTCAAAGAATGGCCAATAGTTGCATTAAAGCATGAGGCAAACAGAATTGAAAGAATTAAAAATGATCCAAGCAAAAAGAGGACAGCTCCAAACTGGAACAAATACAAAAAGCTCATAGCTGACCTTACATCTGAGTACAAAAGAAAGAAGCAGGAGCTGGTGGATGCAAAGGTGGATACTGCCAATGCCATAGCAAAATGGACTAAGCAGCAAACAGATGAGGCTTATGAAAGGCTTAAGAAAAGGAGGATGACAGTTTCTGACACTCCAAAGAAGCCTGACTACAAAAAGCCAAAGCAGCAGATCAAAACTTCTGAACCACTGATCACCTCAGCAGATACCACTGTCACTGTGATTGACCAAGAAAAAAGGAAACAGCTGGCTGTTGCAGAAGAAAAGGAAAAGGAAGCTGAGTATTTTGAAGAAGCCATCAACAAAATGGCTTTAGATAAAGATAGATCAGCAAAGCTTCAAGACCTTGCCAAAAAGGTTTTGAAAAAACCATCATCACCAAACACATCAGCAGATATATCAGACATTGAGGTAGATCAACAAAAGAGACAAGAGCAGATTGACAAAGAAGTTGCAGAAGACATAGCTGCAGCAAATGAACTCATAGACAAGGCTTTCAATCAAATGTCTGAAAATTCTGAGCTAGCAAAAGCTCAGGATACTGCTTTACAAATCTTTACAAGGCCAAAATCTCCCAACTCATCAGTAAATAAACCTCTCCCAAGAAACCCATTGGGTTCAAAACTACTAAAATGGCTCTCTGATCAAAAGACCCATGTATTGACCCTGATCAGATCCAATGGTGAAATGAAGTACATATCAAGGAAACAAGCACCGAGCCTTGGTGTTGAAGATCTATAAGATCTCCTTGAACTTTCATTGTGCAGGGATAGGATGACTCAAGTTCCAAAGATTTTGAAGCAGAATTTAAAAGACAAGCTAGGGAACTACTGATGAGAGAATAAAGTTTGTTATTCATTAGTTTGTAAGCTTATATTGTAATCTTTTGCTTTGATTTATAATCTTTCAACTTAATGAAAAGCAAATGTGTAAAACCCCAAAACCCGAATGTTTATATTCGTTAAATGTTATGATATGGTACATCGAGAAATAAATGACTAGGTTATTTAACCTAGTTAAAAATATGGTAGAAACAATTAAGGGATGAGAGTTGTGCCAATTATAATAAATGGCAAACTTGAGGGACTAAAGTGGAGTAAATGAAAGTTGAATTTATAAAAGAAAAAAAATATACACACATACACACACATCGTGTGTTCGAGAAGGAGCAGGAGGCTCCCATGGAGCCAAGAACCCTAACTTCATCTTTTCATCAAATTGAAAGGCCAAACGAAGCTTAAATTCATAACCGAGCATAGAATAATGATCACCTTCAAAAGGGGATCATAAGGTATGTCTTAAATTCTAGATTGGTGATCTTGCACGAAGTGGGTTATGCTCTAATCCGCGAATTGGTATGAAATTGATTATGAGCATGTGTTAGAATCATCATCTAGAACATCGATTATGCATGGTTTGGGTGAATTTGATGTTTATGTGGTGAAACCCACTTGTTCTAGTAGTATGTTGATGAATGATGATCTTGTAATGGTGTAATTTTGTTGAATGAAAGCATAATCACTAATGTATTGATAGCCAATCATATTATAGGATGGATGAAACATGTGAAATTAGTTGAATGATTGAGTTTAGTGAAGTTTACTAGTAGGTTATGCATAAAACACGTGTACATAGAGCTTAAAATGTTGTACGCGCGCCAAGTGTTTGATGAAATGACTAGGTAAAACTAGAAGGTGAAATTGTATGCAAGAATGTGGTGATTAGGTATAGAATGTAATAATGAGGTATTTGATAGTTAACTAACGTGAGAAGTGCGTTTTAGATAATGTGATGTAAAATTATGAACTACTTATGTTAATGATGTTTGAAATCATACATGTGTGTGAATGTTTAAAGAAATCGGATAAGAAATGATAGATTAGCATGTTATAAGGTTGAATGATAAATTCCATATAAGGCTCGTGTGTTGAAAGGGTTGTGATGAATGATGAATAAACTAACTATCATAAGAATGATATATGATAGTTGATGCTTGGTAAGCGGCAAGGAAGCTTGGGAAAGAAGCGGGTCAAACGGGACTTATGCGCACGGGAAGCTTACTTGGATGTGAGGTAAGTAAAGCTTACACCCCCTTTTTCGTAGAATATCTATTCATTGTATAGATTAAGAACATGATAAGTTAATATATGAAGAATGATGTTTCGACAAGTTTTGATACGGGTCGGAACATGTGGCCATGTTAAGAAACTAAGTTTGAGGGTTGAAAAGGGTAAAAAGGGGTATTACGGTAATTTTGATTATGAGTTAACGAAGAAATAAGTTACAAGGAGGGAATAATGAATAATTACAACCCCATAAGGATGCAATGGTCTTGTAGACCAAATCGGTCAAATGCTGAAGATATCACCATTTGACGATATCGACTAATGGTTGTTTTGTTAAGTATTATGAAGTCACAGGATAAATAGCGAAAGGATTTGCATTGCTATTCACTAGAAATTTGGTGGATGAAGCACTAAAACGGGTCATAGCTTTGACCCGAGTCAGGTATGTGTGATTAGAGTTATGGTTAAGTCGTAGGGTTTGGTTAAAATCGGATGGAAGTCCTTCGTTACAAAGGACGTAACTAATGTTGACCAAAACGCCCTTGATGGGTATTTGGGCCAAACGACCTTAAAAGTTGTTAGAAACAAGCAAATTAATTAAGTGAATGCTTTGGACAAGTATGAAAACGAAAAATATGATTTTGAGAGTCAAATGCTTTAAAATGCACAAATACCCTTAACGGGTCAAAATATGCACAAGAACGAAAATGGGTTAATAAGATGCAAGAAACCCGTGATCTGAACCGTATATGATAGACAACGTTGATATTATAAGGTTCTTGGAAAATTTGGGTCAAACAAACAGGTTATGCTGGTAGATGCCTAAACGGGTCAAAACTTGTAAAAAGGTAATAAGTCGATAGTTCGTAAGTTAATAATTTTCTTAATCCGGATATGGGATTTCAAGTTCACATGATAGAATATCAATTTACGGTCATGTAGGAAGAAACGGGAGGTTAAACGGGTAAACGGTTCAAAAGTTATGCGCGTTTTAGTGCGTACGGACGACGAAACGGAGCTGCAGAAAAATGCATTTTCTAGAGGGCGTCGCCGACGGCCTTAGGGGCGTCGCCGACGGGCTCTAGAAAGTCAGTTTTTGGCTGACGGGTTATTTGGCTGTCTACGGAAGTTTTGGGCTACGGGCACTTGCAAGGGCCGTCGCCGACGGCCTCCCCATGTTCAAAAACCTGAAATTTGTTATCTAAGTTGATTTGGGAGTAGTAGGCTTCGGTTTGCTATCCGTGGACCACGGCGGGCCTCCCAAACATGATTTGATCGTTCCTTTTACAGTTATGGGATATAAATCTAAGTCTATGTACCATGTAACCAATGTATGGGTATTTAAGAAGTATGTAAGATCTTGAACGTGTATGTGGTAATGTATGTGTGTAAGTAGATGTGTATTTATGTATATGTGAAGATACGTATGTGTATATGTATGTATGTGGAGACGTAGTAATGAATGTGCGTATGTAGATGTGTATTAGGAATACCCGAAGGTACGTATGAGTGTATGCATGTATGTAGAGATATAGGAAGGTATGTATGTATGTAGATGTGTAAGTATGCATGTAAGAATGTTTATATGTATGTAAGAATGTATGAGTAATACGATATTAATAGTGTGCCTTGAGAATGAAAAGTAATGCAGGTACATTACTGGAGCCTCACCAGGATATGGATACGCAGATGAAATGCTTAAAGATTATGAAAGATAACGAAATGGAAAGTTGTACGAGAATGAATCTTGTTTATATATATTGTGTACTAATGTTATGAATGAATGTGGTGAGTGCAGGTGGTACAGAATCAGGGATCAACATGATGGAAGGCTAGTGATTGAAGATCGAGTGATAGAGACATGGATTGTACAGAATGGGTGGTCATGTTATCTGTATTAGTATGTTATTATCGATACGTTAATGAAAGATAAACAATGTAGTTCCTTACATAAAGACGTTTTTTTTAATAATTTTCAAGTATAAAGGAATGTTTTAAGAAAGAAATTTTATGGCATGTATTTCCGCTGCGACTTTTCGATAAAAACGTGCTAGGGCCTTACAAAATGTTATTCAAGGAAATAAAGTTTGTTATTCATTTCTCTTTGCTTTGGTTACACCATTGTGAATCTTTCTCTTTGATTGTGTTTACAAAGTTTGTTATTCATTTCCGCTGCACTTAAACTCTGTTCATATCTATTGATTTGTTCAAATTATACAAACAAGCACAATCATTAGAGCCTTAGATCCTAACATGTTGTATCAACAACTGTTGGTACCTCAGTGGTTTCAGCAGTTGTTAAACCAACAACCACCACCTCAATCACAATAACTGCTACTTCAATACACACCACTCAAACACCTGATTTGACTAAATCATCCACCACCACTACAACCACATCACCAACCATCAAATCACCACCTGCCACTGTACAGAAGACTTCTACTGACACATCAGGAGTTGTAATGACAACAGTAGTTGAAACACTTGTTGTTTCATCAACTGTTAGTCAAACACTTCTCACTTCAAACACAACCACTGATCCACCCAAAACATCATCAGTCTCTCCTCAATCAAAAAGGAGAAGGTTAATTTTGATTGATGATGAGCCTTCACCTTCACCTTCACCTACAACTTCACAACCTCTACCACTTGTCACTTTACCAAACCCTGTACCTCTCTCTTCAACACAGATCAAATTAAACTTCAAATCCACTAAAAGACAGAAAGTTGGGTAGTGTCATATAAGAGGACCCTCAAAAACATTGTATATGTTGGAATATAGTTGTCAAGATTTATACTCATCAAACTTAGCACATTCAGCAGATATTTCCACAACCACTGTTGTGAAGAAGACTATGTTGCTGCTGCATATTGAGAAATAACTGTTTGTTTCCTCTAAATATGATATTTGATTTTGATATAATTGCTCAAAAGACTTCTTTTATGCAGGATTGTCAAGCAGCTAAAATATATCATCAAAAATCTTATACCACATACATCCATCCTCTCTTATCATCAGACATCACTTTGTGAAGGATTGCTATGAAAAAGGTTTGATTTGTCTGCATCATGTTCTCACTAAGGATCAGCTTGCAGATGTGCTAACCAAAGGTTTAGACACATCTATCTTTGAAAACTTGATCTCTATGATTGGCATGCTAAACATGGAATAACAGGCAAAATCCTGTTTTTCTCTGAATAAAAGCATTAAAATGTTATCAGAAAATCAAAGTCTGTCGTAACCACTGATTGGTTCAAACATCTGTTGGTTGTAGCTATCCTCTGTTGAAAGACAACCTCTATTCCATCATTTTTATTGTTTTCCACTCTTAACAAACTTCAGTGGTTTAAACCACTGACACAGCTATCCACTGATAGTTAAAGTCACCCACTGTCCTCATTTTCATTTGTAATCCACTGATATTCATCCATCAGTGGTTTCCTTAACAACTGTCTTCCATTATCCTTCATTTCATCAGAGGTTGGCATATGGTCAGTTCTTATCCGTCAGATCTTTGTAACCGTTGCCACGTCAGCAATTACCTTTTTCCCTATAAAACCCTGATCAAAAACCCCAAACAGGGGTTTTACTGTCGATTCGAATTCACAAAAAAACTGTTCTCAAATCAGTTTCCATCTTCTTATCTCAAATTCAATCTTCGATTTTCTTCATCAAAATGACGAAATCAAAGCCATCTGCAACATCGACTTCGAAATCATCTAAAAAGGCCTCTCAAAAGGCTACTACACCCATCGAAATCCCATACAAATCCACTCACAATTATCTGGGTATTCTTACAAAACCAGGCACCAGCGATGTTTTCGATTCCATCATTGATACCATGACTGCATCAAAGTACAAAACTTTGTTAACAGCAGATGCTCCGATTTACCTGAAAACCCAGAGAGAATTTTGGAAAAATGCCACTCTTGACAAACAAGGAGAAGACATCATAGCCATTAATTCCTCCTTAATGGGTAAACCAGTCAAAATCACACCACACTCCATCTCGGAAGTCTTTGAACTCAATGATCAGCAAGGTAAAACTTCTTTTTCCAAAAATGAGTTAAAAACTGATTTCCTTGAAAGGGGGTATGCTGAACAAATAAAGAGGGATACCTTAGAAAAAGGTTATTTCCCTCCTGCAACAAGATTTTTATTTCATACCCTGTTAATGTGTGTTTCAAATAAAACAACTGCCTTCAATGAGATACCATTAAAGATTCAATCCCTGGGGTTTGCTATTTTACAAAATGAAGATTTTAATTATTCCCAGGAAATCTTTGATGATTTGGCCAAAAATGTTTTAACAAAATCCTTTCTATTATTTCCAAGGTTTTTAAGTTATTACTTTACAAAGAAATTTGCAAGGGATGATGTTCATGTATACCAACAAGGTGAATCTTTTCAAATTAAAAGCTTAACAGGTGAAACTTTCACTAGAATGTCAACACCTTGCAAAACACAAGCAGAGGTGCCTGAGCAGAATTTAGCAGCTACCACTACTCCTCAGGTATCTGCTGCTGAGCCATTGCTCCTGGTGATCATAGTAGCACAACCACTGCTATGAAACCCACACCTGTAATTACCAAAAAGACCAAAAAGAAATCATACAAAAAGCCCACCAAACCCAAAGCAAAGGCAACTCTGGAAGATGAGATCCCAGAGCAACTGCCAGTGACAACACAAATGTCACCAAAAACCACTGCTGCTACTTCCTCACAGCAGATGGTAGAAAGATCTCCACCCTTACCTCAAACTCCTCCTGCATCCTCACAAAAGGATCAGGTTGTAAACACAGGGACTCCACATTATGAAGTTCTGGATCCAATCGGCTCCATCTTTCTCAGTCCTGATCCCAAAGACATGTCTCTTTCTACACCTATTCCTTCACCCGTCACATTACCACAATCAATGTTACCTTTGTTGCATGCAGTTGCTATAGCTCAGACACAAACCAGTTCCTCTCAATCACCTATAACTGAGAGTATTCTCCCACAAGTGACTGGGTCTGATTTTCATACCTCTGCTAGCCCAGCAACAACTGAGGAGGTTACACTGCAGGAATTACCAGTAATTCCTGTCAGTAGTTCAAGTGGAGCAGCAACTACTAATGTTGGACCCACTGGTCTACATTGGGTCAGTTGTTCCATAAATAAGACTCCATTGAAGGCAATTTCTTCAGAGACAACAAAGGTAACCACTGGTGTGTTTACTTTAACAACTGGTGAGTTGTTCAAGGTGTCCACAAATGAAGGAAGAAGTCCCCAGTACCAAGAAAAAGGGGCATCAGTAGATGACTTTTGTGACATATTCCCTAAGTCTGCTGCTGATACAACCACTGTTGGTGGGAAATCAGATGATCCCACTAAGTTAGGTGATGGTTTAAAATACCAAGAACTGATGGACAGAATTGACACACTTACACATCTGTTGCTGAACTAAAAAATATGATGCAACAACTGTTGGAAATTCAAAAGGTACCACCCACTGTTGTTCCAGCTCAAGCACCTGCACAACCTTCACCTGCCGCAAATGAGTTATGGAACTTATTTCAACCCCTGCTCCAACAACAAAGACAGTTGACTGATCAGCAGCTTGACATAGATGTCCAAAAGCTGAGGAACATGATGGAGTCCAGATTTAAAGACACCCAAGCTGACATCAAGGCCATAAAGGGCCATATCTTGAACACCACTGGCAAAGCACCTCCCACTGTTATCTTCCTTGATAATCCACCACCAGATAATGCCAAAAAAGGGGAGAAGATCAACCTGTGGAAGAAGAAAGGGATTGAAGATGGTCTCTACATTGAGCCACAAAAAGATTGTATGACTAAAGACATTCCCTTGCCAGATGGGAGCAAAAAGATTGATTTTACCACAAATGCACTTGCTGAAGCAAAAGCAAGTGTAAAAAGGGATAGAGAGGCAAAGGATAAATCAAGGTGGAATGAGGAGAAAAGAGCTGACATGGCGCTGGATGCACAGGGTTGTTCTGAGCCAAAGGATGTTAAAAATCCTGACCCAAAAAGAAAAAATCCCACTAGAAAAGTGAGGGAACCCAAATCCACACCATCCATACTCACAAAGCATACTCCAAAACCACCATCTAAAAGCCCTCAACATCAATCTTCCACCCAAACAGCTGTTGTATCAACAACTGTTGATACCTCAGTGGTTTCAGCAGTTGTTAAACCAACAACCACCACCTCAATGACAACAACTGCTACTTCAACATACACCACTCAAACACCTGATCTCACTAAATCATCCACCACCACTTCAACCACATCATCAACCATCAAATCATCACCTGCCACTGTGCAGAAGACTTCTACTGACACATCAGTAGTTGTAATGACACCCCAATCTTCCACCCAAACAGCTGTTGTAACTTCTGTTGTATCAACAACTGTTGGTACCTCAGTGGTTTCAGCAGTTGTTAAACCAACAACCACCACCTCAATCACAACAACTGCTACTTCAACACACACCACTCAAACACCTGATCTGACTAAATCATCCACCACCACTACAACCACATCACCAACCATCAAATCACCACCTGCCACTGTGCAGAAGACTTCTACTGACACATCAGGAGTTGTAATGACAACAGTGGTTGAAACACCTGTTGTTTCAACAACTGTTAGTCAAACACTTCTCACTTCAAACACAACCACTGATCCACCCAAAACATCATCAGTCTCTCCTCAACCAAAAAGGAGAAGGTTAGTTTTGATTGATGATGAACCTTCACCTTCACCAACATCTTCACAACCTCTACCACTTGTCACTTTACCAAACCCTGTACCTCTCTCTTCAATACAGATACAAAAGCCAATCACTGATATTGCTCCTCCAGGTGTTCAATTTCCTCTAGAACTTATTGCTGTCAGAGAAGAGATCAAATCCTTCTACTATGAGGATGATCCTGCAAAAAGGAGTTTACCATCTGTTGAAGGATATCCTAGGCCTAATAATATTGATGAATATTTAAAATTAAAGGCCAAACAAGCAGAGGATATTGCTAAAAGAGAATCAACAGGGAAGACTGACAAAGAATGTCAAAGGCACCAATTTTTGCTTACTCAAGTCAGTTCCCTGGAACAATTTGCAAAGAATGTTTGTCAAAAATTATCAGAAAGAGCAGATGAATCTCTGAGAAAAGACTATGTTGAGAATATCATGGTTCACAAGAAGTATAAGGGAGAGAAGCATATGTACAAAGATTGGACCATTTCTGAGCTTGAAAGTGAAGCAGCCAGGATCCAAGAGATGCTTAAAAATAAGGTTAAACACACTCCTCCTGACTGGAAAAAAATCAAAAAGAATGTACCTGACAAGGCTTTAGAGTTAAAGAGAATGAAAGAGGAGCTGATAGCAGCTGACTATGGGTCAAAGAATTCAGTGTCAAAGTGGAGAGAAGATAGGGTCAGGGCCACTTACAAAATGTTGGAGGAACTAAGGAAGAAAGATCCAAATGTTCCACAAAAACCTGACTATCCTAAAACTGAAGGTTCAAAAAGACCACCAAAGTTACAAATCAAGATATGCACTGATCCAGCAGGTGCTGCTATTTATCAAAGAAAAAGACAAAAGCAGGTGGATACTGAAACCTTGAAGGAACTTATGGCTGGTGATGAAGTTGTAAAAGAAGGTATCAAGAGAATGGTGATAGAAAGGCTTGAAGTGAATCAATCTGCAGGCACAGATCAGATCTGATGGTGACGTGATTCTCCTTGATCTTCACCTGTGCAGGAATGAGGAAGATACAGTTTCTGTTTAGCCAATTCTACTTTTTTACTATATAGTTTTTTTTTTTCTTTTTGAGGTTGAATTACATGTTAAACTCACGAAAAATTATTAGTTGGTTTTCAATGTTGATGACACTGATGGCCAGGTACATTATGTTATCATGACGATAACTGGAAATAGGTTGATCAATTCTTCTTTTTTTGCTTTTTGTAACTTTTTATCATTTAGTTATGTTGTATAGAAAAGTAAAATATACAAAAGCTTCTTGCTAATAAAGTAGAGCTAAAACATAAGTTTCATTGAAAATTAAAATTATAGATTTGATCGGTTTGCGGATATTATTAGACATAGATGATTTATTGAAAATGTGTATTACCAAGATCGGTAGGCAAAGTACCAGTATTGAGATGTACCGAGTTTGTGGTTGGGACTTTTAAATGTATACTTAACTAAAATGTGAATGTGTATTCATCAAATATTTGTTCACATGATAGTTTACATATTTACATAGACAAAAACTTTTATCATTATAGTTATTATAATACTAACACATACTGTCTTTAACATTATTTTATAAAGATATAGATCTAAAGACCAAAATTTAAATGATATATTATAATCTGTTTTTTAGTATTTGATTTCCATCATTACTAAACCTACCCGTGTGGTTACACGGGTCCTGCACCTAGTTATCATTATATGGTACCAAATCAGGAACTAGGATTTGGCCTTCATGCTCTAGGTAGTGACTTAGATGTTATTGGCTTTTGCAAGTACAAAAGTGATCATAAAACCATGAATGTTTACACTGAGTTTGAAGTAACCAGTGTGCATACATATTTTTGTTCCCCTGCAACTGAAGTTAGTGATGATGTTTAAATCATTAGCAAAAAATCAAGGCTGATGTTAGGCTGGCATCCCTTAGGAAATGATTTAGGTGAATCTTTTGGTCAACAACAAGAAACATTAAATTCAAGGCTATTATTAGGCAGGCATCCCAATGCATGTGATAATGTAGATGAACCAATGCATGAGAACCAAACTACATGTGAGAATAACGCTACCAATGTAGATAAAGGTGTTAGCATTACTGATAACAATGTGGATGAGAACCTAACTAATTGTGATGATATTGATAACATTGTGGATAATGGAGTGCAACCTGTAGTTGAAGGTGTTAGTATTACTGATAAAAATGTGTATGAGAACCTAAGTAGTTGTGATGTTGCATATAAACCTGTAGTTGAAGAAGGTGTTAATATTACTGTTGACGAGAGGCAGGCACAAGAAAGTTCAACTTTCTTTGTATATTTCATGAATGAGTTTGATCCCTTCTTTGTAAGATTAAATATATTATGATGTAATATTTAATCTAGTAGCCATTATAATCATTTACATTATATAGATCAAAATATATAATGACCTATTAAATAATTAGTTGGTAATTGTTGATGGACCATATTACCCTTATTAACTAATTAGGTTTCCTCTTGGTGCATATATAAGGAGACTTATGTAGAGGTTAAAGGGTTACACAACACATATAACCTAATCACTAATAACATCAATCGACCTCTTCTCCTCAACCGAACTCCCTATTCGGTTTTCATCATCATCATCATTAGATTGCACCTTAAGGAGGAACCAGATCACCTTGACAAAGATGTTGACTTCGATGGCTGCATCACTTACTGGATTCTCTGCTGGCCTGTCTGCAATCACGGGTATGTTTTCATGTTTTCCATTATATCTAAAACAGAACTGATCAACGATCTTAGGTCTGAATGACAACATGACCAACAATGAACACCAAAACAAGGTTGAGGCTAGTGTTAGGCATGTTGTAGATCAAATCTTAGATGAAGAAAATGGTGCAGAAGATGATGACAGTGACTTTTAGGTGATGATAAAGCTAGGGAGGATGTGGAGGTAGACATGAGGGATTTTAGACTATAAATTGATGAATGGATTGAGAACATTTAATTGATGAAGATGTGTTTAAATGATGATATATTAGATAGTGGAAGTGAGTCTGATTTGGATGAGTCTAATGTTACGAAGAAAATGATTAATGGTTTAAGGAATGTCAATGAGAAAAAGAGCAATTTCTACCTAGGACAGATTTTTGGAAAACAAGGTAGAGGCCAAGGAATTAATCAAACAACATGCTATGGAAACTAAGAGGGAACTTAGGATTGTTAAGGATGATCTTAAAAGACTAAGGGTTGTTTGTAGGGGTCAATTACCAAATTTCCAAGTTAACCAAAGGTGGAAACTGATAGAGAAAGGGACCATGAAGAAATGTTTAAATTGTGACAAAACAGGGCACAATCACAGGACATGTAAGGGACAAGTGGCATCCTAAGAAGTTTGATAGTTTGTTGAACTTAAAATATGGTTTTTGTGTACTCAAAACAGTGTTTGGTGGTTTTTATGTTTTCTTTAGATATTTGAAATGTTTGGATGTTAAACCTTTGTCTTTTGTTAATTTGGAATGTTATGTTATTAGTTTGGGAATGTTTGCAACGATATGTTACTAGTTATGTTATCAGTTTGGGTTTATGCAGTGTAGAATTGTGCAATAGGTTTAGGGTGTGTTTGGTTTGTCCTGCAGGTTACATAGTTTAGTGGACGTTTAGGGTGTTTTTGGTTTGGCTTTTGGTTTGTCCAACATGTTAATTTAGTGCAGTTCAGACAGTGCAATGCAAGGTTAGATAGTTTAGGTTGGTTTGAGTTTTAGTTTGGGCAGCAGATATGATAGGGGTGTGTTTGGTGAAGTAAAGGTTAGTACACTTTAGATAGTTTAGTGAAGTAAAGTAAAGGTTAGTGCGGGTTTGTTTATTGCATATGTGCATTAATGTAGGTTTGTTTATTTCATATGTGTATTAGTGCAGGTTTTTTTAGCGCATATGTCATGTGCATCACTTCTGTGCATAAATTTAGCGCATCATATTATACAAAACATTACATAACCAACTTGCATTAATCGACTTGTAACTTCCAAATTACAAAACACCTCCAATTAAACATAGGCCTACATCTTACAAACCAGACCAACTAAACATCGCGTTACATTAAGAAAAAACAAGCAAACACAATGAAAAACACCCAACTAATGATTAAAAACACCCAACTCATGATCAACATCCTGTTCAGGTTCATATTTGCAACTTGTGATGTTTCGAGTTAAAATCCTAAGTGTTGGTTATCAGATTCAACCACATTCCTTGATCTTAAAATTCCAGCTTGTGATCTTTGATAAACGATGGTATCAAACCAACAGAGGAATCCACATCTTAGGCAGCCATAAAACCTTCTCCCTGGGTTCTTTGAAGTACAAGATGTCTTAAGAGTTGCTGCAGTTCCACATCTGCAATATACCATGATTTTGTGTTTGAAGCCTGATGAAGAAACCCTAATTTATGTGAGAAAGAAGAGTCTTGGGGGGGGGGGGGGTTAAATGGTAGGGGAAGGGTATTGACAATTTTGCCCCTTATGTGAGGGGCACATGGGTGCATTTAACTGGGTAGGTGGATGGCGTTTAGAGAAAATGACAAGGTGTGTGCAAATTTGTTATTTAAAGGACATGCAGTGCACAAATTAAAGACAAAAGTCAAGTCGTGAAATTTGGTGTATAATTAAAGGATAATTTGTGTAATTTACTCTTCTTACTATTATATGTGATATTTGATTTGAAACATGCTATTGGGTTTGCTAAGTGTTGATGGAGAATCGTTTTTTTGCCAGCCATTTCACCCTCCAAGTCCCACTATCATCCAATTCCATGCCTCCAAATATCCAAGCTCAAATGTCCATTGTAATTTGTAAAGAGGGTATGTGCAAATTTCTAGTTTTAAATTCTATTTGATTGTGTGTAAATTGTAATTGTTTATGATTTACATTGATGGTTTTTAATTTTAATGGAGTTGATAGGGGTTATGTGAAATTGGTTTTAGGGTTTATGTGTTGATTAATTTTGATTTTAGATTTTCTAAGTTTTATGTCATCATGTGAAATTGATTAGGGACTTAGGGTTTATGACTTTATGTGCAGTTGATTGTATTTTTACATTTTGTTGCTTTTTAAAATTTGGGTACATTTTGTTAGCGGTGTTCAAAAAGCTAGTGGCTCGCTCGGAAAAAGCTTGCTCGGATAAAGGTTGTTTTGTTTCAAGCCAAGCCAGCTCGTTTGTGTAACTGTCTCGTGGCTCAACTCTATGGCTCGTATGTATGGGTGTGTATACATGTGTATTTTTTAGAAGTGTGTGTTAATTTTTTTATTATCGTTTTTCTTATCACTACAAAAAATGACCATTAAACTATTGGGTACTGATATATCGGTCTGGAATATGCATTATCTAGGACTGATTTATCAGTTACTAACAATATTGTGGACCGATTATTATTCGTCTTATGTTAGCGACTGAGTATCAGTCATTAATATTTAGTTACCTTATTTGTGACTAAATTTCAGTCGCGAATATGTGTTAATAATATTAGGTGTTCGAGCCGAGCCGAGATGGCTCGTTTAAGTTCTAGCTCGATCTCGAGCCCAACCTAGCTTGGTTTGATTACAACCCTACATTTTGTATCCGAATGATTTTAGTAAAGAAGAAAGAAGGTGTCTTTCGGGTGACCTTACGTTCTTGTATAACACTTTAAAGGAGAATGATGCATTTAAAAAATTGGATGGAATGTGTGACCTTGCTCGTGTAAAGTTGAAAACTAGAAAACATAATACTTTTCCTTTGGTCTATCGGATATTGAAGCTAGCGTTGGTTTTACCGGTTGGAATCTTAACCGTTGAACCATGTTTTTTTTAAATGAAGCTTATAAAGACGGATTTACGCAATCAAATGAGTGAGGATTATTTGAACAATGCTCTAATTTGTGCAGTCGAAAGAGAAACTTCTCATAAAATAAAAGAAGAGGATGTAATGGCTCGATTTCAAGCTTTCAAAAACCGAAGTGGAGAAATCTATTAGATATGTGTTTAACTTTATTTATTATCATATTTTTATTTTTGTTTCGTCTACATTGTATGAAAGAACATTATTTTTTTAACGTTTCTCCTGAAATTTTAGTTTAGATCCGCCACTGTACACACATACATACATACTTACATAGACATATTTACACACACACATATATACCAACAACATACACATACATTTACCTAAATACACACATAGGACGAGACAATCATTACAAAATACTATTTATTACGAGAATAAAAAGAACAACTTTAAATAACTACATTTTGGGATTTAAGGTTCATATTTAAATCTTATGTTTCTTACATTTATATGTGTATTATATATACATAAAAAAACATATATTTATACCTACACATAGACTACATACATGTAGTTAATTTAACCTACACATAACCTACATATATGTAGGTTATATAAAAAAATGACAATTTTCCAAATTTTGTTTTAAATTCTTGTGTGAGAAACAATAAATCTTACAATTGTAACATTTTTATTTATTTTTTTGAATTTTTAGGATTGAAAAAAATAGGTGATTCATTTTGTTCTGTGTATTCTCGCAATATTTCGTGTTCTGTATAGAAAATTTCCCTACACATATACATAATACGCACTAACTAAACAAATTAAAAAATAAATTGAAAGCAAACTAACCGATCTTGAGGAGGTGAATCCAATTTGGTGGTGGTGGTGGTCGAGGTGCTCTGGTGCTGGTCGTGGTAAGAAGCTAGTTCACAAAACACAAATTAATCAAGAAATTATGGAAAAAAAAACTTCTACAAATTAGAGAAGAAATCAACAATACTAACTGATTTGGGGCAAGAGATGGCGGAATTGAAGAGGTGGAGGTGATTTTGGGTTTTTTTTTTTTGGGAGAGAGGTGAAGAGTTTTGGGGGAAAATGGGGAATGGTAGGAAGAAATCCCGCTTAATGGTGTTGTGTCTGCGTTAGGGTTTTAGCGGCGTCATATGCCGCTGCTATTGTTCAAACCGGTCGCCGCTATTGGTCAAAATAACCCCAGCCGTTAGATCAGGATTAGAAATAAATTGTTGGGGACACCACGTTCCGGATCGAACCATTTGCGACGACAAATGGGTTATCGCCGCTAACGGTGGCGCCACTAAAACTCGATATTCTTGTAGTGGTTGTGGGAGTTGATCATGGCTTATGTTTTTATGGTGTTCATTAGAATAAGAGTAAATCATACTATTCGTGTTTGTTTTAGCGTAAAGTACGGATGTCCTTATGTGATGGAATGGGTTTGGAATGGTGTTTAACATGTTTAAATGGTTAACTTTATTAGTTTTTATGTGTTTAAATGTTTGGAATTGAATAACTACGAGAAGTTGATGTTTTGTAGGTTAAACACGAAGATTGGACGTGTTTTGAGGAAAATAAGTGGAGTGGAATTGAAGATCTTGGGATATGGTATGATAGAGGGCTGAATTATGAAGACGTGGCCGCAAACGGAGAGGGAATCGGACTTAAAACGAAGAAGTTATGAAGTAAACAGTGTTGTGAAGAATCTGTCAGCAGTAGGCTACGGTTTCAGCCTGTTCTGGTGTAAGCTACGGTGCTGGGTTACGAAAATTGAATAAAAATATGTTAAAACATAAGGGTTCGACATCTGAGGTATTCTAACTTGGAGGCACGACTGAAGGGACGAATTTTAGGGTTTCTCTTGAGTTTTTCCCACCATTCCACAACATCTAATCATCATTCCATCATCAATCATGCCTTCCAACATCAAGATTGAAGATCAATTCACAAGCATGAGCGGCTAATTCCTTCATGGTTTCCTCCGGATGGAGGATTTTCGTATGTTAGGTGACTTTATGTGTTTTTGGCATTTATTAACTCGGTGATCTAAGCATTCGATGCTTTTTACCTATGATTTGATTGGTTGATTGTAAACAGTTACATTTTATTTAATCGTTAATCTTTAATCATTCAATTCCCGAGAGTTCTAGTAATCGGGATATATTTGAGGCGGGATTAGGGTTGGTAATTGTGATTGATATTCATTTGATAACCTCCCATCATGTATTGATCGGAGTACTTAGTCGTTGGATATCACAATCAATTGATTGGGTCAAACACTTATGTCTATGTGAGTGTTGTGATAAAACACATAATTGAATCTAACTGGAAATCTGAATTCCGGAGGAACCATTGTTCTTCCTATTGATTTAAACCTCAATTTAATTCGTTTACTTTAGCAATTTCACAAATCCACAATCAAGATTTACTTTTACGCATAGATAATCAACACTTAACATTTCAACACTTTCCACAATCCTCCCTTGGTTCGATACCCTACTTATTCTATACTAATAGTTTAAATAGGTTTTTGCATGTTCTTCACGACAGACATCAAAATGGCGCCGTTGCCGGGGAGGCGTGCGCAAAGTGCCTAGTGTTAAGTTCTAGTTTTAGTTAAATATACAAAAATAAAAAAAATAGTGTCTTTTTATTTTGTTCTATTTTGTTCGGATTTACGAGAGGTTTTCTTGTTTTTGTTTGTGCAGGTGATATAGGAAGTGTATGCATCATACTCGGAATTCCGGGAAATCATCACCATTAGTGTTCGACCCGGAGATCGAGAGGACAGTAAAGCATACGAAGAGAGTACTACATCGTGAGAACAAGATTCTACAATCACCTATACCAACATCTAAAGCAATGGAGAACTTAGCAACACCGGAGAAACAACCCGCAGCTTCACAACCGCAACAATTCTCGCCAACACCTACCCAACCTTCACCAAACACTACTATACCACCACCACAGTCTACACAACCTACTTCTACATCTCCAGTACCATCATTCTCAACCTTTTTCCCAAGCTTTGATAACAATCAACCAACTTCCACCCAAACTGTCAATTTGCAACATTCGTCTCCTTACGTTAAAATCATTCCTGATGACACTCCATCACCGATTCAAACTCAAGCACCTAATGCAACATCCATTCCGCCAGCCACTCGACCGGTTATTTCACAGCAAAGTCAGCCAATGCCACATCTTTACAGGTCGACCATTTATGATCAAGGAAATAACTCAGGAGATTTTGATGATGGCTATGAGGAATATGATAACTACATGGGTCAAAACGAGAGACAAGTGGTTAACACGGGTAGCTATGAGAGGCAAACAGTCGGATTGGGTGTGGCCGAGAGAGTCAATCAAGGGAACGTAGGGTATCAACAATATGTGCAACCAACGCCAATACAACAACAGATACCACAACAATATCATCAACCTGACCCACTCAATCAGCAGCCTGCTCCGAGAAGGCCGGTGGTGGACATTCCATTACCACCACCGGTACCTCAGATGCAGGGTCAGGCAAGACCGCTGCCACGGAACCTACACCGACCGGTGATTTTACCGGAGGGAATTCCACGAAGAAATAATCAAGGTCCAGTTCGAGGCATAGAGAGCCACTTCAGGCCTGCTATAGTTAACAACCCATCACCGGTTGTGATCCCGCAACTACAAGGAGGGCGGTCATTCGAAGTACGAACATAATCAATATCCAGTCTGCCTAAGTTTCATGGTCACGTTGCTGCATATGATGCACGTTGCAACACAATCAGCAGCCAAGGTTTCTCAGTTGATGATGTGAAATTGGTACTTTTCCAATTCACACTTGAAGACAAAGCACAGCAATGGTTTCATTCGCTACCGTCAGCTTCGATCTTCACATGGGGCGAAATGCAGCAACAATTTTTAGATGAGTTCTATACTCATTTGCGTACTAACAATGCAAGGAAGGATATTCGAGGGTTTCGACAACAGCCCGGTGAGTTATTTCACGAAGCGTTCAATCGTTTCAAAATGATGCTCAAGAACTGTCCACATCATGAGATATATTTGTGGGAGCTCATTAATACATTCCACGAAGGCCTAACAGATGAAGATGCTAGGGATGTAAATTCAATATCCAATGGTACTTTTGGAATGAATTATGAAGAAGATGATTGGGAATATTTGGAAAGAACCGCAAGGGCGTCAAAACGCAAGGCTCAATCTTCTAGAAGTGCACTACAGTCAACAGTGAGAGCAGTAGAGAATCCACCGGAGGTAAGTGGTCAGTTTCCGTTGTGTAGACATTGTGGAGATCTAGGGCATATTGCGGATCAATGCCCAGCCATTATTGGTGAAAGTGAAGATGTGAACTATGTGCAAGATGGGGGTGGTGGAAGAAATTTCAACATGCAATCCAACACAAATCACCCGGGCCTCAGAAATCACCCGAATTTTAGCTATGGGAATACGAATTATCAGCTAAATCCGGGATTTCAAGGCACCAATCAATCTGGTGGTCAAAGAAACTTCAATCAGAACCGGTTTCAAGGTAACTTTCAGGGTGGCTACCAAAATGATCAAAGAGGACCAACTGGGTCTTCTAACACTTCGGGGAGTAACGATATGATGGAGGTGTTGAAATCAATTCAGCTCGAATTACAAAATCAAAGGCTTGAGCTGCAAAATCGTGCTCAAAAGGATGAGATGCGAGATAAAGCCGTCCAGTCATTAACCACACAAATGGCCCAACTTGCAACCGATGTGAAGGAGTTGAAACAGCAAAACGGGAAGCTTCCCAGTGACACTCAAATGAACCCCAAGTACGGGAAGAATATACCAGTCAGCGGGGTAAGTTTCGTTCCTAAAAACAATTTGAATGATAAATTTTTAACTTCTTCTGTTTCCCATGTGATTGCAGGTTTAAGTGGCGCAAAGGAGGATGGAGATGGGTGTGACTCAGGAGAGCCGGTCGTCCCGATTCGAGTGGGAAAGTTCAAAATCCACAAGGCATTGTTGGATTATGGAGCTGGGATGAGTGTTCTTCCCGGTAGCCTTTATGACCAGTACGACTTTGGTCCGTTACACGCAATTGATCAAATGGCCATGTTTGCGGATGCAAGTTTAAAGCAACCTCGAGGGGTTGTAAAGGATGTCGTAATTCAGCTCGGCGAGTTCTACTACCCGGTCGATTTTATGGTGGTTGATTATGCACCCGCACCGACCTACTCACAACCGAAGGTAATTTTGGGTCGCCCGTTTCTGTATACAGCAAATGCACAAATCGACTGCAGGAATGGGATGGTAATTTTAAGTTACAAGAATCGTAAGCTGTATTTCAATGTATTTTTAAAATCTATTGCTTATGATCTTCTGAATGATGTGAGTCCCACAGGTGCTACTAATGAGATTGGTTCGAGTGGAGGTAATTTTTGCAGGTCTGAGTTAACGAGTGAAGGAAGTCAGGTGAACAAGACAGCTGTGAGAGGAAGAGCAAATGAAGGAAAACCACCCGATGGTGGGAGTGAGTGGGGCAACAAGGCTGAGGTTGAAGCCTACTGGCGTGGAGCTGCGAACCTCCAACAAGATTGGACGATGATGTATGGAGAGAAATGGGGAGGCAAGCGTTCAGATGAACCTCCCTGAGCACACCAGGTACGGTCTGGCTGAAGACCTAAAACTTAGCGCTCTCGGGAGGCAGCCCGAGGATGTAGAGTATTGTACTTTGGTTTGGTTCGTTTTGGTGTGGTTGTGTTTCGACAGGTTCTTGATTCAATCATCACGGATGCAACAGAGCAAGTGTGGGAACGTTGGAGACGCTCAGGTATGTTTTAGCACTAAATCGAGTGTCGAGGACGACGCAGATTTTTCACGGGGGGTGGAGCGGGCGAGTAATCGAGAAAAATAAAATTTTTAAGCTTTCGTAGTACACCCACAGCGACACACAAGTGTGGGGAACTTCGACTCGCCAGGTATGTTGTCTTAGTCGAATGCAAGTGTTGAGGACAACACTATTTTTCAAAGGGGAATGAGCGAATTAAGAATTTTGAGAAGTACACAAGTAAAAGGCGAAGCTATTCGAAAAAAACGATTCTCGCGTGTTAAAAAAAAATAGTTAATAATAAATAAATTTTGAAAAAAAAAGAGTTTATTTAATAAAAAAAAAGAAGGAAAAGAAAACAAAACAACAAAATCACGTTTTGTGTTTTGGTGAGTAAAAAAAAAAAAAAGCAACTTAATACTAAATAAATGAATGTGAATGCATTATGGCATGCACATGTAATGTGCAATCAGTAGGTTGAAAACCAAAAGCTACGGAGGGGTAGTAGCCTACAATCATGTTTTGATTATTTTGAACAGAATGCACAGCAATGTAAGTTACGGCCTTATTGTAGGCTACGGTTAGGAGATAGGGAATAACAACCTTTATGGCTGAAACAAATCAGAGGTTCCAGTAGCGTAGGCTACATCGTTGACGTAACCTACAGGTTACCTGTTACGTATCAGCAACGTCAAGGCAGATTTACGTGCTGTAGGTTACGCAGTCACTGTAGCTTACGACTCCCATTAAATAAATCAAAACAGCAAATGCATTAACGTAAGCCACAGCCCTGAAGTGGGTTACGTTGGGTCTTGAGTTGGAGCGAGTATCGCAAACTGGGTCGGGTCAATAGTATAACACAAATTTTAACCCAGCTTCTTTAATGGTAATAAAATCTTTCACGTATCATCTTAATCAGTCGAACCTTAACATCTACAAGTCACTTCCATCTCCATCTTTCTCATTCCTTCATCAAATCACACAAATTTACAGTCAAAATTGATTAATTTGTCGCAAGGAGTAAAACCCTAGTGTTGGTTTTTCAAGATTCGGCTTCGTGTGTAAGAAATCGAAAGAGAGGGTGACGAACCCTAGTTTCATATATTGGGGGTTTTCACTTTGGAGTGTACTTGGTTGCAAGTGAAGTTTACTCTAGCAATTCTAAACATCAAAGGTACGTTTTTGACCAGTTTTGCTCAAGATTGTTGGATGTATGGCACTTTATGGTTGAGATATGCTTCATATATGAATGTTAATGCTTGAGACTGATGATGTGGTAGTCTGAGTGCGATTTTTTTTGTCATGAACCTTTGAGTAATACTTGAATTTGATGCTAACATATGGTTAAATTGTTGGATGGAATGTCGTTGGGTCGCTAGATGATGTTGATTTGGCTTGTTGAACATGTCATATGGCGTAAAAAAAAATCGATTGTTAAACTCATAAGCTAGTATTTGATGAAACGTGGTAATCTTTAAAGTTTTAGAATCTTGTTGCGGACATACATGGGAAGTGTGAGAGTTGAATTTCAACAAGCCGAATAGCCATAATGTTAAACAAGTGTGGGGACGTTGTTGGTGTCACACACTTGTTTAAAGTTTGAGAATGTGCACTGACATGGATTCTTGGTTTGATGTTTATATGTGTGTAGGATGGGAGATGGTGATGGTGATGATGCTGAGGATGTAGCCACACGTTTTGATGTGGGTATGAGTTCAGGGGTACCAAATGTCGAGGATGTGAGTGAGTTCGTTGTGCGGGAGAGGCAAGAGGATTGGAGTACTTGGTATGACTTTGCTCAGGCATTTGGATGATAAGAGGCGAAGATTGAATGGTGATGCATCAGTTGGAGAGCCGCCATTACATCATTCAGCATGGTTGGACCCGGAGCAGGATGCGCCTCCCGAAGGTTATCTTGATATGATGAAGGGGGTCTTTGGAGACCCTAAGCCACCCCATCACTGAGCACTCTCTGATCCCCGATCAGGTCTATGTGTTCTTTTGTGACTTTTTATTTTGTGATGTATTTATTCATGGGCTTAGGTGGTCGGGTGGAGCTTTGAACTATTTTTATTTGCTTTCTTTTTGGTGTGTTTTAGTTGTTCGTAACTTTGGTGGTGTAACTATTGTTATGTGTCGGAATGGTATTGTGCATCTTTTATGTGTTTGGTTGGTTGGTGGTTTGAATTAGTCGCTTGCAAATGTGATAAGATGGAATGAATTGATATACCACATGTTTTGAGCTAAAAACCTATACATTGGGGACAATGTCTCTCAAGTGTGGGGATGAGGGGAAAAGAATTTTTTTTTAAAATGGTTTGTTTTTAAGTGATCTAATCGGGCACGAAAGCGACTGTTCAGTACATGCCAGTTTGTTTCGACTTGTTTGGGTAGAGGTCCTTAGTCATGGTTTAGTCTTTGAGATGTAGAATGAACCGTTTTCAGCAAGTGTTTTATAGAAAATGTGTAAAACATGCCTAACTAGAGGTAACAAGCTATTGGCACAATAAATGCATGCACACATCGGTAACCTTGTTTCCCCACTTTTGTGAGACTCTTGAGCCTACTAGAATTGTTAGTTGGATTTGAAATATTTATATATTCATTTGTTGAGAGTAGGCCGTATGTTGCTCTGTTTTAGAACTTGTGTGATTTGATACATGCTGAGACTATGGTTTAGCGTATGCACATAGATGATAAAGGCATTAGGATTCCTTCATTTGTTCATATGTTGATTGTTTATCCATTCCACCTTAGTTAACCATGTTGAGCCTTTCACCCTTCGTTTGTTACACCTTGTTTGACCCGTTTGTTTACCAACCATGAATGACAATTATATGTTAGATGTTTGTTGAAAAAAAAAAAGAACGAAAAAAGAAAAAAAAATCATTGTTATGTCTGTGTTAAATAAATGGGTCGAAAATCACCCAAAGTGTTAGTAGTATTGTGAATAAGTTGTCATGGTTTGGTATATTCATTTGTGTTAGCCAATAAACATAAAAAAAATGCCAAAAATATTCCCTTACCTTTACCCTTAACCCAAAACCCGAAAAGTCCTTTTGATATGTGCTATGTTATATGTTATAGTGGAGGTGTGATTGTCATACAAGCTTATGAGTACAGAGTTTCATCTTCGGTTTTTGAGTGATTATACTAGTGTATTACATGCTAGTTCAGATATTAAACTGAGAGGAGTGAAAAATTGTGAGGGGTGTGTTGCATGAGAATAAAAGCCAGAAGCATGTTAGGTTTAGTTAGGCGAGTTTGTTTTAAAAAAAAAGATGTATCACTTTTACTTGCTGAATTAACACATCTAGTGCAAATCATGATTAGGGTATGACTTTGGACCTTAGCTAAGACATGATCGGGGCAGTTGGGGTATTTGTTCGGTTTGTTATAGTGTTTCGAACGGATTTGCTTGAGGGCAAGCAAAGGCTAAGTGTGGGGATGTGATGGAATGGGTTTGGAATGGTGTTTAACATGTTTAAATGGTTAACTTTATTAGTTTTTATGTGTTTAAATGTTTGGAATTGAATAACTACGAGAAGTTGATGTTTTGTAGGTTAAACACGAAGATTGGACGTGTTTTGAGGAAAATAAGTGGAGTGGAATTGAAGATCTTGGGATATGGTATGATAGAGGGCTGAATTATGAAGACGTGGCCGCAAACGGAGAGGGAATCGGACTTAAAACGAAGAAGTTATGAAGTAAACAGTGTTGTGAAGAATCTGTCAGCAGTAGGCTACGGTTTCAGCCTGTTCTGGTGTAAGCTACGGTGCTGGGTTACGAAAATTGAATAAAAATATGTTAAAACATAAGGGTTCGACATCTGAGGTATTCTAACTTGGAGGCACGACTGAAGGGACGAATTTTAGGGTTTCTCTTGAGTTTTTCCCACCATTCCACAACATCTAATCATCATTCCATCATCAATCATGCCTTCCAACATCAAGATTGAAGATCAATTCACAAGCATGAGCGGCTAATTCCTTCATGGTTTCCTCCGGATGGAGGATTTTCGTATGTTAGGCGACTTTATGTGTTTTTGACATTTATTAACTCGGTGATCTAAGCATTCGATGCTTTTCACCTATGATTTGATTGGTTGATTGTAAACAGTTACATTTTATTTAATCGTTAATCTTTAATCATTCAATTCCCGAGAGTTCTAGTAATCGGGATATATTTGAGGCGGGATTAGGGTTGGTAATTGTGATTGATATTCATTTGATAACCTCCCATCATGTATTGATCGGAGTACTTAGTCGTTGGATATCACAATCAATTGATTAGGTCAAACACTTATGTCTATGTGAGTGTTGTGATAAAACACATAATTGAATCTAACTGGAAATCTGAATTCCGGAGGAACCATTGTTCTTCCTATTGATTTAAACCTCAATTTAATTCGTTTACTTTAGCAATTTCACAAATCCACAATCAAGATTTACTTTTACGCATAGATAATCAACACTTAACATTTCAACACTTTCCACAATCCTCCCTTGGTTCGATACCCTACTTATTCTATACTAATAGTTTAAATATGTTTTATTGTTTTTTTTCTCTCAAAGTAAAAATTAGTTAACCAGTATTAAATCTAGGTAAATACCATTATACCCTTTTATACTTTATAGTTTAACTAGAAAACAGCCCCGCCGCGTTGCGGCGGGGTCCGGTAGCAATTGCCGCTAGATTGTACGTAACGTGTCTAATGATCCATTGAAGTTAAGTTTCCCGTGAAATTAGGCAATGTACCTGCACGATAAAGTCAAACTGATGAATACTGAAACAAAAATCGCAAGGACATATAACTTCTGGTATGCAATCAAATTTAAGTTTCAACAACTATTTTGCTAATCTCCAGGTCTATTACAACATCATCATTACTGATACTAATAATGGCATTACAAACTATACTAAGAGCAAAAGCGTATCAACTATTTCCGGTGCATCCAGCTGGATCCTAGGTTTACCTCCTCAGAAACACGTCACTCGCTGTCTTCGTCTTTTACTTTAGGGATTGGGAAAATTCATTCCATTTACACCCACCAATTGACCTACTTTTTACCTTGTTTTTACCAACCATTTGATATTTCTAACACTTAACTTTAATTACCTACTATTACATGCCATTCCAAGGTCACAAAATTCAACAAAACACATTAACACAAAAAAAATAAACTCTGCTAGAAGAGTAAGATAAAGAAATGCTATTAAGATAAACAACTCACCTCAAATGTTCTTCTTTCTAGGTCCCTCAACTGTCCTTTAATCAACTCACCTCATGGTTTACACTCTTGTTACGTCATATTTGATATCGATTGCCTCATCACTAAAGTATGTACAAAGCAAACAAAAGTTAACTTGCACCAAAGCATGTATATAATAATAATCAGCTTCTTAAAATCTAAAATCTATAAAAGAACGATATGCCATAGTGTAAAAAATATAAACAAATATGCCATAGTGCACAACAATAATCGTGTTTTTCAAATATCACAAACAATTAAAAAAAAAACTAACTGGATTAAAGCATGATTCTTACCTTACACCATTCAATATCTAAACCTTTGGCAGATGAATAGGCAACCCCTGAATAAGAATATCGATCAACAATCAAAGAAGTACCACTTCTTAGCTTAGCCTCCATCAATGATCTGAACCAAAAAAAAAACTGATTATAACAGTTTCAAGGAATAAATTCAGTTTTGCGGTATAATGCAATTATATGAAGAAAAAGGCCTAACTAACCTTTTCTCCCAACGATTTGCGCTAAAAAGAAGATGAATTATGTGATCCTTTATCTGGAAACCGCCATGATTCTACTGGATGCCCAAGACCATTTAAGTATGAGATAAGCCTACCAGACTGTGAGGTCTTCCCACTTCGATCCAAACCTTCTAGAACGATAAGAGCACCTCTTGCATCGCTGTGGTGATTGTTTTCCATGCGAACTCTTCTGGAAGCAGACTTGTATGAAAACCGGAGATTTGATGATCTTTGTGCAGCTAAAGCTCCAAAATTTCTGTATATAAAGTTGTTGTTTAGCAAAAGCTGCAACAGTTATTAAAACGATTTACTTTTGAAAAAACTAAGAAACCCTGCCAAAAGAATTTAGACAAATAATAAAACATAAATTTTTTGTGATTGAAGTGAAGTGAAAACTCAAAAAGTTCTCACGTAGGTAGTTTTAATTCTATATAACTTAAAACATTTAGACCAAAAAACTCTCATCTACAGCAAACTTCAAATAGGTGCAAGACAAAAGTTTCACGGTGTGGTTTAATTTCCTAGGTCTTTCACACAAAAAGTTGAATGATAATGGTATGAACAAATTGGAAAATCAAAGTTGATTAAGGAGTGATATGATCCCTCAGTTCAGCTAAAATGTATTGTTAACCAAAATGATGCATAAACTATAAACTAAAAGAAATATATTTAACCAAATGGAAATTAAACATACCAGATTGAAGCAGACGAACATAAAAGCTATCACCTAAACCTGTTACAAATAAGAAACCAAAATAAACACGACACGCTGATTCCAAATAAACAGAAATGAGCGATTACTCACCGGAGAATAAAGACAAACGTAGAACGTTTGCAAACTGCCGGAACCCTAGTTAAAACACAAACACTTAAATCAAAGAACAACAATCTGACATCCAACTAACCTGAAAAACATAAATTACACCCGGCTATGACCGATCACCATCGTCAATAACCGCTGACGGACGAATAAGCTACCGGATCACAACTTAAAAATACGCTTAATATACTCAATAATGATATAGATCTCAAGCTTTGAGTAAACAATAAACGCTTATAAGCAGCAAATTAACAAATCCCATACCTAGGTGAACGTTGGAGGTGCTCCGGTGAACGGCTAGGAACTCCGATGGTGTTCGTACGGCGGCAGGGAACTCCGGTGGTGTTCGTGCGGCGGCAGGGAACTCCGGTGGTGTTCGTGCGGCGACAGGGAACTCCAGTGGTGGTGTTCGTGCGGCAGCGGCAGGAAACTCCTATGGTGTTCGTGCGGCGACAGGGATCTCCGGTGGTGGTGTTCGCCAGCGAGAGGTGTTCGTGCGGTGGTTCAAACCACATGACCTTCACCATCGCACTTCTCTCTCTCTCTCTCTCTCTGTCTGTCTCTGTGTCCATATCTCTCTAGGGTTTGGTGTTGTGTAGAAGACAGGTAGATAATGAAAGGATGGGAAAACCATGCATCAACAATTTGTACATACAATATAACAAAGCACAAACAACTAAATAAGCACAAAGTACAACCTTGAATGCACAGAAATGTTGCAAATTATAAGTATATATAATTTGACTCTTAAACTTGTAGTTATTTGTTTATTATTATTTTTTTTTACCCCAACAGATATTTAAGGTTTTGCTGTTTACACCCCTATACGAGAAAATCTTAGGGTGTAAGGAGTGGTTAAAAACTTTGGAGTGGCAAACCAAAAAACCGACCAATCAGAGCGCGTCATGTCAATCAGTCAAAAGTGTTTAAACTTTGCTGAAAAGTGTTGGCAATGGTTTAAACACTTGCTGAAGTGGTAAACTTTTTTTTTTTTTTTTTGTGCACTATTTTATTTAATATTAATAAATGTAGAATAAATACATTAAATTAAAAAACAATAAACTTTCATAAATTAAATTAAAAACATCAAAATTACACTAAATTAAAAAAACAATAAAATTACATTAACTTGAAACAATTTAAACTAGTCTTCGTCAGAATCGACCAAAAGGTGGGGTAAATCTTGACTTGCGAGATGATCTATGAGATCGTGTTTTAGTCTCCAATGCGTGTCTTCATCCATCAACTCGCCCAACACCGTATCGTCTAGAGCGGGCTCGACCGGAGGATCCCGAATGTGCAACGGTGCTATCGCCTTTCCTTCATCTTTCAAAATCATGTTGTGTAAAATAATACACGTTTACACGACACTCCTAATTTTTTTAATGGATTTTGCTCGCATCGGTCGACTCAATACACCCCATTTCGCCTTCAAAACACCAAAAGCCCGTTCGACGTCTTTTCTTGCTGCCTCATGTTGCCTCTTGAATTTCTTTTGGTCTACTTCGTGAGGGTAAGGGATCGACTTCACAAACACGGACCACGAAGGGTAGATTCCATCCACGAGCAAATAACCACGTTTGTATAAATGGTTGTTAACATAAAATGGACATTTTGGCGCGGTTCCATTTCATTCCGTTAAAAATAAAGGAGATTGTTGTAGCACACTGATATTGTTTTGAGAACCCGGTGGACCGGCAAAAGCATGCCAAAACCATAAGTCTTGAGAAGCAACCGCTTCGAGCATAACAGTCGGGTATCGGTGATCTCCTCGCATAAATTGGCCTCGATACTCTGTCGGACAATATTGCCAAACAAAATGGGTGCAATCGTCGCTACTCATGGGTGGGAACCATAACCGGAGTTCATCCGCCATTTTATTTTGTAGATGTTTGGGAAGGATTGGTGGTATTTTTTGGTTTGGTTGGATATAAATTTGAAGATAGTTTGGTATGTTATTTATAGTTTAATTTTTAAAAGATTTTTTTTTTTAATTAAAACGGTAATATTACCGTTGAAATCTCGCCCCCCAACGTAAACATCACCTTTCCCGCATCGGCTTCCCCTCCCCGCACCATTACCTTCACCGCGTCGGCAAAACCTCGGCGGGGGTGTTTGCCGCTCGGCAAAAAGGTTTGCCGAGGTTTGCCGCGTCCCGCTCCGCACACCCTTAGAGATTAAAATGTTAAGAGATATCGAGAAAAGGTACAATCACAGATATTTAGTTTCGCCTACTTTTACATACTCAGTAACTTTCTTTATGTTAATTTATTACTTATATATCAATAGGTTAGCTTCTACTTTTTATCTCGTACGTGTGTCTATATTATATATATTTGTACAATAAATTCTAGTTAATACTGTATTAAAAACCAGTTTAATATAGGCTGTTAAAGCCCATCAATGAGCACTTATCTTTACATTGATTGAGAAACTACCATCTCCGACTACCTGACACCACCACCTGACCACCATCAAACACTGTATATAGTGGAGAGTGTTAAAGTTGCTAGTTAAAATGTTACCTCAGCGTCACGCAGGCAAGAAGTCTTTTACAAAATCACACTTTCACAATGATGTCCTGGTCTTAACTAAAAAATAAATTAAAGAAAAAAGATATAAAAATCAAAATGTGTGATTGGTTGGTTTGAGTTGGCCTCACACCCCTCCCCTTCAACACTTGTTGCTATGGGTTCCTTAGCACCCCCTTTAACAATGGCATGCCTTTCACACACATAGTCTTGATAATTTCTATGTATAATTTCATAAAGCAAAGACCATTAAGAACAAAAACATGTATAAATTTAAATAAAAATATTTTTGAACAAGCCTTGAGTAGTTTAAATACAAAGATATACTCATCGTCATCGTCATATACTAATATAGTAACATTATAACAAGTCAATAATCTATACATCTATACATCTGTATAAAGCATTTCCTTAGGACATAATAGTAATTCCATCGAAAATTTTAAGACAGGCATACGAAAGATCATATTTCTTAACCTAATCTTCATCTCTTTCTCCCAAATTTACCCCCAATTCGTTGTCACTCGCCAAACAGACCAAGGAATCTATTATATATAATAAACATGTTAAATAAGGGCTGACGTGTCGCGTGATAAGAGCATCAAAATTGACGTGGCGCGTGATAAGGGCATCTAAATGTGGGTTTGGGAGGGAAAAAATTCGGGTCTTTTTTTCTTGATATGGGCAGACACACGGGATCCGGGTTTTAACCCGGATATAAATACCTTCTAAATCACGCTCCTTTTGTAATCCCTGTTCTAAACCCTAGCCTCCCTTCTTTCCTCTTCTACATCAGTCATCTTCCCCTTCACGATTCCTTGGCTTTCTTCTTCCTTTTTGCAAAACAAGCATTCTCACTTTAAACCCTAGGTTCAGCCGTTTCCCCTGTAATTGGCTATTGAAGCTTCATCTGAGCATTCGGGTATGCTTTTGAAGCCCCGTTTTATTTACCGCTCCGAAGGTTTAATCTGGATATTTTTTGGTCGTGTTTTCATTGATTTGATTCAATCGTGATTTCGGATTCAAGCGATCTTCTCTGATTCAAGCTTTGGTGATCGAAGGTGTTGTGTTTTGATGTCTTCATAATCCATTTCACATTTACGGGTTTGATTAGGATTTATTTTTATTCAGATTTCGTTTTTTTTTTTACGAATTAGTTTCAGTTAGGGCTTTTTTTTCCAGATTTATTACATTGATTTGTTCAGACTAGGGTTTGTTTTTGATCAATTGTTTTCATTGATTTGATTTTATTTTTGATGTTTATCTTACCGTTCGATTCCTCTCCATCATTTTTTTTTTTGTTAAGATTAGGGTTTTTTACCCATCCGTTTTGAGATTTGGTTTTTGTTTTTGGTTTTGGAATTTGTTTCCGTTACGCATTTGTCATTTTCAAGTATATCTACCCCCAAATTGTTGTTGTTTATAGGAATATGTGTAGCTATTCATCATCTACTACAATTCAAGAAGCTCGTGGCTTAGATGACAAGATTTATGACTGCAATCACCATCTTGGCAATCAGGAACGGTTAGTGTTTCAGATTTCCTTTTTATTATAGATGTCATCGCATATGCTATCTGATAAGGGATGATGATGAATTTACGCAGTCTTCAAAACATTCAAATTTACCAAAGGTCCGTTCTGATTTAGGGTTCACCGATATGATTGTCACTGGTAAGGCTCTTTTATTGTTGTGATCATTTAAACATATCAATAGGTGAGTAATCTCTGATTCTTTGTGCTTTTTTTTTTTTAACTATTACAATGGTTTATATGACAACTTTTCTGGACTCATCATCTAAAGTACAGGTCTACCTATGAGTTTTTGAATTATTTTTTTTAACCAGGGTTATTCTTGTCCATTTGATATATAAAAACAATTAAAAAAAATCCAAGTCAGTTCAGGTTGATTAGTCACCCTTATAAAGGGTTTTAGTTGGTAATCCGATTGAACTGGTCTGATGATTATGTCTTCTGAATGCTTTCTTTGCAGTAATTACCTTCTTCTATTTGGGATGTGAAGAAGTGCATTTGTTGCCTCTGTTATTGTTGTTTTCTGGGCTTTACAATTTGAATTCAAATTCATAGTTGTATTTAACAATACAAGCTTTAGAGGGAATGATCACTGCCAAGGGTTATGATTTAAGATCATGTTTCTCAGGTGAGTTTGCTTCACAAATCTTTGAGATATAAAATTCACCAGTTGATGTATCTAAATTGTGATTTTTGAATTCACCAGTTTGTTAGTGTGTAGTTCCCTAAAAATAGAATCACGTTTACTTATGTATTACATTTTTTTCAGGTTCCCTACTTGAAATTGGTTGTGTATTAAACGCATCCATAAACATATAGATAGATAGATAGATAGGGCGCGTTTAATATTCAACTAAGTTGAGAACTGGAAGAATCGTATAAACAGTTGTATGTCTTTTCAATCATATTTCAAGCAAAATGTACATGTGTTTATGCGGTGCGCTTCTCACATTTTCTAACTGAAACTGATTTGACACGTACTATTATATGTAATTTTTAATTTTCCTTATACGTTTTTATTGTTGATTTTTAAAATTGATTAGGATGGAATTCCATAAGAGGGGTAATGGTAATGCCACTGATGATTGAAGGGTTTAAGAAGGATGTAATAAAATTCTCCATCATCACATGCAAGAAGCCTGAATAAAAATGGATGGAGTCATTCATATGTACGTATACTGGAATTATATCACTGTTTTTCTTTCTTTTATTTTGTGAATTGAATTGTTTGTACG
This sequence comes from Helianthus tuberosus, assembly GCA_030545235.1. Taxonomy (NCBI): domain Eukaryota; kingdom Viridiplantae; phylum Streptophyta; class Magnoliopsida; order Asterales; family Asteraceae; genus Helianthus; species Helianthus tuberosus. Next base: position 57,107,143 of record CM060437.1, on the reverse strand, counting down.
AATTTGTAAATGCATGAAGTAATAAGTTATTGGAGTTGTTGACTTGCTGTGCTGATTCAGTGTGATTTCGTCTGCACAAGCGTTGTACGATTATGATTGAGATTTTACATAAAGAGTTTATGGATTATTTTGATAGTGTTCTAATGATTGATGTTGTCTTTGTTAGGTTATTGATTGAATTTAGTGTGATTTCGTCTGTGAAAGTGTTACACGAGTATGATTGGATTATATATGAGATTTTACATAAAGAGTTTATGAATCATTGTAAGTTTCTGATGACTTTTTAGTTACTATTTACTAATCTGATTTTTTATAAACATCTTCTTTTTCAGATGTCAGGTACCATAATGGCATTGAGGTGACTGAATCGGCCCAGTATAATGATTTATGGGGGAACAATCAAGGTTAGGAACCGTTTTTGTTTGAATAGTTCTTGAAACTTGGTTTGCTTTCGCCACAGTTTATTTTATACAAATATTCAATCGGCATGTGTTTGTTAATCTGCAACCATTTAAAGAATTAAAATAAATCATGCCTGTAAGGATTCCCAATGTTAAGCCAGGATTAACTTGATTAGCAGCATAATAGATAATTCAGTGGAACTAATTGGATAAACTCGACTAGCAGCATATAGATAAGGAATTAATATCGTCTTTTTTTTTTTAAATTTTAGCTGTCTTAACCCATTCACAAGCTGAATAAGGCTTCATATCCAACAAGTTTAAGTGGTACATGATGATTTTGATGTGATTGTGTGCAATGAAAGATTGATTATCCATGAATCATAAGAATCTTGAATCGAATCTGTTTACCACTCAAAGAATTTTGATTCAAATTGTTTCTAGATCAATGGGTATTGAGTTTATGTGTGGGTGTTTCTTGATTGATCATGATGTGTGATTTTTTTTATGAAAGTTTCGGTTTTTAGCATGTCATCTTGATGTGATTTTGAAGTAGTTTCGGGTTCATATGTATGACAAGATTTTCGGTTCGGGTCGGGTTGAACCGGCTAACCCACGAACACAAAACGGTATACTTTTTGTATTTTGTTTCTTACTCGAAGTTTTATGTTCTGTTTTTAGGGATGAATTGGTGATGAAAACAGCTATTGGCATGCTTGGAGATCTAGCTGATACTCTTGGAAGTAATGTCGGGTCGTTAAGTCAGCAATCTCTTTCAAGCAAATACTTTTTGAATGAATGTTTATCCTCGGAGGATCATTTGATTAAGGAAGCTGCTGAGTGGGCCAAACAGGCCATAAGTCGCGCTATTTCTATTTGAGCGTTCTGCTATTACTTAATTTCTCATTTTTTTCGTTTTTTTTTTCTGTAAAGATCATCAAGGAGTGGAATGTGGAGACAGGAGAATCTTGCAGAACCGAGATTGTCTTCTTAAACTTGAGGTGAGTCATAATACTCATATCCACTTTGATTATTAAGAAGTATTCGGTTCACCATTTCATGTTTATTAATCGTTATGTGCACTTTCATGTTTATTGATAGGATTAATGTGGGTGCTTACAGGTTGGATCAGGTCCTGATAAACAGTTGAGTGCAGCTCAGGTGTTTGATAGAGTGCGTAAATTGTCCGGCAATTCCGGTAATGTTGTTTTCACTTTCTTGATTGAGATTAGAATTTTAACAATATGTTTGTAGTTTGTATATTCTTAACTTAGATAGATAGATCTTTATGCAATTATGTTATCTTGGTTTTAAAGGGCGCGCCTATTGCGTGATGCGCTTGAGGAAAACGAATCAGGGCAATGCTGGCGTGTCTTGTAGGCTATGCAGTTAATGGGGTAAAATATCGGATTCTTTATTGGATGGGGATAAACGATTACTACTCGCCACAGAATCGACGTTATTGTCTGTTAGGCTTTGTTTTTCATTAGTTTTGCAGAAAAAAATAGAGGGATTTTACATTTATTTAAAGTATAGTTTGTTTCAGTAAATAGCATTTATATAAAAGCAGTGGATGCTAATTAAGCTAGAATTTTAAAACTTAATATTGCTTACACTTTCCAGTTTCCACTACAGAATCTGGTTTGCCCTTTATGCCCTTGAAGTTATATTGTAACTTTTAATGACCTTTATAACTTCTAAAAGGGAATAAAAATTAGATAAAAGTTATATATTGGATGTAGTTCTTTAAACTTATGCTACTGGTCCACTGTTGATATCAGATTAATCATTTTCTTTGAGCCCATGAGTTGTGAGTGAAGAACACATGTACGCCTGTCCCTTTGTCACAATTAAAAATGTTCTGTAGAAGTAACTTTCTTTGTAATGTTTGAACTTTGATACATGTATTCTTTTTTAATCTGAAAAGTGAACCAAATGACCAAAAAGCTCAAAGTGCAACTGGAAAATTCGAAATTGGGTTGGTGTAGTCAAAAGCTTAATCATGACTCTTACTATTTGAGATCCACAAACTCCATACATTACCTATTTAAGCTTAAGGTTACACAATCTTATTCAGAATAAGGCATTGCATCAGTTGACTTCCAATAACTTTTAGTCTTCTGTTTTTCGGTATCTATCTCCTTAATGCTTTTATTTTTGTGTGATATTCATTACAACGATATATTGTATTTCTCATAATATTCCGGTTTTTTAATCTTCTTCTGATTTTATGAAATACAGGTAAATTAAGGACATGGACACAAAAAGCCTTTCTTCGTCCGAGAGTCAAAGTCAAAGACACAATGTGCCTTAAATTCATAAGGTTGGAATTCCTCCAAAACAAGATTTACTGAAAGAATTCAAATCTACCGTGAAAGAAACGCTTTTTTCAGATGATCCTTTATGCCCCTTTAAAGATCAACCAAAATCCAGACAGTTCATGCTTGGCCTTCAAGCAATATTCCCTATTCTTGAATGGGGCAGAAGTTATAATCTCAAAAAGTTTAGAGGAGACCTTATTTCTGGCCTCACCATTGCAAGTCTTTGTATTCCTCAGGTACTTTACTATTTTATATAGAGGTAGACATGGGCAGTTCGAGCAGGTTGTGTAACGTGTCAAAACGGGTAACTCTGTAAAATGATCAATGTAAACTATACAAAATCTATCTTTTTTAATAAAAACGATTTTATGACGTTTTATGCATTCAAAATCACTTTAGAGTTTACGCAACTGTCGATCTATTTGACCCTTTTGACGTGTATCCTTTTAAGCTTTGTTATAATATATTTGAACTGTTTGAGATAAAACATAACCCGAATCAACTAATTAAAGAGTAAATGGGTCGAAAGTGCCACATATTCTGTAAGATGATAAGAAGATTCTTAATCTTGATAACTTACCATTTTCACATGCATATCCATTTTTACCACCTCAATACTTGATAACTTACCATTTTCACATGCATATCCATTTTTACCTTCTCAATACTTGATAACTTACCATTTTCACATGCATATCCAGTACATAGATGCACACCTCATGTATGTATCGTGCTTTGACTTTTGGGGCAAAAACACCTTCATTTAGTTCTGGTCAAAGTTGGTCAAAATTAGGGTACCATGAGGGTTACATGTACTAAGGGATGCAAAAATGATGAAACGTTTACTTGATAGATAGGTTTATATGTAAAATAGATGATAGATATGCAGTTTCTACTTGATAGATAGGTTTATATGTAAAATAGATGATAGATATGCAGTTTCTAGTTGTAAACAAAGCTTATTTGGTTGTATGTGAGGTGTGTGCCTTGCGTCGTGACTTTTGGGACCAAAACGCCTCATAGCGTCTCACGCTTATTTAAACTAAGATGTTATTCATTGTCACATCAGTTAAGAGTTTCAAGGAACCATCACTTCGAATTTGACACTCAGGATGCTGATTTAAATTCTATAATGTTGCTCTGTGAATTCAAGATTTATGAAATTGATTGACTGAAGGTGAATCTCTTTTCAATGTGCATATTCTTGCAGGGTTATACAATGGTTTCGGGTGGTTGGCGACCGGGAGAATGTTGGGCGTTGGAGCACGTTTCGGTACCTACGAGTTATTGACGGCTTTCTATAAAGGTAGATTATTCGTCTTTAAGGCATTATACTTATTTGGTTAGTTGAGTAACTTATTATTGCCTATACATGTTATGTTCCGAATGTTCGAAACTTCACCATAACACATTTTCATTATATTGGTCCCATCTTTATGCAGACTGTCGTAAAGACAACTACGTGTACGTCTCTGAAGCTCTCATGGCAGGAATCGTAGCAGGTGGTGTGGAATCACTAATGAGCTCTCCGTTTGAGCTTTTTACGATTCGTGCACAGGTGTCAGCCGTTTCTCGTGTTCCAAACTCTTCTACGAATTTGCAAAAAGCGTCTGTATCAACTTCAGTTACAAAACTACTGCGTGGATATAATCCAGACGTCAAGGCACTGGACCATTCGATTGGTCTGTTGTCCACCGTAGACACTAAACGTTCAAACTTGACGGTCTCTCTGAAAGAGTACCCGTGTATATGTTTTTATAGTTCATCTAACGAGGCCTAATGCATTAGTGTTACTCTTGATTCAATATTTTACTCATAGGTATGGTTTGATTTTAATTTTAAATAGAAATGAATCAGTGTGTGTTGAAATTTTTGATTAATCTAATTTAAATTTTCCTACCCGGGTGTCTACCCGGGTGATAACCTAGTTATATGTATAATCACTACAAAGAAATCAATCAGCTGAACAGGGGAGATGCAAACATCAGTGCAATTACTAATTCAATCAAGATTGAAATCAATTCTTCCCCACGTAACTGAAATCAATTACTGATATCATCAATAAGGCTTGATGGATGAAACTGATATCACACCAAAAGCCACCAAAACCCTACGATTTCAATCCCATAAATCCGATCAATTCTCCCTCTCCAGCACTTGGACCAGCCGATTGATTATCTCTTCTGGAAGTGACACAGTTCCTCTAATAAAAAAAATGTTAGATTTTCATTAATTCTTGACCGATTACTCGTCTTTCCATTATATTTTTTACTATAATCTTAAAATTATCAAAATTAATATGTAGGGTTTGGTAAAAAATTGATCTATGAAGAAAACCCTAATGGAGGTAGCTGTGAAGCAACCAGTAGAATCTCAATTTTCAGTTATTTGTTTTGAGTTTTGTTGAAATTATTAATGAGATTTTGGAATTTAGGGTTTAATTTAGGATATTGTTTGGTAATTTATGTTAATTGAATATGCAGGCTGTGTTGTGTTAGTATAAAGATATCACGCAGTTTTAGGGGGTGTTTGGATGCACTATTAAATTGATAATGGTTGTTTGGAGTTGCAATTATCAGTCTTCAGTATGACTATTGAGAGAAATGTAGATTTACCGTTGTTTCACCGGCCAGCGGCACTGCTGCTCCGCCGCCGGTCTCACAAGGTATGCACAAATCAGGATTTAACTGTTTCAGTTTCATGTTTTTTTGGGTTTTGAATTGTATTTTTTTAGTTGTTGTTAAGGTTATTATTTTATAAATATACTTCTGATAATCTTATTTAGGTTTCAATGTAAGTCAAAGAGATATGGGTGGACAAAAAAAAGTGTTGACGATCCACCCTTGTTGGAAAATTATCCATTGATTTGGGGAGTTGAGATGAAATCGACTTTTAGTTTTTGTTTGTTCTTCTCTAATAATTATATTCGTTTTGGATGGATAATTTAGTTTTTTTTGTCTATGGCAAGTCAAATTAAAAAAAAACATTCTCTTTTCATATGCAGACAAAACCCGCATTACCTGCCCTTGAGTGTCTTGTTCATTCAAATGATGAAGAGGTGTTGAGTGATGCTTGTGGACTATGGTACAAATGACAATTTTAGCTATCATTGAGGATCAAAAGCCTAACAATACAAAAGTGACGAGTCGCTACTACTAAATCTTCATGGAGTGCACCTGCTTAGTTTGCTTCTTTTCTAGAGATGGTTGGGTCGGGTAATGGGTATTTTTTGTGCTGGTCAACATGGGGTGAGTTAGGTTTGGGACGACCTGCAAATGCTTCCTTTTTTTCTTTTCTTGATCTTTCTTTTCATGATCATTGTTGGCAAACCATCTGGCTGAATTAGTCACATGATCCATGATAATAAGAGCTTTTCATCAAGAAGAACGATTCTTTGCCAAAAATCGTGTAGTTGTTGATAAAAATGCAAGTCCTTGCACAGTTTTGCTGCAAATAATTGGTTGATCCAACGGCTAGAAGCAATCAGTGCAACCGTTTTATCAGCTTCAGAACTTTACATGGTGTTGCTTCCTCCTGGAACTTTCAGTTCTGGTGACCTTTCTATTTTTACTCTTCAACCCCAACCACTTTATGTGGTGCATTTTTATGTTTTAGAACTTAAAATATAAAAAATAATCCCAGATTATTGTATTTGTTGGACCTTTATTCTAGGCATACGAACTCCGGAATATCCAACTCAAGTGTTTCAGTGAAGTCCGGGGGGTTTCAAGCTTATTTTGGACTCAACCCAGCCTAGGAGTGGGCTTGCGGAAAATATGTAGGACTAATGGACATTTAGGCTAAATCATGCCATTTTGAGTTCGTTTGGCCTTTTCTTTGACCTGTCTTGGGCCCAATCTCGTTTTTGCAACTCTACATGTGACCAACGAGTTAAATTGCTGTGTTGATTGTATTATGCAGGATATAGAGAAGGAAATGAAAAGAAGTGAGAATCCCGACTCTATGGATGCGGATGAAGAGGAGGTGGCAGAGATTAAGGCGGCCCACTTTGAGGATATGCTTGCAGAAGTTTGAGTGATGTTGACATAAGGAAATACCAAGCATTTGCTCAGACGCTGCTGCAGTCTCGAGGATTTGGGTCGGAATTTCGGTTTCCTAAATCAGCATCTGGGACTGGTGGTGGTGATGATTCTGATCCGTTTGCCGCCCATGCTGGCAATGCTGATGATGATGACTTGTACAGCTAGATTTACATAAATCATGTTGCTGAAGTGAAGATTCATGAGGAATTATACGTTTATATCCTATACCAGTTGCCAATTTACTGTTGTTTTTTTAAACCTACTTTATTAATATGGCTTATGCTTTTGTTGTTGGAACTTGTATTCACGTTTCTTGTTATGAATTTGGATTCGGCATTCTGTTATAGAGCATGGAACTGTTGGGCATTCTGACTTTATGTTTCCATATTATGAGTTTTTTTTTCTTTTCTACATATTCATACTGGTTAAGCATGTTTTGGCTTCAATGGTTCTAAAGGCGTTGGCGGCATTTTATTTGTATGTGGTAGCACCACCGGTGCCTATTTGCTGGTAACACTTACAATCTTCTTTCAGTTGATTTCATATTTTTTAAGTTTTAACTTAGTTTGTTGATGCCATTTATAAATTCCAATGCGCTGTCTACTGGAACTTATCCCGATTAAATTAGCGTTTATGAAGGGACACACAAAATGCTAATTTAAATGTGCAGCATTGAAGTTTGATCAAATCTTAATCTTCATCTGCAGATACATTACTTGCTACTAGGGGTGCAAACGAGCCGAGCCGAGCCCGAGCTTGGCCAGGCTCGAGCTCGAGCTCGATTAACTTATGAGAGCTCGGGCTCGAGCTCGGCTCGAGCTTTGTTTTTAAAGCTCGAGCTCGGCTCGTTTGTATTTTATCAAGCTCAAGCTCGGCTCGGGCTCGGCTCGTTTATTATCTACTAATTAGTATAAAAAATAAAAATAATATAAATAATAGACTTTTTAGGCTTGCGAGCTCGATATGTAAAGCTCGGGCTCGGGCTCATTTACTAAAAAAAACTTATTTTTAGGTTCGAGATCGGCTTGTAAACAAGTTTAAATAAGCTCGGCTCGACTCGGCTCGTTTGCACTAAGGATCGATAAGGCTCGACGAGCCTAACGAGCTTCACATGTGAGGCTCGAGCTCGGGCTCGATAAACAAACGATCTTTGTTTTGAGGCTCAAGCTCGGCTCGGGCTCGATAAGGCTCGGCTCGTTTCGAGGTTTTTCTCGAGCCGATCTCGAGTAGCTCGCGAGCCGCTCGGCTCGTTTGCACCCCTACTTGCTACTTATGAGTCCTGCATGACTTCTATGACATGAATGATCCAAAGTTTCATCCTCGTCTTGAAGATTTCGTGCAGGTTGCTGACGGGTGGTCCGTAGGACAACCCTTTATGATGTTAAAAGACAAGTTTATCCCTCATTTAAGTGTGTAATTATCTCGAATTAGATAACTACTGTTGCTTATGTCTCAGGTGCGGTTTGGCGGCTTAAAGTGAAGAAAAAATGCAGCTTTGGAAGGTTTGAAGTTGAACGGGTCGAGTGTGGAGCAAAAGATGCAACAAAGAAGAACCATCAGCTTTCCACCGTAAATTACGGTCCTACCGTAATTTACGGTGGACCTGAATTCCACCTGGAGGCTGCCGTAAACCAGAAGATTTACACCGTAACATTATGAAGTGTACCGTAATTTACGGTATGACCGTAAATTACGGTGGAGTCTGCGATCAATTTTGTAACTGCCATCATTAAGTCGGTTTATGGGTGTCTTTTCACCTATTCTCATGATTGGACGTTTTTGGGAGACACTGGGGGCGATTTTGCTTGTTCTTGCTTGGTTCTAAACAATTCCTAACATTCGGTTTGTGTATTCGATTCGTATGAACATTAATCGTTGTGTGAAGATGATGTACCAAGTCATGCGTGGCTAAACTTTTGGTGATCATCCTAGATGTAAGGTTTGCTTTTGAAACACTATGTTTGTGCTTGAATTTCTAGAATAATAACTTTGAATGTTTGTTTGAGTTATTATGGTGTTTGGATATTTGTTTGTAAATTGTTGATTATTGTTTGATGTTAATCTAAACCATACGTTCTTGGTGCCGCTGGCAATCGAGATATCATGGGAGGGATTAGGGTTGGATAATTGTCAATTGATCATCGAGTAACAACCTTGCATTTTATAATCCGAGTACTTAGTTCTCTTTCATCACAAACAGATAATCAAACACGAGCCATGTCTATGTGGTTCTTTCTAGTTAAGCATAAACATTAGTGTGGATTAAAACCTGAAATCTAGGATGGTCGCTTGTTCCTAATCTGTTTACAAAAACACTCTTTGCTTTGCAATTTAATTAGTTAATATTAGTTCTTAAAATCAAAACAATCAACTCTTGAATTTTAATTTCTGCAATTTTAGTTTAATCTTAGTTTAAGTGCAAAGCTAAATAATCGACATACTTTCCACATACTCCCTGAGTTCGATACCCTCTTACCACTATCTATAGTTGTTATTGGGATTAAATTTGCGTGACCCACGACAATCACGTCAAAATTTTGGCGCCGTTGCCGGGGAGTAGTGCGCAACGTGTGTCAGTGTATTAGTTTTGCTTTGTTATTTTCGGGTTTACACTGGTGTGTTTAGTGTGCAGGTTCTACAGGTGCATGCATACTAGAGGCTCTCACAAAGCTTCACCATTGTCATTTGATCCGGAAATCGAAAGAACGCTAAGGCAAAACCGAGTTTTACTACGCGAAAACAGAATCATTGGTTCACCCACTTCACCCATTACACCAAGAAACATCATGGACGAAACACAAGTACCACCCACAACGGGTCAAACGACCTCGTCATTTATACCTACTTCCACACAACCATCACCAAACACAACCATACCAAATTCCACTACAATTCCTACTCCATCTCATGACACTACACCATCTAACACCACACAACCGATCACTACTCAAGTCGAACCCAGTCTTTCCTTTAGCCCATCTACTACGATTCCACCATTCACTCACTTCTTTCCAGTTTCAGGGCAATCATCCTCAACTTATACAGTACCACAAGGTTCAACTGTTGTCCATACTACCTCTACATTTAGACCATCAAATCAGTCGGGTTTTCAATACTCGACCATTCCATTTGGGCAAACTTCGGGTATAGGGGGAGATGGATATGAGGAAGGATACGAAGATTTTGAGGGTTATGATGAAGATGGGTATGCTTACGCTTATGGGGGTGATGGTGATCAAGGAGAGTTCGGTTATGTGCAAAGTCAATCTCAAGGAATGGCAAGTGTAGGTGGAGTGCCACAACAACAACAACAACTTATACCGCAACATATTCGGCCAAGACCACAAGGGCCACCAATGCAACGCCCTATTCCATTGCAACACGTTCGGCCACGTACAACCACAATTTCAAAGGCCGATTCAACAACCACCGATGCCACAACAACAATTTCAACCACCGTTCGTACCACAAGGGCATATACCAAGACCTATGGGTCCTATTCGTCCAAGGGGTCGATTGGGTGTTCCAAGAAGGCATCTTAAGGAACAAGCACGGGGAATAGAAGCGCATTTCAGGCCGATAATTACTCAAAACCCTTCACTGGTGGTTATCCCTCACAACAACCAAGGGAGAACCTTTGAAGTAAGAACAAATTCTTTGCAAAGTTTGCCGAAGTACAAAGGGCTAGCAACGGAGGAGCCGTATTTCCATTTAGAGGCCTATGACTCAATTTGCAATACTTTTGGGAGTCAAGGTTTTTCGGCCGATGATGTCAAGTTGGTCCTATTTCAGTTTTCTTTGGAGGACAAGGCAAAGAACTGGTTCTACACTTTGCCTTCAGCATCTATTTATACTTGGGCGGAGATGCAACAAATTTTCTTAGATGAATTTTACACCGCCCAAAAGACCAACGATGCTAGAAAAGGATTGAGGAGCTTCCAACAACAACATGGTGAGATGTTCCATGAGGCATTTGAACGATTCAATATGATGATAAAGAATTGCCCTCACCATGGGATTGAACTTTGGGAGTTGATGAATGCCTTCCACGAGGGGTTGAGTGCCGAAGATGCTCGTGATTTGATGTCCATTACCGGTGGGACTTTTGGCACAAATTATGAGAACGATGATTGGGAGTTCTTAGAGAATATGGCAATTACATCAAAAAGAAAAGCTCAAGCATCGAGGAGAGCGCGACCGGCCATTGCCCGACCTCAAGTGCACGCCATAAATGATGGTAATGTTCAAACTACTAACCAAATTTATGATGTTTGTGCTTTGTGTAATGAAATAGGTCATGCGGCTGAAAATTGCCAAGGGATGGTGGAAGGTCAATATGAAGAGGTGCATGCGGTTCAAGGTCAAGGTCAAGGAGGAGGTGGTAGAAACTACAACAACATGAACTCTAATACCTACCACCCCGGGTTGAGGAATCACCCAAATTTTCGCTATGGGAACCCCTCAAATCAAGCTAACCCAAACTTTCAAGGTAGCCAAGGTAACTTTGGTTCACGCCAACCTTATAACAACCAAAGTGGATATCGAGGTGGGAACAACCAAGGCTATCAAAAGCAATATCAATCGGGTCAAGAACAAGGGGGGCCTTCGGGTGGAAATGAGATGATGGAGATGTTAAAAAGCATGCAAGTGGAGATGCAAAAACGGAACCAACTCGATGAAGTCCGAATGCAAAAAGATGAGGTTCGTGACAAAAGCATCCAATCACTAACAACCCAAATGGGTCAATTGGCAACCGATGTGGCGGAATTGAAGAAAAATAAGGGTCAACTTCCTAGTGACACCAAGGTAAATCCATCACACGGTTCGTCAAGAGGTAATGTTAATGTTCATCAGGTTAGTGTTTTGAGAAGTGGAAAAGAGTTTAAGGCCAATTTGTCACCCGAATTGGTTGAGGGGGTAGTTGAGGACATCACGGGTAATGATAGTGATGATGATGTTTCACCGGTTAAACCAAAAGAATTAAATGTTAATAAACCGGGTTTGGGTGAAAATGAAAAGAGTGAAAAAGTTGAGGGTGAACCGAGTCAAGTCCCGTTTCCATCGGCTTTACTTGACCCGGGAAAGAAAAATTTTATTGCATCGAGAGGTCCCCAAAAAGAAGAATTGTGGGACATGTTTAAACAAGTTAAAATTAATCTTCCACTCCTTGATGCAATAAAACAAGTACCCGCCTATGCAAAATTTCTAAAAGAATTGTGTACACAAAAGAGGCAAAACAAAAAGAAAATGCCTAAGCGGGTGGACTTAACCGGGTCAAGTTTTCGCTACTTCATATATAGTCCATTTCCTACCCATACACCTAGCCGCGTTACAACCTTGAAAGTCCCTTTGATTTGCATTTATGTTTGACACATTTTAGGAGAATGATCGATTTAGGTACAAGCCTATAGTTGTGCAACCACCCGTTTGCCTATTGCGTGTCTAGCTTATCTTTGCTAGTTTTCACTTGTAGCCGAGAGGAGAGATTTAGAGAGGGGTGCATTGGTTGGGTGTTAAAAAGGGGTTAGTAAAAGGATTGCTTGTTTTTGCTTGGTTTACATTGATCACTTGTTTAAAATTGATTTGATGAGTTGCTTGGGACAAGCAACGGTTAAGTGTGGGGATGTGACGGGTGGTCCGTAGGACAACCCTTTATGATGTTAAAAGACAAGTTTATCCCTCATTTAAGTGTGTAATTATCTCGAATTAGATAACTACTGTTGCTTATGTCTCAGGTGCGGTTTGGCGGCTTAAAGTGAAGAAAAAATGCAGCTTTGGAAGGTTTGAAGTTGAACGGGTCGAGTGTGGAGCAAAAGATGCAACAAAGAAGAACCATTAGCTTTCCACCGTAAATTACGGTCCTACCGTAATTTACGGTGGACCTGAATTCCACCTGGAGGCTGCCGTAAACCAGAAGATTTACACCGTAACATTATGAAGTGTACCGTAATTTACGGTATGACCGTAAATTACGGTGGAGTCTGCGATCAATTTTGTAACTGCCATCATTAAGTCGGTTTATGGGTGTCTTTTCACCTATTCTCATGATTGGACGTTTTTGGGAGACACTGGGGGCGATTTTGCTTGTTCTTGCTTGGTTCTAAACAATTCCTAACATTCGGTTTGTGTATTCGATTCGTATGAACATTAATCGTTGTGTGAAGATGATGTACCAAGTCATGCGTGGCTAAACTTTTGGTGATCATCCTAGATGTAAGGTTTGCTTTCGAAACACTATGTTTGTGCTTGAATTTCTAGAATAATAACTTTGAATGTTTGTTTGAGTTATTATGGTGTTTGGATATTTGTTTGTAAATTGTTGATTATTGTTTGATGTTAATCTAAACCATACGTTCTTGGTGCCGCTGGCAATCGAGATATCATGGGAGGGATTAGGGTTGGATAATTGTCAATTGATCATCGAGTAACAACCTCGCATTTTATAATCCGAGTACTTAGTTCTCTTTCATCACAAACAGATAATCAAACACGAGCCATGTCTATGTGGTTCTTTCTAGTTAAGCATAAACATTAGTGTGGATTAAAACCTGAAATCTAGGATGGTCGCTTGTTCCTAATCTGTTTACAAAAACACTCTTTGCTTTGCAATTTAATTAGTTAATATTAGTTCTTAAAATCAAAACAATCAACTCTTGAATTTTAATTTCTGCAATTTTAGTTTAATCTTAGTTTAAGTGCAAAGCTAAATAATCGACATACTTTCCACATACTCCCTGAGTTCGATACCCTCTTACCACTATCTATAGTTGTTATTGGGATTAAATTTGCGTGACCCACGACAATCACGTCAGTTGCTTTTCTTAATTTTTAATTTGTTAAGGTTTATAGCATTTGCATATAAAACACGCAACGTTTAATGGGACGCACATTTGTTACAGAGCCTGGTACTCTCGGGTACGTTCTTGTTTTTTATTGGAATGAAGACTGGGCTTCCAACGAAGTTAGTTAAGAAGAAGCCTCTAAAATCTAAAACAACTTAGATTCCTTGTTTAAAATTAATGATCATTATTTGCTGGATGGTAACTATTTTTTTTCAAGAATGTGCTTCCAGGGTTCAGATTATTTCTAACACAACTTGTTCCGATGCACACGTATAACTCACCCGTTTTGACATGTTACCCAACCAGACTGACCCATCCACATTGGTTTCATGTTTGTATAGGACCGCTTTCATGTGTGGTAGAGAACCGAACTTTGAGCTCACGGCTAAGGAAAAGGACGAACTCAGTAAACTGATTTGGGATGATTTCTTAACCATGACTCGGCGCATACCTAAATGCTTAAGTTGTACCATGCAATCGAGACCTGGAAAACGGGTTGGTTTGGGTCGGGTCGGGTCAAAACGAGTTCGGATCAAAACGGGTCAATTACAAAAAAGGGTTGTATTGGTTCGGGTCAAAACGGGTTCAGGTCAGAACGGGTTCGGGTTGAAACGGGCCCGGGTCAAAATGGGTTTCGGGTTGGGTCGGGTCGGGTTGGTTAAAAATTGCTTTCTTTAAAAGGGTTGTTTTGATTGTTTGCATAGGCGGATAATGAGAACCACACCTAATATATTATAATTTTTTATTGTTTTAAGGTTTAAATTATATTCTCGTCCCGTATTATCGACTCCGCAGCAACGCGCGGGTTTCCCACTAGTTAGTTTAATAAACAATCTTATTTTTAAAATATAGTATTATTAAAGTGTAATTAAGACAATCTACACTTAACACTTCAATATCACAAGTTGCTTGAGGACACAAAGATGCTTCAAATCAAATTGTATATAACCTTAACTTCAACTTAATATTCAAGATTCAAGTAGAAGCTACCAAGTCTATTGAATCTTCATTTGTAAATAATACACACACTTTTTGTAGGAATTAGGTTCACCTTTTGTAAAATATAATTACAAAATATATAATAACGAGACTCTCGTTATTCGTAGGAAATATCATAGTACAATATCGGTTGCAATAACTAAATAAAAAGAATATATAATATAATTATATATACCAATCTTGATTCAAGCCGCATCTCTGGTGGGTCCTTCACGCGCACTTGATAGCATCCTAGACTCGAGTATTCATCATCTTGAGTCTTGAAAAATACTCCTTGACTGCAACAAAGAGAACACTAAAACGTTGACGATTTTGGTTGAGGCACGTGTTCAACACGCTTCCCTTAAAACAGATTTCGCGCCTCTACTAAAGACGACGCGTCTGTCTCCCAGGGTACAACAGCCGAAGCAGTCTGTACTACCGGAAATGGCCACACGCCCGAGGTTACACCGAATAGAATTATAGTGTTTGAACTTGTGGAAAAATAATGATATGAAGGTGATGGAATCGAGTAGAGAAAACTTATCTCTCTATAATTCCCAACATATGGATGTTCAAGTCTTCACCACTTCTCCAAGAATTCTTCATACATATTATCTTTCTCTTGTAGTTTTCTCATAATTCCAATGAGTCATATAGCCTACCATTTTTTTACAAGAGTTGTGTGTTGTGAAGAGTTTCTCTTAAGTGGTGATTTTATTAGAGACATAAAACTCTAATAAAAGTTTCACTTAATTAGTGATTTAATTAGAGCTATAAAAACTCTAATAAAAGCTAATCAAGTGATATAAAACTCTACTCAAGAGTTTCACCATATGAATAAGTTTAATTAGTAATTATAATTTCACTAAATTATAAATTAACTAAATATCCATTCACTAATTTTCCCAACAATCCCCCACATGAATGGAGATTGTTCAAAACACATAAAATTTCCAATGGAACCTCGACAGTTGAGTTTTGCATACGATAGGTAGGTGTTACCCTTTGAACCTTCTCTCATGAAATGCACTTAACCCACTAGCTCTGAGTAGATCTCGATGTCTTTGAACTCGTCTGCCGTTTGTGTAGACGACAATACACTTCACACAAGACTCTCCCTACCCGGGTCATCTCCTCATAGTCGTGTCCAATAATGGTTGTGGAACACTTTCCTGGTTCTGCGAGAGCTCTAGGAATTGTGCCCTCAATTCCATTCGAAGCGACCCCACTTCTCTCTAACATAGGTGATTCTCCTTAGATCATTAAAAACATTGTGGTTATCGTGATCTATCCAAATCATTTACCACATATTATGCTTAGCCTCACACTTGTCACTTTTAGGAATGGACTAGGAAGTTTATTAATATTTATAATAAACTACCTTATTAAATGCGTAGGGTTATTCCCCCACAGTGACCTCGCTTATTCATACAATTACATTTTCCTATTGAACTCAATTCTTGGGATCTCCAGTCTACTAAGTTAGGTTTCCATCATATGAACTTCATTTTTCAAGGGCTTCAGTCCCATTCCACAACTTGATCTCTAATAAACCCTCAGGTTGTTGGATCCATAACATTAGCAAATAACTTTGCGTATTTGAGATCAGTTGTCATGATGTGTTCTTAACTCGTAAGTTAATTTTGCCTATTGTCAACTTCTAAGACTATAACCTTAGTGGCCATCTGAATCTGGTTATAACATATGTCTTCGTATGATACGTGTATCATTTAAGGCAAATACATCTCCATTATGCACTACGACCTTTGTATCCTTCACTTAGTCGTCTATTTGCAATGTTAGATTGGATTACAAAATCCTTATTGCTAAAAACAAATGCAAGACACTCACCACATTTAAGTGTTATTGGATAACATTTAGATGTGTTAATGAGAACCATTTCTACATACCCTTATAGGGTTGTTTCTAAATGGATCCTCCCCCACATTTCTTGCCATTTGATCAACATTTCCGTAACTTCACTTATGATGACATTTATACACATATGATTGAACAAGATCAACCTCATTGTGTGAATTCAACTCATATTGCATTCCGAGTTGACCAAAGCAACACATGCCATTGTCATAAGTTTGTCACCAACTTAGAATAATTCTAATTTAACATCTAGAATAAGCTTAGACAATGAGTTCTCCTCATTAGCTTTTCGAACAAACTCTTAAAAAATTACATGTCTTTTCCTTATAATGAATGAAAATTTTCCCTCAACTTTGTCTATACACAAATTCTTTTTGTGTTCATACACTTTTGAATGTTTAGAGTTAATTAGTCTCCGGCAAGACCCATAATTAACCAAGTACTAGTCTAGCATGCTTTAGACTACAATACTTTAGCATGTGAACAGAAGATGCATCATTCTGATTCTTCACAGCCCTAAGGATATCATAATATCACTTTGCAACATTCATCTCTTGTTAAGACAAAATAATGAGACTTATTCATAATCCTAAAACATCAATATTTAGGAAGGTCTCACAAATTATAGTATATAGCACATAGCTAAATTTTATCATTCATTTAAGGAACATAACTTGATTACCTTTGATCTCCAACAATCTACCATTGACTCATAAGTACTTAAACATAAGCCTTAATCCAAGTCACTTGGTGAACACATTCATCACCAACAAGATGAATGTTTCTCGTCTACAATCACTATTATGTGTGAGATAGAGTCAACTAGATTGACACTCAACAACATGGCATTCATTACAATCACTATTATGTGTGAGATAGAGTCAACTAGATTGACACTCAACAACATGGCATTCATAATTTTGCCATAAGTGATTTGCACACATCTATTGTTATTCATTAGGAGATATGTATATTTAGGATGCTCTCCCAAATGAAGGTAAAATCTCCATATAGATCTAACAATAATCAAGTGGTAGACGCATCTACTTATAAATCTCGCAAGATTTATTAAAGGTATACAATAACATATAGTACTTTTACTTTCATATGTTAGAATTCACACTTGTGAATTTTTCAATGACTTCTAATGAAGTATGCGACATGAATGTCATTAGTGTATTTCATCTCAATACACTCACTACGTTCTTTCATTACTCATTCATGATGTGGTTATACATTTGATGTTTCGTCTTTGACTTTTAGTCAATGTAACAACTCTCAAGTTGTTTATGTCCAAGTATTTTCATGTACTATCCGTTTAAAACCATATTCTTTTAAACAATGTATAACCGACGTTATAATTATTTTCCACAAAAATAATTTATACGTCACAACCATTAGTGATTTATTTCTTTGTAAAAAATTGCATGTGTTATCCGAAGATATTGAATACAAAACAATAAAATACATTGGAAACTAAATCATAAGTGTCAATCACTTTTGAAATTTAAACGGAAGTATAGACAATATGTAGACATCAAATAGCAAAGTGCTTTTTTCTTCAATACTTTATAATCTGACCGAAATCTTCCCAACAATATTGTCCCATGGCGTGTCTTGATGTACTCCCTCAATAAGACTCCATGCACTTGTAAGTACAAGTTTCCCATTTCATCTTGAAACTTTAAACTTGGACAATTATGCTCAAAACAACACCATGTTGTTACAAATACTACATTTAAGTAGTAAACTTGAACAATTAAATTTGTTCACAACAACACCAAGTTGTTTTTCACCAAATAACATTTTTTTAACACACATGTTGGAAAAAATGTTATAACAAGCACATTATAGAATCGAGCGTTTACATAAAACGTTTTCCAAAGATATAGTTTATAAAATAAACTGTTTCTCATCATTTTTAATGCACACATAGGCAATTAAATGTTTACATAAAACATTTCTGTTCATTATGAACAATCTCTAACCGCGTATTCGTGATACACATTTTCTAACACACATGTTAGAAAACTTTAAGTCATTTATATATATATATATATATATGGGGAAGGTTTATTTGAGAAGAAAATTAAATTGAGAAGAAAAAGAACAAAGGGTACAATTGTACAACTTTAAATAGTTTTCTCTCATCTCATTTATTATTCTTTTTGACCAATTAATTAGTCATAAATATTATCATCCTCCACACTAAAATTTTTGCCTAGAAACATCAAAATTTATCCTACACGTTTTTTAAATTTATCCTTCACATATTGAAATTTATCCTACACAACTCGCAATTCATCCTACACACCTAATAATTTATCCTACACCTTAAATTAATTTTTTTCTTCTTTGAAAAGATATATTTTTTTGAAAATAAGTTACAAATTTAATTTTAGTTAGCTATTAAAAAGGAAGACTAACAATTAATGATTTATCTAATTTTACCAATATACCCTTACACCAATATTAAATACAATAATTAAATGAAGTAAAATAAAGCATTTTTATTGGTTGAAGTTTGTTCTTTTTTTATTCTTACAAAAAATTTCTTCTCATTTGAACCCTCCACATATATATATAACATGACCAAATTAAAGCATCAAATGTCATCATTAAAACTCTACTCAAGAGTTTCACCTTATGAAGAGTTAAAAGTCTCAATAATTATAGATTTAAACTCTAATAAAACTCATCAAATGTCATCAATTAAACTCTACTCAAGAGTTTCACCATATGAAGAGTTAAGAGTCTCAATAATTATAGACTTAAACTCTAATAAAACTCGTCAAATGTCATCATTAAAACTCTACTCAAGAGTTTCACCATATGAAGAGTTAAGAGTCTCAATAATTATAGACTTAAACTCTAATAAAACTCATCAAATGTCATCATTAAAACTCTACTCAAGAGTTTCACCATATGAAGAGTTAAGAGTCTCAATAATTATAGATTTTATTAGAGACATAAACTCTAATAAAAACTAATAAATTGACATGAAACTCTCCTTAAGAGTTTATCTTCCATATGAAGAGTCTAGTAAATGATTTTAATTTCATTAAATTCATATAAATACCACACCATCACTTTATGGTGATTTAATTCCTTGAAGCCCATCAAACATCAACTTCAATGTATAACATTTTCTTTCTAAATCATACAAAGCATTAAAACAATGCTACAACAAATTGCTTATATAAAATGTCTACATAAAACATTTCAAAGCATTTGTATCATAACTGTAACACCTCGTAAAATCACGTTCAATGAAGTATTGACACGTGTAATAAACCCTAGTAAAGTCAAACCTTGAATATAAGGGACTAATTTTTCGAAAAATCGAAAAACATTAATTATGAAAGAACTGGAAGTATTAACATACCTAAAATAAGTTTCTAAATAACCTTTTATGGTTTTATATTCACAAATGAGCCACTTGTTAATCAAGTGTAGCCGTTTATGTAATTAATTGAAAGTTTGCGCAGAAAAGGGTTAAAAGCGTCAACATGTTAATTCTTACCTCTGAGTGATCTTTTAACAAACCGAGAGCCTCATGATATTTGATTATACTCTCGGGAATGCCAATCATTGGCCATCCAAGGCTTTTATGCCCAAAAGTGAAGTTACGCGCAACTTTGCAAGTATAAGGGACTAAAAGTGTCAATATGTTTAATTATACCTCTGAATGACCTTTTATCGAGCCCGA
Source organism: Helianthus tuberosus (assembly GCA_030545235.1). NCBI lineage: Eukaryota > Viridiplantae > Streptophyta > Magnoliopsida > Asterales > Asteraceae > Helianthus > Helianthus tuberosus. The sequence goes on along the minus strand of CM060437.1, from coordinate 57,086,968 downwards.
AGCATTATGATGTTTAATAATACTTTCAAGAATGCCTAATATGGATTATATGAGGCTTCAATGATATTAAATGATGAGTTACGCAAGTTTGCGCATTAGAGGGACCTAAAGCGTCAAATTGCTAAAGTATACCGATTCGTATGTTATCGGACCTTCCGGAATATGACCATGAGTTAAACATACCCTATTTTCCCTTTATATAGCTTAGATATAGGCTTAGAAGTGTTTGGTGCGCAAAAATAAACTTTTAAGTCATGCAGGGACTAAAAGTGTCAAAAAGCGCACAAGTTTGCGTTTACGCGCATATCTCACATTCTGAATATCCCCGGACACCCAAAAATTTATGTAAGCACTAAAATATGTTATTTTAGTGTTTGGCTTGATAAAATCCCATTCGTCGCGTCATTTGGTTCGTTTTTCGCGTCCGTCCGTGTTTCGTCGTAATTAACCGAACAACGTGACCGTACGACCAAACGAACCAACATCCGGCATATTTTTGAGCATGTTTCATGTTCCCGCTTAGGGCTGCAATTATTGTAAAAGCCTTATATCCGTTAGTACCAACGGAATAGGAAGAACTAAGAGCCAAATCGATAAGTTTTTAGAGAAGATTTCATAAAGCCAAGATTCGAAGTTCTAAGAACTCCGATTTATATAAATAAGAAAGACGGATCATCTTGCTTATGCATTGATTACCGCAACCCTATTTAGGCAACAATTAAGAATCGCTATTACCTGCCCAGGATCGTCGATTGGTTCGACTAGCTGTAAGGATTAGCTATTCTTTGAGATTAGTTAAGCAGTGGTTGGAATAACCATCTCACCATAAAATAAGTTTTTATAGAAATTATTATGTAAGCATCAAGGCTACTCCTTTGGAGACCTTGTATAGATGGAATGATAAACATCTATTGTTAGAACAATAGAATGGTAAGTCCAATTATCAGGATCTAAAAGTTGCATTGGAAACAACAAATAAGATCATTCGAAATTATAATCATCTTAAAGTTGCCAGTAATCGGCAGAAAAATTAAGAATTGATAAAAGTCGCAACCTTCTTAAGTCCTTAATAAGGAGTAAGGTTCAATCGAAAGTATCGCTCTAAGAAGGGTGTGCTAAATTCCAATTTATCCGGGTAAGTTAAGCCCTGGATATATAGGAACATTGGGGAAATCGAATGCGACAAAGGTCAATAGCCTATAAGCTAAAACCTATATAAGGAGCTTAGTGGAGTTCGCAATGCGACCCACACTGATGATTTAAGTATAGGTTTCGCCAATAAGTCGAAACACATTATCACGTAATGATAGGCAGATTAATGAAACTCTATGATTGGACAATAAACCTGTATAGACTAAGAATCGACAGGTTAAGAAGCTCCGAAGGAGAGTATGTACCTATTGTATAGGTCAACTGGGATACCCTTATAGGCCCAAATATACTATGGAAGTTAAGTTCATGCTACTTCAGAAAATACTTCCATTATTCTAGCAAATCTCGAGGTCGAGATTTCTTTTAAGGGGGTGAGGATGTAACACCTCGTAAAATCACGTTCAATGAAGTATTGACACGTGTAATAAACCCTAGTAAAGTCAAACCTTGAATATAAGGGACTAATTTTTTGAAAAATCGAAAAACATTAATTATGAAAGAACTGGAAGTATTAACATACCTAAAATAAGTTTCTAAATAACCTTTTACGGTTTTATATTCACAAATGAGCCACTTGTTAATCAAGTGTAGCCGTTTATGTAATTAATTGAAAGTTTGCGCAGAAAAGGGTTAAAAGCGTCAACATGTTAATTCTTACCTCTGAGTGATCTTTTAACAAACCGAGAGCCTCATGATATTTGATTATACTCTCGGGAATGCCAATCATTGGCCATCCAAGGATTTTATGCCCAAAAGTGAAGTTACGCGCAACTTTGCAAGTATAAGGGACTAAAAGTGTCAATATGTTTAATTATACCTCTGAATGACCTTTTATCGAGCCCGAAGCATTATTATGTTTAATAATACTTTCAAGAATGCCTAATATGGATTATAAGGGACTAAAAGGCCTTCTTGGTTGCAACCATTTGATCACTCACTTCATCTGCTTTCTTGGAGCTTCCTGGAGCATAAGAGCAGATCCAAGCCATCCCTAATAGTGCATTAGGCTTTGGTAAGTATGCTTAACCTTTCTTAGTTGAGTTTTTGCTTAGTTTTAGCTTAAAAGTCAAACCGTCGTAATTAACGGTTGACTTCACGATTAATCACTAATGGTCCAGTGATTAGTCGAATTGAAAGTAGTTATAAGTTGGTAATTATGTGGGCATTAAACCCTTAAAAGGGCTCCATCTGATTCCCACTCTAACTAGATCAAATGTCGGGTCAAAGTTGTTTATAAAAAGTCAACGGGATCCTAATTTGCGATTTAAAACATAATTAACAATGTAGAAGCTTTGCAACCTGTTTTATTACTCTTGTAACTTAGTAATTAATGTAAGAACATGTCTAAGCATGTTCGACCCGACAATTTTCTGTTTAGACTCGGTTCAGAACCGAAAGTCGCAAAACTTTGACTTTTGCTTTGACTTCAGTTCTGACCCGATTTAGTATGGTTTGGAAATGTCTTAGAGCTTCCTTAGGACCAGGTTACATGATAGTATAACCCTCTGTTGTTGGATCGATTGATTGTCTGATTCGTTTGCAAGTTTCCGTTAAATGCCTAATGTTGACCAATATGCCCTTTTGACCATAAAACGAGGATATTAGAAATGTGAAAGGACAATAATCTTTGCTACTGATTTATAAACATGTCCCTAAAATTTCACATCAGTTGGAGGTCTAGATTAGGAGTTATGCTCATTAGCGTAATTATAACGCCTTTTAGTAATTAAAAGGCGCAATTAGCATAAAGCCTATCTAAACCCAATTTTTGACACCAAACCTTTTACCCACTGATGTAATATAATATTTTGGGATTTTTAAAGATTTTTAATTATTTTTAAACTGATCAAAACCTAGGGTTATCGCCTTAATTCGGTAAATACCGATTATGCCCTTTTAGGCCATAAAATGAGTTTTACAAGCCCTTTTGATACCAATCCAATTGCTACTGATTTTATATAATAAATAAAGTATTTTTAAACTTTATAACCTGATCAGAAAACTCAGATTTCCTGTATAACCCGGAAATCGCTTAAAATGGCTTTTAAAGCGTATGAAACGCATAGTTTAGGTTTAAAACCATTTTTGTCACATAAGACTTATTACCAATTGATATACCCTGTTAAAATAAGTCATTTTACTGATGTATTCAGACCCGAACCTCAGAAGTTCATTAAATCTATTTTATAATCTTTAAAATGACCAAAATACCCCTACGGGGCTTATTTTGGGATTTAACTCGTTTTGGGCATAATGGAAGGTATCCTACTGATATCACAACATAATTAAGGCATATTTACTTAGGAAACCTGTATATGATTCAGTTGGTTACTCGTTACGCACTTTTCGCGTTCGGATCGGCTTATGTAACTAGTTTGCATATATTAGCCGAAACGGGTCAAACCATATCCTTTTTGTCTCAAAATCCAGAATGTGTTTAAGTTACCCATATTAAACAAGCATACAAGCTTGCCGGGTCGAAACCACATTCTAAACCGGTCTTCGCCTTATCGTGCGTTTGAACCGTATCTTTCTTTAAAACTAACCGGTCTAAGCTTAGGCTTAATTAAAAGACCCGTTAGCATTCTAATTGGTTATTTATACCATCATTCCAGACTAGAGCCTTCACGCTTACTTAAGTGAATACGGCTGAGTTATTAAATTCTTGCTATTTAAGACATGAGCTAGCTCAGGTAAATACTCTTAACTTATTTTCCCTATTACGGGCTTGGGATACGGTAATATAAATACCGCATGGTCAGGTATGGGATTCAAAGACCAATAAGTCGGGAAATCTAAATAACATGTTTTAATTCGTATTGCTTGACTGAAACATTGGGGATTAATGCGACCGTGTCCTGGATATCCTTGACTCATTAAATGCAATGGCCACGACCTAAGCACGGGGTGTAGGCATACACCTGACATATGCCATATGTTTATTAATTAATTATACCCAATAAGGGATTCCCAATAAGGGAATAGTGGTGTGTCGGTTAATCTTGAACCGGCATAGAACCGGGCCCCGTATGTAGAGCAAGTTATGTAAAACTGATAACATGAAATATAGTTTGTCCCAAGTATAAAAGATTAATTTTGCCTTGTGCATTTTAATCAATGTGTCAACATATTTTGTGCCGAAGTGCATTCAAACCAATTTACAAACTCTTTTCAAATGAGTCGGTTGAGTGTATTTACCAGTGAAAACTGACGTATTTTCCAAAGTCTAAGTGACAGGTACAAGTACGTAATAGGCTGGAAGCTGCTCAGGGCGTTAATAAGGAATCTTGCAAGTTCTAGGCGTCCAAAGTCTGTTGAACAATGTTTCATTTTATTTTCGATCCGCCTGTGGTTCCTTTACTTTCCGTTGTGATACTGGATATTACTTTATATTCGGATTGTAATATATTTATCTTTTGCTTCCGCTGTGCATTTATATATTGTGTTGTTTGACTATGATGATATCAACTACGTCATGATACTCCCCTACCGGGCCCACCGGTCAAACGTGGAAATATCGGGGTGTGACAGGTTGGTATCAGAGCCAACACTGAGTGAATTAAACACTAGCCTTTTTGTGTTTAATCTCAGTTACACAGTTGCACATTCTTGAGTCTAGACAAGAACATAGGACAAATTCTAATTCGTTTTATTTGTCCTTATTTGGTTCCTTTGTTATTTTCTGATTAGCTCTTGCATGGGCAAGTCATTTTCTGTAGAAGTCCCGTTTAGGGCAACCATATACTTGTTTAAATTTAATGGAACGATTATATTTAAGATATCATCCCTATATTATAAGATCTACCATTATAATAAAATGGCAATATCTAAAAAGGACAAGACCTAGCTCATGTGTCATTTTAAGACAGGGCCAAGATGGTAGTTCCACAATTAGATTCAGATCCTTGTTAACACCTCAATTTAGGTTTATTCTGCGTTAAATATTAAAGGAATCTTAAAGGTAAAAGCTAGCCTAAATGTCAATGCAGACATGGCCAAGATGGTAAAACCTAGCCTAAATGTCAATACAGACATGGCCAAGATGGTAAAACCTAGCCTAAATGTCATTGCAGACATGGCCAAGACGGTAAAACCTATCCAAAAGATTCCAGTCCCTGTTAACATCTGTAAGTATGTTAACATTTTTGGTAAACTGTGAATCGTTAAAGTCACACAGGCCATCTTTTAAAAAAGGGGGTTAATCCAAGTTCCCTTATTTGAAATAATCATCCCTTAAGGATGAAGTGCCTACGGGCTATAACTAACGTCCTCTGAGACTAAAGACTGTGGTAGCCTATAACTCCCTGTCAAGAAAAGGTAATGAACTTTGATTCAAACCTTAATGCCTCGATTCTCTGAAATCATGGCTTATATCATCCTATGAGATGATCATATTATAAACCTCCCTTAGAAGGGAAGTGCCTACGGGCTATAGTTAACGTCCTCTGAGACTAAAGACAGTGGTAGCCTACAACTCCATGTCAAGAAAAGGTAATGAACTATGATTCAAACCTCAATGCTTTGATTCTCTGAAATCATAGCTTATAATTTATAAATGTCCATGTGACTAGGCCTTTCGTGCCACTAGTAAAACTGTTATTGTTTTTTTAATAATTAGGATAAATTATAATAGAAATCCTAAATAAATGTGATTAATAAACTAACCAAATATGGTCTCCATTACCATGGTTAATGAATTGCCATAAAAGACAATTCCACAATAAACTCCCAAGTAAACTATTGTCCTTGTTTTATGTAACAGTTCAATTAAATGGCTGGCTCAGATGAAATTAATAGCCACCCAGTGGAGAACAATGATAACGCCCGAATTAATTTAACGGGTGCTGAACTAAAAGCGTTAGTAGACGACGCAGTTACAAAGGCCTTAGAGCGGCAGTACGAAGAGTATAGTGGGACTCGGAGTAGGACCCTATCTACACCGCATTCGAAGCCTCCTTCCAAGAAGGATGAACCCAAGAAGGAAGATGACGAGCGTCACTCTTCTAATCATCACAGTGATCCGTCTCAACAAATCATACTGAATCAAGGACCCCGTGATAAGGGTTGCTCCTACAAGTACTTTGTTTCATGTAAACCCCGGGATTTCACTGGGGAGGAAGGAGCTGTAGATTGTATGACGTGGTTAGATGAGATGGATACAGTTGTGGATATCAGCGGATGCGCTGAGAGGGATGTGGTCAAGTTTGTGTCGCAATCATTTAAGGGTGAGGCCTTAGCCTGGTGGAGATCGTTGATTCAAGCCACCGGGAAGATCCCTTTATACAACATGACTTGGGATCAGTTCGTTGCTCTTATCAAAGAAAATTACTGTCCTCAACATGAAGTTGAGAAGATCGAGACTGAATTCTTGACATTAGTCATGGAGAACTTAGATTGTCAAGCATACCTTACAAGTTTCAATACCAAGTCTCGATTGGTTCCTTATTTGATCACACCGGAACCAAAGCGAATAGCTCGCTTTATTGGGGGTCTAGCCCCAGAAATAAAGGCAAGTGTGAAAGCATCGAGACCTACTACATTCAGGTCAGCGGCAGATCTGTCGCTATCTCTCACACTCGATGTGGTTAGAAACAAGGCTGCCAAGGCCTCTGAAGATGGGAAGCGTAAAAGGGAGGAGGATAACTCCCAGAATCCTAAGAAGAGCAAATCCGAGTTCAACAATAACCAACAGGATTCCAACAAGAAGCCTACATGCAAAACCTGCAAAAGAAGACACTGGGGACAGTGTCGATCAAACCAAAAGATAAAGCAATGTGGCATCTGCAAAAGAACTGGCCACCAGTCCCACGAATGTAGGGACATAAATAATGCAAACTGTTTCAACTGTGGTGAAAAGGGCCACATCAGAACTAATTGCCCTGAGGCCGCCAAGGAAGGAGCAGCTAAGTCTGGGAAGGATAAGAAAGGAAACGCCTGAACTACCGATTGAATGACAGAGACAGTACATATCAATAATAGCATCAGGTACGTCCCGTACCATTTAGCATTGATAGTTTCTGCTAAGTATCTTACGTTAATGCAAGGGATAATAAACCTTTAGTAAACCATAAGCCTAGTAAACTCTTGATTACATTCATAAGAACTTCAGATATTAAATATAAGATATAACTTACCAATGGAATCGATAATGACCATCTCTCCCATCCTCGAAGTTAATCCTCTCATAAGAACCAGGAGTACTTTTCCCCAGGAAGAGTACGACAATATATATATTATATATTTTATTATTTTCTCATTATTTTATATCGCCTGCGAATGCCAAACTATGTTTGATAAGAGTGCCATATGAGGATTGGCGTATCCTAGTGTGTCCCATAGATTACTTCCATGCCTGATCAGTGTGGGGGTTTAATGCATGGAACCCCTGAGATATCCCAATGGTCATATTGTGCTAAAGTCGACTAGTAGTATTCAAAGAAGATATCCAATATAAAATGTCCTTATAAGTATCTCTACTTAGGGCATCCTTGCATTTGTAAAGAGAATGTGTCATTTATCTGACACCGACATCGATAGATAAACCAAAGACTGAAAATACAGACATCTCTACCATCTCTGTGTGTCATAATTATCTTCTTTATAAGAATTACCATGTTTACCTTCTGAGAGGCAAGTGGATGTTAGGACAAACATCCCGCTTAGGGCTGCAATTATTGTAAAAGCCTTATATCCGTTAGTACCAACGGAATAGGAAGAACTAAGAGCCAAATCGATAAGTTTTTAGAGAAGATTTCATAAAGCCAAGATTCGAAGTTCTAAGAACTCCGATTTATATAAATAAGAAAGACGGATCATCTTGCTTATGCATTGATTACCGCAACCCTATTTAGGCAACAATTAAGAATCGCTATTACCTGCCCAGGATCGTCGATTGGTTCGACTAGCTGTAAGGATTATCTATTCTTTGAGATTAGTTAAGCAGTGGTTGGAATAACCATCTCACCATAAAATAAGTTTTTATAGCAATTATTTTGTAAGCATCAAGGCTACTCCTTTGGAGACCTTGTATAGATGGAATGATAAACATCTATTGTTAGAACAATAGAATGGTAAGTCCAATTATCAGGATCTAAAAGTTGCATTGGAAACAACAAATAAGATCATTCGAAATTATAATCATCTTAAAGTTGCCAGTAATCGGCAGAAAAATTAAGAATTGATAAAAGTCGCAACCTTCTTAAGTCCTTAATAAGGAGTAAGGTTCAATCGAAAGTATCGCTCTAAGAAGGGTGTGCTAAATTCCAATTTATCCGGGTAAGTTAAGCCCTGGATATATAGGAACATTGGGGAAATCGAATGCGACAAAGGTCAATAGCCTATAAGCTAAAACCTATATAAGGAGCTTAGTGGAGTTCGCAATGCGACCCACACTGATGATTTAAGGATAGGTTTCGCCAATAAGTCGAAACACATTATCACGTAATGATAGGCAGATTAATGAAACTCTATGATTGGACAATAAACCTGTATAGACTAAGAATCGACAGGTTAAGAAGCTCCGAAGGAGAGTATGTACCTATTGTATAGGTCAACTGGGATACCCTTATAGGCCCAAATATACTATGGAAGTTAAGTTCATGCTACTTCAGAAAATACTTCCATTATTCTAGCAAATCTCGAGGTCGAGATTTCTTTTAAGGGGGTGAGGATGTAACACCTCGTAAAATCACGTTCAATGAAGTATTGACACGTGTAATAAACCCTAGTAAAGTCAAACCTTGAATATAAGGGACTAATTTTTTGAAAAATCGAAAAACATTAATTATGAAAGAACTAGAAGTATTAACATACCTAAAATAAGTTTCTAAATAACCTTTTACGGTTTTATATTCACAAATGAGCCACTTGTTAATCAAGTGTAGCCGTTTATGTAATTAATTGAAAGTTTGCGCAGAAAAGGGTTAAAAGCGTCAACATGTTAATTCTTACCTCTGAGTGATCTTTTAACAAACCGAGAGCCTCATGATATTTGATTATACTCTCGGGAATGCCAATCATTGGCCATCCAAGGATTTTATGCCCAAAAGTGAAGTTACGCGCAACTTTGCAAGTATAAGGGACTAAAAGTGTCAATATGTTTAATTATACCTCTGAATGACCTTTTATCGAGCCCGAAGCATTATGATGTTTAATAATACTTTCAAGAATGCCTAATATGGATTATAAGGGACTAAAAGGCCTTCTTGGTTGCAACCATTTGATCACTCACTTCATCTGCTTTCTTGGAGCTTCCTGGAGCATAAGAGCAGATCCAAGCCATCCCTAATAGTGCATTAGGCTTTGGTAAGTATGCTTAACCTTTCTTAGTTGAGTTTTTGCTTAGTTTTAGCTTAAAAGTCAAACCGTCGTAATTAACGGTTGACTTAACGATTAATCACTAATGGTCCAGTGATTAGTCGAATTGAAAGTAGTTATAAGTTGGTAATTATGTGGGCATTAAACCCTTAAAAGGGCTCCCTCTGATTCCCACTCTAACTAGATCAAATGTCGGGTCAAAATTGTTTATAAAAAGTGAACGGGATCCTAATTTGCGATTTAAAACATAATTAACAATGTAGAAGCTTTGCAACCTGTTTTATTACTCTTGTAACTTAGTAATTAATGTAAGAACATGTCTAAGCATGTTCGACCCGACAATTTTCTGTTTAGACCCGGTTCGGAACCGAAAGTCGCAAAACTTTGACTTTTGCTTTGACTTCAGTTCTGACCCGATTTAGTATGGTTTGGAAATGTCTTAGAGCTTCCTTAGGACCAGGTTACATGATAGTATGACCCTCTGTGGTTGGATCGATTGATTGTCTGATTCGTTTGCAAGTTTCCGTTAAATGCCTAATGTTGACCAATATGCCCTTTTGACCATAAAACGAGGATATTAGAAATGTGAAAGGACAATAATCTTTGCTACTGATTTATAAACATGTCCCTAAAATTTCACATCAGTTGGAGGTCTAGATTAGGAGTTATGCTCATTAGCGTAATTATAACGCCTTTTAGTAATTAAAAGGCGCAATTAGCATAAAGCCTATCTAAACCCAATTTTTGACACCAAACCTTTTACCCACTGATGTAATATAATATTTTGGGATTTTTAAAGATTTTTAATTATTTTTAAACTGATCAAAACCTAGGGTTATCGCCTTAATTCGGTAAATATCGATTATGCCCTTTTAGGCCATAAAATGAGTTTTACAAGCCCTTTTGATACCAATCCAATTGCTACTGATTTTATATAATAAATAAAGTATTTTTAAACTTTATAACCTGATCAGAAAACTCAGATTTCCTGTATAACCCGGAAATCGCTTAAAATGGCTTTTAAAGCGTATTAAACGCATAGTTTAGGTTTAAAACCATTTTTGTCACATAAGACTTATTACCAATTGATATACCCTGTTAAAATAAGTTATTTTACTGATGTATTCAGACCCGAACCTCAGAAGTTCATTAAATCTATTTTATAATCTTTAAAATGACCAAAATACCCCTACGGGGCTTATTTTGGGATTTAACTCGTTTTGGGCATAATGGAAGGTATCCTACTGATATCACAACATAATTAAGGCATATTAACTTAGGAAACCTGTATATGATTCAGTTGGTTACTCGTTACGCACTTTTCGCGTTCGGATCGGCTTATCTAACTAGTTTGCATATATTAGCCGAAACGGGTCAAACCATATCCTTTTTGTCTCAAAATCCAGAATGTGTTTAAGTTACCCATATTAAACAAGCATACAAGCTTGCCGGGTCGAAACCACATTCTAAACCGGTCTTCGCCTTATCGTGCGTTTGAACCGTATCTTTCTTTAAAACTAACCGGTCTAAGCTTAGGCTTAATTAAAAGACCCGTTAGCATTCTAATTGGTTATTTATACCATCATTCCAGACTAGAGCCTTCCGGTAAATTGTACCTACGCTTACTTAAGTGAATACGGCTGAGTTATTAAATTCTTGCTATTTAAGACATGACCTAGCTCAGGTAAATACTCTTAACTTATTTTCCTTATTACGGGCTTGGGATACGGTAATATAAATACCGCATGGTCAGGTATGGGATTCAAAGACCAATAAGTAGGGAAATCCAAATAAGCTGTTTTAATTCGTATTGCTTGACTGAAACATTGGGGATTAATGCGACCGTGTCCTGGATATCCTTGACTCATTAAATGCAATGGCCACGACCTAAGCACGGGGTGTAGGCATACACCTGACAGATGCCATATGTTTATTAATTAATTATACCCAATAAGGGATTCCCAATAAGGGAATAGTGGTGTGTCGGTTAATCTTGAACCGGCATAGAACCGGGCCCCGTATGTAGAGCAAGTTATGTAAAACTGATAACATGAAATATAGTTTGTCCCAAGTATAAAAGATTAATTTTGCCTTGTGCATTTTAATCAATGTGTCAACATATTTTGTGCCGAAGTGCATTCAAACCAATTTACAAACTCTTTTCAAATGAGTCGGTTGAGTGTATTTACCAGTGAAAACTGACGTATTTTCCAAAGTCTAAGTGACAGGTACAAGTACGTAATAGGCTGGAAGCTGCTCAGGGGGTTAATAAGGAATCTTGCAAGTTCTAGGCGTCCAAAGTCTGTTGAACAATGTTTCATTTTATTTTCGATCCGCCTGTGGATCCTTTACTTTCCATTGTGATACTGGATATTACTTTATATTCGGATTATAATATATTTATCTTTTGCTTCCGCTGTGCATTTATATATTGTGTTGTTTGACTATGATGATATCAACTACGTCATGATACTCCCCTACCGGGCCCACCGGTCAAACGTGGAAATATCGGGGTGTGACAATAACCATTTTTAACAATCATGTTAAAATGAAAGAAATTCTAATGCGCACGTTAGAAATATTAACATTTCCACAAAATGTTAATTCGACTTGCTAAAACACATATATGGTTCAAATAAATAAGTCATTTCTAATACACACGTTAGAAACTAAACAATTAAAAAATTGCTTCCAAATAACGCTTTTCATGAACGTTTCTAACACACATGTTAGAAGACAAATGATTACAAAAATCATTATAATACTTATTTGTTCATATCAATCCATGCTTGGATGAAGAGTCTAGTTTAAATAGAGACTTAATTAGAGACATAAAACTCTAATCAAGTAACATAAAACTCTTATTTAAAGACATAAAAAACTCTACTTAAGAGAATTTAACGTTTACAAAAAACGTATGGTTTACACCAATAATTCCGGTCTAACACACATGTTAGAGAATTTAACGTTTACAAAAAACGTATGGTTTACACTAATAAACCCGATCTAACACAAAAGTTAGAAAAAATTAACGATTTTGAAAATCGTTTCAAAACCAAACGTTGGAACCAAAACTATTCGTTTTGTACCATGGTATAGGATTTAAGATTGTATCTCAATCTCAAAAATCCAAACACAACAAGTTGTACTACATTCATATTTCTCAAAAAAAATATATATATATTTATAAGATCATAACCTCTAAAATATTTTTTTTTATTCTATTATAAATCCTTTCATAAACCCAAAATCCTTATAAATAAGGTTTTTAAGATTGTACCAACAATCTCACGAAATCTGTTTTAAGGGAAGCGTGTTGAACACGTGCCTCAACCAAAATCGTCAACGTTTTAGTGTTCTCTTTGTTGCAGTCAAGGAGTATTTTTCAAGACTCAAGATGATGAATACTCGAGTCAAGGATGCTATCAAGTGCGCGTGAAGGACCCACCAGAGATGCGGCTTGAATCAAGATTGGTATATATAATTATATTATATATTCTTTTTATTTAGTTATTGCAACCGATATTGTACTATGATATTTCCTACGAATAACGAGAGTCTCGTTATTATATATTTTGTAATTATATTTTACAAAAGGTGAACCTACCGATATTGTACTATGATATTTCTTACGAATAACGAGAGTCTCGTTATTATATATTTTGTAATTATATTTTACAAAAGGTGAACCTAATTCCTACAAACTCAACACTTTTTTTAACTATAAATTTTTATATCAATCCGTTTTTAACGGAGCTCTAACCCTTTACCTACCAAAAGGTTGAAATTTGTGGCAACGAAGGATGCTTTCCAATTGAAGGTTTTAAATTGCGGGTCGATGTTTTAGAAAAATAATTGGATATAAATACAATCAAAAGCTACATAAGGTGTCCGGGGCGTTATTCGGGGAGGAGGTGCGGGGAGTGGTTACCGCACGGGGAGGAGGTGCCGCCATCAACTTTCACCGCATGGAGGGGATGGATTTCGGCGAGAGGTTACCGCATGAGGGGAGAGAGGGAGAGGGTGGCCCACCATTGATTCAACCAATCAAGTATTTTCTTTTTTTTTTCTTTTTGATTTTTTCAACTTAATTAAAAAAAATAAAAAAACAAGTCCCCAAGAGAGGAGTGCCGTCATCAAATTGAGGGTGTGGGGGGAGTTAAGGGGGGGGGGGGGGGTTGACGTGGCGCGTGCTGATTGGGTGTGTGTAAGAGAGGTCACTCCCCCCTTAGGCTGGAGGGTGTGGGGGCGCCACCCAAGCCAGCTGGGCATCTATAGCGCCCCAAGGCGCTATTGGACCACACCATGGGCGCTATGGCGGGGCGCCATTAATGGCTCGCCAAGATGATAACGGGCATTATTCGCGTGGACCGAGGAGCATTTAACATATCGACCGTTGAAAACGGTATATTGACCATTGATGGGCGCTATGGCGGGGCTCCATCCACACCCTCCAAATTAAAGGGGGGCATGATAAAGCCCCAATGCTGACATGGCGCTTACGTGGATCCTAGTTGGATTGATAAAGCCCCAAGGGGCTCCAACCACACCCTATAGCCTTAGAGGAGTGCCCCTTACACCTAACTATAGCTTTTTTTATCTTTTAGTATATGTTTGTTTTTATCACTTTTACCCTTCAACATTTAGCATTGGTATTTACAACCCCTCAATATTGTAAAGACTTTGTAATTAATTTCATGTGCTTATTTTTATGTGCGTGTCGGTGCAATTTTAAGTTGATTTAGGTTTCGACTTAATTTTTTTTTTCGAAAATGGGTAGACTCAGATATAATACGTTTTTGTTCCTTTTTTATGTACGTTTTCTGTTCGTTTTGACACAAATTCCCCGCGCGTTGCGGTAAGTCGAAATTTAGTAATGTGCCAGTTTTAAAGTAACTCGAATTTATTATCTTTAAAGTAATGTGGCAGTTTTGGGTTGTACTGTTTTAGAACTTCAAAAGTTTTGGGCCAGTTTTTTCTGGTCTAAATCTCACATGGCCCAAACCTTTATATTTAGTAATGTGCAGGTGCAGCCGTGCAGGACACTACTTGTCAAATTACGAACCCATGTAGAGATTTAACATGAATGCAGCCTCGGATTTTATTTTTATTCGGGTCAGTTTTTTTTTTTTTTGAATGGCAAATGTTACTCTTTTACACCAATAATTTTAAATCATTTTCGTTGCTTAGGTTTGAACCCGAGACTACCCCTTTTAGAAACACGTGCTTCTACCAAGTTGGCTACCCCACATTGGCAGGTTAGTTGTTTTTTTTTTTATTCTCGAATTCCTCTTAACTTGGCATTTGAATTTCTGATTCCAGTCGGGTCGAGTAACATACATAAAATAGAATACCATAAAAATGCACAATAAATAGATAATAAAAATAGGATAGACATTATAAAATGAAATAAAAAATATTACATTCTATAGTTGTTTTCTAAGGATTTTGGTTGATCATGAGCAAGTTGATTGCTAATCTATAACCGGTTGATAGCGAATTTAATTTTATAAAATATATACTTTGACTAAAGGAGTTAACTAAAACAACCATTTTATGGAGCTTTTTTAAGTACAAACACTTGACTACAATATAAAGAAGTTGATTTTTATCGTCACCTAATTATTCCAACTGTGAATATGATTGACCTGAACAAGCATGCTTGATTGAGTTACTGCTTTTAGAGATTATACTGTAACTCCCCTAAGACAGAGTCGTGTGCAACCTTGATTCAATTTGCAAGGTTGGCACCCCAAGTGATGAGACACATAGTTGTACGCCATCACAAATCTCATAAAAACACCACAAACGACATTATCTCTTGAATTGGGGATCTTTAATAGTGATCATCTCCTCCATTGTAGTATCCTATGCAAATCTCACACCGACAATAGATAAGAGAGATGTTGGGTCCACAAGAAATACCAGACCTCAAATATCACCAACACGTTTTGGGCACATTAGTTATGGGTCTCATCAAAACTCCATTGTTAATCGTGTTTGGATGGGAGTAGTAGTAGGATGGGTAACCTCCTGGGAAGTCTCCACCCGAACAATAAAAAAAAAATATGTGAGTTCCTAGAGGGTATAATGGACAATATTGGTGGTAGAAGAGGCCAATTCTTAGAAATGGTATCAAAGTCACTCATTTGCCGCTTATAATGGTAGGGTAAACCTCATTGAGGATGATGAGTTCCAATGGGTGTGCAGGAGGACACCTTAGGCAAATCACACATCCTGATTGATTGTAGATCTCATCAGATTTTATTGTATAAGCGTGTTTAAATGAAAGTAGTACTTGGATTGGTGACCTCCTGAGATGTCTTCACTTTGACCAAAAAAAAAAAAAAACAAACAAATTCGTGAACTATGAGTAGGTAAAATGGATAATATTGGTGGTACGAGATGTCGAAACTCGAAAGCTGCACCCATAATCTTCATCTTCCTCGTCAATCATGATAAACAAAAACTAGCGGCCACCCTTTTTTCTTCTTAAAAAATGGTGGTGATGTTTGCCGCCTAGAACCACGACTTTCTGAGGAATCCGTGAATGTGACCGCGTTTGACAGTTGTTTGATGATTTATGATTGTGGGAATACGCGACAAACTTTAAACTACGTCAGTACATAAATCTCGGAGATGCCAAGTGTTGATGTACCTATTCGAATCAATATTTGTGTTCTCGGAATACGCCTACACTATTCGTATCAATATTTTTGTTCTCGTGCATCATGAGGGAATATGGATTTGAATGATTGGAAGAATCTAAGTTAGACGATGTGAATACGTTTGTTAAGATTATTACTGTTGATGCAACAAATACAAGACCAAGGCCTGTAGCGATATCTCCGGGTAAAAGGGTTCAGGGGTTTCGATTAGCCTAACGCAGGTCGTGGGGTCCCCCCACGTTTGCAAGACGTGGAGAGAGGTTCATTAGTGTTATTGTTGTTCTTCTTGAATTCTAGACTGATATGAAACCAGCCCAGAACGTAATCGTTGGAGAAGATGAATTATTTGGTGTGAAGAAGAGAAGCATAAAGCTAGCTCTCATGGGATAAGAAGAAGAGAAGCAAGCATGATGTCACACCCCCAAAATCCACCCGCGGAGTACTACCGCTTGGAGGCGTGACTGACCAGGATCCAGCCACCAATCATATTGAACAAGCATATAAGTAGTTATAAAAATCCAACCAATACAATTGGTGTTCAAACAAAACATGGTTAAGTTGCAAGCGGAAGCATAAGTCTTAAAGTCAAAACATAAGTTTAATAGTTTCAAAGTTTAACATGGCACACAGCCGTCCATGTCCCACAACGATCCTCCTCCATGCAAGCTCCAGCTAAGAAACCTAAGGACCTGCAAAGCATGTAGTAACGAGTCAACAACAAGTTGAGTGAGTTCACGGTTGGGTGTTCGTTTTAAGTTGTTTCGAAAACAGTTTCCTTTAGCTGGCATCCTGCCGTGGGGGTTACCCCATAGTTAAAAACGTGACTTGTTTATTCCCGGTTACTCTGGCAATCCTGCCGTGGGGGCTACCCCGTGTTAGTTATCTGGCATTCCGGCCGTGGGGGCTACCCCATGTATACACTAGACTCGTTACCATATCGACTGCTGACTGTAGTCATGTTTATGTGCCCTGAAACTGTCAATGTCTATCAGCATTGACGTGCCCCAGATCCATTAGTTCACGCCCGTCCTCTGCGGCACGGTGTGAGGTTTGTCAGACCTAAATAGCGCTATCTAACTAATGACCCGCTCGCCATTGGCCCGGCGATTAAGTCGATATAAAAATGAGGGACTTCGTGATAGAGTTTTGGTCTAGTACGAGTTATCTGTCCATGCGGACGAGGAATTTCATTCCTGAACCTTTACTGTCCTACCCAAGGAGGACGAGGAACCCAGTTCCTTAACCCCAATTCCCGACCCAGGGAATCCCATGCTTTGTAGAGGGTGTGAACTCACCTTGGTTTGCTCGGTAGAAACACAAAAAGTCAAACAAGCAATGTTGAGGCTACTCACGTCCTATCATAGTTGTATCATACAATCAGGTTCGTATTCAAGTAGTGCACGTATGTTCTACACGTATAATCATGGCAGTTCATCAACGTTCACATTCAACAGTAACATATAAGGTCTGTGCATTAGGCCCAAGAGTCCGGCCCAATCAATTAAGTCCGAACTGAGGTGTCGGCCCAAACAGCGTGTGTCTGTGTATAATCCCGAGTCGCAACTAGGCGTTTGCGACTCGCAACCTGAGTCGCAATCATGGTTTCGGTTCGTGCTGCTTTGGTTACGAGTCGCAACTGGACTCGCAACTACGGTTTCGAGTCATACAGTTTGTGAGCTGATCACTTGTGGTTTCGAGTCGCAACCAGGTGTTTGCGACTCGCAACCGATGTCGCAACCGGGAGATTTCGACTCATCATGCATGGTTTCGAGTCGCAACTAGAGGTTTCGGTTGGACAGGAGCTGATTCGGAACAGTGTACTATCCAATGAGATTTTGATTTCAGAAAATGGTTTGTACTATCCACTTAAACATGTTTGTTTGTCTAGTAATTTACTAATTTGGATCAAACATATCATATTTCAAATATTCAGCCATATTCTTATCATGTTCATCAAGTTCTTCATATATTCATCATGTTCTTCACACATTCAAGCAGTTCATCATCATTCATATGAACCTAAGTCTAACAAAGTCATGAACAACAATCAATTCTTGAACATATTCATCTCATAGTTTCAAATCATCACATAACATATCAAAATCAACTCTACACTAAACTCATTAACATGGTACTACACATATGCAAGCCGGTTTTTATGAACACCAACACTCCATGGTTTGAATCATACTTAGACATAAAATATTGTGTGTTCATTAAGCAACATATCCGAAATCAAAGTATGTTAACCAAGCATCATCATATACATCATACACATTCGGTTCACAACCATCATCAAGCATACGACTACACTAGTTAAATCCTACCATTCATGCTATCATTTAACACAACAAACATCATAAAATCACTAACCAACATCATAAACACTAACCGGTTGTGAGGTGGTGAAAGATGAAGCTTTGTTTGGTGTGAACAAGCAAAATCCGAGAATCCCTTTGGTGGTCGGTTGGTTGGATCCGAGAAGAAGGAGGAGAAGTATGATGTTTAGTGTTTAGGGTTTTAGTGTGAGAGAGTGGAGAGTGTATGTGTTGGAGAGTATGAGTGGATTGTCCAAAGAATGGACTAGTTTGCTAGGAGTATGATATATATACTAGTCCTAGTAGGTTTCGCGTGGGTTAAATGAGGTGCGGCCCAACCGGCCCATAGGTCATCGTTCACTCGAGACCACATGGTCTCGAGCCGGGCTCGTGTCGTTTCGGTTCATATACATACTCGCATACATACACACAAGCACGCACATAGCATAACACATAATCATATAAGTTCGCACATATCATTCATCAAATCATCAAATTAGCTAGTCACTTAGTGTTCAAACGTACAACGAAAGGTTCTAAATTTCGAGTTGTCACATCATCCCCAAGTTGAAAGAAATTTCGTCCCGAAATTTGGTAGGCACTCACTGAGGAAGCTAGTTAAGTTGTATGGTTTTCCCGGTTTTCCTGGGGTGTCACACATGAAGCTTGTTCTTGAGAGGGAGAAGGAGAATCAGAGAGTTAAGATAGTTTTCAGCTGATTCTGGAGTGTTTGATATGTTTGGCATGGGCTGCAATTTATAGGGAAAGAGGTTTCTCAAAGGAGAAACCTTTAACTAATGAACCTGGCTTGCAGTGAGGGACTTACCCTTTTAGGGGTTAAACGGTTTGGACCTGCGGACAAAAGGGTGTTCTCTGTGCACATGTTCTGTTTGTGCAGAAATGGTTCACACGTTAAGTGTTGATGTGACCGGACACTGTGCTTGTCCTTTTTACTGTTCTCCTGAGTTTGCGCGTATTGAACCTCTCAACCTTTTAACCTTTTAAGCTGTTATGTATATTAGTCATTTTATTGAGATTTGGGCTACCCCCGTCATCAGCCCCCCAAGTCAGAGGTGTTTGGGATGTAAGCTCAAATGCTTCTTACTTTTACACATTATTTTTTATTGCTTAAAGGCTTCAGGGCTTTAAGGCGTTTGAGTTTTGAGATTTGAATTTTGGAATGATAGTAGATGTGATAGGCTTCAAGGTTTTAAGGCTTGAAGGCTTTAAGGCTTAAAGGCTTCAACTTGTCACACTCAAGAGGAAGTTGAGGCTTTTTGTAAAGAATGGGGGATCGATCTAAAGTTTAATTCGGTGGCTCTGGGTTTTGGCAAATCGAACGATTAGTGTCCCGTTGGTTCGATTGCTCTTTATTGCTGAGTTTTTCAACTTGTGTCATCCATTTTCGGTCTTTGTTCTAAATGTTTTAGAATTATCGTGTGTCGTTTGGTCAGTTGCACCCTTAAGGTCTTGCTGGGACTTTACACTTTGATGTTTTGTGATAGGGTATGGCCCCTCGTTGATGTTTCTTCCGGTTGACCAAGAACGACGATCCACGTTTGAGACATCTGCAGTTGATGTTTATTTGATTTCCTCAATGGTTACTACCTTTGGTTCTTAGAAGTACCAATTTTTCTGGATTTCTGAGTCCATTGTTCCCTTCAAGCTTGTTTGAGTCTAAACTAGATAGTTGGTTGTTAAAAGCCATTTAGGAAATATCCTTCGAGGCTTCGTCCCTTTCCTGAACACCTTTTAGTGTTGATGGGTGTGAGCACCTTGTGGGACAAGCTAGATCGTGATCCTGTGCTCATCAGGGATGATCAGGGTATGATGTTTTGTTTTATCAAGAGTGATGGTACCTCTGATGTTGTGTTTGGGGATGCTGAGGCCACGCCCGGTGAATATATTGTTGCCAGGAACACTGAACATAGGTTCGAGGGTTCAGGCCACGTGAACGTCCCAAACGCCAAGGGTTTTACCAAGGTTGTTGCTTACAAAGTCTCTACTCGCCGCTCAAACCGTCGTTTGATAAAGGCTGCCAACCATCCATCGGCTTCTGAGCCAGTGGAACTGAGCGATGACATAGAGGCTTTAGATGATTTAGAAGTTGGGTTGAGGAAAATTTATGAAAGACAAAGAGTTACCATTGGTGATTGGTAAGGGGAGCAAGGCGGCGGGTAAAAAGGTTGTGAGCTTGAAGGGTTCCGGGAAGGGTGGTGAAGGTTCCACCAATGTTAATCCAGGGGAGGTTTATGTGCCGGATTGGGAGGTCACAGTTGGTGACAGCTTCCAGCCTTCATCCGTTTGTGAGGATGTTCTTACCCACTTTGATTCTCCTGTTGTTCGAGGTTCTTGCTCATCTATGGATGATGACCTGACGATTTCGAAAAATGGTAATGGATGCTTGTAACCTTGTTGCCTTGCTTCCAAAGGGTGTATCCCGATTTCAAAAAAGGATGCAAGAATATGAAGTCTTTTCGAAGAAGAGGGATGAGATGAAATCTTCACTGGTTGCTTTGAAAGAAGCTGAGGGCTACGCTAAGAAGGAGAAAGCATTGTTGTTTGAAGATTTTTAGGAGTTTTCTTCCCGCACAAGACTGATATGGTTGAATTGGAAAAACTCTTGGAGGCTGACAAGGTTCAAGTCAGGGTCGATAAGGCTGCCTTGGAGCTTCAGAAAAAAGCCTTACTAGAGGAGAAAGAAGGGTTAAAGGCTTCACTTGCCCAGGCAACTAGTGATAATAAATGGCTCATTGAGCATGGATTTCAGCAAGTGGTTACCTATCTTCTCCATTCGTCGGAATTCAACAAAGTCTTGGGTGATGTGTACACCGAGCTTCTTGCTCATGGGAGACACCAAGGTTTATTTGCTGGTTACAAAGCTTTGTGAACCTGGGGAGCCTCAGGAAAAGTCTTCTTTTTCAACCCAAAGCCTTCGAAGTCTTCAAGAAAACTGTTTTAAAGGTAGGGCATATCATTTACCCTTATGTGGGTGAAGTCTCCAAGTGTTTTGGTAAACCTTTACCTGTCTTGCAGGAGCTAAAACCCAAGGGCCTTAATGAGGCGAAGTGTTGAAGTCCCTCTCGAAGAAACGTCCTTGCTTCGGAGATAGCGAGGAAACGTGTTCTAAAGGTGGTGAAGGCTCAAAGGGTTCAAGCCTTGAAGCCTCCGAGGCAGCGGGTGCAGTAGGGAGGAAAAAGAGGAAGGCTAAAAAGACCCAAGATGATGGAGGTTCGAAGAAGGATGATGCATCAAAGTCTACCATCCATGACGTTGCTAAGTGAAGAAGAAACCTTAATTAATAGCTTTCTTAGCATGTCGAACAATGTTATGGGTTGTTTGTTTGAACATCTTTTTATTTTAAAGGAATCGTCTAGATCCCTTGGTGGTTAAAGCCTGGAAGGCTTGTGGACAATGTTTTATGTTTGATGGCCAGTATGGCCCTTGCTATCTTTAACTTATCTTGCTATGTTTATTGTGTTGTTCTGTTTACTCCCTTGTGTTTTCATTGGTTTTGTATGTTGTCTTTGTTTTGAGCGGTGCATCTTATGTTACTTATACCTTAAAGGGTTCAGTGCTGCAGTCACTTAGCCTTAGGATATTTTAACAAGAAGATACAACCTCTATCCTATGTATGACATTCACTTAGAGTCTTTTTGGTTCGTAAGCCAATGTTGGGGCTTAAGGAACATTTGGTGTAGGCTATTCAAACCCGTCTATGAGACATGATTTTTAAGATTTCTATGAGTCTCATGGAGTTGTATTGATTTAGGAACTCACCCCTTATATAGGTTCATTCAACCCTTGAACCTATTGAGCGATGTGGCCTGGGAGCTCATCCCCTTACATGGCCATTGCCATGGAGTTTCTTGCTAGGTTCTCAACCTGATTATAGGATAGAAAGACAAATTTTGATTCATTGTTCATTCATTTTAAAGTACTTTGATTACTAGGGGAATAGAACAACTTTTTGGAACTATTTGTAACACGTTTTGGTTAAACATGGAGCCTTTTAAGGTTTTTTCCATCCCAATGGCGGGGAAGCTTTTTGCCTTGCGGACCTGCCAGCTTGTATGATCCTCCTTTGTGGGCTTTAAGGATAGTGTATGACCCTTCCTACTTAGGGCCAAGCTTTCCTTAGCTTTCCTTCTTGCAGGCCTCATTATTTCGAAGCACAAGGTCCCCAGGCTTGAAGCGTTCATGCTTCACCCGTGTATTGTAATACAATTCCATGTTTTGCTTGTACCTTGCTTTTTGTATGGCTGCTTAATCACGAGCCTATTCGAGTTGTTCCAAATTCAACATCGTCTCTTTCTTATTTGGCTCGAGGTCGATGTTAAATATTCTTTGTGTTGTTACTCCGATTTCAACTAGGATTACAGCCTCTGATCCAAACACTAGGCTGTAGGGTATTTTCTTGTGGCTTGTTTTTTCGGTTGTTTGAATTTCCAATAGCATATTGGGAAGCTATTCGAGCCAGTTGTTGTCGTACCTTCCCAATCGAGATTTAATCCTTTCAACAATGTTGTTGTTTATCCTATTAACTTGGCCGTTGGATTGTGGGTGAGCTACCGAGCTGAATACTTGGGTTATTCTGAACTCCTTACACCAGGAGCTAGAAGGCTTCTCGGCAAACTACTTCCCGTTATCCGTGACTAGTACCCCTGGAGCCCAAAACGACAGATTATGTTTTCATGAACGAAACCAATGACCTGTTTCCCTGAGATTTTTGCCAATAGTTTTACTTTTGGTCACTTGGTGAAGTAGTTCGCGGCTACCAATAAGAGCTTGACTCCTCATTTGGCTAGTGGGGATGGACCAACGATGTTTATTCCCTACTTGTGAAATAGCCAAGCCGAGGAGATGGGAACGGGGTCATGTTTGAGGCTTTTGGGTACCGGAGCATGTAACTGACAAGCTTCATACTTTCGCAGTTGCTCGGAGGTATCTCGATGCATGGAAGGCCAAAAGTGTTCGAGGTTCATCAACTTTGACACTACCGATTTTGGGCCACAATGAGCTCCACATATCCCTTCGTGAACCTCTTTGATCAGATATTGGCTTTGTTCTGGGCCAACGCATTGAATTAGTGGTGCAAGGTATCCTTTTTGTAAAGGATATCTCCTTGTAACACATATTGCCTTGGCTTGATACGAACCCTTTTAGCCTTAGTCTGGTCATTTTAGCCTTAGTCTGGTCATTAGGTAATTTACCATTTTGAGGAACCTTTCAATGGGAGTCATCCAATTTGACCCTTTTTTAGTGATCACATCTTGAACCTCAAGTCTTTGGATGGATGAGGTTTTTAACACCTCAATTAGTACCTTCTTGGTGAGGTGGGCAAAACGTAGGAGATACAAGTTTGCTTAGTGCATTAGTTCTCTTGTTTTGAGATCTTGGAACTTTTTTGATGGAAAATGTTTGAAATGTGTTCATCAATTCCTTTGATTTCTCTCAGTACTAATACATGTTGGGTTCTTTTGCTATGTAGCTGTTATTGTCTTAGCTTGAGAGAGTCTGTGAGGACTTGAAGCTTTTGAACCCCCATTTCTTTGGCTGTGTAGTTGTCACTTATTTGGTTTGAAACAAGCAACGAGTCTGTGAAGACTTGAAGCCTTTTGACACCCATATTTTTGCAAGCTTGAGCCCAGCAATCAATGCTTCATACTCATCTTTGTTGTTTGTAGTCTGAAATTCAAGACGAAGGGCATACGTGAATTCCAATTCATTAGGATCAATTAGAACTATCCCTGCTCATGACCTTTCAATGGTTGAAGCTTCATCGGTAAAGAGCTTCCAGGTATGGGGGTCAGAGGGTTCAGTAGAGGTTGTATTGACTTCCGTTGTGACTTTTTGAGGGATTTCTACGATGAAGTCAGCTGAGACTTGGGCTTTGACAGCTTTTTTCGGGACATAGGTGATTTTTTAAGCACATTCTTAATAGGTTAGTCAGTGACCGCTTGTATCGGGTGTGACTGAAAGTACCTTCGAAGCCTTCTAGCCGTTTGGACTAGGGCTAGAGCAAGTTTTTTCGAAGAAGAATATTTGATTTCTGCTAATTTTGAAGTTTTGAAAAAGTCAATGGGTATCTGAACTTTATTTCGTTCAATGATTAGAGTCGTACTTATGGTTTTTTCAGTAATCGAAAGGTGGAGAAAGATCGTTCCTCCTGTTTCCGGAGCTGAAATGGTTGGGGGTGAAGCCAAGTGTTGCTTCATTTGGTTGAGGCTTCCTTTTGAGGTAAAATGCTTCAAAGCTGTAAGCTTTCCATCGAAAGCCTTTCTTGTTAGCGTATCCCTTGAGGGTTAGCTTTTATGCTTTGTTTCTCAATGATATGCCCTACAAACGAGCACTTGATTGGATTAAGCCTCATGTTGATCTTTCTTGAGTTTTGGAAGGTTTCTTGTATGTTATCGAGCATTTGGTATTCCGTTTTGCTCTTGATCACCAAATCGTCAAAATAAGCTTTAATGTTTTTGCCGATTTGTCTGGCAAACGCTTTGTCAACCAGACGTTGATAAGTGGCACATGCATTTATTAAACCAAAAGATATTTTTTGATAGCAAGATATACCTTCATCAGTGTGAAATGTGGTTTTTTCTTCATCTTTTTTTTTATTATTAGGATCTGATGGTAACCCTTTTAGGCGTCAAGAAAACACTTGAATGGGAAGCCTGTGAGCGAGTTATCCTTGAGGTCTATCTCGGGTAGCGGGAAGCAATCCTTTGGGTGTGCTTTATTCAAGTCTTTAAAATCGATACACATTCTCCCAGACTTGTCGGGTTTTTGAACCATGACCGGATTGGCTACCCATGATTGATACTTGACCTCTCGAAGGATTCCGGCTAGAACAAGCTTTTCCATCTCTTGGCGTTATACAAGGCTTCTGTTAGGGGCTTGACTCCGTTTCTTTTGTATAATGGGCTTAACATCAGGTGGGATCCATAACTTCATGTTTCAACAATGCTACGAGGGATGCCGGTCATATCTTTCGGGCACCAAGCAAAGACATAGTGCAAGAGCAGCTTTTTAAGGTATGAGATGGTTTCTTTGGAAAGGTTAGTGTTTACCCTTATACCCTGTTAAGGATATTTTGGGTTTATGTCCAACCCTTGTTCATCGTCTTCGTCCTTTCTTGAGCTTTCCCCTTCAACCACAAAAGCTTCTTGGGTAGGTTGAAGGGTTGCTATCCCTTTTTCAGTGGGAAACATCACAGTGCCTTGACCAACTGAAACTGCCATTCCGAACACACTTTGACCTGGCCTTCTTGTGATGATATCATAGTTGGAAGGGATATTGGTCACCGCAAAAGTGAGTTGTTCGGTTCGTCCATTTGTTCTCTTGTTGAACAAACATTATGGGTTATTTGGCCTAAAGGCTTGATAGGTATGTCTGCGATACCTTCGATGGAGGATTCAGACTGTTGAAAATTTGAACGTTCATCGTCGCTGAGAGGGTTAAAGCATTTCTCAAACATGATTATGGTGGTTGCACCGGTGTCAATGTAAGCCTTTTGTGTCTTGATGGTTCCTATGTTGGATTCTATCACCAGAGGGTTTGAAAGCAACTCTCCTTATGTTGATGTTCCCATGCCTCGAAATGATGGCGTTTGTGGGAAGCTTTGTTTTCAAGGTCGACCATGTTCACTATTATTATTATTATTATTATTATTATTATTATTATTATTTTAAACCATCTTGTCCTTGACCCCTTTAACCAAGTGAGCCAGTTCGGACTTGACGGCTTCTTCGATCCTATTTTTGGGTTGGAAGAAATCATTGGTATGGTGACCTTTCTATTCGTGAAACTCACTATATTGGCTTGATTTTTTCGATCTTTTGTTTTTTGGCAAAGGTTGAGGAGGGTGGAAGCTGTGTTTTACCTCTTCGGTTGCCAAGATCTCTTGCGGAGTATTGGTTAAGGCTGTAAAGTTTATGGTTTTTTCTCAGCTTGGAGGGTTCCGGCCTTCAGGCCTTCTGGAATCCGATCCTTTGAACCGTTTGTCATAAGAGCCATACTGGAAGCTCCGGTTAAGAGTTTATTTTTTTTATTATTTTTTTTTGTTCTTTGATGTCTACAGCTTATTCTCCTCGAATGTGGGCGTCAGCCCTTTTGAGTGTTTCTTCAAGGGTTTTGGACATGCATTTATTAAAGTCTCTTGTGAGACATTTGAAATTTATAGCATTCATGAACCCTGTAACCCTAATCTTTTCATCGGCGTAAGTTAAACCTTCCTGCTGGTACCTTTCGGTGAAGTCTCTGAGACTTTCATCGTCATGTTGTTATGGGAAACCTTTGCTAAAATCGTCAAAGGTCTGAATGCTTTGTTCAGGAAGGTCATTAAACCATATGCGTGGAGACCCTTCAAGGGTTCGTATGAACATGAGACAACATCCGGGGTTGGGCCATTTTTCAATTCTTGTTGCCCCGACGAAGATTTGGAGGTGGTTTTCAACACCGTAATAGTATCTTTATCTGGGTTTGAAACTCGTACTCAACAATTTGTTTGGGAGAAGCAAGACAAGTTGTTGGTCTTGTAAGGTTTTGAGAGGTATTTTACTACCCTTGAAGCTGGGTTACCGCTTGAGGTACCCTGGTGAGTGGTTGGCACTTGGTTGATGAAATTAAGGTTAAAGCCTTGAAGGCTTTCTGTGTCATCAACCAACTTTCACGTGCTGCAAAGGAAATTGTGCCATCATTTGTGTCATCAGCTAGGGCATAAGGTTAAATCCTTAAAGGCTTTCTGATGGTACTAATAAAAGATGCCATTATCTGTGTCATAAGGTTAAAGCCTTAAAGGCTTACTGTATAAGGCATTCCCATGGATGTGCTCATGACCGCACCTCGAGCCAAAGGCAAGGTGGCCATAGCTTGTTTTCACGAAGTAGCAATGGGAGGGGGAACACTTGAAGCTGGTGACTGCCATAATTGATCAAGAGTGATTTTATGCCCCATAGGTGCACCGGTTGTAACGGGTTGGGAGGTAAATAAGGGAAAAACGGTTGGACTTGGCCTCCCCAAAAGCTAAAGGGCTTGAGTGGTTGGTCTGTCACACTAGGACCAGCTTCAAGGTAAGATGTGGCTGAACGTGAGCTGCTAAAAGGAAGAGATGGAGGGCCATGTGATAATGAGGGTTCAGACTCCTCATAATTTAGTCTTATTTTCACCCTTTTTTTCCCTTTTTAAACTCACATGCTAGTTGAGAAGAAATCTCAGTTGTAAGAGATTTCTAGCTACTCCCTCGGGTGTTAGATCTATGCGTTCCGGTGTACGCATTACACCGATTTGAGGAGATGCAACCCCTAATCGAGTTGGGGTTGATGTTTGAAAAGAAGTGAATTCCGGGAACATAGTTCCCGATGGAGTACTTCCGGGAGTAGAAAGAAATGTAGATTTGACCGTGAGATCCGACCAGAATTTAGTGTTAAATTGGTGTTGTTAGGCACCTGATTTACCTCGCCGTGAGACTCGCTTTCAGACATGATGTAAAGAGAAAATGGAGCTACACAACTGGTCTTTAAGATAAAGTAAGTGGCGTAGCCCCACGGTGGGCGCCAACTTGTTGATGCAACAAATACAAGACCAAGGCCTGTAGCGATATCTCCGGGTAAAAGGGTTCAAGGGTTTCGATTAGCCTAACGCAGGTCGTGGGGTCCCCCCACGTTTGCAAGACGTGGAGAGAGGTTCATTAGTGTTATTGTTGTTCTTCTTGAATTCTAGACTGATATGAAACCAGCCCAGAACGTAATCGTTGGAGAAGATGAATTATTTGGTGTGAAGAAGAGAAGCGTAAAGCTAGCTCTCATGGGAGAAGAAGAAGAGAAGCAAGCATGAAGCTTGTTCTTGAGAGGGAGAAGGAGAATCAGAGAGTTAAGATAGTTTTCAGCTGATTCTGGAGTGTTTGATATGTTTGGCATGGGCTGCAATTTATAGGGGAAGAGGTTTCTCAAAGGAGAAACCTTTAACTAATGAACCTGACTTGCAGTGAGGGACTTACCCTTTTAGGGGTTAAACGGTTTGGACCTGCGGACAAAAGGGTGTTCTCTGTGCACATGTTCTGTTTGTGCAGAAATGGTTCACACGTTAAGTGTTGATATGACCGGACACTGTGCTTGTCCTTTTTACTGTTCTCCTGAGTTTGCGCGTATTGAACCTCTCAACCTTTTAACCTTTTAAGCTGTTATGTATATTAGTCATTTTATTGAGATTTGGGCTACCCCCGTCATCAATTACCTACACTTAGCACCATGAACATTAGTATTTATTTATTTATATACTATAAAGAGTTAAATGTCATTTCAGTCCCTTTGGTTTGTGTCATTTTGCCAGTTTAGTCCAAAGGTTTCATTTTTCGCCTGTGGGTCCAAAAAGGTTTCACCGTTGCTATTTTAGTCCACTGGGTTAACTTTATCAATTTTTTCTGTTGACGAGAAGGGCAATACGGTCATTTTATATGGTCGAATTGCCCTCTAGTTAACAAAATTACATATAAAATGACCGAATTGCTCTTCTCGTTAACAGGAAAAAATGGATGAAATTAACCCAGTGGACTAAAATGACAAAGATGGAACCTTTTTGGACCTATATGCGAAAAATGAAACTTTTAGACTAAACGGCCAAAATTGCCCAAACCACATGATCTAAAATGACATTTAATTTAACTCTACTCTAAATTTGCAACATCTTTTATGTATTGAGAGGTTGTACCCCATGCTTAGGGTAGTTTAAAAAAATATATTACACATTAAACCTAAAACTAATTAATTTTTTTTATACTTTTTACCCAAAAGTTTTCATCTTTTACAATTTAACCTTACAACATTTTTACTTTCAACTTTGGTCCACTATACTTTTCATAATTCGCATTTTTTGTTTTACGTTTTGTTTTAAATTTTTCGAGTTAAAATGGCGCAACGTGCGTGTGTGGTTCAATGTTTTTACGTTTCGTTCTAAATTTTGTGAGTTAACACGACGCAACGTGCGTGTGTGGTTTAACGTGTTTACGTCGTCTATTTTTCCCGTTTGACAGGTTCGTCGCTATGCACAAGTCCTAAATCGACTTAGTTATTATTTTCTATATTTTACATTTCGATCTAATTTCTTCGCATTAACATGTCGCAACTTCAGTGGTAGTGGTCGCTGGCGGTGGTATGACATTGGTGCTATTTGGCATGGTTTTACACCCCCACCGCAACGCAGAGGGGGATGGGAGCTTAATACTAGTTTGATTTAATAGGTAAAAAGTGAAAGAGAGATATTGAAAAAAAAGTTCATCTTATTAACCATATATTTTAGTCGAGAATCTAGAAAATTGTATAAATAAAACTAGTAGAGTAATTACATATAACTAGTGCAATCAACCCCGGCGCGTTGCGCCTGTGGATTCCCAGTGCTACGCAGCAAAAATTTGGTCAGCATCCGTTCGTTTAGTTGGTTATCGTACCACCACTCGATATCAACACATGATATTTATATCGATCGAAAAAAATTGTTCGAAAGAAACCAATTCGATTAAGTTGTATGTATATTCCACTATAACAAAATTAAATGCCTAAATTAAATGAAGTAAGAAGGCATTCTATCCCAAAAAGAAGGTACGCAGCCTTCGATATGGTGTCAAAAGTGCTGGATTCCCAAAAGGGATTTCTCATTTGCTTGTTTTTTTTTATTGAGTCAATGTAACATTGTAACCCATCCCATTTGACCTGCACATAAAAAACATCCGTTAAAATACAAGTTAGGGGATCATCAAGTATTTGCTGTATAATCCTATAAAAGTCCTCACATTTCATCTCCAAGTTATTATGATATTAGCCATTTAAGTAATATTTTTAACTTTGTTTTGCACGATGCTTAATCAACACCATAGACAAGGTCTAATGGATTATAGTGATTTAAAACTAAACAATGACTTCACTTGGTTTTTCCACATTGTTTGGTCAAGATGTAAAGAATCACCTAACTATGACCAGGTTAAGAGCCTCCAAACATATAGTAAACCAAAATATGTTTTACTTTCTTACACCTTGACCAAACCACTAAAAAGAACATAAAACCAGATGATTTCTTTACCTGATTGCACAACGGCACACACATAAGGTGCCTGAAATCCAATTCTCTACATTTTCAGATACTGTCAAATGAACAACATAACAACCAAGTCTCTGTCGTTTTCTCACAGCACAACTCTTGCAATACTGTGCTGCTAATAACGTGGTCAATCCATATAAACAAATAGCATATCAAAGAATACAACCATAAATCTACACAATCTGTGAAGAAAAAAGTAAATCGTTTGACCTACATGCAATGCAAAAGGGCATGACAGGAACAGCCGTCGTAGACACCTCAACGAAACGCTAGTGACCGCTGATGGCCGTGTTTCTACCTGAAACCGCCGTTTGAGGAAACCAACACCACACACACCGGATATGGGTGCGTCGACGATGGTGGGTACGGTGATGGGTTAGCCACCGGAACCATCCGTTTGCCCTCTCCTTCTCTCTCTATGGTAGGTTTGTAATGGGGTTAAAAAGGAGATGCGTGCCTTAAACATGGCACGCGTTGAGAGCAGGGAGAGCTACCACACAAGTGTGAAGACCTCCGCCACCAGGGACGGTGCCGGTCACCCCTACACTTTATGATGTGGCAGGAGGTGAAAAAGGCGTTGGAGTTGGAGAATATGATGTGGAGATGGATTTTTGAAAACCCCCACCACCAGAATAGTAAATAATTGCCATGAATATTATTTCATTTGATAAGTCTTGTAATTATTTATAACATAAATCAAATTCGATTATATACACATGGTCATCAATATATAAATACTTGCACACTTTCTTACCAATCACCTTGCTGTAAGTGAAGATATCGCAAAAGTATTACTTCACAATCATGATTGCCAACACTTACAACTGCAAAACCACAACAAAACAACTAAGATTAAGAACAGTAGCTGAAACGTAATGTGAAACAATTTCAAATAAATGGTTCTGATCTAGAACCAGTTCATAAATATAATGATGTGAAGAGTTTTGAAACCGGTGATAATCCATTTGGTTCTGTTTTAGCAGGTTTCAAAACATATATTCTCAAACCAACTTCATAACGACGAATCAAATTGGTTTGCGAGACTTCAATTATTTACCATGTTATACAATCATGCTGTTATGCATACTTGTTGGCCATTTTGATTATGATATAATTTAGAGCTGGTAAACGGGTTGGGTCATGGGTCAAAATAGGTTCGGGTCAAAACGGGTCAGGTCAGAACGGGTCCGGGTCAGAATGGGTCCGGGTCAGAACGAGTTTCGGGTCGAGTCAGCTCAGCTTTTACTTTACTTTAATTTAAATAAACAATAGACAAAACAATTTATTAAAATAAACAACAAATTACCTGTGAAGCAGGATCTTTAAATCCTCAACTGATAGACATCAAATGGGAATTAACCGTTCTTCTTCCCGCATCTGAACTTCTTCCAACACCAGAAATACCACCTTGCATAATTGCCAATTGTGATTGATTAAGAGCATACGGCATTGCCATGTCAGTACCAAGCGAGCCAGAAGGTCCCAAGCGCGATTTCATCGCCTAATTAATATAAAGTTATAAACGCCCGTTAGGATAATCATTTAAGATTGTTTTATAGGGAAAATGCTACTAATGTTTTGTTGAAATATATCTGACGTCTTTGCCATGAGTCCTTCAAGGTTAAAATCCATTCGAGGATTAATGGTAGCAAGTTTCATCGGCAAAAACTGCAGAAATTAAAGTTCAATGCTTAAAAAAATAGAAATTACAAAGATATTATCTGTAGAGATCTGTATATATCTCTCTCACCCTTCTTTCACCCATCTCTCTCTCTAGATTAAAGCATGCAGTTGGAAGTTTGGATCTATCTTCAGTAACCTGCAAGGTAAAAAAAATGTAAATCAGCTCCTTAATTGTTGCAGTCAGCTCTTTAAAATGATCACATCTAGTTTTTTTTAACTTAACATTCAAGTTAAAACTGAATGAATAAAGAAAGTATAAAACATGATTTCATCTAACAATGAAGCTTTTTGGTCAAGAACATGAAATGCAATTGCCCAAAATTCAGCATATTAGGGGTCCATTCTTACAACAATGAAGATGCATTTGTGATTAACAAAAAACAAATCCTTAAAACACGCCAAACCCATAAATCAAATTCACCTAACCAGTCCCCAATTCCAACGGTGCCCTACTCCTCGTCACTGTTTCTACACATTTAGACTTGATTATATAACCAAAATTCACATATGTGGCCAAAAGTATTTCTTGGCTTACCATATATGTAGAGTCGACCTGGAGAGTTGCCATTCACTTGAAGAACTCCTGTACAGGCTTTAATCTGCTAACCGGATCATCAACTGATTCTCCTTGCCGGCACTGCTCCCTAGAACCCCAGCCGTACCTTTTACGGAACACTTTGTTCACGTAATCAGAATATATGATCATTACAAGACTCATTTGAACCGATATAACAAAGAATGAAGCATGCAAATGGGTTCGGACCTTACCGGAATCTGTTCTGATTTGGTCGGAATGCTAACCGTCGTCAAGGCCGTCGTCTACATAACTCTCTCTCTCTCTCTAAAACGCTCAGTCATCGTACCGTTAGTTGGGGTCGCTGACGTGCCGGAATCGAGTGGTGCCGCCAAAGGTGGCGGTGGTCAGCAACCACTCCATCACGATTCTGTCTCCCAAACTCTCTTTCTATCTGTAGACATCTCACATCTGTATATATCTCTCCCACCCTTCTTTCTAGGGTTTGTATTATGTGAAAATTATGTGTAAAATGAAGGGTAGATAGGTGATTTGGGGTTTTAAGGTTATGTGTAGTGGGCGGCATGGCATGGGGCGGTATGCCTCATAGCGCCGGCACACCGCCACGGAGGGCGCGATCGATCGAAAAATTGGAGGCGGCGCGATGTTAATGGCGCCGTGATTCTGGTTCCTTTTTAAAGCTTTGACCAATCACAAACAAGTAATCTTTTTAATATTAATTAAATAAAATTGAAAATTATTAAATAGGTAATGATGGGTAGGGGCTTTATGACTACGGGCTCTAGTGATATAACGCCCCATAAAGCCCCCGTGTGACGTGGCACGACACGTGTCGCATAACGCCCCACAAGGGGCTTTATGACTACGGATGGCCTAAGCGGGGGTGTGCAGTTTTGTAAAAACCACCTGTCACCTAGAAAGACAGGTGTTATAAACCTAAAAAATAAGCAGGTTGGCAGGTAGGTGACTAACCTTCCTACCACTGTTCATTTAGTTTCTCTATTAACATATAGTAATTACTCTACTAGAGTAAATACATGATTTTTTTTTTTTTTTTACATTTTACAACTAAACATCATCCTTAAGTAGATGAGAAAAAAGATTTCAAAAAAATAAATCTCTTATTCACTTATAATGTTAAAGCCATTTTGTATATTATAACTCATTTATATTTGATTCTTACACTAAATAACAAATGATACTTCCAAACTTTATTCATTAACAAAGAATTAATTCCAAAACTAAAATTAACGAAGAATTATTCATTAACAAGCCAATTAAATACATTGCATACACGACTATAAACAAATAGCGATCCTCGTACCCTAATTGGTCCAACACTTCACGAAAAACATGCTTAGCCTTACAAGACTATAAACATATTGCTACTTGAAGTTTTAAACAAAAATCTTATTCAAATATGGACTTGATTTGATGGGTGTGACCAAACTCATACGTCAAAACCAAACTTCCATCCATTCTTTTAAGCACAAACCTTTCAATCAAAACATAACAACCAAATCTCTTCCACCCTTCAAACTTCTCATTTCTCTTCACCCTATTTGTCCTTTTCTCCCCACCATCAACCCATCCAACTTTTTCTTCTTCCCACCTTATTCTTTCTACAATTTCTACATTCAACTCTACACTTTCTTCTCTCCCATTATCACCCCCTAGACATGTAAACCATATGGCTCCATCTATCACATTTCTCTCATCCCATATTGCCTCAACCCGACTCCCACCAATGAAAACCGCTTCACTACGAAATGCAACATCCACGGATACGACATCTCCTTCATTATTTTGCTCGTTTTCATGTTCGAAAACTCGTTCCCACTTTTGCTCCAATGTAAGTTCATAGAAGATAGACGTTTTTACCATATCACTTAATCTTCCTTCTTTAATGAATACAAAAGGACTATACCACTTGCCAACAACCACAGGATTTGAAGTCTTGGTTGATGGAGGGAAATTCAAATCAGGGAGACGTGAGCGAAGGGAATCGTCGATTCCCTTTGCTTCATGTAACTCGTAGTTTTTAGGTGTTTTGGAATAAATTTGCCAACCTTTTCTTCTTAAGAAGTTTGGAGGGTAGCCATCGTCCGCAAGCGATTTTGCATAAAAACTACCATCACCGCTACATTGTGTTCCTTTGTGAACAATCTCAAACTGCTGGTAAATGTCGTGTGCGTCCAATGGCCTTGGTTTTACATCACGAACACAATTGCAAAAGCAACATTGTGCCATGTCTTCCTCCTTTGAACATGTGAAGTGAAGGCTTCCCTATAATAAAGGTTTTTGGTCAGCTTATTCTATTGGGACCACTGACCTATATCTTAATCTTAATAAACTTATATATAATCACCAACTTTAAATTAAAAAAAGTTAATTGTTATTTTCGTCTCTATGGTTTAGTGGAAAATGCTACTTCAGTCTAAAAAAAAATTCACGCCAGTTCCGTCCTCAACATTTTTGAAACGTGTCACTTCAGTCCAAAAAGATAACGCCTTGTGCCAGTTCCGTCCTCAACGTTTTTAACGGCGCGTTATCTTTTTGAACTGAAGTGGCACGTTTCAAAAATGTTGAGGACGAAAATGGCGCAAAAATAATTTTTGGACTGAAGTGACATTTTCCACCAAACCACAGGGACGAAAATGACAGTTAACTCAATTAAAAAACTAAACAACAAACCACATATTAATAATATAAGTTAAGTTGGTAGTCATTAATTAGTTAAAAATGTATAGAAAATTTGTAGTCAGTGTAATCTGTTTTTATATGAATAGAATTACAGTTAGATATTAAAACAACCTTCAAAATTTGTTTAACTAAAAAAATTTAAAAAAATTCCCATGTATTTAGGGTTTGTTTGGTATGACGTAATGGAATAGACGGGTGAATGGAATGTACGAGGTAATGGAATGGACGATGTAATGGAATGGATCATTACCATTCCATGTCTTGTTTGTTTACCATGTGAGAATGAAATGAATCATTATTTTGTGTTGTTTGGTAGGAAAGAATAGACGAAGTAATAAAATCGGTGATGAGTGACGGTAGTCGGTGGTGGTGGGTGGTGATAGGTGGCAATGGTAGCGATGGTCGGAGGTGGTGGCAGTGGGTGGCGGCGGTGGGTGGTGGCGGGGGCAGATGTAGGTGGTGGCGACGACAATGGTGGTGGGTGACGGGGACGGTGGTGGGTGACGGCGACGGTGGTAGTCGGTGGTGGAGGTGGGTGGCGGCTGACGGCGGAGGCGGGGGTGGGTGGCAGCTGTGGCGCGGTGGTGTTGGGGGTGGTGGCGAGTGACGGCAGGGGCGGAGATGTGGATGGTGGGTGACGGTTGGTAGCGGCGGAGGTGGGTGGCGACAGGGGTGGAGGTGGGTGCTGGCGGGAGACAGCTGGGTTGGAGGTGGGTGGTGGTGGTGGTGGTGGCGACGGAAGTGGGTGACGGCGGCGACGGTAGTCACGGCGGCAGCTATGGCAGTAGTGGTGTCGCCCGTAAGTTAGTTATTAAAACCAATAAGAATAATAATAATAATGGTAAAATAATAATAATAAAAATTTTGATAATAATAATAATAATAATAATATATCTTTCCATTCCTTGAAGGAATGAAAAAAAAAACACCACCTTACCAAGGAATGAAAATTATTATATTTGGAAGGTTTACATTCCTTGTGGAATGCTTCATTCCATTACCACTTGACAACCAAACATGTTTCTTTTCATTCCAATACCGCCTTCTATTCCTTCGTACCAAACGCTACCTCATTATTTCCACATCCCTATATCTTATTCTCACATCTTTTTTCACTCTATCTCTCTCTCTATATATAGAGAGAGTTTCAGAAGTTAGCCCATTAGGTTTAGTTAACTCAATATTCATTTGATTTAAAAAAATAGTAATAATTAAACAATATCCGATGTTTCTTTTGGCGGCAATTGGGACACATTTTTTCGAGCTCAGACATGACACCTGAATTCTCAGGGCCGGCCGAGTACATAGTCAAATAAGTTTTAAGTATAAGTTAAAGTTGGTGTCTCCAACATAAATGATTGATATACAAAGCATGCTAATTTAGATACCACATCCAGCTCCCTAAAAATATACATACATTCCATTAAAAAACAACTTCTATATCAATATATTTCTATTAAAAACAAATATTTTTTCTCTTTCCTTTTCAATTAAATAATATTTTTATACTTTATCATTACATTTTTCTCTCTCCTTCACTCACAACCACTTTCAATATATATTAAAAAATTATAGTGGGTGAACAGTGTCCCCCCAAATATACAGATGAACAGTAACATTTTCTCTCTTCTCCACTCACAACCACTTTTTATACTTTTTATATTTTAAAAACCCCACACACAGATTTTGATTCCTAGGATGTGAATGCTGACATAACAGATATCATTTTACACTATAATGAATGACATGGTTATTGTCGGTAAACCAAGTTTATGGTGTATTATTACCCTAAAAGAAGGAACCTAACGATAGTATTTATTTGGCAGCCCTCAAACATGAATAATTACTTCCAAAAGGTTATTCAAGAAAAGTAAATACATATACATACCCTTTATGCGATCCATGTGGTTTTATCGCATAGTATCGGTTCGAAGACAACGGTTGGTTAAGGACAGGAATAAAGACAACTTCATTGTAAGAAACACGTCGGTTTTCACCGGATCCTGACGAATAGCGTGTGGTCCGTATTTTGTTTTGAGGAAATGGTAACTCTGCAAGATATCGATCCTTGCAAAGCCCAAAACACGAGTATGTTTCGGACTCTTCATCTTGGATTACCAAGTAACCGGAGTTGGGACCTTCTGGAGGAAGATAGAGAGCTTCCGGAGAGGTCTTATAGTGCGAAAGAGATCGGGTCACGTACATATCTGAAACTAAACTTACTAGAGAAAGGCTTGGTTTGGGTTTTTTGAAAGTATGATTATATTTATATTTAGATAACGTGGGGAAGTTAAACAAGTAATTTGAGGTTTATATGTCATGTGACTAAGTCCAACTGTTGACATTTTGTTATGTGTGCATCAAAGATTATCTGGTGTAGATCCGCGTTATGTTTTAGATATATTTTTTATTTTTATATAATATGGGAGGCTTCCTTGCATTTTGTTAGGGGACTAGGGGTGGAGAACTTTTTCTCAGTGATGGCAGTTTTCCACGCGTGGACAATTGAACAAGGCCACCGCCACCATCATCCAACACGCGTGATGATGCATAGTCCGTGATGTTTTTAACGCGTGATACCTTTGATCAGGGTCGGCCCTAAGAATTCCTGTACCCTGTTCGAGTTCGAAAAAACGTGTCCTAGGGCCTTAACGAAATAAATAATTTAAACTAGTTTTTCATACAACCGTGAACCGTTGACAAAAATATAGCATTCGATAAAAAATGCAATTAACAAAATACAACATATAGTATTCGAATGAGTGACATGCCGTAAAAACTAATAAGCTAATAGCTAACCAATGATTCGTGAAGCTTTCCTTGCATTCTTGGTAACAAATTGGCGAATCAACTCTTCACAGTTTAAATCATACCTGGATTCGACAAAAAAAAAAAAAAATACGAGCCTGAATTTGACAATCATTTTTGTATAAATTACCAACAATCGAGTCTTTAACACAACAGAAAAAGGGCATGAATTCGACAATAACTAATCGCCTAAACAAGGGCCTGAATTCGACAAAAAGAAACATAATAATTAATAACTAATAAGGGGCTGAATGAGTGAATTCGACCAAAAACAAAACATAACAACTGAAGTACTGAACAAGGGCCGATTGATGATTTGATGTTTACTTGAATACATGATCCGTGATCGTGAGACTGAGTTCGTCGAACAGAATCTATGCGTGATGGCCCGTGGTTGCGTGCAAGATTGAAATCGAAGAACAAAAGAATGCAGACTCTGTGGCTTCTGTGTGTGCAGACTCTGTGAGTTCTTCGTCGAACCAGGTCTGTCTCCTACTCTCCTGCTATACGATGTTTTAATATCCACAGGGCACTAGTTGCCGCCCAACATGGACTAATTGTTTTTATTAGTTTTTAAAATCATTTAGGTATTGAGCTCACTAACCTAATCCCAATAGGCTAACTAATCTAAACCATATGATTCTTTTTACAAGTGTACCTATGTTATGATAGTATTTGTTTGGCTATACCCTATTAATTTTTTATATATAGAATATCGGATATTTTATAAAATTACGTGCCCTACGAAATCACGGGCCCTGGCCGGTGGTCCTCCCCGCCCACCTCCAGGGCCGGCCCTGCTTTTGATGTTGTGAGGGTAATTGTTGGTTGGGGTGAAATTGTTGGGTGTGGTGGTGAGTGATGACCATTGCCACTAAAAAAGGTTGTGAGTGATGGAATAAAGCTCGATGACGTGTCGAAACTTGATTGGAAGTTGTGAGTGATGAGTGATGATCACCCTCACCCCCTTATACTTATAACGACGTAAATTTGCAGTAATTTCTTGGAAAATATATTTGATTTTTGGAGTTTAAATATAGGTTTTTTTTTAATTTTATTTAGTTAAACAAGTTTTGAAGGTTTTTTCAACTCAATGGCTTAATTACTACAACACTTATTTGTTTGGAAAGAAAGCAGTCTACGTGTGTGTCTTACTAAATAATTGACTATCAACGTCTTAACATTTATGTATGTGGTTGATTTTAAAATTTTTGTAGTTTTTTTAATTTGTGATTATAAGACCAAATAAACTAACAAAAAAACTTTATCAAGGAAGCATTTGCATGTTCAAAAGAGGAAGACATAGCACAATGCTACATTGATTTTGCAGTTGTGTGAGTGATGTAAAACCAAGGCCATTGGAGCCACATGATCATTGTTAGTAGTACTAACAATTTAAGATTGTTCTTAAAGAAACACGATGTGTGGCGGTCATGGTAGCATTGGTGTAAAATCTCTTTCGAATGGCGGTTGTCGTCCACATTTCTTAAGAAGAAAAGGTTGGCACCCAAAAACTACGAGAGTTATGTGAAGGGAATCAACGAACCCTTCGGTCACATCTCCTTTGGTGTAAAATCTCTGACTCTCCCCTGTATAGGCATTATTGTCACACCCCAACCGATGGCGGAAACATCGGGGCGCGGCACTGAGCGAAACAGATTGTTCACGAGAAATTCCATAACAACTACATTACCGGATAGTTAAATATTATGTCCCATACCATAATCTATCAAGCAAATTAAGTTATTACAGACAGCGATATCTCAAAAACAAATATCATGTTTCGACAACTCAGATTTTAAATAGATTGTTTGTTTGTTTCTAGACTCTCCCTAACTCGATTCCACATAGCAAGCATCCTAGCAGATAGCATCCTAAACACTTGTCACATACGTTAAAATAGAGGTCAATACACATAGTGTAAAGGTGAGCATACAAGTTTAATAGTATAGTAGAGTTCGAAACAGTTACGCATAACCAGCATGTACAACGTATAATGTGAAGCATGTAAGTTATCGACAAAGATCCTATCAATACCAATGACTGCGAGTAGCGAGTGCGCATCACATGTTCACCACTGCGAACACGTGAAGTATTGTCCTTAACAACCCCTGAGTGAACAGGTGCTGAGTCAAAACTATAGTACTATCGTTGCTAAGTCAGGTAGACAGCAATCAATGTGTAAACATAACAAACAGGCATTCATCGAGTCACGTATAACATGCAATAGCGGTCAGTGTACAAATAGTGTTCGCGTTATGTGTTCGATGTGATTTAGAATAAGTAACGTATGTAACACCCAAAAGTGCGTAAAGCAAAAAGGGATCGAGTATACTCACAACGGTGATAGTTAATGGATTGAAGGGAGTGCTAGAGTGAGATTAGACTTATCAGATCGATAGCATAAACGATGAGCGGCGTGTAAAACGATGCAAGATAAACAAGTGACGAGTGGTCATCCGGCCGGATGGCAATCCGAACGGATGGCCATTCGATCGGATGTCAATCCGTTCGGATGGTCATCCGTTCGGATGGCCATTCGAGCGGATTGACACTCGTTTGGGGATGGATGTGTTTGTGTATGATGGTTTGACCTTTGAAGTTTTCGTTGTAGCATTTTGAAAACAGAGAACTATCTCTACCCTTCAGGTCGTTCGATCGAACATCAGTTCGATTGGATGGCGATCCGTCCGGCGAGGCATCTCTCAGAGAACAAGTTCACAGCAGGATCAACATCCAGTGGGATGGTCTACTGATCGGGTGATGGTCCGTTGGAATCGACCATGCATAGAACATTTTGAAAATTGTTTAAGTAAGAAATCCTCAAATGCAGTCCGATCGGATTACGGTCCGATCGGGTGGCGATCCGATCGGACGGCGACCCGTCCCGCGATCTGATCTTTTGCAATTTGAAGTTTCGTTAAGTTTTGCGGTTTGATCGGGACAGTATGACCACGTGCTAAACAACAGAAACCCCATCATGACCCACGTTAGCCGGTCGAACAGGAATCACCCTAGTCCAATCTATTTACTGGCTCGTGACGGTTGTTCATGTTCAACCCGATATCAGTTGTCCCTTAGATAGAAAACAGATCTGGAACAAATGCTTCACCAAGAATGGGTAGAAGATCAGAACGAGCTCCGATTCTATCGGTTTTGAGTGCATTGAATGTAAAAGAGTTGAAAGAAAGCTAGAAAACCATCTTTCAGTCCCTTTAACCTTGGTTATGTTCAGATCTATGCAAGATCTTTGTTTATTCATGTGGAAATCCTTCAGATCTAAGTTGTTCTTGGTGGAATGAAGCCAACACTTGGAGTTCATAAGAACTCCATGGTGACATCACCCTAGAACACCTCAAATCCATTGATTTCACGGTTAAAAGTTAAGATTCAAAGGTGAAAAAGATGAAGGAGTGCGTGGAGACCATAGAAGTACAAGATTTAGGTTGGAAACTTACAAGAATCGCGAGAAATCGAGAGAAATGTGAGCTTGAGTGCGGCTGGTCGAACAAGGAGCTGTCACATCACAAATGATGTGACAGAGGGGTATTTATAGGGTTTCCCAAAAAGGAAAGGCACAAGGGTCGAGTGGGTCACCAATCGGATAGCTGTCCGATCGGGTGGCTATCCGATCGGATGGCCACTCGATCGGGTGGCCATTCGTTCCAAGCGTTCGTCGTTTCGATTCGTGTGTTGAGCATTACGATGCTTTTCGAGTGAGCGATGCGATAATATTACCCATTAGTTACACAATTAACCTAACTACTGTATCTAACATACAATCACTATGAATAACTTGCATTTCGCGTTTGCGATTAGGTTTGCAATGTAATAGAATTACGATTGCATTTCGATTAATCACCATACATTATATAAACATGCACAAGTATCACATAATAAGCACACACACGTAAAACAATATCCAGAACGCGTAATTCGTGTTGCGAATGCGATTAACGATAGGTCGATTAGCGATTGATAGTCGATTAAGTAGCGATTTATTAACATATACTCCATATAATACAACTAATGCGTTTTAACTACACAACTAGCTATAAGTCAAGGTGGTCAAATCCGTAGTTAAGCAAGGAGTGACAGATCACAATTAGCAATCTTTTCTTCCTTTGACTTTGACCTTGACTTTGACTTTGACTTCCCGAACACGGGTTGTTACAATTATACCTAGTGGAGATGGATATGATCGTGTGGTTCCGCTTGTGTCACGATAATACTCTAGTGTCCGTCAGTGATCCGAGTTTGCCGTTAAAAAATCTAGTTTTGTGAGAGAGAAAATGACAGGCCCCACCCGTAACTTTGTATGAGGAAATAGCAGCCCCACCTTGGGCTGTCAATAGATATCTGTATAAGACACGATTAGACCTGTTTACTGAAAAAAGTAAACAATGTGATTTTTCACTTTTTTTTTAAAATAAATAAAATTATGAGGTTATGATCCATCGTTTCTTTTTCTTGGTACATAAAACATAAAACTGTGTTATAGACATGAGATACCAAGTAAACTCGGCACCGCGTTTGCCTTCCCAGCGAACCTTCACAATGGGAATGCGTGAGCGTCTGAGTACCTTAGTCTCTCGTCCCATGATCTCGACAGGCTTTTCCACGAAGTATAATGTTTCGTCCACTTGCAAATCCTCGAGAGGGACATGTAATTCCTGTTCGGCTAGGCATTTTCTGAGGTTCGAAACGTGGAAAGTCGGGTGGACGTTACTCAGTTCCTCCGGTAGTTCGAGTCTGTATGCCACTTTTCCAATCCTTTCCAGGATTTTAAAGGGTCCAACATATCGAGGCGCGAGCTTGCCTTTCTTGCCGAATCTGATCACCCCCTTCCAAGGTGCAACCTTTAGGAGTACGTGATTGCCAACGTCAAATTCAAGGGGCTTGCGGCATCTATCGGCGTAACTTTTCTGTCGACTCCGAGCCTTCAGTAGATTGTCCCGAATTTGGAGGATTTTGTCAGTCGTTTCTTGCAACAGCTCAGGACCGGTAAGTTGCGCGTCTCTGATCCCATGCCATACAATAGGCGATCGACATTTCCTTCCGTATAATGCCTCAAATGGTGCCATTTGAATGCTAGAGTGATAACTGTTATTGTACGAGAATTCGACTAAAGGTAAGTACGTGTCCCAATTACCACTGAAGTCTATGACACACGAGCGAAGCATGTCTTCAAGGGTACGAATCGTGCGTTCAATCTGGTCGTCGGTCTGTGGATGGAAAGCGGTACTTAGATTAAGTGTAGTACCGAGAGCAGATTGAAACGTTTTCCAAAGACGCGAGGTGAACCGACCATCGCGGTCAGAGATGATATCACGAGGTGTCCCGTGTCGACAGATAACCTCGTCGGTGTAGATTCATGCTAATCGTTCTACCTTATAGTCTTCTCGTATCGGTAGAAAGTGAGCGGACTTAGTCAAACGGTCCACGATCACCCAGATATTGTCGTGACTTGATGGCGTACGCGGGAGTTTTGTTATGAAGTCCATAGCTATACTCTCCCATTTCCACATAGGGATCTCGGGTTGCACGAGTAAGCCAGAGGGTCTTTGATGCTCGGCCTTGACCTTCGAACAAGTCAGGCACTTCGAAACATAGATA
This sequence comes from Helianthus tuberosus, assembly GCA_030545235.1. NCBI lineage: Eukaryota > Viridiplantae > Streptophyta > Magnoliopsida > Asterales > Asteraceae > Helianthus > Helianthus tuberosus. The sequence continues at coordinate 57,043,079 of CM060437.1, read as the reverse complement.
GCAATATCCTTTTTCATACCCGGCCACCAGTACTTGTAGCGCATGTCCTGGTACATTTTGTCAGCACCGGGATGAATAGAATATCGAGATTTATGGGCTTCGTCCATCAGAAGTTGTCGTAAATTGGTACACTTGGGAATCCAAATTCGGTCTAAGTAATGAAAGATGCCATTCGATTTGTTCTCGAGTTGAGCGCCGTCGTTGAGAATTCTCTCCTTCTTCAAGGTTCGTTCGGTGAAACAAGCATGTTGAGCGTCGCGTATAAGAGTTTCGAGATTATGCTGGGCTTGAATATTACGGATGCTATGCAAATAGCTTCGTCGACTGAGAGCATCGGCGACAACGTTTGCCTTGCCTGGGTGGTAACGGATCTCACAGTCGTAATCGCTGAGGAGTTCTACCCGCCGGCGTTGACGCATATTCAGTTCCTTCTGGTCAAAGATGTGTTGTAGGCTCCTATGATCGGTGAAGATCGTACACTTAGTACCGTAAAGGTAGTGTCTCCAAATCTTTAACGCAAAAACAACTGTGCCACGCTCGAGGTCGTGTGTGGTATAGTTCTTCTCTTGGATCTTGAGTTTTCGAGAGGCGTACGCGATGACCTTGTCTCGTTGCATGAGAACACAACCAAGACCAAGGTTTGAGGCATCGCAGTAGACTACGAAGTCGTCGTTTCCGTCGGGAAGTGAGAGTACGGGAGCATTGCAAAGCATTGATTTAAGAGTTTGAAAGGCCTCCTCTTGTTTAGTTTCCCAAAAAAAAAGGTTTGTCCTTATGCGTAAGTGAGGTAAGCGGTACGGAGATTCTAGAGAAGCCTTCAATGAATCGGCGATAGTAGTCTGCTAGTCCGAGAAAAGAACGGACTCTAGACGGATTCTTGGTTGTAACCCAACTCTTAACAGCTTCTATCTTCGCAGGATCGACATGAATACCTTGACTATTGACAATGTGACCCAAGAATTAGACCTCCTTTAGCCAAAATTCACACTTGGAGAACTTGACATAGAGACGGTTTCCCTGGAGTAACTCAAGAACCAAACGTAGATGCTGCGAGTGTTCGGCTTTTGACTTGGAATAGATCAGGATATCATCGATGAACACGATGACGAAGCGGTCAAGGAAGGGTTTGCACACATGATTCATTAGGTCCATGAAAACTGCAGGAGCGTTGGTCAAACTAAAAGGCATGACAATGAACTCGTAGTGACCGTATCGGGTTCGAAAAGCGGTTTTGGGTATATCTTCTTCTTGAATTCACAGTTGATGGTAGCCTGAGCGTAAATCAATCTTCGAGAAACATGTAGCGCCTTGTAATTGGTCGAACAAATCATTGATTCGAGGCAAGGGATATCGATTCTTGATGGTAAGCTTATTCAGTTCCCTGTAGTCGATGCACATCCGGAACGACCCGTCCTTCTTTTTAACGAAAAGGACTGGCGCTCCCCAAGGAGAGGTGCTAGGGCGAATGAAGCCTTTATCAAGTAGTTCCTGGAGCTGACTCGAGAGTTCGCGCATTTCAGAGGGTGCGAGGTGATAAGGCGCTCTAGCAACAGGATTTGCTCCAGGAATAAAGTCGATTCGGAAATCGATATCACGAGTAGGTGGCAATCCAGGAAGGTCATTAGGAAAAACGTTAGGAAACTCACGGACGACGGGGACCAGGTCTACTTCCTTAACTTCCTTTTTCTCCGCTACTACTATGTGTGCCAAGAAAGCCTGGTATTCCTTGCGGAGATACTTGCTAGCTTGGACATACAACATGAGTTGCAATCTTCTCGAAGCGACTTCACCATAAACGCACAATTGATCACCATTTGCGAGCGAAAAGCGAATCATTTTATCGAAACAGACAATTTTAGCATAATTCTCCCGAAGGAAATCCATGCCTACTATGACATCAAAGCTACCGAGTTGCATCTGAATGAGATTAATCAGGAAAACATGACCGTTGAGATCGAGAGTACAGTCGCGTAGAACAGAACTGACGGTGATGGTTCTTCCGATGGCAACTTCTACGTCAAAGGTTGATGGGAGGTTCACGCGCTTACGATCATGAGTTTTTCGAATTCGAACGATACAAAACCGTTATCGGCTCCAGTATCAAACAAACACGAAGCATATATACCATTTACGAGAAACGTACCGTTAACCTCATTGTTGTCTGTCTGGGCCTGACGAGCGTTGATGTTGAAAACGCGCCCGTGGGCTGCTTGCTGAGCTGGCTGCTGCTGCTGCTGCTGTTGTGCTGGCTGCTGCTGTTGTGGCTCTTGTTTCACCACTCCATTCTGGCACATGTTTGCGAAGTGGTTGGGATCACCACACGCAAAGCAAGCTCTAGCGTGGATCGCGGGTGCAGGAGCCGCTTGTTGGCCTTGAGGAGCAGGAAGTGGAGCTTGTCGAGAACCATTGCGGCAGTTGGCGGTGAAATGACCGTACATGTTGCAATGCACACAGAATCTGCAAGCGATACCAACCGGATGGTGATGGGTACAAGTAGGGTAGAGCGGATGTGGCCCAGTGTATGCATGCTTTGCTGGCTGTCCATTTGCCACAAGCGCCGCTACTTGGCGATGTTGCGGCTGCGGTTGGGTTGATACAGCTTGAAGTGGTGCAGCGGTAACTGCACAATTCTTGTTGCTGGAGCTGCTGTTGTTCTTCCTCTTGCGATGTGATAGCTTTGAAGATTGCGGTGGCGGTGGTTTCAGCGGCGGTTGCAGTGGTTGAAACAGCGGTGGCTTGATGTAGATTCTTGGAGACTTTATCCCAGTACCCAGACTTAACTCGCTTATCATTGATATCAGCAGCGAGTAAGTAGGTCTCCTCAATCGTTGTAGTCTTTGCAGCCTGAACAAAATCTGCAACACTATCCGGCAGAGCACGGATATACTTCTTGATCGTGATCTCTGGAGTCTTGACTTGGTCCGGACAGATTATGCTTAGCTGCTTGAAGCGAGCAGTTAAAGCAGCATTGTCACCATCCTTCTGCTTGATATTCCAGAATTCGTCCTCCAGCTTTTGGCGCTCGTGGGGAGGGCAGAACTCTTCCATCATAACGTCCTTCAACTCATCCCACGTTAAGCCGTAAGCTGCATCATTTCCGCGTTTGTTTCTCTCAGCCGTCCACCAATCTAGAGCTCGGGATTGGAAGACGCTAGTAGCTTTGATTGTACGGAGATCATCAGGACAGCCACTCTGACGTAGGGTGACTTCGATTGAATCAAACCATTGGAACATGGCCATAGGCCCATCTTCACCAGTAAATTCTTTTGGTCCGCATGCCTTGAACTGCTTGAAGCTGAAAGCAGCTTTGGGAGAATCGGTCCGAGACTCTTCAGAAGACTTGCTCGCATTTTCGTTCAGCTCACTGACGATCTGTGGAATAACTTTCACAATCTGACTGGCGAGGAGAGAAGCGAGTCGCTTGTCAGCCTGTTTTCGTCTAGCGGCTCGGGAATGAAGGGATCCAGATGACGACATTGTCTGCAACTGACATCGTCACAGGACTCAGACCCAATTTTGATTATTCCTAGTATAGTCTAGCGATTTACCATAAAGCTCAGGAACACGATCATTCACAATTTCACGTAGGCACATAACCACAGAATCACATAAGCACAAAAACACATAAGCACATAAGCACGTAAGCACATAAGTACGTAAGCACATAAACACGTAGGCATGTAAGCACGTAGGCTAACCTATCATACATTTTTGCACATATTCACCTATTCTTTGTATAGCGTTGAATTGATTAAGTATAGCGATTTCGATTAGCAAGGAGCGATTGCGATTTAATACTAGCGATTCGTTTGCGTGGTGTGAATTGTGTGTGTGTTTTGGCGGAGTGAGAAACGTGAAATCGAAATCGTTAGTACCACTGTACTGTTTATCTCAAAACGCTAACAAATAAGCATGTAAAACACATAAAATTCCACATAAAATCGATAAATCGAGAATAGATTGTCTGCGGCTCGGACATTGACTACCCAAAGCGATTCAACTATTCACAAGGACTTTCTGGTACACACTTAGGCCTTCTGGACTGTGCTCTTGCCTCAATCCGGGCAGTCGGCACGCATCCTTCCAGTCGTTGTGTGACTTCAAGTCGTTGGAGTCCGTCGAGACTCTGGTGGGAGTTTTGTAAAACCACAATAAAGAGCGGAATAAGTCATCAAGATTTAGGTTCCACCCCTAACTTAACGACTATGTCCCCTGTTTTTGATGAAGTAGGGGGGGCTATGCATTAAAGTATGGATTTCACCCCTGATTCAATGCAAATTCTCCCCCGTTTGTGGATAAAATTGCGGGTCGAACAAGTAATTTGGTCGAGAGTTTACGGTTTTCACACCTAATCTTGACCCTACCACTCGTTCATTTTCGAACATTAGTGTGCAGTGATAGTGTTCAGCGAGTGCGAGCGGGAAAAAGCAAGTGTGCTCGTGCAAGGCCGGCTGATGTGCGTGCGGTGTGATAAGTCTTTATGTATATTTTTAGCCCTTTTTTAACACTTTACTCAAGTTTTAAATATATAAAACACGATATTTTACTAACACCAAACACACATATGGGCAAGTGCACCCATCGTGAGCGTAGTATAGCGTTGGTAAGATAACGAGGTCGTCCAAGGACACAAGAGCTTTTAGTACCGGTTTATCCTCAACGTGTAATCAAATCAAAATTTTAGAAAAAGATTTTAAACAAGAAAATAAAAGCTAAAAATGCTGAAAATAAAAATAAAATAAAAACAAATAGACAAGATGAATCACTTGGATCCGACTCACCTTTAGTGTAACCTTTGATTATTTCCGCACTTTTGCACTTTTTAAGAGATTATCTTAGTTATAGTAGTAGGCCCCTCTTTTGAAGGTGACGTTACCCTCAACCCAGTAGTTTGAGTCAGCAAGGATACAATCCTAAAGGGTTGGATTATTGAAAGATAATTAATTAAGTTATTAATGCGTAATGTGGTAGACCCCTCTTTTGAAGGTGACGTTACCCTCGGCTAAGTAGTTTGAGTCAGCAGGGATACAATCCTAAGTAGCCGGGTTAAAGTTTTAATAGTAGTTTACATATGAGGGGATCAAGAAATTCAAACCCCCGCCATCCAATACCAGTGGGTATTGAAGGAGGTCCTACTAAGCTTGACCCAGGTCCTTGCAGGATCTATACACTGAACAAGGCAAGACTCTTACCAAACCATTCCCTTAACCCCTGACCAGGTAGCCAACCTATCTCCATATAGACCGTGGAGATATGAATGGTGTAAATCTTTTATTTTATATAGACAGTAAAATAACGCCAAGACACCACGGACAAATGATAAGGAAGATTCACCTTCAACATAAGAAACTAGTTATTAAAGTCATTAATACATAACCAATAAAAAGTGCGAAAAGATTAAAAATAAAAAGTATTACACTAAATGCTTGTCTTCACCAAGTGATGTAAGAGACTTAGGCAAACATGGCCTTTGATTGCCAAGAACTCTTACGATCAATCTTGGATCCCGAGACTACTACACATACTCTATGATGGATGATGGTGGTGGATGTGGGTTGTGATGGTGGTGGTGGTGGTGGGTGGGTGAAGTGTGAGAGAGGTGGTTTGCCAAGGGATGATTTGCAAGTGAGCCAAGCACCCCTATTTATAGCCTGCACAGAAGCTCGGACACGGCCCCGTGTCCACCCTTCTTCTCTTTCTTCATTTAATGCAGTTTGTCTGTATTAGTTGACCACACCCCCGTGTCCGTTGGGCACGACCCCGTGTGCAGAAGCGTATCTGTACTATCAAGATTTGCTCAGATTCTGCGAATCTTTGCGTTGACCATGGCCCCATGCCCGCTGGGCATGCCCCCGTGTTGGGTGATAAAAGCTTCTACAACTTTGTCTTTTCTGCAGACACTTGGGCACGCCCCCGTGCTCATTGAGCACGGGGCGTGTTCAGCCTTCTGTTCTCTTGTTTTTGCTTGGGAAGATGTTGTCGAGGGGGATCGGGCATGCCACGTTTATTCCTTTTCTTGTATTACTGTTAGATTTAGCTGCATTTTTGCTTCTTTTGTTCATTTGAGATCATTTAATCCTGAAAATACAAAAGGAAGACAAAAGCACACTTTTTCCAACATTAGTACTAAAAAAGGGTTAGTTTTATGCCTCATTTGATGTAATTTATATGTTGCATTTTACACACATCAAATACCCCCACACTTGAATCTTTGCTTGTCCTCAAGCAAAACTCTTTATAATGTGGCTTACACGCCCAAATGCAATGGGTAGAAGATAAGGTTTTTTGGCTTATCTTGAGTGTCGGGAATCCAAGATTTTTATTAGGTTTTATTTTTATTTTATTTACAATCCTATTCGTTATGATTTATTTAGAACATTACATAAGAGAAATTACTTATTTGGGCATAACATGCCTTTTTAAAATTCCATTTATATACAAGTTCACATACCTCACGGGAGATCACTCAACACTCGGGACTGGCATGGAACTTACTTCTACCATATGCTTGTCAAGCAATCAATCCTCCTCCTTTTTAACTGTACACCTTTGTAAATATCAAGAGGACTTTGGGAAGGGTTAGGCTTGGTTAAAGGTAGGTGGTTGGGTTAGTGGTTAGTAGAAAAAGGCGAAAGGCGTAAAAAGCATCGGTTTTCGTAAGACTTTTTATTTTTTTATTCCAATGAAGCAATTCTTCAAACAAAGTTCTTTTTGATGAACTTGTTTGTTTATTTTTTGACTTCATCATCATCAAATTTTTTTTGATAAGGAATGTCATATGAAAAACCGAGCTTTTTACTAAAATAAAGGGTTTAAAATGAAAAAGGGTTTTGGTGGGTAAAGGGTGTTTGTTTTGTGGGTTGAGAAATGAAAAGGTTTAGGCTCAAAGGGGTTAATGTGACAACTGGTATTTCAGAACCTATCCTTGTGTTTAATGTAATGTATGTGAACTTAGTGTGATTATCTGATATATTGATTTAATGGAATGTTAGTTATATTATTTGATTATATGTGTAATGTATATATATGACTCGGATCGCACAACACAACCCGATCGCACAAGCCCTTATTGGGCCGAACATCTCATCCTTGTTACACTATGATTGCACTCGAAACAGATGGGCAGCCTATGATGGGTTCGGCCACCCACCTATTTAAACTAGGACATAACCCTTATGGGGTTTTGTTTCCTCATTGTTTGCTAAACACCCTAAACACACAAACCCTACTCTCTCTTTCTCTCCTCTCGAAGCCGACGGCAAACATCCCCATCTCTCGAAGCTTTCTTGTTTGGATCATCCTTGTTTTACCTTCTAACCGGTTAGTGTTATATCATAATTTGATTTTGATATGATTGATGTTCGTTGATCGAGTGGCTATGTGTTGTTTGATGATTAAAGCGTTATGTTAGTAAAATACTTGATGAACAATCGGTTTAGATCATTATAAGTATAAGGATTGATGAATGTTGTAATGTTGATATAGATAATTAGGAACCGAATGGATGTAACATAATCGGCTGTATGTATGTGTATTCGGACCAATGATATGATCGAACATGAGGTGTTGTGTGATGATTTGAAATCAAGATTGATAGTCTCATGTATGAGTTACTGTTTATGTTTTGATTATGTTTAGGGTTCATAAGAATTGATGTTAAAACTCTAGTTTGATCGAATATGATATGGATGGTAACTGTTAGAGTTAATCTTGCAAGATAAAAGGAAACAAGTTAATTGATTGCATGAATTAAGGAAAGTATGTAACTGATCACACAAACCCCTTTAATCGCACAAGTTCAAATCATACAAGTTCCGATCGCACAAGGGAATCGCACAAGCTGGGATTCCATATAATACAACTGTTCAAAGCACATTGTACAACCTAGGATTAGATGATCGCACAAGACTTGTGGATCGCACAAGACAGTGCCGATCGCACAAGGCTTGGGCCATACACATCTGTTGAACATTTCTATGCTGTTGAGCCTCAAAGCCCAAACCCAGTCGCACAAGAACCTTTCAATCGCACAAGTCCATCCGGACCGTACAAGACCAATATTTGTTATTATTTGGGCCGTGTATATATGTTTGGGACTTTAAATGTTTGGGCCGGGTTTATGTTGGATCGCACAACATGCTGTGGATCGCACAAGGTTGTGCTGATCGCACAACATGTTGGGCCGAGTTATGTTTGGGCGTCATGTGTATGCTAAACAGTTATCGTTTAACGTGTTCTTTGGGTATGCCATGATCGTTATGTGCTAGTAACATGTTAGTTCTGTGTAAACTTATGTGCACTACTTGAACCTAGACCTGACTTGTATGGTAACCATGTTAGGACGTGGTTGACAATTAGCAACTCGATTGACCTTTTGCTTATCTACCGAGCTAACCTAAGGTGAGTTCACACTTTCTACAAAGCATGGTAATTCCCGGTGGGTTGGGAATGGGTTAAGGAATATGGATTCCTCGTCCTTCTTGGGTAGGACAGTACGAGTTAAGGAATGTAATTCCTCGTCCTCTTGGACAATTTAAATTTCACTAGACCAAAACTCTATCACGAAGTCCCTCCTTTTATATCGATTTAATCGTCGGGCCAATGGCGAGCGGGTCATTAGTTAGATAGCGCTATTTAGGTCTGACAAGCCTCACACCGTGCCGCAGAGGATGGGCGTGAACTAATGAATCTTGACACGTCAATGATGATAGACATTTACGCTAAGGGCACATAAACATGACTAAAGTCAGTGGTCGATATGGTAACGAGTCTAGTAGTGTAAACATGGGGTAGCCCCCACGGCTGGATTGCCAGAGTAAACGGGATTAAACAAAACACGTTTTCAACTATGGGGTAGCCCCCACGGCAAGGGTGCCAGTTAAAGGAAACTATGTTTTTGGTATAACTTAAACAAACACCCAACTGTGAACTCGCTCAACTTTGTTGTTGACTCGTTACTACATGCTTTGCAGGTCATTAGGTTTAACAGGAGCTTGCATGGGGAAGAGTCTTTGTGGAGCATGGACATTGAGTGTTCATGATAAACTTAAATACTCTGAATTTATGATTTGGGTTTTGAACTTTTTGCTTCCGCTGATAACTTAGACTTATTAAATTGTTTTTGGACACCAATTATATTGTGTGGTTGAACTTTTAATTACATTACTATATTGTTCAATATGATTGGTGGCTCGATCCTGGTCAGTCACGCCTCCAAGCGGTGAGACTCCGCAGGTGGATTTTGGGGGTGTGACAGATTAGTATTAGAGCCATTGGTTATAGTGAACTTGGTTTTAAAAAGGGGGAAAAGCTTTTTGTTAAAACCAGACTATAACATGTATAGTGCTCAACGACCGACAACGACACTTCGCTCCACGTGCAAGGCTCAACACTATAGGTGACATGATTTATGTTTATATTGCCTACTTGCTAGTTACATGGTACATTGCTCATGGTATGCTTAGTTAGTATAACAACTGTTGCTTGAACTCTGTGTTCTTACTCTCTTATGTCACTCCACATTTACACACATGCGCGACACTTTTCTTACTTGTGTTTTCTTCGATGTGAAGATCATGAGTGGACGTCTGAATTTGACTCAAGCCCAGCTGACGGCTCTAATCAATGAACGAGTTGCTGAGGCACTCGCAACTGTCCCTGCAGGAGGTATAACCTGCCATTTCGACCTATCCTAGGATGTTTAGATCCTACTATCACGAACCAACCCTCATGCTTAATCTTATCTTTTCTTTCTCGCGCGACTGGTCAGCCTGCTCAGCCTCCCGCGTGTACGTTCAAGACCTTTATGGACTGTAGACCTAGTACATTCAGTGGTACAGAAGGAGTTGTAGGTCTCCTCCACTGGTTTGAGAAGCTCGAATCTGTCTTCGAGATGTGTGAATGCCCTGAGGCTCGTAGGGTAAAGTTTGCTACTGGAACACTTGAAGGTGCTGCGTTAACCTGGTGGAAAGCACAGGTCCAGCTGCTAGGGTTGGCGGTTGCTAACGCCACCCCATGGAACAGTTTCAAAGAACTGATCAAAGAATAGTACTGTAGTCGTGATGACATTCACAAGCTGGAGGTAGAGTTCTTCAACTTAAAGATGACGGGGTCAGAAATTGAAGCGTACACGAAAAGATCGAACGAGTTGGCTATCTTGTGTCCTACTATGGTAGACCCTCCCATCAAACGTATCGAACTATACCTTAAGGGTTTGGTGCCAGAAATTCAAAGTCACGTGACCTCAGCTAATCTTGGCACCATTCAGCAAATCATCAAGTTGGCTCATCGTCTCACTGATCAGGCGGTGGAGCAGAACAGGTTACCAAAGCGTATTAGTGCTACTACTTCTGATACTCCCAGCGACAACAAGCGTAAATGGGATGGAACTTCAAGCAAAGGTTCAACTTCTGTTCAGTCCCAGTCTAAGCAGAGAAGGACTGACGACTACAAGAGCCCTAGTCAGCAATCACCTGGTAGCCAAAGTCAAGGTGGGTACAGGGGAATTCACCCCAAATGCAATCGCTGTAACCTACACCACAGCGGGCCATGCACCAGGAGTAACTATCATCGGTGCAACAAGCCAGGCCACGCCGCAAAGGATTGCAGAAGTTTACGCCCCGCGAATCAGAATCGTCAGCAACAACAAGCCCCACAGAATCAACGTCAGCAGCATCAGCAACAACAGGGCAACAACAACAATAATAAGGGGAATGGTAACAATGGGGGCAACAACGATGGCAATGGTGCCAGGGGGCGTGTATTCGTGATTGGCCAGGGTGAAGCGAGGAATGATCCCAATGTTGTGACGGGTAAGTTCCTACTGGACGACTTTTATGTTACTGTTTTATTTGATTCGGGTGCCGATACTAGCTACGTGTCCTTAAAAGTTAGTCAAATGCTTAAGCGTACCCCAACACTTTTGAACACCAAGCACACTGTAGAGCTAGATAATGGTAAAAGTTTAGAGGCCACACACGTAGTCAAGGGTTGTAATCTTGTTCTTGCTAATCAGACCTTCTCTATCGACCTCATTCCTATCGTTCTGGGTAGTTTCGACGTTGTCATTGGGATGGATTGGTTATCCCAACACCAAGCAGAGATTCTTTGCAACGGGAAGATTGTCCGTATTCCCCGTTCAGGTGATGAACCTCTCGTGATTCGTGGCGACAAGAGTGGTGCGGTCGTGAGCATCATCTCTTTCCTTAAGGCCCAGAAGTGTTTGCGGAAGGGCCACACTGCTATTCTGGCTCTCGTTACTGATACCTCGACGAAGGAGAAGAAGATAGAAGATATTCCTATTGTACACGACTATCCTGAGGTATTTCCTGAGGAACTACCTGGTCTTCCGCCTCATCGCCAGGTCGAGTTTCAAATCGAGCTAGCTCCTGGAGCAGTGCCAATAGCTCGTGCACCTTATCGTTTAGCTCCATCAGAATTGGAAGAACTATCTACGCAACTAAAAGAGCTCTTGGATAAGGGTTTCATTCGTCCTAGCTCTTCGCCCTGGGGAGCTCCAGTGCTATTCGTGAAGAAGAAAGACGGTACCTTCAGAATGTGTATTGACTATCGCGAACTCAACAAGGTGACTGTGAAGAATCTCTATCCTCTTCCACGCATTGATGACCTATTCGACCAGCTGCAGGGGTCGAGCTTCTATTCAAAGATTGATTTGAGATCGGGATACCACCAGCTGAGAGTCCGAGAAGAGGACGTCTCCAAAACAGCCTTTAGAACTCGTTATGGACACTATGAGTTTTTGGTCATGCCTTTTGGGCTGACAAACGCACCTGCGGTCTTCATGGACCTTATGAACCGAGTGTGTAAACCTTACCTGGATAAGTTCGTTATAGTTTTCATTGACGACATCCTGATCTATTCTAAGAGTCAGGAGGAACACGAGCAGCATCTACGACTTATTTTGGAACTCCTTCGAACAGAACAGCTTTATGCTAAGTTTTCGAAATGTGACTTCTGGCTTCGCGAAGTCCATTTCCTAGGCCACGTGGTAAACAAGGACGGGATTCACGTTGATCCATCTAAGGTAGACTCGATCAAGAACTGGCCTGCACCCCGTACACCAACAGAAATCCGCCAATTTTTGGGTTTGGCAGGTTATTACAGAAGGTTTATCAAGGATTTCTCAAAGATTGCCCAACCTCTCACTTTGCTAACTCAGAAGGGTGTCACCTATCGTTGGGGTGATGCACAGGAAACTGCGTTTCAGCACTTAAAGGATAGACTGTGTAGCGCACCTATTCTCTCATTGCCTGAAGGCACGGATGATTTTGTGGTTTATTGCGACGCATCCATCCAAGGACTTGGTTGCGTGTTGATGCAACGTGACAAGGTCATTGCTTATGCATCACGCCAACTTAAAGTTCACGAAAGGAACTACACGACGCATGACTTGGAATTGGGAGCAGTGGTTTTTGCTCTCAAGATATGGAGACATTACCTGTACGGTACCAAGTGCACCATTTACACCGATCACATGAGTCTCGAGCATATCTTCAAGCAAAAGGAGTTAAACATGCGAAAACGTCGATGGGTCGAGCTCTTGAATGATTACGAATGCGCGATCAAATACCATCCGGGCAAAGCCAATGTGGTGGCCGACGCCCTCAGTCGAAAGGAAACAAAACCTAAGCGAGTACGCGCGTTACAACTTACCATCCAATCTAGTCTTCCTACTCAGATACGGGATGCTCAGGTTGAAGCATTGAAGGCAGAGAAGGTCAGAGCGGAGTCCATGCGAGGATCAAGGAAAAGGTTAGAACAAAAGGAAGACGGCGCATACTACGTAACAAGGCGCATCTGGGTCCCATTTTATGGAAACTTACGCGAGCTTGTAATGGATGAAGCGCACAAGTCTCGTTACTCAGTACATCCTGGTTCGGATAAGATGTACCGCGACTTGAAAACTACGTATTGGTGGCCTAGCATGAAAGCCCACATAGCAACCTACGTCAGTATATGTTTGACTTGTGCGAGAGTCAAGAGTGAGTATCAGAAACTTCAACAACCAGAGATACCAAAATGGAAATGGGAGCAAATTTCCATGGATTTCGTTACTGGTCTGCCTAAATCAAAACACAGAAATGACACTATTTGGGTGATAGTGGATCGATTAACTAAGTCTGCACACTTCTTAGCTATCAAAGAAACAGACAAGTTCTCTACTTTAGCAGACGTTTACTTGAAGGAAGTGGTTTCGAGGCACGGGGTGCCAACCTCTATCATATCTGATCGTGATGCGCGTTTTACTTCTGAACTGTGGCAAGCAATGCACAAGTCTTTTGGCTCTCGATTAGATATGAGCACAGCATATCACCCGCAAACGGATGGGCAGTCTGAACGCACCATCCAAACCCTTGAAGACATGCTTAGGGCATGTGTAATCGACTTTGGTAATGGCTGGGAAAAGCATCTCCCGTTAGTGGAGTTTTCGTATAATAACAGTTACCACACCAGTATCCAGGCCGCTCCGTTTGAGGCATTGTACGGACGTAAATGCCGATCACCTCTTTGTTGGGCAGAGGTTGGTGATAGCCAGATCACTGGCCCAGAACTTGTGGTAGACACAACAGAAAGGATTGCTCAAATACGACAACGAATGGCGGTAGCTCGTGACCGTCAGAAAAGCTACGCTGATAAGCACAGGAAACCACTCGAGTTCCAGGTTGGGGATCGAGTGCTACTCAAAGTCTCACCTTGGAAAGGTGTTGTTCGTTTTGGTAAACGAGCCAAACTCAACCCGCGATACGTTGGACCATTCAACATCATAGAGAAAATAGGCAAGGTGGCCTACAAACTAAACTTGCCAGCAGAACTCAGTGGAGTTCACAACGTTTTCCATGTGTCGAATCTGAAGAAGTGTCTGTCAGATGAAACCCTCATAGTTCCTTTGAAGGAGCTCACTATCGACGATCAGCTACGATTCGTTGAGGAACCAGTAGAGATTACTGACCGAGATGTTAAGGTTCTCAAGCATACCAGAATACCTCTTGTTCGAGTTCGTTGGAACTCACGTCGTGGCCCAGAGTTCACCTGGGAAGGCGAAGACCAAATGAAACACAAGTATCCCCAGTTGTTCGCGAACAGTGAAACAACTACTGAGGCTAAAGCTACTGCGGAATTTCGTCCCGAAATTCCAAACCAACGGGGGAAGGATGTGACACCCCAGGAAAACCATACAACCAAATTAGCTTCCTCAGTGAGTACGTGCTAAATTTTGGGACGAAATTTCTTTCAACTTGGGGATAATGTGACAACTCGTATTTCAGAACCTATCCTTGTGTTTAATGTACTGTATGTGAACTTAGTGTGATTATCTGATATATTGATTTAACGGAATGTTAGTTATATTATTTGATTATGTGTGTAATGTATATATATATATATATGACTCGGATCGCATAACACAACCCGATCGCACAAGCCCTTATTGGGCCGAACATCTCATCCTTGTTACACTATGATTGCACTCGAAACAGATGGGCAGCCCATGATGGGATCGGCCACCCACCTATTTAAACTAGGACATAACCCTTATGGGGTTTTGTTTCCTCATTGTTTGCTAAACACTCTAAACACACAAACCCTACTCTCTCTTTCTCTCCTCTCGAAGCCGACGGCAAACATCCCCATCTCTCGAAGCTTTCTTGTTCGGATCATCCTTGTTTTACCTTCTAACCGGTTAGTGTTATATCATTATTTGATTTTGATATGATTGATGTTTGTTGATCGAGTGCCTATGTGTTGTTTGATGATTAAAGCGTTATGTTAGTAAAATACTTGATGAACAATCGGTTTAGATCATTATAAGTATAAGGATTGATGAATGTTGTAATGTTGATATTGATAATTAGGAACCGAATGGATGTAACATAATCGGCTGTATGTATGTGTATTCGGACCAATGATATGATCGAACATGATGTGTTGTGTGATGATTTGAAATCAAGATTGATAGTCTCATGTATGAGTTACTGTTTATGTTTTGATTATGTTTAGGGTTCATAAGAATTGATGTTAAAACTCTAGTTTGATCGAATATGATATGGATGGTAACTGTTAGAGTTAATCTTGCAAGATAAAAGGAAACAAGTTAATTGATTGCATGAATTAAGGAAAGTATGTAACTGATCACACAAACCCCTTTAATCACACAAGTTCAAATCATACAAGTTCCGATCGCACAAGGGAATCGCACAAGCTGGGATTCCATATAATACAACTGTTCAAAGCACATTGTACAACCTAGGATTGCATGATCGCACAAGACAGTGCCGATCGCACAAGGCTTGGGCCATACACATCTGTTGAACATTTCTATGCTGTTGGGCCTCAAAGCCCAAACCCAGTCGCACAAGAACCTTTCAATCGCACAAGTCCATCCGGACCGCACAAGACCAATATTTGTTATTATTTGGGCCGTGTATATATGTTTGGGACTTTAAATGTTTGGGCCGGGTTTATGTTGGATCGCACAAGGTTGTGCTGATCGCACAACATGTTGGGCTGAGTTATGTTTGGGCGTCATGTGTATGCTAAACAGTTATCGTTTAACGTGTTCTTTGGGTATGCCATGATCGTTATGTGCTAGTAACCTGTTAGTTCTGTGTAAAATTATGTGCACTACTTGAACCTAGACCTGACTTGTATGGTAACCATGTTAGGACGTGGTTGACCCCTAGCAACTCGATTGACCTTTCGCTTATCTGCCGAGCTAACCTAAGGTGAGTTCACACTTTCTACAAAGCATGGTAATTCCCGGTGGGTTGGGAATGGGTTAAGGAATATGGATTCCTCGTCTTTCTTGGGTAGGACAGTACGAGTTAAGGAATGTAATTCCTCGTCCTCTTGGACAGTTTAAATTTCACTAGACCAAAACTCTATCACGAAGTCCCTCTTTTTATATCGATTTAATCGCCAGGCCAATGGCGAGCGGGTCATTAGTTAGATAGCTCTATTTAGGTCTGACAAGCCTCACACCGTGCCGCAGAGGACGGGCGTGAACTAATGAATCTGGGCACGTCAATGATGATAGACATTGACGCTAAGGGCACATAAACATAACTAACGTCAGTGGTCGATATGGTAACGAGTCTAGTAGTGTAAACATGGGGTAGCCCCCACGGCTGGATTGCCAGAGTAAACGGGATTAAACAAAACACGTTTTCAACTATGGGGTAGCCCCCCACGACAAGGGTGCCAGTTAAAGGAAACTATGTTTTTGGTATAACTTAAACAAACATCCAACTGTGAACTCGCTCAACTTTGTTGTTGACTCGTTACTACATGTTTTGCAGGTCATTAGGTTTAACAGGAGCTTGCATGGGGAAGAGTCGTTGTGGAGCATGGACATTGAGTGTTCATGATAAACTTAAATACTCTGAATTTATGATTTGGGTTTTGAACTATTTGCTTCCGCTGATAACTTAGACTTATTAAATTGTTTTTGGACACCAATTATATTGTGTGGTTGAACTTTTAATTACATTACTATATTGTTCAATATGATTGGTGGCTCAATCCTGGTCAGTCACGCCTCCAAGCGGTGAGACTCTGCAGGTGGATTTTGGGGGTGTGACAGTTAACTAGGGGGATTTTGGGTAGGTGGTAAAGAAAAAGAAAAAATAATGGTGTTGAAAGAAAAAGGGTTAGTCCTAATGCCTCCATCATTTACTTACTTGGGTTTAAGTTGTTAAGGATCGGGAATGTATCGTCATGGCAAGTTCTAGAGTCGTAAGAAACCAAGCGGCTATTCGCACAAGAAACGAAAAATGAGCATTTAGTTTAAAGATGTGTATTTGTATGCTCAATAAAGGCTCAAAACTCACTTTTTGTGGGAATGGGTTTTTATGTGATCAAGTATATATAATCAAATTTTAACTCACGACGCTATCGGTTGTAAATTTGTAAAAATATTACCTTTTTAAAACTTGTAATTCCAAATTAAACCAATACAAGTAAAAAAATGAAAATTTTTTGAAAAAATTTGGGGTGTTTAGCGGTTCCAATAGAGTTTTGTGTAAGGCTTGTAATTAGGACTTGCAGAATTCAAGGTTTTAGCATCCCCCCCCCCCCACACTTAAATTACACATTGTCCTCAATGTGTCCCAAAAATAAGTTTTTAAGTTGATTGAATGTGTAAAAGGTGTGTTAAAAACAAAATTTTAAATTACACCAGTGGGTATTGAAGGAGGTCCTACTAAGCTTGACCTAGGTCCTTGCAGGATCTATACACTGAACAAGGCAAGACTCTTACCAAACCATTCCCTTAACCCCTGACCAGGTAGCCAACATATCTCCATATAGACCGTGGAGATATGAATGGTGTAAATCTTTTATTTTATATAGACAGTAAAATAACGCCAAGACACCACGGACAAATGATAAGGAAGATTCACCTTCAACATAAGAAACTAGTTATTAAAGTCATTAATACATAACCAATAAAAAGTGCGAAAAGATTAAAAATAAAAAGTATTACACTAAATGCTTGTCTTCACCAAGTGATGTAAGAGAGTTAGGCAAACATGGCCTTTGATTGCCAAGAACTCCTACGATCAATCTTGGATCCCGAGACTACTACACACACTCTATGATGCATGATGGATGATGGTGGTGGATGTGGGTTGTGATGGTGGTGGTGGTGGTGGGTGGGTGAAGTGTGAGAGAGGTGGTTTGCCAAGGGATGATTTGCAAGTGAGCCAAGCACCCCTATTTATAGCCTGCACAGAAGCTCGGACACGGCCCCGTGCCCGCTGGGCACGGCCCCGTGTCCATCCTTCTTCTCTTTCTTCATTTAATGCAGTTTGTCTGTATTAGTTGACCACGTCCCCGTGTCCGCTGGGCACGGCCCCGTGTGCAGAAGCGTATCTGTACTATCAAGATTTGCTCAGATTCTGCGAATCTTTGCGTTGACCACGGCCCCGTGCCCACTGGACACGCCCCCGTGTTGGGTGATAGAAGCTTCTACAACTTTGTCTTTTCTGCAGACACTTGGGCACGCCCTCGTGCTCATTGAGCACGGGGCGTGTTCAGCCTTCTGTTCTCTTGTTTTTGCTTGGGAAGATGCTGTCAAGGGGTCGGGCATGCCATGTTTATTCCTTTTCCTGTATTATTGTTAGATTTAGCTGCATTTTTGCTTCTTTTGTTCATTTGAGCTCATTTAATCCTGAAAATACAAAAGGAAGACAAAAGCACACTTTTTCCAACATTAGTACTAAAAAATGGTTAGTTTTATGCCTCATTTGATGTAATTTATATGTTGCATTTTACACACATCACCCGCACTGGGTATGCACAAGTCAGTCTGTTGGTACTTAAGCTATAGACTAGTCGTTTCTAAGACATCGGCCCGGACTAGGTCGAGTCTTGCCTAATTCCCTATAGTTATGGCTCTGATACCAATCTGTCACACCCCAACCGATGGCGGAAACATCGGGGCGCGGCACTGAGCGAAACAGATTGTTCAAGAGAAATTCCATAACAACTACATTACCGGATAGTTAAATATTATGTCCCATACCAAAATCCATCAAGCAAATTAAGTTATTACAGACAACGATATCTCAAAAACAAATATCATGTTTTGACAACTCATATTTTAAATAGATTGTTTGTTTGTTTCTAGACTCTCCCTAACTCGATTCCACATAACAAGCATCCTAGCAGATAGCATCCTAAACACCTGTCACATACGTTAAAATAGAGGTCAATACACATAGTGTAAAGGTGAGCATACAAGTTTAATAGTATAGTGGAGTTCGAAATAGTTACGCATAACCAGCATGTACAACGTATAATGTGAAGCATGTAAGTTATCGACAAAGATCCTATCAATACCAATGACTGTGAGTAGCGAGTGCGCATCACATGTTCACCACTGCGAACACGTGAAGTATTGTCCTTAACAACCCCTGAGTGAACAGGTGCTGAGTCCAAACTATAGTACTATCGTTGCTAAGGCAGGTAGACAGCAATCAATGTGTAAACATAACAAACAGGCATTCATCGAGTCACGTATAACATGCAATAGCGGTCAGCATACAAATAGTGTTCGCGTTGTGTGTTCGATGTGATTTAGAATAAGTAACGTATGTAACACCCAAAAGTGCGTAAAGCAAAAAGGGGTCGAGTATACTCACAGCGGCGATAGTTAATGGATTGAAGGGAGCGCTAGAGTGAGATTAGCCTAATCAGATTGATAGCATAAATGATGAGCGGCGCGTAAAATGATGCAAGATAAACAAGTGACGAGTGGTCATCCGGCCGGATGGTCATCCGTTCGGATGGCCATTCGGGCGGATTGACACTCGTTTGGGGATGGATGTGTTTATGTATGATGGTTTGACCTTTGATGTTTTCGTTGTAGCATTTTGAAAACAGAGAACTATCTCTACCCTTCAGGTCATTCGATCGAACTGTGTGGCGATCCGTCCGGCGAGGTATCTCTCAGAGAACAAGTTCACAGCAGGATCAACATCCAGTGGGATGGTCTACCGATCGGGTGACGGTCTGTTGGAATCGACCATGCATAGAACATGTTGAAAATTGTTTAAGTAGGAAATCCTCAAATGCAGTCCGATCGGACGGCGACCCGTCCCGCGATCTGATCTTTTGCAATTTGAAGTTTCGTTAAGTTTTGCGGTTCGATCGAGACGGTATGACCACGTGCTAAACAACAGAAACCCCATCATGACCTACGTTAGCCGGTCGAACATGAATCACCCTAGTCCGATCTGTTTACTGGCTCATGACGGTTGTTCATGTTCAACCTGAAATCAGTTGTCCCTTTGATAGAAAACAGATCTGGAACCAATGCTTCACCAAGAACGGGTTGAAGATCAGAACGAGCTCCGATTCTATCGGTTTTGAGTGCATTGAGTGTAAAAGAGTTGAAAGAAAGCTGGAAAACCATCTTTCAATCCCTTTAACCTTGGTTATGTTCAGATCTATGCAAGATCTTTGTTTATTCATGTGGAAATCCTTCAGATCTGAGTTGTTCTTGGTGGAATGAAGCCAACACTTGGAGTTCATAAGAACTCCATGGTGACATCACCCTAGAACACCTCAAATCTATTGATTTCACGGTTAAAAGTTAAGATTCAAAGGTGAAAAAGATGAAGGAGTGCGTGTAGACCATAGAAGTACAAGATTTAGGTTGGAAACTTACAATAATCGCGAGAAATCGAGAGAAATGTGAGTTTGAGTACGGCTGGTCGAACAAGGAGCTGTCACATCACAAATGATGTGACAAAGGGGTATTTATAGGGTTTCCCAAAAAGGAAAGGCACAAGGGTCGAGTGGGTCACCAATCGGATAGCTGTCTGATCGGATAGCCACTCGATCGAGTGGCCATTCGTTCCAAGCGTTCGTCGTTTCGATTCGCGTGTTGAGCGTTGCGATGCGTTTCGAGTGAGCGATGCGATAATATTACCCATTAGTTACACAATTAACCTAACTACTATATCTAACATACAATCACTATGAATAGCTTGCGTTTAGCGTTTGCGATTAGGTTTGCGAGGTGATAGAATTGCGATTGCATTTCGATTAATCACCATACATAATATAAACATGCACAAGTATCACATAATAAGCACACACACGTAAAACAATATCCAGAACGCGTAATTCGTGTTGCGAATGCGATTAACGATGGGTCGATTAGCGATTGATGGTCGATTAAGTAGCGATTTATTAACATGTACTCCACATAATACAACTAATGCGTTTTAACTACACAACTAGCTATAAGTCAAGGTGGTCAAATCCGTAGTTAAGCAAGGAGTGACAGATCACAATTAGCAATCTTTTCTTCCTTTGACTTTGACCTTGACTTTGACATTGACTTCCCGAACACGGGTTGTTACAATTATACCTAGTGGAGATGGATATGATCGTGTGGTTCCGCTTGTGTCACGATAATACTCTAGTGTCCGTCAGTGATCCGAGTTTGCCGTTAAAAAAAATTAGTTTTTTGAGAGAGAAAATGACAGGCCCCACCCGTAACTTTGTAAGAGGAAATAGCAGCCCCCCTAGGGCTGTCAATAGATATCTGTATAAGACACGATTAGTGTCACAACCCCCGATCCCTGTTTCCCGGGAACGGGCCGACGTGAGCTCAGAGTTTGGTGGTATCAGTTTGTTTAGTCTTGCAGCGGAATTTACATCAGGATCGTAGTTAGGAAATATTTATCAGAGTAAAAACCACCTTCTTTTATAATAACATGGGCAAAACCCAAGTTTCTTATTACAATACATTATAGGGATAAACTCTATTTTATTGAATTTAAAACATCGTTTATTAGGTAACTTTTATAGCCACATTATCCCCAAGCCTTCAGTGCTCTCCAGCTGGCTTTCCACTAATTGGCTGTTCACATTGTGTTACCTGTAACGCGTTTTAAAAACATTTGTCAGTCGGAAATACTGGTGAGTGAATCCCATTTTAATCAAGAAACCTTTTATCAATTAAAACAGTATCGAGGACGATTACAATGTTTATGACTACTCAATTACTCCAATTGGTACTATCAAACCTGACTTGTGGGTCATATTACCCATTGACTAACACATTGTCCAATGGTAACGTATTGTCATCCAGACTTACTACTCGCAAGTAGTACAAATTTTGTATACAAAACCCCAACATACCGGACAGTAATTGAAGACTACAAAGACTCAATCACTGCTTAATTTCATAGTAAAACATTTAAGGTTTGGTAAAACATTACCAAAAACATTAACAAAAAGAGGATAAACTCACATTGCTATCTTAGGTTTCACTTGAGGGTTTCCTGGATATAATCTATAATTTATACAAATGTACATTGATTAGTATCATAACCCTTTGAAATTATTAATAATACCCTCCCCGAGACGGCATTCCAACAACTACGTCGGGCAGAACCACGACAGTTGTTACGGAACCCTGAATCAATCAGGCAGCGTAACTATTATGAAACTGGGGTTATAATACTTACAACGGAGCAGAACCACGCTAATTAGGGGTATAGTACCTGACTATAATTCTTAATATTTCAGAATTTCGTGATTGAGAAGTGTGAATGAGCAACGAAATACGAAGTCTGATGGCCTTCTTATATAGTCGTGTAATCTGGTCCTCACGCGGCCCGCTTAAAAGACAGGGAACATTGAAGCGGCCCGCGTCAACATAAGTCAACGCAGTAGCTTAGCTGAGTCGTTGAGTAGGCTTGACACGATTGCGACACGTGTCAGCACCGGATGCATCCGCGTATCACGAGTCCGCGCGGCCCGCGTTAATGTAAGCTTAAGTTGAAGCGGCCCGCCTCAGCTTAACTTTTCAGATTTTTAATTTTATTTTATATATATAACATAACTAGGGCTCGGTTTTTACATACGGGGTATAATATAAAACATATTGAGACATTTTATAGTATATTTAGAGAGTCAGAATATTATGAGGGTTTTGGTTTTACCGAGGGTTGTTACATTCTCCCCACCTTGTTTTAGAGCTCGTCCTCGAGATCTACTGAAACAAGTGCGGATATTTCTTTTTTTTTTTTCTGACTCAAGCTCCCATGTATACTCAGGTCCTCTTTTGGAGTCCCATTTCACTTTGACCAGAACTAATCTTTTATGTTTGAGATTCTTGACTTTCCTGTCTTCAATTTGTAGAGGTCGTTCTACAAACTTGAGTTGTTCATTTACCTCTATATCCTTAAGAGGCACTATCAGTGATTCATCAGCTAAACACTTCTTAAGATTAGATACATGAAATACATCATGTACTCCTGCCATTTCCTCTGGCAATTGTAGCTGATAGGCTACAGATCCTATTCTTCTAATAATTTTAAAAGGTCCAACATACCTGGGACTTAACTTCCCTCTTTTGATGAATCTTACCACTCCTTTCCAAGGAGAAACTTTTAACAATACTTTATCTCCTACTTGAAATTCCAATGGCTTGCGTCTGTTATTGGCATAACTCTTTTGTCTATCACGTGCTGCTTTCAGTCGTTCCTTGACTTGAATAATTTTGTCAGTTGTTTCTTGCACTATCTCAGGTCCAGATAGTTGCTTTTCCCCAATTTCTGCCCAACAGACTGGGGTTCGACACTTTCTCCCATAAAGTGCTTCAAATGGTGCAGCATTGATACTTGTGTGATAACTATTATTATAAGAAAATTCTATTAAAGGTAAGTGATCATCCCAATTACTTCCAAAGTCAATTACACAAGCTCTAAGCATGTCCTCCATTGTTTGAATTGTCCTTTCACTTTGTCCATCTGTTTGTGGAGGATAAGTTGTGCTTAACTTTAACTTAGTTCCCATTGCTTTTTGGAAACTTGACCAAAAATGAGATGTAAATCGACTATCTCTATCAGAAACAATTGATAAAGGAATGCCATGTAAAGAAAAATTTCATTTACATACAATTTAGATAATTGTTCCATACTAATTGTTTCTTTCATTGGTAAGAAATGAGCTGACTTAGTTAGTCTATCTACAATCACCCAGATTGTATCATTTCCTTTCCTAGTTTTGGGTAATTTAGTAACAAAATCCATTGTTATTAATTCCCATTTCCAAACTGGCATTTCTAATTGCTGTAACAGACCTGAGGGTTTCTGATGTTCAGTTTTAACTTGTAAGCAAGTTAAACATTTAGAAACATAGGTTGCTATGTCTTTCTTCATTCCTATCCACCAGAAATTTTTCCTTAAATCCTGGTACATTTTATCATTTCCTGGATGCATCGTATATTTAGACTTATGTGCTTCTTCTAATATACGATTACGCAGGTTTCCGAATTTAGGTATCCATATTCTCTTTTTATGAAATCTCCAAATTTCATCTATTCCTTGTTTCAATTCTTTTAGCATATCTTTTTATTTTCTCAGAATCATCCTTGATTACTGATTCTTGTGCTCCTCTTATTTGATCATTTAAATCTACTTGCAGATTTAATTTAAGAGAACATACCCTTCTTGGCTTTTTATGATACTTTCTACTTAAAGCATCTGTCACTATATTCGCTTTTTCTTCATGATACTAGATATCACAATCATAATTACTAAACATTTCTATCCAGCGTCTTTGCCTCATATTCAACTCCTTCTGTTGGTAAATATACCTTAAATTCTTATGATTGGTGAATATGGTAAACTTATTACCATAAAGGTAATGTCTCCAAATTTAAGAGCAAAAATTATAGCTCCTAATTCTAAATCATAAGTTGAATAATTCTCTTCATGATTCTTAAGTTGTCTAGATGCGTAAGCTATACCCTTTTGTCGTTGCATCAATATAACCTAATTTAGAAGCATTACAATAGACTATAAAGTCTTCAGCTCCTTCTGGTAATGCTAGTATGAGTGTATAGGTTAATCTTTGCTTTAAGAATTCTAAAGGATTCTTCTTATTTTAATCCCCATTCAAACTTTAACAGATTTAGTTAAGGGAATGGCTATTCTAGAAAAATCTTGAATAAATCTTTTATGATAACCGGCTAATTCTAAGAAACTTCTAACTTCAGTTGGTGATTCAGGGGTTTTTCATTTAGTAATTGCCTCAATCTTCGTTGGATCCACATGAATTTCTTTCTCCAATAATTCATCTAATTGTTTCTTTAAATTCATGCATTTCGGCGGGTGCCAAACGGATGGGTGCTTTGGCAATTGGCGATGTTCCTAGTAGCAGGTGAATTATGAATTTAACTTTTCCGTCTAGAGGTAGTCCTGGTAATTCTTCTGAAAAGACATCTGAAAACTGAGATACTACTGGAATGTCTTTTAGTTCTTTTCCTTTAGTGTTAGTGATTATAGAAATCAAATACACTATAGAACCTTTTCTTATAGAACTTGCAGTTTTCATCACAGATATGAATTTTGTGGATCTAGATGGCTTATTTTCTTTAATTGTGATCGTTTTACCTTTAGATGAATTTACTTGAATTGACTTTTGATCACATAAAATACTGACTTTATTGGCTATTGACCAATCCATTCCTAAAACAATATCAAATCCAGCTATATTCATTGGATAAAGGTTTGCAATAAATTTCTGATTTGAAATCTCTATACTTGCTCCCTGCAAGATTTCAGAAATTCTAACGGTTTCTCCATTTGCTGTTTCTACTACACATTCTTGTGGTAGTTTAGTTAATGACTGATTTAGAAATTTGCAAAACGATGTATTAATAAAACTTTGGTTTGCACCAGAGTCAAATAATACTTTAGCAAAAACATCATTAACTAAAAACGTACCAGCTATGACGTTTGGGATCATCTTAGCTTCTTCTGCAGTCAGAACAAATGCTCTAGCATTTTTAGTATTCTTGTTGTTCGTAGCTGGAGCCAGTTTCAGACAGTTTGGCTTGATATGACCTTTTTCTCCACAGTTAAAACACAATCCATTACTGGATTTCCTCCTGCAGTTTTCTTCATTGTGTCCTGGTGCTTTGCAGAAATTGCAGTGGGTGGAGCTTTTTCCAGAATGCTTCTTTTTGCAGATCCCGCAATACGGTGCAAAGGTAGAATCTATGTTCCTACGATTGAAATTCCCAGAATGAAATTCTTGAGTAAGCTTCTGGGTTAGGTTTCTCCTCTGATCTTCTTCTCTAGTACGAACTAGTTCATCAGTCAAGGTATTGGCTAGTTCTACGGCTTCTTCTATTGTTTGAGGTCTAGCTGCCTTGACTACATGTCTAATTTCTCCAATTAATCCCCAGATGTAACGGGAGATTAATACCGGTTCTGGTGATGCAAGGGTTGGCACTATCCTAGCATATTCAAAGAATGTAGTAGTGTACCCTTTACTATCTACACCAGTCATCCTAAGGTTGAGGAACTTGTTTGCTATCTGTTCCTTTTCATTGGGTGGGCATAATTTCATTTCTACCTTGTTTTTAAATTCTTCCCATTCCATATTATAGGTTTTATCACTTCCTCTTGTCTGGAGGACAGTGTTCCACCATTCTAATGCTGCATTCTTAAACAGATTAGAAGTAAACAGTATTCTATCTTCTTCAGCACATTTACTTATCCTTAAGACTGCCTCAGTCTTCTCTATCCAGCGTAAGGTTGCAATGGCCCCTTCATTGCCTGAGAATTCCATTGGTTTACAAGACCAGAATTCTTTATAAGAACAACCATAAGGCATGGTTCTTCTTCTTTTGGGAATAGGCATTTGAAGTACAGGTCCATTGTTCACGCTATTTTCTGGTTCACTTGGTCGCTTACTGCTATGCTTACTTTTATTATCAGCATCTTTAACAGTTTGAAGAATAAATGGCATTGCATCTATAATTCATTGTGCTACAATGTGTTGGATAGCACTATTATCCATCTGGTTCCCATTGTTGTTATTCAGATTCTCATTATCAATTATGAGGATCTTTTGGATTTCCTCATAGACATACACGTCTATATAATATTTCATATATTGTAGTATGCACATTATCCATAATGTAAACAGACTCACAAGTCAGATATCAGGTCATGGTATTATCTAGGGAATTCCATTATTATAACACATACCCCATCTTACCCGGTCTTGCCAGAGAGGTAACCCCATCTTACCTGGTCTCGCCGGAGAGGTAACCCCATCTCACCCGGACAAGCTGGAGAGTCTACCGCACCATGCCCAGTTTTACCGGAGAGGTAATTATCATAGTATTTTCCACCCATAAACTTATTTCAAATCATGATCTTAAAAAGGCATTATTTATTATGGTTTACATCAAGAAACAACGAAATTAGTATTCTCATGAGGAATCATATTCTAGAACCGAGTAGTATCAATAAACAAGAAATAACAGTGGCCAGTTGTTACTGCTTATTTATCATACAGGCACTGTTCTAGTCATTATCCTCACAGGATACCAATAACCATCACACTTTATTTATACAAGCAATTGGTTTATCTCAAAGCTTCATATTAAGGCATAGCATTAAAATTTCTCTTGTACTTCTAGGTCTTATTCTAGTTTTCTTGGTTCACTTTTGTTGTTCATCCGAATGTTTATTTATCATAAACGAATATCTAGTACAATTATACGAATAGATTGATTAAAATGAAATATTGCGAATTATATATTTATTATAAACTAGAACTGAAATTTGAAATATATTATTGATTATACATTCGTAACTTATTTTAGTCTAACTAGGAATATTATGCTCAACACGCTTTATATAAGGTTTATTCTATCTCTTTCTTCTCACTAGGTTATTATCAAAGGAACGAAGTTCTTTTAAAGTTTCTAGCTCGTAGGTGGCATGAGTGCTGGCACTGGTTTGACGATTCAACTATAAATTAACATTTACTGCTATAGTAGCTAACATGTAGAGATTTTCCCATTGGCTATCTAATTTATCTTCCCAAGGTGGGTTACTGCCTATTTTCTGGTTTTCCTGAGACTTTTTCATATTCTCTTGACTTTTTCTAAGAATCCGGCTTCTTTTACTAGGGGTAAGTGAATTTTCATACTGTGCTTTACGGACAAATATTCCTTCCTCAATATCTGTTGAATATCCTGAGAATTTTGTTTGGGATGAACTTCCCTTTTCTTTGGGTGAACTATCTAGTTTATGATAGATATCTGAAATTCTTCTCTTACTCATACTGTAAACTAACAAATAGTCAATTAATATAAAACACATAATTACATAAATTATTTCCTAACATAGAATTTAAAATTTAAGTGTCAGCAGAACACTTCTTTGGCTTGAGCCAGTGGCTAGGCTCTGATACCACCTTCTGTCACAACCCCCGATCCCTGTTTCCCGGGAACGGGCGGACGTGAGCTCAGAGTTTGGTGGTATCAGTTTGTTTAGTCTTGCAGCGGAATTTACATCAGGATCGTAGTTAGGAAATATTTATCAGAGTAAAAACCACCTTCTTTTATAATAACATGGGCAAAACCCAAGTTTCTTATTACAATACATTATAGGGATAAACTCTATTTTATTGAATTTAAAACATCGTTTATTAGGTAACTTTTATAGCCACATTATCCCCAAGCCTTCAGTGCTCTCCAGCTGGCTTTCCACTAATTGGTTGTTCACATTGTGTTACCTGTAACGCGTTTTAAAAACATTTGTCAGTCGGAAATATTGGTGAGTGAATCCCATTTTAATCAAGAAACATTTTATCAATTAAAACAGTATCGAGGACGATTACAATGTTTATGTCTACTCAATTACTCCAATTGGTACTATCAAACCTGACTTGTGGGTCATATTACCCATTGACTAACACATTGTCCAATGGTAACGTATTGTCATCCAGACTTACTACTCGCAAGTAGTACAAATTTTGTATACAAAACCCCAACATACCGGACAGTAATTGAAGACTACAAAGACTCAATCACTGCTTAATTTCATAGTAAAACATTTAAGGTTTGGTAAAACATTACCAAAAACATTAACAAAAAGAGGATAAACTCACATTGCTATCTTAGGTTTCACTTGAGGGTTTCCTGGATATAATCTATAATTTATACAAATGTACATTGATTAGTATCATAACCCTTTGAAATTATTAATAATACCCTCCCCGAGACGGCATTCCAACAACTACGTCGGGCAGAACCACGACAGTTGTTACGGAACCCTAAATCAATCAGGCAGCGTAACTATTATGAAACTGGGGTTATAATACTTACAACGGAGCAGAACCACGCTAATTAGGGGTATAGTACCCGACTATAATTCTTAATATTTCAGAATTTCGTGATTGAGAAGTGTGAATGAGCGACGAAAAACGAAGTCTGATGGCCTTCTTATATAGTCGTGTAATCTGGTCCTCACGCGGCCCGCTTAAAAGACAGGGAACATTGAAGCGGCCCGCGTCAACATAAGTCAACGCAGTAGCTTAGCTGAGTCGTTGAGTAGGCTTGACACGATTGCGACACGTGTCAGCACCGGATGCATCCGCGTATCACGAGTCCGCGCGGCCCGCGTTAATGTAAGCTTAAGTTGAAGTGGCCCACCTCAGCTTAACTTTTCAGATTTTTAATTTTATTTTATATATATAACATAACTAGGGCTCGGTTTTTACATACGGGGTATAATATAAAACATATTGAGACATTTTATAGTATATTTAGAGAGTCGGAATATTATGAGGGTTTTGGTTTTACCGAGGGTTGTTACAATTAGACCTGTTTACTGAAAAAGTAAACAATGTGATTTTTCACTTTTTTTTAAAATAAATAAAATTATGAGGTTATGATCCATCGTTTTTTTTTCTTGGTACATAAAACATAAAACTGTGTTATAGACATGAGATATCAAGTGGTTAAACGAGTTGTATTCATATTTAATATTTGTGTTATACGCGTCATCATAAACCTGTTAAACCCGATAAGACACGATTTGCCAGCCCTGGCCCCACCCCTACTAGTAGCATGGTTTTTTTTTCTTCTTTTTTTTTTCTTTTTTGTGAGGACAGATTTGGTTGAAAGCTCTGTCCTTAAAAGAATGGACATATGATTTTAGTAACACCCATAAAATTAGGACCGCGTTTGAGTAAGGCTAGACGGTATGGGGGGTCGTCCCCCTCCGTCCCGGATCGTCGCCGGGCCAAACACCACGCCGCCCCCTCCGGCTTCGTCCTGGACATCCTCTTCTGGATGTTGGAGACGCTCCAAATGAAGGCAAAAACCTTGCCTCCCTCTCTCACACACACCTATACATACAATATATACATATACATTTTAGGTTCATCCTCTCATTTCCATACCTCCATCCTCTTTGCTCCATCCTCACACCCATCCTACGTAGCAGATCATCCTCCAGAGTAAGACTATCACCATACAACATAGCCTAAGAGTCAAAAAGAAAAGAGAAAATGATTGGCTTTATAGCATTAGTTGTAGGAGTGAAGTTAGCTTTACCAAGAAGAACGGGAATGAAAGAAATGGAAAATTGATTTAAAATGAGTTGGGTAGAGAGGTTGAAAATCATATATACTATACTTTAATATTTAAATCGTCACGAAGTGTACTCTGTATATTAAATATTATCGTTTTCCATCATGGAAGCATCATTAAAATTGTTGTTTCATAATAAACTAGTATTTTTGCCCGCCGAGCGTTGCGGCGGCACACGACGGGTGGAAACATGTAGTAAGACAATACACGATTCGTAAAACGCAATGTGTAATTGACAATTAAAAAAAGTGTAAACATAATGCATAAAACACTGTTGAAGTTAGTTGGAATAAAGTCTAACACTTTAGACTGAATTAATAAGTGCAGGATAAGTGCAGGGACCAGTTATGTAACTTTAGCACAGTTTAGTTCTTTCCTAGAATGTATTAGAAGTACAGGGGTCTGTTGTGTCAGTATTGAAAGTTGTTTGTTAAGAGTCTGTTATTAGCAGTTGCTAATTAGGTTTAAATAGTGAATTGGGGATTAGGGTTAGACACTACAATCAATTGAGAGTCTGTAATTTCTTGAATCATTTGTTCAATTCGAGAGTTTAATAAGATTGTGAGTGAATCATTGGTTGAATTCTGATTTTATCTTCAACAATTGGTATCAGAGCCTGGTTGGCTCGAGAATTTAACCGGAAATTGATCAGAGAGTTTGATTATTCACAATGGGATCAACTACGAAGTTCATTCTTGATAAGTTTGACGGGAAGAATGATTTTCGTCTGTGGAGAATGAAGATGAAGGCTCTGTTAGTTCATAATGGAGTGGTCGATGCCTTAAAAGGGGAAGACAAACTTCCGGAGGGTCTCACAGACAAAGAAAAGAAGGAAATTATGGAGAATGCTCACAGTGAGATTGTGTTGAGTCTTGGAGACAGAGTTCTCAGGGAAGTTTCAAAGGAGACAACAGCTGCCGGAATCTGGTCCAAGTTGGAAAGTCTGTATATGACGAAATCGCTGGCAAATCGACTGTATCTAAAGAAAAGGCTGTATACCTTCAATTTGATGTTGGGTAAGTCACTTGAAGATCATACCGATGAGTTTAATAATATCATTATTGATTTGGAGAATATTGAGGTAGCAATTGACGATGAAGATCAAGCAATAATATTCTTGACTTCATTGCCAAGCTCTTATGAACATTTTGTGGATACTCTCATGTATGGGAGAGATTCACTTTCAATGGAAGATGTGCTGGCTGCCCTAAATTCTAAAGAATTGAAGAAGAAGTCTTATGAACAAGAAGATGGTGGTGAAGGCCTGGTTGTAAGGGGAAGAACTGAGCAGAGGTCATTTAAATCAAAAGGGCAAAGTAGATCCAAATCAAGATTTAAAAGAAAGTGTTTCATATGCAATTCTGAGAAACACTTGAAAAGAGAATGTCCAGAGAGAAACAAGATATAGAAGAAGTATGATCAATCTGCAAGCTCTTCAAAGAATCAAGGCCATCAATCTTCTGAAGAATCTTTAGATGGTTATGAGAGTGCTGATGTGCTGGTTGTTACAGATCATGGTCCTAAAGATGACTGGATCATGGATTCTGGTTGCTCCTATCATATGACTCCAAACAGAAGTTTGTTTAAGGAGTTTAAAGAAGAGAATCTTGGTGCAGTCAAGTTAGGAGATGACAGAGCTTGTGTAATAAAAGGCCATGGTACTGTTGTTTTAAGATTGGACAATGGCATAGAAGTGGAGTTGTCTAATGTCAGGTATATTCCTAACTTGACTAAGAATCTGATTTCATTGGGAACCTTTGAAAGCAGTGGTTATACTGTCAGTCTCAAGAATGGAAAGGCCAGGGTTGTAAAGGGGTCTATGGTTGTGATGACTGGTACAAGAAGAGAAAATAACATCTATGTGCTAGATGGTCATGCTATGTGTGGTAAAGTTTCAGTTGCAGAGGTTGCAAAGAAGAAGATTAATTCTGCAATGTTATGGCACAAGAGATTAGGCCATATGAGTTGTCAAGGGCTAAAGGAGTTGAAGAAGCAGGGTGTAATAGATGGTTTAGTGGACTGTGAATATGGCCTTTGTGAGAACTGTATTATGGGGAAGACACATAAGGTAAAATTCTCAAAAGGTATTCATAGGTCAAAAGGGGTCCTTGATTATGTTCATGCAGATCTGTGGGGGCCAGCTAGAACCATGTCACTTGGAGGGGCTCTGTATTTTCTTTTGATTAATAGATGACTACTCAAGAAGGGTATGGGTTTATCCATTAAAACACAAGCATGAGGCATTTGATAAATTCAAGGAGTGGAGAGTTCTTGTTGAAACACAGTCTGAAAGGAAGATTAAAAAGTTGAGAACAGACAATGGCCTTGAATTCTGTAGCAATGAATTTCACAGTTTTTGTAAAACCAAAGGAATTTCAAGGCATCTAACTATTCCTGGTACTCCACAACAAAATGGCTTAGTGTAGAGAATGAATAGGACTCTTCTTGAAAGAGTAAGATGCATGCTTCATCAGTCTGGTTTACCAAAGAGTTTTTGGGCTGAAGCACTAAAGACTGTTGCCCATGTGATAAACAGGTCACCATGTTCAGCAATTGAGATGATGGTGCCTATGGAGAAATGGTCAGGTCTACCTGTGACTGATTATGAAGATTTGAAGGTATTTGGGTCATTAGCTTACTCATATGTAATAATGGGAAGTTAGAGAATAGAGCTTAGAAATGTGTGATGATTGGATACATTGATGGGGTAAAAGGCTACAGATTATGGAGATTAGATAAAGGGAGTCCCAGGGTAATAAACAGCAGAAATGTTAAAGTAATTAAAGAAGTCTTATACAAAGATGTGATGGCTGGCTTAGATGGTTCTGACAAGAAAGTAAAGGGAGTTCAAATTTAGGTGGAGCCTGTGGCAAGTGAACAGGTTATAGATGCTGGTTCTGTGCAGCAGTCTAGTACAAGTCAAGGTCAGTCTTCATCAGAGCATTCAAGTGGTCAGTAACCAGATCATTGCATTGCAAGGGATAGACCAAGAAGACAGGTTTTAAAGCCTGTAAGGTTCAGAACACAAGAAGACTTCTCTGTATTTGTTTTCAGTGTTACTGAACATGATAGCATTTATGAGCCAATCACCTATCATGATGCTATCAATTCATTGGAGAAAGACAAGTGGCAAAGAGCAATGGAAGAGGAGATTGAATCTTTGTATAAGAATGGAACCTGGGAGCTGGTTGATAAGCCAAAGGATCAGAAACTTGTATCATGTAAGTGGATATTCAAGGTTAAAGAAGGCTGCCAGGAGAGTTACCAAGGTACAAGGCCAGATTAGTGGCCAAAGGGTTCACACAAAGAGCTGGTGTGGATTATAATGAAATTTTCTCACCTGTGGTTAAGCATACTTCAATAAGGGTAATTCTATCATTAACAGTTTACAAGAATTTTGAGCTGGAACAATTAGATGTGAAGACAGCTTTTCTTCATGTTAATCTTGAAGAAAAGATCTACATGA
This sequence comes from Helianthus tuberosus, assembly GCA_030545235.1. NCBI lineage: Eukaryota > Viridiplantae > Streptophyta > Magnoliopsida > Asterales > Asteraceae > Helianthus > Helianthus tuberosus. The sequence goes on along the minus strand of CM060437.1, from coordinate 57,009,675 downwards.
ATCAGCCACAAGGTTTTGAAGTTGAGGGTCAAGAAGATAAGGTATGTTTACTGTTGAGGTCATTGTATGGTTTAAAACAATCACCTAGGCAGTGGTACTTTAGGTTTGATGAATATATGACCTCTCATAATTTTCAAAGGAGTAAATATGACAGTTGTGTATATTTTAGAGAGTATGAGCAGGGGAGATTTGTGTACTTGTTATTGTATGTGGATGATATGTTGGTGGCTTTTGAAGACCAACAGGTAATCAAAGATACCAAAGACCTGTTAAAACAGGAGTTTGATATGAAGGAACTTGGGCCAGCAAAAAGAATTTTGGGTATGGAGATACAAAGAGACAGAGATCAGGGGCTGTTGTACTTAAAGCAATGTTCTTATATCAAAAAGGTGTTGAACAATTTTGCTATGGAAAAAGTAAAGTTGTTTCAACTCCTCTGGCACAGCATTTTAAACTTTCAGCTGAGGATTCACCTCAGACAGATGAAGAAAGAAGTATAATGGAGAAGTATCCTTATGCAAGTGCTGTTGGAAGTTTAATGTATCTCATGGTCTGTACAAGGCCTGATCTAGGGTATGTTGTGAGTTTAGTCAGCAGGTATGTATCAAACCCTGGAAAGGTTCACTAGGAAGCAGTTAAGTGGATCTTCAGGTATCTTAAAGGTACACAAGATGTGGGTTTAGTGTTTGGTACAAGTAACTTTGAAGAGATGGTAATTGGCTATTCAGATTCAGACTTTGCTAAGGATAGAGATCATGGAAAGTCAATGACTGGGTATGGATTCAAAGTATTGGGTTCCCTTGTTAGTTGGAAGGCTACACTTCAACATATTGTCACTTTATCAACAACAGAAGCTGAGTATGTTGCACTTACTGAAGCTGTGAAAGAAGCCGTATGGCTAAAAGGATTTGTCAGTGATTTGGGCATAACAGTGGTTCAATGTGACAGTCAAAGTGCAGTTCAGCTAACAAAACACCAGGTTTACCATGAAAGAACCAAGCATATTAATGTTAAACTACATTTTATAAGAGATGTAGTTAAGTCAAGGCAAGTGTTGATTCAAGAGGTGGATACTTTAGAGAATGCAGCAGATATGTTCACTAAAGTTCTACCTGGTCCTAAGTTTGATTTTTGTTGTGATTTGCTGAACATTGGATAGACTTTATCCAAAGGTGGAGATTGTTGAAGTTAGTTGGAATAAAGTCTAACACTTTAGACTAAATTAATAAGTGCAGGATAATTGCAGGGACCAGTTATGTAACTTTAGCAAAGTCTTTAGCACAGTTTAGTTCTTTCTTAGAATGTATTAGAAGTACAGGGGTCTGTTGTGTCAGTATTGAAAGTTGTTTGTTAAGACTCTGTTATTAGCAGTTGCTAATTGGGTTTAAATAGTGAATTGGTGATTAGGGTTAGACACTACAATCAATTGAGAGTCTGTAATTTCTTGAATCATTTGTTCAATTCGTGAGTTTAATAAGATTGTGAGTGAATCATTGGTTGAATTCTGATTTTATCTTCAACAAACACAATTACAAAAAAAAAAAAAAAGAGTAAAAAAGAAAGGTAGACATGAAGTGTAAAACACAATAACTAAGACATTTCGTAAAACACAATGCATATTGGTATTTGCAAAGTTTTTTTTAACGGCCAACAGAATCAATTCCGAGCACTCTCGGGGGACCCACTGGACCAAACGGAGTACTCAGAGAGTAACTCGAGTCCACCACCAATTACGGGGAAAACCTGGTAACCCATCCGCCCGTAGGAACGACGGTGAAATTACCGGTAACACCCGTTTGGCTCAAGTATCAAACCCAGATTTTCCTAGGCCTCCTATCATTACCCACCAATACGTCACTCTGAACCAAGTGGGAGTTAAACTTGCATCTCTCAAAAGAAATGCAAGCCTTCCACCACTTGATCTAGAGAACATTGGCGGTATTTGCAAAATTATACATTGAGTTTTTGTATAAGAAAGTTGGTATTAGGCAAAGTTATACATTGAGCTTTTGTATAAGAAAGTTGGTATTAGATATATTTAATAAGAAAGTTGATAACAATTATGACTTATTATCACTTTTTCAGACACAAAACCTGCAAACCCAGCCCATCTATTTCTCTACACCCCTTTAAACCCCAAGCTCGAATCACTCAACCCTAGATCTAAACTCTCTTTATTTGAAACCCCATTTAACACTGAGCCATGTCTAGTGCCGTCACTACTCACCATCTCCTCCTTTATAGCCGATTGAAGACATCACCACCACACCCGTTTATCTCCGGAAGCGACGGTGTTGTGTCATCGGACTTGGGATGTCCAGACCTACAACCGATCTGTTAATGGGTGAAGTTTTGGAGCTCCGATCAAATTTCCGGCGATGCACAACCAAGCAATCCTTCATCATGCATGTTATAGACTCATGTAAATCGGCAATAGTTAAGGTTAAACTCAGCCAGTGCGCCTTTCCGGTGAGCCGGCTTCCGGCATGTGGTTAAGGTGGTGGTCACAACGAAGATGCACAGAGAAGGTGATGACGTTGGTGGTGGTCTTGGGTGCTCAGACGACAGTAGGAGAGAAGAGAGAGTGTCGCTTGTACACGGACCACTTCTGTTGTTCCGTCGCAACTGTGTTCATTTGAAGATGTTTGAAGGTACCAAAGTCAGGGCTAAAATTGTAATATCCTAAAAGTATGGGAAGGCAAAGCCAGTGAAAAACGCACCGACTTTATCTTTTAAGATAGTATAGAATATAATTTAGTTAACTAATTACTTAATTGTTGTTTCTCATAAGTTAGTTTGTGATAATGAGACTATGCTTAATATGTAAAATAAAATAAAAATAAAAAAAGCCAATAAATAATATACTCTTATTCTAAAGAAATTATCCAACGAAGTTGTGTGGCTGTGTTATTCACGTCCTTAGGGGACTGGGGGCACCACGTTATTCCAGCGTGATGGGGAAAAATAACGCGTGGAAAACACATTACTTCCACCGCCACCTAAAAGTCCACGCGTGATAAATTTCACGAATTCAAATTTCGTTATTTTCTTTACGGCGTGATGTTTTTTTTTTTTGTGAGAGTAATTGTTGGTTGGGGGGAAATTGTTGGATGTGGTGGTGAGTGATGACCATTGCCACCAAAAAAGGTTGCGAGTGATGGAAAAATGGTTGATGACATGGCGGAACTTGATTGGGTGCTTGTGAGTGATGGAATTCTATCACTAGTGACCACCCCACCCCCCTTAACGAGCAGTTGAAATTGAAATTTTAACTCGAACTTGACTCGTAAAATACTTAAATCAGCTCATTTAAATTGAAGTTAACATTTAATATTTTAAATGAAACTATAATTGATTTCCCGCGTTGCGGGGCCAGTTTTTTTTAATATGATTTGAGCGTATAGATTTTTTTTTTTTTTTTTTTTTTTGCGATTGTCTTTGAAGAGAAAATAATGAACGATTACATTTCCAATCCTTTAGAGACTTCCAAAGTTGTTTGAGAAATCAATTGTAGTCGGGTCTCATAGTGCGTTAATGCGGTTGAACTCACATCTTACCGCAATTTTGTGTTTGTTAATCGTAGTTGAATTCCATGGACTGTTTCAAATCAAACTTTTCAATTAATTATAGAGGTCTAGTAAATATACACACAACACAAATACTAAACTTATATGACTTCATAAAAATTAAATATATTTATGATTCATTTTAATTATAAAATAAGAATGTTACCTTAAAAAAATATAATTACTTAAATAAATATAGAAGGCATGAAAATTATAATAATATTAATTTAGATTTTTCATGTAAAATATGTATTAATTAATGAGATGACATCATATTTCATATGGCTGGATAAGAAAATATTTGTAAGTCACCTATATGTCAATTTAATCTTTACTGTAGCTAACTATTTCTTCAATTATATATGACTAGTGTTTAACCCCGCGTTGTGGGGCATGAGACGTAAAAGCGTGCTAATTAGCTAACAAAAAAACAACTATAACTGGCAAATACAGTAAATTAAAAACTTGAATTGATACCGCTACGTGACGTAAAACGCAGACGTAAAAGCGTCCTAAGTAGCAAACAAAAAATGACTTTAACCGGAAAATACAGTAAAGTAAAAAACATGAATTTATACCGCTACGTGACGTAAAACGCAGCCAAAGACAAATGTGAACTGATACTGCGAAACAACGTAAATTGTAGACAAACTCAAATATACCGACACGGTTGATTATACCGATAGATCATAGATATAATTTTAAAAGTGATAAATAACATTATTTACTTAACTAATATAATCTTTTTTTAAATGTAAAAACTATTTATTATTTAAAGATGATAAATAGTAATACCAAGGAATCCCACCATCCCTATGTATGTATATGTTAAAAAATAAAGAAAGAAATATCAATTTTGTAATTCATTTTCATATAGAAATCAAAGTAATGGAGTCTTGTAATTCAGTAATAAATGAAAGGTAAATTATTTATTGTAGCTAACATCCTACTTGAATTGTTATATAGAATAATAATTAATATTGAAATAATATCATGATGCTCTCAAATAGACTCATTAACTATGTAGTCTTATTAATAAATGTAAAAAGGTTATAACTTATAAGGCCAAAGGGTGTGAAGGGTATGGATTGGGTCATCAATGTTATACAGGACCATTAATGGATTGCTACATCATTTTTTTTGTCTCATCTACCATGACTCGCATGGATTAAACTATGGTGACCATGAGCTTACTTTCCTTTTTTAAATATTTCCTTTTGCTTTTCACAAAAATAAATTAAAATAAGAAAATAGTGGTTTGGGTCATGACCACACCCTTAGGGTAGTGGTTTTGGATGATGGATTAAAGTGGGTGACATGATGCTGATGTGGAGAGTGATGGTGACCATAAGGGTCATGACCACACCCTATAGCCTAAGTATTAAAAAGTTGGCTTAACTTAAACAAGCCAGATAGGTAAGCTTGCTTTTTCTAGAGTTCGACTATGCTTGTTTATAAACGTATCGATTTCAAGCGAGCTATTTTTAAAAGTACTTTGCGCGAGTGCCCTGCTTCGGATCATTAACATTAGGGGCGGCAATCTTTAACACGACCTGTTAACCCGACCTGAACCCGAGACGAAAAAAACAGGTTTGGGTCAACTAACACGACCCGTTTAAACAAACGGGTCGGGTTCGGGTTGACCTGTATTAAAAACGAGTCGGGTTCGCGTGGACCCGTATAAAAAGTGGTTGACCCATTAACCCGTTTAACTATTTAGATAAAAAATCTTTTATATTTTTGTTTTTTCGGTTTCTATTTTACATGGTTAGTTATAATAATGTTAATTTTGACACATTATATTATTTATTTATCACGCTTATGCTCAACATTAAACATGTTATCGATAACCCGCTTAAAACCGAAAAACTCGTTTATAAATCGTCAACTTATATCACTCATTTAAAAATATGGGTTAAACGGGTCGGGTTCGGGTTGACCCGAATTAATATGGGTCGGGTTCGGGTTGAACATTTCAACCCACCATTACCAACCCATCAACCCGTTAACCTATCAACCCGACACGATTGCCACCCCTAATTAATGATAATAATGATAACTTTTTGATTAATCACAATAATTCTTTGACTGATATTTGGATACATCTTCCATGACTAATATTCTTCTGACTATTATTCTAAGACTGATCTGACAGAAGAATATTCACATGCGATATTTATCAACATATATGAAAAGTAAAACTCAAATTACTTGTGTAACTTGTACACGTTAATTACTTAAATCCCAAGTTAATCAATCTTATATAATTATAAATATATATACACAATCATACAAGCAAAACTACTACTTTCAAAACCATAAACTCAAACCAAGCCTTTGAATTCTCGTGTAAGTTTAGTTTCAAATATGTAGGTGACGCGATCACTTTCTCACTATAAGACGTCTCCAGAAGCTCTTTATCATCCTCCCGAGGGTCCTAACTCCGGTTACTTAGTAATCCAAGATGAAGAGTCTGAAAGACACACCTTCTTTGGACTGTTCAAGGATCGATATCTTGTGGGGTTACCATTTCCTCAAAACAAAACACTTACGACGCGCTATTCTTCAGGAGTTGGTCAAAATCAACACACCTCTTTTGATGAAGTTGTCTTTATTCCTGTCCTTAACCAGCCGTTATCTTCGAATCGTTACTATGCGATTAAACCACATGGATCGCATAAAGGGTATGTATACCATACATGATAGCTTTATTTAATTACTTATCTCTGATAACTTACTAGTTATAATAATTCCTAGCTTAATATTTTGATATGCATAACTTATAACATTAGCAACTTTTATAAGAGTGGTTCAAGTTGACTCATTTAATTTGAATAGACCTAATCCCAAATATAATTTTAGTGGAACCAAATAAACAAATAAGTTTTGTTTTGTTTTGTTTTATTGTTTCTTTTTACAATCAAAATCAACTCATTTCTTGATTAATGGATTATAACTGTAAGATGTTGATCTCATTAACTTAGCCAAATATTAAATATCATGATAGCTATTTATTTATACTTGTTTTTTTTGTTCATTTTATACTCATGATTATAAGTTTATACAACCAAATAAATTAACAAAAAAAAAAAACCTTATTAGGGAAGCGTTTACATGTTCAAAGGAGGAAGACATGACACAATGTTGCTTTTCTAGTTGTGTCAATGATGTAAAACCAAGGCCATTGGATCCACACAACATTTACCAACAATTTGAGATTGTTCGTAAGGAAACATTGTTTAGCAGTGATGGTAGTTTTTATGCAAAATCTCTTGCACACGATGGCTATCCTCCGTATATCTTAAGAAGAAAACGTTGGGAAATTTATGGTAAAACACCAAAAAACTACAAGTTGTTTGAAGCAAAAGGAATCAATGATTCCCTTCGTACACGTCTTCCTGATTTGAGCTTTCCTCCTTCAACCAAATCTTCAAATCATGTAGTTGTTGGCAAGTGGTATTGCCCTTTCGTATTTATCAAAGAACAACAACTGTCCGAACAAGTGAAAAATTCTATGTATTATGAAATGACACTAGAGCAAACGTGGGAACAAGTTTTCGAACATGAAAAGGAGCACAACAACGAAGGAAATGTCGTGTCTGTGAACGTCGTGGTTCGTAGTGAAGCGGTTTTCATTGGTGCGAGTCAGATTGAGGCAGCATGGGATGAGAAAAATGTCGTAGATGGAGCCATATGGTTTACATGTGTAGGGGGTAATAATGGGAGAGAAGAAAGTGTAGGGTTGAATGTAGCAATTGTTGAAAGAATGAAGTGGGAAGAAGAAAGGGTTGGATGGGTTGGTGGTGGGGAGGAAAGGATAAAGAGGGTGAAGAGAGAGGAGAAGTTTGAAGGAATTGATGGGTGGAATAGATTTGGTTGCTATGTTTTGGTTGAAAGGTTTGTGCTCAAAAGAATGGATGGAAGCTTGGTTTTGACATATGAGTTTGGTCACACCCATCAATTTAGGTCCATATTTGAGTAAGAATTGGGTTTCTTTGCATAGATTCAAATGATACAACTTTGACATACCATAGTTTGTGAATTTATGTTTTTGTTTATTCTTTTTTTTTTGAAAGGTTAACTTCATTCAAAAAACGGCCACGAACGGTCCTCAAAAAAAGGACCTCCGGGCAAACAAACGTTACATCACCACAAGCGGGTATTTACACCAATCATTCCAGTCTAAAACATTCAATCTAGATCTATTTTTAAACCAAAAATAAGACATTATTTTTATGCTCTCAAAAACTTCCGGGGCACGGCGCCGTTTTCCTTGAAAGATCCGGTCGTTGCGTTCCATCCAAATAGTCCACATAGTGGTGAAGACTATACCTCTCAAAATATACTTCGCTTTTTTAGAAATCGGCTGCAAATTAGGAATTAACAATAAATCGGAAACATCAAAGATAAGTGACGGGCTTAATCTGCACCAAGCATCCACTCGACTCCAAACCTCCATGGTAAAGCAACAACCCGTAAACAAATGCAAGACTGACTCGGAATCCACCTCGCATAGGTCACATAGTTGACTAGGGATATTAACACCTCGATTAACCAGATTAACTTTAGACGGCAGACGATTTAACGCGGCTCTCCAGACAAGGATCTTACATTTCAGTGGAGCCCAACCTTTCCATTTCATGTTAACACCAATAGTATTATGCGGATCAGCAGCTAACAAATATCGAACCTTTTTCACTGAGAAATCTTTTGAGGAGTCGGCATTCCATGTCCAAGTATCGTTCCCACCCTTCCATTCAACCTCGTAAATGTCAGACATAAGACTAAATAATTCAGATATCTCATCATCGGACGAGGGGCTCGATCTCCAACCCCACTGTAATTGCTTGACATTATTTACAACCGATATCCTATCCGAAACTGTAGCCCATTTTTTCTTCTCCAAGCTGAATAGATGAGGGTAGGTCAAGCGAAGCGGTTCTTCTCTAATCCAAGAATCCATCCAAAAACTAATGGTAGAGCCGTCCCCTACAGAGCCGCTGAAATAGCTACCAAGGGTGCGACCGTTCCAAATCGTTTTTGCACCAATTTTGACGATTTGTTTCCAACACCCGCTAGCGGAAGCCGAACACGGAAGAAAAGAGCACGATCTACTCATCCCATGACACCCGAAAACCACTTTCTTCCACAAACAATTATCCCCAATTTTAAAACGCCACGCCCATTTAAGAAGAAGCGCCACGTTAACATCTTCCAATTTAGACACCCCTAAACCTCCCATCTTCTTCGGCTTAGTAACGATGTCCCAAGCCACCCAATTAATTTTCTTTTCTGTTCTACAACCCGCCCATAAAAATCTCCTCATTATCGCTTCCATACTCTCTAAAACCGCCTTAGGCGCTTTATAAAGAGAAAGGTAATAAATGGGTAAATTCTCAAGCACCGCTTTCACTAATATTAACCGACCACCAATAGAAAGATGCTTCGCCTTCCAACTAGCAAGCCGGTTATTAAGGACATCTATGACCACCTTCCAATTATTAATACGAGTCATCTTAGCTCCCACTTTGATTCCCAAGTACACAAATGGAAAATCCCCACGCCTACACCCCAAAATTTCCATCATACCATCAACCTCACCCTCTTCTGTACCAAACCCAAAAAGATTGGACTTGTGAATGTTTATACGAAGGCCCGAACATAAATAGAAAACTCTAAGGACACGAGCCGTATTTTGAATATTATCTCGAGACCACTCCCCCATGATTAACGCATCATCCGCAAAGAAAAGATGATTAATATCCGTATTGCCACACGAAAAATTAATACCTTTGATAATTCCCATATTATTCGCTTTAACTAACAAACAAGACAGGCATTCCATAACAATAAGGAATAGAAACGGGGAGATTGGATCACCTTGACGAAGGCCTTTTCCACTCTTAAATTGAAAAGTAGGGGAACCATTTACGAGCACTGACGCATAAGCCGACTCCAAAATACCCTTAACCCATTTACACCACACCGGAGGAAAACCCATTTGAGACATGATTGATAATAAAAAGCACCAATTAACATTATCATATGCTTTTTCAAAATCAATCTTCAACAAAAACGCTTTTTTCTTCCTTCGTTTAAGCCATTCCAATACTTCATTAACCATAAGAGGCCCATCCAAAATAAAACGATCCGATAAGAAAGCCGACTGAGTCTCCGATATTAATTTACCCAAAACCTTCTTAAGACGGTTAGCAAGGATTTTGGAAATAACCTTACTAATCACCCCATTCAATGTAATGGGTCTATAATCTTTTAGTCCCATTGGCGATTTTACCTTTGGAATCAAAGTAATAAACGCCGAACCACATCCCTTGTTAATAATGCTCGTCTTATAGAATTCCATCATGATCCGAAAAAAGTCTTCTTCAAACATTTCCCAAAAATGTTTAACAAACCGAAAATTGAAACCATCAGGACCTGGAGCTTTCGTAGAACCGCAATCGAAAACCGCATCTTTGATCTCCTGTCTAGAGAACATACTATTCAAAAACGACCCATCCTGCTCATCAAGCTGCCGCAAACCATCACAAGTAATACTCGGCCGATGAACATTCTTCTCTTTAAAGTGTGATCTAAAAAATCTCAAAACTTCTTGTTTAATTATAACCGGCTTTGAGATCCATTCACCATTAATTTCCAAGCCCGGAAGAGAATTTCTCGCTTTTCGGCCATTAACAAGACTATGAAAAAAACTAGTATTTTCATCACCGAGAGAGGCCCATTTCGCCCGAGATTTTTGTCGCATATCTCGGTTTCTAAACATTTCAATTTCTTCCAAACTTTTTTTGCATTCCGTCCAAACCCATAATTCCTCTTCATCCAAATCTTTTTGTTCCATTATAAGCTCCATTTCCTCTCGTTCTTTTTTCAGCCGATTAGCATCATCATTTTCCTTCAAGCGTAACTCCTGAATCCACGGTTTTAATTTAGCTCGAATGGCTGCCAACTTTTTAATTAAATTCAAATCAGCCGGCCCATTATCATACCATCCTAGTAAAGCACTCTTAACTACGTCATCACACCCGGGTCTATCCAACCAAGAGTCAAACCACCGAAAAGGTTTGGGCCCAAAATTAGTATCAATCAAAGTTAAGCACAATGGCGCATGATCGGAATGCTCTCTTTTCAAAGCTCTAACGCAAGCATTAGGCCATTTATTGAAGATATTATCACAAACGAACACCCTGTCAATTCTACTCAACTTACAAACACCACACCGATTTGCCAAGTAGGTGAATCTCAAACCTTTCAAGTCAAATTCACGGAGACCCGCATTGTCAATAAAGTCATTGAAGTCTCTAGCACAAGCTGAATCAAAAAACGAATTTTTCCTTTCCCCCGGGTCTCTAACAGCATTAAAATCACCGAGCACAATCCACCACCCTTGACCCCTTTGTATAACCAGATTAATTTTATCCCAGAGAACCTTTTTCTCTCCATTAATTTGAGGAGCATAAACGTTGATAACATTCAGCCGAGTCCTACCATCCGACAGAAGACCAGAAACACACAAGAAATTTTTGTCTTTCGAAACCATATCTTTCTTAAAAAATTTCGGGTCCCAAATACTTAAAATACCCCCAGAATTACCAGCAGAATCCACCTTATCAAACTCAAAGCCCGAACCACCCCAAACTTTAGAAACCATACTAGAATCAACCTGACAAGACATAGTCTCCTGAACCCCAATAAACGAAACACCCAAGTCTGACTTTAAACTACTAATCCAACTTGCTTTGTTCCCAGAACCCAAACCCCTAATGTTAATAGATAAACAATTCATTTAATACCTGATTGTAATCCTTCATCGTTAATCGACTCCCTGATGAGATCGTCTTGCAATTCAAGGTTAATACCCAACTTCTCTCCCACTAATTTTGTAGCAAGAACTTATTTGTTTTGCAGAAGATTAACCATATCACTGTTAACCTCAACATCAACCGCATCCTGAGGACCTCGCTCACCCTCCATACTATCCAATAATTGCTCAAAAGATTGTACGGGTGCCAGCGAGTGCCTTTCAATATTCACACACCCAACAAACTCCTGAACCTGCTTACCATTATGCTGGGCCAAATTAGAGTCAGACAAACGAGTTTGGGCCAAAACCTCCTGAGTATCCATCGGTCCAATAAGAGAAGTAAGATCAAATGGATCACCACCACTAGACTTGGGCCGATTTTTCTTTTTTTGTGGGCCTGAGAACTGTCCGGATCCACTTCCGGATCTCTTAAAACGAAATTTTTTTCTTTTTTTGATAAGTTACAAACAAAACCCTTGCTCTTTTTTCGAATAGCACATGCAGTCGCTGCTCCTAACATATCTCCCTTCTCCATTGGCTTGCCATTCTTATCACTCTTGACCACCGAAATTTCCTCAGGACCATTACTACCATTAGGTTGCGAGAGTGTATTAAAGGAATTAATGGGAGTTTCCAAACAATCCTCCTCCACATTAATACTTGCCTTATTAGTCCCCCCGTTGATTGAATTAACCTTTTCCGGTGTAAGTACCGGCGAAGCCATCTCGTTCACAGGAACCGTATCGGAACTTGCATCCGTATCATCAGGAACACCTACCTCCATCGCCGAATCCGAATTACTACACTCTTGATCATGTACAGCTTCTACAAAGTCCGGCACCCAGTTTCCTTGTTCCTCCATAACCCAGATTCTATACTTCCTGTTATTCCACTTTAGCGTGATCTCTTCGGAGACCCTCTTACCATCCCCAAGTAAGACACCAACGTACTCAAAAGATAAATCCTTCCCCCTTTCCATAATATTAGCTTTATGAACGATTGTACCAAACAAGCCTCCAATCAAATCGAAAACTGCATTGGTACATAGATGCAAAGGAACGCCCTTAATGTTTAACCAAGCAATCCTTTCAAATCCAAAGGATTGTCCTTCCCAAATGGAAATGGATGAGAAACGATCTTTCATATGAACTGCCGCCTCATACACCATTATAGCCTTCTCTTTATCAACAAAAGATATCATCACCTCCAATCCACCAAGATACTGAACAAAACCCAATCCAGGGCAGATAGAGTTTAAAGTCACGTAGATTTCCTTCACAGCATCAACATTCACCATCTTTGCTATAAGAGCTTTTCCATGTAACGTAGAAAAAGCCTTGACATTGCTGCCAATGGTTACTGATCTACCCACCAAAAGATCTTTGAACGATTTTGATCCGGACACGAAAGAATCCATATTGATTCCGTGATTCCCCTCACTCTCTTTTTTATTTGTAAAGCTCTCTCTGTGATCATCGATCTCTCCTTCTTCTAAAACGAAACGGGCGATATTAAACCATAGTTTATTATCACCCATACGAATCCCACGAAGGTTACTTAATAATTCCAAACTATGTTTCACATCTAACATGGAAATAAAACCAAAACGATTGCCATTCTTATCACGTTTTCTAGCAATATAAAGATCGAATATCTGCCCGAAAGGCCTTACCTGAATTGCCAAATCATTCCCACTACATCCCTCTGGCAGATTAGAGACGAACAGTTTGAACTTGTCAACTTAATATCATTTGCGAAAACATGATACAATAAAGACCCATCAAAGATTATTTGAAATAAAATTTTTGCCTTTCCGATCAAGTTTTGTCCTTGGGAGAATCATGGGCGAGATAATATTTACATCAAAATTCACTTACCTTGTTTTTCATTTGCACAAAGTTCAAAGTGCCTACCACTAAAAAATAAATCTTTTCGAATTTCAATTCACTTTTTATTGATCTATATAAAGGGTTTTACAATGTAAAAAAAATGGTAGGTGCACGGTACCATTAACCGCGGGAGGGTTCTCCCTCCCCAGGCTAGCGACCCACAACGCCGCCTGGAATGTATACTAAGAAACAATGCCCAATTTCTTTAGAGAAGACAACAACCAAACCAAGTAGTTAGCCATAAATTTAATATGAACAAAAGAACAAAAACAAATGGTAGAAGTTCAATAGCACCAAAACTTATGTGAGCATAAGATATTTCTTGCCTTCGGTATATTGAAACAAATCTAAAACTTATACTTCTCTTGCCTTGGGTATTCTGAATAACACATTCCCAAGTTTCCCTCCTGTGGTAAGGTACCTCGCTTTATAAGAAAAAGAGGGTTCAGATCCTGCATGGTAAATGTATAGGTGGTTAATAAAAGTAAATAAGAAGTTGTCTCTAAATTAAAAAAAAATCCAAAAAAATCAACCAAAACAAACGGTCTATAACTGGTTTGTTGAACAAAAGTTCCAACGTTTACAGCACGTTTGCAATATACGAGCATACACTTTTGACGAACTCAACCGTAGAAAAGAAACTGAGAAGGTTTTTACGAATTCACATGTCTACCGTAGTGGAATAATAAAAAAAATCTACAAATAATAACAATCCTGCATTAACCTGGCTAGAGTTGAGCTTCAAGTAATTATTTATAAGTATACAAAATCTCTCAAAAAATTAGCATCCATTCTGAGTTACATTTCTAAAAATTTGTGTGTATGCATCGTGAGAACTTCAATTAGATCAAAATTTTTATATCTTAATTTTAGATATTCCTTTTTTCATTTTTAAAGAAGCAAATGAAGAAATCCAAGAACGTAAAACCTGAACGGTTTTCTTAGGGCTATTTTTTAAAATAATAAGTGCAAAGTTCAGCCAAAGACAACAAATAAGTGGTGGTGAAAAAAAAGGTTGTGGCTGTTGCTCACCTACTTGGACTCATATAAAGTTAGAAAGTGGTTTTAGAGTGACCCATTTTAACCCGTTGCTTAATTAGAGCCGGCCCAACATGACTCATTGTGTAGGTAGAGTAGACCCAAATGAACCCGAATGCAACTTTTTTTTTACTCAAATCAACCCATCTGTCGATGGACGGGTCATGATTGTCGGGCCTAGTCATATGGTAAGGTACACTTCATATGACAACCACAGTTCCATTTGGCTATCACAATGCAGCTTCAGTTAATATAAATACATTCCTGAACTTGTTGAAGTGCTGAGAAAGACTATCCTTGGTAGCAACAAAATGAACCTGTAAAAAATAGAGTTTTAGAAAGAAAAAAAAAATACATCCGAAGACTTTATATAAAAGTACTGCCATTACATTGCTAACAAAAATGGTTCGTGAATCCATATCTTTAGTAAATTTACTAGTGAGATTGACACCTGCAAGACAAAAAAATAAATTACTATTAAACCAAAAATAATTCATTTAAACAATTAAACTCTGCCCCGATTATATTTATATTTTATAGGGATCCAATATAAAAAGAATAGGTTGATTTGGCAAATATAGATTGCATACGGGTTCATTTGGGTTATCTCAAATTAGACAACGAGTCAAAATGGGTAACTATTATAAAACTCACTGACTTAAAGAAGGTCATAATGGGTCTGCAACACCCATGACCATTGTCTCCACCACTTACTTGTCACCACCAACACCGCCACAGGCACTCCTTCCACCTACACCGCCGAAATCATCATCACTACAAAAAGCTATAGCGGATTTGAGCCCGAATGATTTTGGCCAGAACCAACTTAATAGTACCTTTTTACAAACGACAAGCTTTGACCCAAATCTATTTTGCTGAGGACCTGCTCTAAATAAAAACCTGTTTTAACTCATTGTAACACCTCGCAAAATCATGCCCAATATAGTATCGACACGTGTCATGAACTTTAAACGTGTAACGGATTGATTATGAGGGACTAAAGTTGACAAACGAAGAAAGTATGTGTGTAAAAGGATCCAAAGTGTGAACAATTGAAAATTTTGCCTTTCAACGTCCCTACACGATGTTTATACCCTTAAACGGATAAATTATGAAACGTATGAAACCGTTTGTGGAAGAAAGGGAAAGTTTACAAGACGCGAGGGGTTAAATGTGTTAACATATTAAAGTAATACCTCTGAGTGACCTTTTAACAAACCCGGAGCCTTGTAACGATTAATTATGCTCCCAAGAATAAGTGATAAAAAATTTCCCAAGGTTTGGATATCGTTTGAGATAAATAAGTTAACTTTCGTAATTAAGGGGTTAAAAGCGTCCATGAGACAAAACTTGTGTTTTCGGTTATCGTTTAACGAAACCGGACCTAACGGTGTTTGGTTATATCTCATGGATCCTAAAAATATAAGTTTTATGGGTTAAATGTGCCTAAAATGAAAGATCTTACGTTTTAAAGGTTCAGGGGGTGAAAGTGTCTGTTAGTGCATACGTCTGTAGCTTCCGTCAGCATGTAGTCATCTTTTGTGTATTTGTGTCTTTGTAAACAATTATGTAATGTGTTTGTGTAGATAGATCGACAACTCAGGAAACGGGGCTTAACTTTAAAGTGTTGACTTTTGTTGACTTGTGTCATCCAATCGGATTGCCATCCGATCGGGTAGCACTCATCCGACCGGACAGCATGTTATCCGTTCGGACAGGATGTCATCCGATCGGATAGCTTGTTATCCGAGTGGACAACACTCGCCACTTCCTGAGTTGCCTATATATACCCCGTCCGGGTATTACTTTTATGACTTTTGACTCTGAAGAGAAACTGATCAGTGTCTGTCTTCTACCGGAACTTTGTACTTTCAGATCGTCTAATAAAAAGAACAGACCGTGTTTAATCGTTGAATTTTGTGTTGAACAATCTAAGATTTGTCATAATGGATTCCGCACATTAGACAAAGTCGATTCATCTAGTTCTTTACGATCAGATCCTGTGCAAAGGGACCTTCAAGTGGTATCAGAGCATCCAGGGAGCTGAATCGAGATCAACGACACCGAATTCACCGGAATTTGAGTTTTATTTGCCGATCAAAGTCAAATTTCACCGGAGATTTGACATTTCTTGCCGATCAGAATCAAATTTCACCGGAGATTTGACATATTTCATCTCTTTCTACTCATTTCTTGCATTATTTCTCAGTTTGTTACCTTAAAATCAGAAAAACTTAAAATTGAACGTGAATCTACGGTTAAAAATTGATAAAATCGATATCATTTGATTCGCAATCATTCAAAGTATAATCCTACTAAGTTTCATAATCAAATTCAACCGAAAACGAGAACAAATTCATCAAAAACCATGTTTAGCTGTTCATATGTGCTGACGTCATCCACTCGCTCGGACAGCTGTCCGAACGGATTGGATTAGTTAGTATCTGCTAGTTGCTTGCTGACATCATCAGTGTTACTCGCTCGGATTACTATCCGAGTGGTGTGATTAAGTTTGATCAAGAACATCTGCTTACGTCATCATCTCACCCGATCGGATAGCAATCCGATCGGATAGGATTTTGAAAGTTCTTAATCTCATTTACACTTCTAACCTGTCATCCGGTCGGATCACCATCCGAGCGGTGAAAGGTTGAATAGTCAACTTTCAAAGTCAAACTTGTCACTCGTACGAACGACCATCCGAGCGGATCACCATCCGGTCGGATAGCCTGTGTCACTCGTTCGAATAGTGACTCGATCGGATTACCATCCGATCCAGGAGTTTTATTTTGAAATTTTGAAATTTGTAAAAATTTTCTAAGTGATTGTTGACTGTTTCAGGTACGTGAAAGATGGACGAATTCATGAATCCTTTCAGTGATACGTATGCCTTTGCTGGAAACTCTGGAGATGATATTTCTAGCAACACCAATGAGAACACGCCGAATGCAAAGAAAACTTTGTCGGATGCTTTAGGTGTGGAAAGTGCATACGGAACATATAACAAACCCCCAAAGTTGATGGCGATTGAAGAGTACAGTCGGTGGGCCAAGAAATTTGAAGAATGGTTAAAGGCGTTTGCATATACCAGTTGGAAAAGTCTAAAGAATGGATACAGTGATGGAGGGAAAATGGTGAAAATTTGACATCAACTAAAGAAATAGATGTTTTTGTTGCCGAGCAAAAGTGCATCGCGTTGCTATTTCAGTCTGTCCAAGAAGATATAATATCTTTGATCGAGTATAACAATGCTAAAGATCTATGGAAAAAGTTAGAAGTGAAATGTTTGGGTAGTGCAGAAATAGTGAAAAACAAAAAGAAACTACTAAGAAAAGAGTTTGATTTATTTGGTTGTTTAAAAAATGAATCAGTTTGTAAGATGATTGAGAGGTTTGGGCACTTGAAGTTGGAGCTGGCGAGACATGGAATTACCTATTCTCAAGAAGAGTTAGTCGACAAATTGTTTGACTCGTTGCCAGATGAGATGGATTGGCAATACTATGCGTTAATGCTGAAGAATACTATCAAGACTGAAGAAATGACAGTGGATCTGCTTATTGAGAGACTAGAGAGTCACGAGCTGGAGATAAAGAAAACACACAAAGTCAATCACTCGTCATATCAGCGGAATTTGGAGTTGTATTATCCAAAAAGCATGATTCCCAAGAATACGTCTCCCAAGACAGCTTTTTCTGCTGAAAATTCCAACACATCTAGCAAAGAGAGTGCAAGCAGTGGATTTCACAGTGGCTCTTCGTTAACTTCAAATCAATCAGCTGCAAAGAACTTATTTCAATGCAACATCGCTGTAGATTTAAAGAACGCTCAAAACTTCAGCGAGGAGTCTGCAAAGCAACAGATGGTTTTCTTAGCTTCTGTGCTAGAGTCGTATGAGAGCCTTGTAGCAGGCAAGATAGGCAACACCAACCTAACAAAGGAAGACTACGATCAAATAGATCCTGAGGAGATGGAATTAATTGACATAAGGTGGTGTATGGCCAGTGCAGTGAGAAGGGCACAGCGTTTTATGGAAATTATAGGAAGAAAGTCTATTGGTGGACCATCTACCAAATTAGGCTTTGACAAGACAAAAGTGACATGTTTCAAGTGTAAACAGAAAGGTCATTTTAAAAGAGAGTGCCGGAATGCTTATGCTGATGATTCTGAAAATCCGTTCAAAGAAGATTACTACAAGAGAGTGATTTATCATCAGAATAAATCAGAACCGCCCATAATGAAACAACTTGAGGATAACAAAGAGAAATCCAGAGCTCTTGCTGTGATTCATGACGATGAAGGTTTTGACTGGAGCGAGTTGTTACCAGAGGAGGATGCGGTTGGATATGCTTTTATGGCAAAAAATGTTGAACCTGTTCCTTTTAAAGATAACAGAAATGAAGAAGAAAAGTATGTCAACAGAAAAATGATAGCTCAAAACAGAATGATCAGAATATCTGATATATACACTGAAGCAAAAAGTGCAAAGAGATGGGATTCAGACAGAGAATGTTATCTTGACCCCATGGGAAACATTGCTATTGACTATAAGACCCTCGATCTTGAAACCATAATTCAACAAATTGCTGAAGAAGAAGGGGGTTGGCAAAGAAAATGGTGGGGAAGTGGAGAAGAGAAAGAAAACGAAAGAGAAGAAAAATCAAAGAAGATTGATGATGGGATCATTGATACTTCACAGGAGTTGACAGCTGAAAACTTGGGAAAGATGGCTAACAAAGTGCTAGCTGCTAAGGAACTTGAGGTAGACTCTAAATCCGTATCTGAGTCTAAAAGCCAGGTCAGTTCAAATGCGTCAACGAGTGCGTCAGGTAAGAAATTAAATGGTGACATTGACTGCAAAAATTGCATGAAAGAGTGCAAAGTTTGTAGTACAATCACTTATCTCAATGGTAAGAAAGTTGATGATCTGACTGCTAGAGTCCGAAGTGTTGAGGATCAGATCCTTAACCGTGATAAAATGTTGAAAGCTTCGAACGACAGATTAAAAGAATTAACTGACAAAATCGAAAATGATAAAATTGACATAGAAAGAGTTAGGAAAGAAAATGAAAAACTAATTCTTGAAAATCGTCAAATTTCTAAAAGTTTTGAGAAGTTAAAACGCAAGGTGAAAGATTCTGATGATAGAAACGGTAAAACATACAAATAAAATTGTCAATTGCAAGGTGTTTTGAGGGTTAAAGAAGAGTTAATCAACCAACAACTGGATGAGATTGCTAAGTTGAAACTTCAATTTCAAGAAGTTAAAATTGAAAATGAACGCATCCAGTTGAAGCTGAACAGTTACAACTCTGCAAGCTTTGTTTTACAACACATTGTTCCCAAACCCATCGGGGAAAAAAAAAGCAGGCGAAGATGTATATGCTGATGAAACTGGGGTGGGATATCATCAGGTTCCACCACCAGTTCTAAACAATTTCTCAAAGAAGAAATCCGGGTTGGTTAATGATGAAACAAATGAAATAAAACTTCCAGAGTCAATTGATGTGACATTTTCTTCAATATCATCTGATGATAGTGTTCTAACTGATATTGTTAAAAGCATGGCTGAAAGTGTTTTGAAGTCTGATAGTGATTCAGCTGATGATGATGAATGTTTTCTGGACAAATACATTCCGAAATCAAAATCCAAAAACAACTTAAATGATGAACCTGTTGTTGTGATGCATAAGATGGCGGGATCTGATAAGTTGTATTCGGATCTTGAATTTCCTTTAGAAAATGTGAATGTGGGAAAATTGAGAAATGTTTTTAAATTGATTGAAATTGATATATCAGAAATCGAAGGTTTGAGAAATTCAAAGAGGCAATTAAATTTTGAGAAAGATAAAGCTTACTACAAAAAACCTGTCATTCCACCACGTTTTTCTAACAACAACCGAAACAAATGGTCGGGTGGATATCAGGGTGGTAAGAATTATCAGAAAAAGAATGTTCAAAACAGAAGGTTTTCTGAGAAAAAGGTGTTTGTGAACAGTTCAAGTTCACTTTCTGATGAAGAATCTGAGATTTTTTCAAAATCAAACAAAGAGTTTTTTGAGAAGAAGGCCTCACAGCCTCAGTCTGAAGGCACAAGTCGGGTAGTTGACACCCGAACATGCTTAAAATGCAATCAAGTTGGACACATTGCACGAAAGTGCACCAACTTGAAGCCTAAGTCTGAAGTTGTCGAGAATCTGAAAAGAAAAGATGATGTAAAAGGAAAGGCTCCAATGTTTGTTGAGAAAAAGTTTTTGAAGAAAGAAAATGTCGAAGCTAAAACTGCAAAAGAGTCAGTTAAGAAAAATGAACCCGTAAAGAAGTTGGTAAATAAAATTGACAAATTTTACAAACGGGTTGCCTCATCTCAACAAACATGGAAACCAAAAGTCTTTGAAACGAAAGCAAATTCTTCAAAACCAAAGGTATCTGAGATCGAAAAATCATCATCTTCAACCAAGAAGATGTATGTACCTTTGGATTTATATGTGAAACAAGAAAAACAAAAATCGACTTCTGAAAAGAAGTATGTGGTAAAGAAAGACCAATCATCAAGTCAACCTCCGAAAAATGATTTCTCCTTACACAAAGAGGTTGAGATTGGGTCTGAAGAGAGCTTGAAGATAAATGATATGAATTTTCCGCCACTTTACACTGCTAAAACACACATTAATGTCAAGTTACCCGAGTCAAAAGAGGCTTGGGTGGCAACAAAATCTCACTAAATGTTTGTGATATGTGCAGGAGCTTCCAAGATCCGTTTCACGTTGGATTATGGATAGTGGAGCTTCTCGGCACATGACAGGGAAGACAACATTGCTGTATGATGTTAGAAATTTCAATGGAGGTTATGTAGGGTTTGCAGGTAACCAAGGTGGTAGAATTGTTGGTGAAGGAACATTATCCAATGGGATTGTTACGTTTGAAAGAGTTAACTACATTGCTGAGCTGGAAAATAATCTACTAAGTATCTCGCAGATTAGTGACAGGATGTATACCACTCACTTCACAGACAAAGAATGTTTGATCTTGAAACCAGGCTTTGTTATCCCTGAAGAATGGATTATCATGAGAGCGCCTAGAGTGAATGATCTGTATGTATTGGACATGAGTGTAGCAACTACAACAACGGGTCAAGCACACTGTTTTGTTTCTAGAGCAACTGAGAAGGAATCGCAGTTGTGTCATCGCAAGATGGGCCACATTCACTTACGAAAAATGAATCACCTGGTGCATAATGATTTAGTTCTGGGTGTTCACATTAAAGGTTTTCATCTGGAAGGGGAGTGCATTAGTTGCATCAAAGGCAAGCAAAAGAAAAAGTCACACCCTAAAAAGCAAGTCAATTCAGTCTCAAGACCTCTGGAGAGAATTCACATGGATTTGTTTGGACCTGTGAATGTCAAAAGTATTACAGGAGATCTCTACTGTCTTGTGGTTACTGATGATTATTCCAGATTTTCATGGGTATCATTCTTGAAGTCTAAAGATGAGACGTTTGAAAGTTTGATGGCGTTGTTTAGAAAAATTGAAAACTTGTACCAAAGGCGTATCAGAAGAATCAGAAGTGATAATGTTACTGAGTTTAAGAACAACAAGATGGAAGAATATTGTGATGAGAGAGGTATATTGCATGAATTTAGTGCTCCTTACACTCCGCAGCAGAATGGAGTAGCTGAAAGAAAGAACATGACACTAATCGAAACAGCCAGGACGATGCTTGCTGATTCCAAACTACCTATCAACTTTTGGGCAGAAGCAGTCGCAGCTGCATGATATACGCTCAACCGGGTTCTTACAGTGAAGAAATTCAACAAGACATGTTTCGAGCTAATAAACAACCGCAAGCCAAATCTACAGTATCTTGAACCGTTTGGGTCTCCCTGTACAATTCTAGATTTTCATGGTAAATTTGGTCAAAGAGGTGTAGAAGGAATATTCGTGGGTTATGCAAGTCCATTGAAGCGTGTTTTCATTCCTAGCTTGAAGCAGATTATTGAGGCATACAATGTTGAATGTCAAGGTTATACAATGCCACCACAGAAACCTGGTGACTCATGGCGATTTAATTACGATACTTTATGGAGTTCGTTTAACATTGAAGAAAAACCAGATTTCTTTGATGAACTGGATATTCTGAGAGAGTATGAAGAATCAGATGAAAGATTCCCAGCAGAAACTTATCGCAAACAACAAGCTTCTAATGATGATGAAGCAGGTCCAAGCAATGCTGGTGAACATGATGAGAATCCACAATCTTCAGAACCTGAACATGCTCCGGATAATCAGACGGCAGTCAACGATAATTTAGAATCTGATGATAGACCAGTTTTCGATAGTGGTGATTCAGATTCTGAGGGGGAGCAAATCCAGATTTCAAATCAAACAATTCCAGTCAGTGAACAAGTTGCAAACCAAAACGTCACAAATTTGGAAGGCGAGGTAGATGTTTCAGGCGAGGTGATGCTAAGAACTCTTTCATATCATCCAGAAGAGTTAATCATTGGAGAGCTGCAATCAGGAGTCCGAACCAGAAGACAAATTGACCAAGGCCTTACTTGTTTCTATTCTACTGTTGCTCCTTTACAAACTGAGTTTTCACTTAGTTGTTTTATTTCGCAGATTGAACCAAGGACCTATAAGGAAGCTTTAACAGAAGATTCCTGGGTCAATGCTATGCAAGAGAAGCTAAGTCAGTTTGAGAAGTTGGGAGTCTGGAAATTGGTGGATTTGCCTGATGGTCACAGGAAGATCAACACCAAATGGGTGTTTAAATGTAAGAGGGATGATCGAGGAGTTATTATTCACAACAAAGCTCGACTCGTTGTCCAAGGCTTCAGTCAGCAGGAGGGGATAGATTTCACAGAAGTATACGCCCCTGTTGCAAGACTTGAAGCGATCAGAATCTTCCTAGCATTTGCATCGTGGAAAGGATTTAAAGTTTTTCAGCTAGATGTGAAGTCGGCGTTTCTCTATGGCAAGGTGAAAGAGGAGGTATATGTCGGACAGCCACCGGGCTTCACCGACCCAATTCACAAAGATAAAGTTTATCTTCTGGATAAGGTGTTATACGGCTTACATCAGGCCCCGAGAGCCTGGTATGAGACCTTGTCTCAACATCTGTTAGCCAACAATTTCATCCGAGGAAAGATAGACGCCACTCTATTCACAAAAGAAGTCGACGGGCATCTTCTGATAGTCCAAATTTACGTGGACGACATAATTTTCGGGTCTACAAATGAACAACTCTGCAAAGATTTTGAAAAGGTTATGAAGCAGAAGTTTGAAATGTCATCAATGGGTGAGATGAAGTTCTTCTTAGGGCTTCAGGTTGATCAACTACCCGAGGGAACGTTCATACATCAAACAAAGTACGTTCATGATATTCTGGAGAAATTCGGGATGTCAGGAATGTCACCTATGTCCACCCCATTAGCAACAAATCATGGAATAAACCCTGATCTCACCGAAAGAAGGTGGATGAAACGCTGTATCGTTCCATGATCGGTTCGTTAATGTACTTGACGGCATCAAGACCGGATATTATGTATCCAACTTGCCTCGCAGCTCGGTTTCAGTCAAATCCTAGAGCTTCGCACATGGTAATTGTTAAAAGGATTCTACGCTACCTGAAAGGAACTCCATCACTGGGGTTGTGGTATCCAAAAGTAGGCGATTTCACGCTCGAAGGATATTCTGATTCTGATTTCGGATGCTGCAAAGTTAACGCTAAATCAACAACAGCGGGGTGCCAGTTTTTCGGACCACGATTGGTCACCTGGCAAAGCAAGAAGCAGACCTCTGTCGCTTTATCCACATGTGAAGCCGAATATGTATCTGCTAGCAGCTGCTGCTCTCAGATCTTGTGGATTCAGCAACAGATGCGAGACTACGGTTTGCAATTTCTTAACTCCCCTATCTTTGTTGATAATGAGGCAGCTATAAACATAACAAAAAATCCTGTTCATCACGCAAAAACGAAACACATTGAAATTCGTCATCACTTCATCAGAGACTGTTTCGAGAAGAAGTTGTTACGAATAGAAAAAATCCACACCGATGAACAAAAAGCTGACTTACATACCAAAGCATTTGACAAAACACGTTTTCAATATCTTTTGAAACTTAATGGTATGAAGTTACTATCGGATGCGGAGGAAATCGTTGGCGTCGATGAAGGTACCACTGTAGATGATGTTGAAAAGCAATCTGCAATGGTTTGTCGATTTTTTACTTGTTTTGGTCTTTAGGGGGAGATAGGTTATAATTGCAGAAAATACAAAAACAATAAAAAATTCTAAAAACCAAAAACATGATAAAATTCAAAAAGAG
The DNA here is from genome assembly GCA_030545235.1 of Helianthus tuberosus. Classification (NCBI taxonomy): domain Eukaryota; kingdom Viridiplantae; phylum Streptophyta; class Magnoliopsida; order Asterales; family Asteraceae; genus Helianthus; species Helianthus tuberosus. Next base: position 56,985,031 of record CM060437.1, on the reverse strand, counting down.
CTTGTGTAAAAAAGGGAAAATGATAGTACATCAGCTAGACAGTTACAGTACGCTAAAGAAATGGAAAGTTTAAATGCGTTAAACAGTCTCACTGATGATGTGTCGATAGGTTTTTACACACTTAGTAGATTTGTTCGGGATATAAACCTAAAATTCTTACTTGCTTATTTCGTGGGGAACACTACTTGGATATATAGGTAACCCCTGAAATCTTGTTTGAAGGATCCCTCTTTCTGAAATACTAGGTCTTTATACTCAGTGATATCTGGGGTATTATTCCGAGACTTCTGCTGAATGGAAGTTCTGACCTAGTCTCCGAATAATACTTTCCGCATGCTTGAAATATAGCGCAGCCCTCAGCATAAATGATAAGACAATAAAATTGCTAATCAATGTTGTTGTAAAAAAGATCCTCTAAAGGGGACACACTCAATTCGAATCATGATCTCTCTGCTGAACGGTAGTTCTGACCTGAGCTCTCACGGTTTCGATCATAATTTATTCCCCTTACAGATATCATCTGTGGTATTCTCACCTGTAAGACTGAATATTGGGATCTGGATACGGGAGTATATTCAAGAGGTGGGACACATGAATAAGTTTAAGTCTCTAAAACACTAAATTTGTATCCTGGACAGATTGAAAATTGTGTGAGAATTTAAGTGGATCAGTATATCGACAATCTAAGCGAATTGTTTAATTCTGAGTATGTAATTGAAGCTTAACGATACTTGTGACTTGTCGAATAGCTGATATGATTCCCTAACACGCTCACCAAAAATATGTTTGTATATAGTTTACATTTACTGCATTTTATTTCTGTATTTCATTTCTATTTTAGAAGCTTTATTAAAAATCCAAAAAGATTTTACATTTCTGCTTTATTTTCCGACAAACCAAAGTGCAGAGCTGATCTTCAGATTCACTGTTTGAGAAATATGCAGGAAGTTTCTGGGATGGAAGATGAGTTTGGAGCTAATCATGCTAATCATGAAATTGAAAAGTCAAAAACAAGTTCATTAAGTTGAAACTTGTAATTTTTCAGAAAAAAATGGTAGAACAAGAAAATGTCAGTAGGCTTCGAATCGGGTCAACCAAGGTCATTAAGTTGGACTTGGTCGGCAAGTTAAGTACCTAGGGTCATTGACTTGGACCTAGATACTTAAGTGGATTTCTAAAAACTGATAAAATTTGAGAAAATGTTAAAAGGTCAAAAAGTCAAAGTTTTTAAAAGTCAAATAGTGTGCCTCACTCGGATAGCAATCCGTTCGAATGACAATCCGCTCGGATGGCATTCCGGTCGGATGACCATCCAACTCATGTGTCACTATATATAGGGGGTCAAAGGTCAGTCAAAGCTTACCCGCTCGGACAACCTTCTTTCTCTCTCACACACTTTGATATATAGATCTTATTTTCTTCGGATTTCTTTGCACGAATCTTTGGATCGTTGGTTTGCACAACTTTTACAATGGCAAAGGTATGTAATTCTTACTCAAAACTGTTAAAATTCATTGTTTGTTGAATGTTCTTGACGATGACGTCACTGTCGGAGGGTTTAGGTTAGATCTAGGAAGTTTTGATCAGTTTTGATGAGATTTAAGCATAGGGTTGTGTTTCGGAATGATCAGATCTATAGTTTTACCGGTTTAATTTGTGTCATAACATGCTAAAACCAAGTAGATCTGATGTTAGGACGTTACGGTTATCGGTGAAGTTTTTGTCGAATTAAACCCTGATTAGGACGTTTTAGACAACATTGAACATAGGGTTTTGATCACGATGAGATTCTCTGTGTGGATCTGTGTTCAATTTGAGGATTTGCCTTAGAAAAATTTTGATGTTTCTAGAATGTTCTTGAACTGTTGTTTGAGTCGGATAGCAATCCGATCGGATGACAATCCGTTCCATCATTTATTTCTTGAAATCTGTGCAAATGTTTTGAGTCGGATAGCAATCCGATCGGATGGCAATCCGTTCCATTACTTGATTCTTGAAGTCTGTGCATCTACTATCATGACTCGGATGACAATCCGATCGGATGACCATCAGAGCCATTGAGCAAGACTTCCATGATTTATTTCAAGGCTGGATGTACAACGAAACGACGGCTGAGGCAGTTATCTCTCTCTATGACAAGTCCATGGGAAAGTCTCGAAGAATAAGTATTCTGGATCCAATGTGGCTTGTTAACTGTTCAAAGAAGGATATCGATTGCTTGTTCTACAACAAGATCGTTTACGAAAAGAGAGACAAAGCTCAAGCACAGCAATACCAAACAGTTGTAGATGTATGTTTTGCACAAGATATCAATTCAGGAAGATACTGGAAGACAAAATGGAGAGATCTGGAGATTGATGAATTCCTGAAAAAGTATAAGCGTAAACAAAGATCTAAAAAGATTGCTGAAAGAGCTGCTGAATTGGGCAAACGAAATTTGGGAAAAGTGCCTCCAACAGATCAAACACCTATTGAATCAGAAGAGAACAAGATTCCCAAATGGGATCGGAAGCGTGATGGTGATCCAGTTTATAGAAACCGGTGGTTAACTGAAGGAAGGAATAAAAGACGTATAATGTTAGAAGAAAAGGCAGAAAAGAGAAGACAGAGAGCTCGTGAAGGAAGACGCAATAGGAGGAATTAAAGACTATTATGGAAGGAACTACAGCTACATCCGAGGGGGAGTCTGTTAGTGCATACGTCTGTAGCTTCCATCAGCATGTAGTCATGTTTTGTGTATTTGTGTCTTTGTAAACAATTATGTAATGTGTTTGTGTAGATAGATCGACAACTCAGGAAACGAGGCTTAACTGTAAAGTGTTGACTTTTGTTGACTTGTGTCATCCTATCGGATTGCCATCCGATCGGGTAGCACTCATCCGACCGGACAGCATGTTATCCGTTCGGACAGGATGTCATCCGATCGGATAGCTTGTTATCCGAGCGGACAACACTCGCCACTTCCTGAGTTGCCTATATATACCCCGTCTGGGTATTACTTTTATGACTTTTAACTCTGAAGAGAAACTGATCAGTGTCTGTCTTCTACCGGAACTTTGTACTTTCAGATCGTCTAATAGAAAGAACAGACCGTGTTTAATCATTGAATTCTGTGTTGAACAATCTAAGATTTGTCATAATGGATTCCGCACATTAGACAAAGTCGATTCATCTAGTTCTTTACGATCAGATCCTGTGCAAAGGGGCCTTCAGTGTCAAGTTGGAAACTTGTTTTGCTGGTGACCAGGGTGGTGGCGTCGCGCCACAGGGGTCCCCTCTGGTCGTGGCGCAGCGCCACGGTATGATCTGGGCAGAATCCATGCACAGGTGCAGGTTCTGCCCTTCTCTTCACACATACCAGCTTTAATTCGAATCTAGGGACTGTTTGATGGTTTTAAAAACCATTTTGGACACATGTACTGATCAAGGAGAAGCCCTAACACTTGTAATGATCTGGTAGCAACCCCAATTAGTATAAATAGGTGAAGGTTGGCAGCCATTTTCACTCACAAGTTCAAAATTCATACTCTCAAACTTGCTCTCAAGCTTTGGAGCTTTTAAATCAATCTCTGGAGCATCCTACATTGGAAGGAAGCTCTATTAGTCTTAATTTTCGTGCTAAGGACTCTTGTAAGTGTGCTTAGTTAAGTTTTTATTAGTGTAATGACTGAAAGTCAAAGTTGACGTAATTCCTCTTTGACTTTGTGATTAATCACAAACGGTCCAGCCATTATTCGAATTGAAAGTGGCTATGTGTTGGTAATTATGTAGTTAATCTATCTACTATAATAAAAGAAACCAGTTTTGAGACACGTGTCACTCAACGAGGGCTTCTAGACTCCCCCCCCCCCTAATGTTCACCGGGTTGGGTTATGAAACTGGGTCAATACGGTAAGTGATCCATGACCCACTTCTCATTCAAACCCTAATTTCCCCACCTTTACCACCGATCTTCCCAAATCACCTAAGCACCTTTCCTCTCAATCCTTCCTCATCCTCCAGCCACCAACTCTGCAATTTCAATATTTACCTTCTTTATCCCCCATCAACATACTCACTTCATATTCTAGGGTTTCTGCGAGAGAATGAAGCGACATAAGGTAACGGTAACGGTGGATATATTCGATTTGGATCTGTACTCGAGGAGGTTCTTCGTTTTCTCTCTTTTAGTTCTATTATTTCTTTCTTTCTTTTTTCTTAAATGATCCTCTAAATTATGCTCTATGTCTCTCTCTTTCTATAAAGAATGTGCAGATTTTGTGTGTGTGTGTGTGTGTGCACGAGGATGATACATGAACAGAGGGTTTTGTGAGTGTGGGTGAGGAAGAGGGTGTCGTTGAGGCTGTGGTGTGGCCGGGATTCGTCGCCGGCCGGAGTGCATTCGCCGGTGATTGGGGTTAGAGAAGAAAGGGGATAGTGCGGCTGATGTATTCTATTTAGGGTTTTTAAGGAGATAATGTGAGGGTTGATTTGGATCTGTACTCGAGGAGGTTCTTTGTTTTCTCTCTTTAGTTGTTCTATTCTTTCTTTCTTTCTTTTTTTCTTAAAGTCCACTAACTTACACACCGATGATAATTATGCTAGAGTACAGAGAATGAAGACTGAATAACGAAGTTGTACCATGAAAAGGAAAGAGGAAAAAACGCATGAAGGTGAGTGATTCAGATGATAAGGTATTGAAATTGTTTTTGTTTTAAATTTGTTTGTGATTAATTTGATTTTGTATATGTATATTGTACAAGTTTGTTAACCTAATTGAATGCCAATGGTGTTTGTTATGAGATTTGAATTCTTAGCCTATAAAAAAACACTATTTTACATATCTGAATACCACTAAACCAAGTGTCATTTAGTAAGTTATGAAGTAAATGGATTCTATGTTTTTTTTTAAATCACCGAAATTTAATAATAAATAGGTATAGGAGATATTAAAACTCTGAAATGATTATTTTCAAGTAAGCATTACCAGTAATAAAGAAAAAACTTGATGCCATTTGCTATCTTTGCTCTAATTGAAATGATGTTTTAAGAATAATGAATAAAAGTACGCAGATCCCAGCGATGCTTTTGGTGGTGGTTCTTCCGGCTTACGCATCTTCTTTTCCTACCGGATCTTCGTTTCAGTTAATTTTACTCTTCTTTTCTTCGATATTGCCTCCGTTCTCTTCTCCTCTCACCCTGCGCATTTCTCTGTTAACGCTGTAAGTTTCTCTGTTACGAGTATTCTTACTTTTTTTATGTGTTATTGTTGTCGTAGTTTACAATTTGATTGATATTCTGGTGTTTGATTGATTATATGCGATTCGACTGGCGTATAATATTAGTTTTGTAGAATTAAGGCTTAATTTGTAATTTAAAGTTATTTTACTGCATAATCAATAATACCTAGGTTTTTTGCAATGATATTTAATTTTGTAGCCTTTTGTTGCATATTAGTATCAGTTTTGTATGATTAACACCTTAAGTCTCTCTCCAGGAAACTTCGGTTGACATAATTTGTAGTTGCTTGTGGCGAATTTAGTTTCAGTTTTGTGTGATTAAGACTCGATTGTTCCAGGAAACATAATTCAATTTTATTTTAGGTTTTATATCAATGGAATTAACATGTTGGAGCAATCTTAGAATGATCTGTTTCTTTCTGTATGTTGTGCCTATTATAGAATATTTAATTAATAATTAATTACTATTGTTTCTTTTTTCAATTTTTATTTACTGTTATTTTTTTTAGGATTCATTATCCTATATCGCAGCCCAAGAATAATGAGAGTATGAAAACACACCTTGGAAGATGCTATGATCTACACAACTCGTCTTCATTTTCTCCCACAAAAAGTCGAAAATGTGAAACAAAAGACGATGTCAAGGCTAAATCAAAAGACAAACTTTTGATTCCTAAAATTGAAAAGTAGTTTGCCTACTTTCAACTTCAGAATGATAACAGTTTTTTTAAGCCTCTGATACTTTTATCTACAACCAAAACTAGGGAATTTTATGTTGATTATTTTTTATGGCATGTTGACTTTATATTACTTTGATGGATATGTTTATTCCTATTTAAAGTATTTGGTTAACTTTGCCTTATCATATATTATCAAGAAATATGAATGAGAAGTGTACTTCATTTAAACCGGCCCGTTCATATGTTACGACTATCTATTCCTTACCCTAATTATATACTTTATGGTTAATGAATCGTCGGGTATTTTTGTTTCCCGTATTGCTTGAGTTAGGTTATTTTTTATCAATTAGGCTATTATCAAAACGGAGCCGAAGCCGAAACAGTCTGCCCAGAAATCGGTTACTGTATCCAACTTCAGGCCACCTGAAACCTTAGTAAACCAAATATAGAGAGGAGGCTTGGCCGCTTGGTGGATATAAAAACGTTAAGCAATAAGCACCTAAAAGCAAAGAAGCGAGCTATTAAATATTGGAGAAACAAAGAGATAAAAGGGTGTGCCTATTGGCACACTAAAGTGCCTATTGGCACACCAAACCCTAGCAAAATTAGGGTTTACCTACGCAGCGTATTGGTCAATACGCAGCGTATTGGTCAATACGCAGCGTATTGGGTTAACCCTATACGCTGCGTATTGACCAATACGCTGCGTAGATAAACCATGGATCTCAGTGCCTGATAACCAATCATTGCACAGAAAACAAGGGTCATATACGTTGCGTATTGGTCTATACGCAGCGTATATAAACCATTAGATTTTTTTGGGTCATTTTGAGAGGTTTGAGGGATCATTTTTTCACAAAGTTTAAATAAGCTGCGTATTGACCTCTAAGCAGCGTATATAAAGGTCTGAAAATGTCTTTTATACCCTTGTGTTGAGGCTATACGAAGCCAAATACAAGGGTAGTTGTGTCATTTTTGTCTCATACGCTGCGTAGGGACCTCTAAGGAGCGTATATAAAGCTCCATTTTTGTATTTTTTTTATTGTGTATTCCTTTGCTTATTTATAAAAAAAAAAAATATTTATAAAAAAAGAATATGATTGGTAAATAATACAAATATAAATTATAAAAATAAAAAATTATATAAATATTATGAATTATAAAAATTAAAAAAGAAAATTATTTATAAAAAACAATATTATTGGTAAATAATACAAATATATTGTTTTGTTATTGTTTAAATTAAATTATCGTATTCATTTGTTTATTTATAAAAAAAAAAGAAAATTATTTATAAAAAAACAATATTATTCGTAAATAATACAAATATATTATATTGTTATCGTTTAAATTAAATTATCTTATCGTATTGCATCGTATCGTATCGTATCGTATCGTATTGCATCATATCGTATAGTGTATAGTATCTAAGTCTCGTATAGAGGCCTATACGGGTGTTATTGTATAGTATAGTATCACATCGTATCGTATAGTGTATTATAAGTCTCGTATAGGTTTCCTATAGGTCTTGTATATGCATATAGGATTAGACGGGACCTAAACCACACCTATACGATACGATACGATACGATATCATACTTATAGGCTTATACGAGTTCAATACATGACCTATACGACGCTATATGATTCGGTATCACACTTATAGGCTTATACGAGGTCAATACGTGACCTATACGACACGATATCACACTTATAGGCTTATACGAGGTCAATACGGGACCTAATATTTGTATTATTTTTAATTCTTATAATTCATAATATTTGTATTATTTTTAATAATATTGTTTTTTTTATAAATAAACATGGAAATACCCCAAAATACACACAATTAATTTACTTTTTTTTTAAATAAACAAAGGAATACACAAAAAAAAAAACAAAAATGGAGCTTTATATATGCTCCTTAGAGGTCACTACGCAGCGTATAAGACAAAAATGACACAGCTACCCTTGTATTTGGCTTCGTATAGCCTCAATACAAGGGTATAAATGACATTTTCAGACCTTTATATACGCTGAGTATAGGTCAATACGCAACGTATATAAACTTTGTGAAAAAATGATCCCTCAAACCTACCAAAATGACCCAAAAAAGTCTAATGGTTTATATACGCTGCGTAGAGAGCTATACGCAGCGTATATAAACCTTGTTTTCTGTGCAATGATTGGTTATTAGGCACTGAGATCCATGGTTTATATACGCTGAGTATAGGTCAATACGCAGCGTATAGGGTTAACCCTATACGCTGCGTATTGACCAATACGCTGCGAAGGTAAACCCTAAGTGTGCAGATAGGCAAACTGGGTGTGCAGATAGTTAGGGCCAGATAAAAAAAGGAGAAGTTAATTAATCAATGTTCTTTGAAGTATTTCCAGCTTCACATTCGTTTTTTATATAAAGTTTAAACTGTTGATTAAAATGCAGTTTAGCTTTTTTTTTTTTAAATATTGTCAGCCAAGCATTGGTAGTAACCGGTAAAAAATTCCGGATAGAAAACCGATTGCGCAGAAGGATAACGTTAATCCATTAATCCCATTTACTACTAATCGATTACTGATTATATTAAATAAATTAAAATATTAAGGATGATCATATAATATAGATAACTCATATCTAATCTCTTAACACCATATCATTCCTAAAAAATCTATTTTAATACTTTACATTATTAATATTATTATTTAAAATATAGTTTATCTAATAATGTAAATCCATAAAAGATTAGTATAAATAAAATCTTTTAATAAGATATATCCTTATCCACCTTATTATTTATTCTCCCAAAGATGAGGATGGAAATGTTACAAGTAAGACAAAAAATGTGGTGTATAAGGAGATTTTTATTGAAATTTGAATTACATTTTGTACTTTTTAAACTATCCTATATATTTTTAACTATATTTTGTTAACATAGAATAAAATTTCTTTCTTCTTTTTATTAATTCCAAACAAAATTAAACTACTCTCTTTTGTTCAACCGCGTGTACACGCGGTTTTTAACCTAGTAAACCCTTAAAAGGGCAACTCCTAATTATCACATTAACTTAGTCAATTGTCGGGTCAAACTTATTATTAAAAAGTCAACAGAATCCATTTTTGCAAATAAATCCATAACGGATAATGTAGAAGTTATGGAACATGTTTAAACACCAAAATAACCTGGTAAATAATATAAGAACACGTTTTAGGCATGTTCAACCTAACAATTCTGAGTTTAGACTCGGTTCGCAACCGAAAGTCGCAAAAGTAGACTTTTGCTTTGACTTTCAATTCTGACCCGATTTAGCTTGTTTTAGATATGCCTTAAGGTTCCTTTAGGACCATATTATATGTTAGTAAAACCCTCTGAGGTTATGCTACATGGTTCCTTGATAATCCAAATCATTTGCATGTTTCCGTTAAATGCTTAAATGTTGACCATAATGCCCTTTTTATATAAAAATGAGATTTTTGAAAATGTGAGAGGACAAAAACCTTTATTACTAATTTATAAGCATGTCCTAAAAGTTTGACATCAGTTTGTGGTCTAAAATGAGAGTTATACGCGTTATCGTAAATGAAAGCCTTTTTATTTATTAAATGGCATTTTTAGTATAAATCACATTTAAACTCAAATTTTGACACCAAACCTTTTACCCACTGATGTAATATAATATTTAGGGAATTTTGGAGATTTTTATTAAATTTTAAACTGATCATAACATAGGGTTCTTGCATAGGCTCGGTAATTGACGATAATACCCTTTTTGCTAATAAAATGAGTTTTACCCTTTTTTGCTAATAAAATGAAGGTTCATTCTATGGTTTGGAATGTGAGGGGTCTTGGGCTGGAAAATCATCAAGTTGAGGTTAGGAGGCTGATTAGAGATAATAAAATAAACTTTTGTGGGCTGGTTGAGACCAGAATTGCCTGTGAAAACATTGATAATGCTTATAATAAAATTAATAGAAGCTGGATGTGGTTTTCTAATGCTGATAGGTGTGGCAATTGGGTCAGAATATTGGTGGGTTGGGATCCGAGAGCTGTAAAGATTAATATTATTGGGTATACAGAACAGGTCATCCATTGTGAAGTCAATTCTTTGGAAGATGATGATAGGTATATTTGTTCTTTTGTGTATGGATTCACTAAAATTCAGGGAAGAAGGTTGCTGTGGAAAGAATTGGTGAGGCTTAATGGGACCATTCAAGATTTGCCTTGGGTTGTTTTAGGAGACTTTAATACTATTCTTCATCCTAACGAGAAAAGTGTTGAACTAAAAAGGGTCAATTATGGTATGGAGGATTTCAGTTGTTGTGTGAATGAGATTAATTTGTTTGATATTTCTATGTCAGGGCTGTTCTTTACTTGGAATCAGAAATTGGGTAAGTCTGATGGTATTCTTGAAAAATTGGACAAAGTTATGGGGAATCAGAATTTTGTTGATATGTATCCAGCAGCTTTTGCAAAGTTTCTTCCTTATTTTACATATGATCATTCACCTGCTTTGCTTATTATGGCTTCTAAAGGTAAATCTACTCCTAAGCCATTTAAATTTTGGAATTTTTTGGCAGCTAAGGAAGAGTTTTTGCCGATTGTAAAGGAGGGTTGGGATAAAAGAATTGAGGGGTGTAAAATGTTTAGGGTGGTGACTAAACTTAAGGGTCTTAAAAAGCCTTTAAGGAAATTAAAGTATGCTCAAGGGAATTTACATGACAAGGTTGAGAAACTGAGAGCTGAAGTTGAAAGAATTCAAAAAGCTGTTGAGGAAGATCCTTTTAATGAAGAGTTACGGAGTGAGGAAGGTGTGTATGTTAAGGAATATAAAATTGCTCTTGCTGATGAAGAATATATGTTAAAGCAAAAATCTAGAGTGCATTGGCTGAAAGTGGGTGACCAAAATACCAAATTTTTTCATAAATCGGTGAAGAACTGGGAGTGCAGAAATAGGGTCAATGTCATTAAAGATTTGGAGGGTACTGAACATTCTGGGGAAAAGGTTGGGGATGCTTTAGTTAAGTATTTCAAGGGTATTATGGGGTTGAAATGTGGGGTGGAGGCTATTTCTGATCCGGACTCTTTATTTCTTAAAAAAGCTTAATAAACAAGAGGCTGAGCAGATGGTTGTGACTGTTAGTAGGGACGAAGTTAAAAAGCTATGTTCCAAATTGCTGATGAAAAGGCTCCGGGGCCAGATGGGTACACTGCTAAGTTTTTTAAAGCAGCCTGGGGAATTATAGGGGAGGATGTTGTTGATGTTGTTTTGGAATTTTTCATTAATGGGAAACTTCTAAAGGAGATTAATGCAACTATCATTTCAGTGGTTCCTAAGGTTAAAGTGCCAAATGTTGTCAACCAGTTTAGACCCATTGCGTGTTGCAATGTGATCTACAAATGTATTAGTAAGGTTCTGTGTAATAGGCTGAAAAATGTGTTGGGGAAGCTTGTGAGTACTAATCAGAGTGCTTTTGTTCCAGGAAGGTTGATCAGTGACAATATCTTGCTGTCACAAGAGTTAGTGAAGGGGTATGAATGGAAGCAGGGATTTCCTAGGGTTGCGTTCAAAATTGATCTTCAGAAAGCCTATGATTCAGTTGATCATGGATTTCTTGAGGAATGCATGAAGCAGTTTGGGTTGCATGCTAAATTTGTGAAGTGGGTGATGGTATGTATGACTTCTGAACATTATTCGGTCGCTTATCAGGGGAATTTGTATGGATTTTTCAAAGGGGAAAGAGGGGTAAGGCAGGGAGATCCAATATCTCCTTATTTGTTCACTTTGGTGATGGAGGTGCTGAATCTAATGTTGATAAGAAGAATTAAAGAATTTAAGGAGTTCAAGTATCATTGGAAATGTGGGAAATTAAAGCTGACCCATTTGTTTTTTGCAGATGACTTGTTCATATTCAGTGGAGCAGATGTACATTCTATTGAAGTTATTAAAGATGCACTGAATGAATTCAGTGCTGTGTCTGGGCTAGTGCCTAATATGAATAAAAGTGACATTATTTTTGGAAATGTTAATGAGATGGTGCAGAAACAGATCCTGGAGATTTTGCCTTTCAATGTGGGTAAATTTCCTATGAAGTACCTTGGAATTCCTCTTTCTTCGAAAATGTTGTATTTGAAGGATTGTAAGGTTCTTATTGATAAGGTTAAGGCTAGAATAACAGATTGGAAGGTGAAATTCTTATCATTTGCGGGCAGAATGCAATTAATTAAATCTGTGTTATCTTCAATTACAATTTATTGGGCTTCATTGTATATTTTGTCGGTTGCTATTAGTGAGGAAATTGAGAGATTGTTGAGTGGTTTCCTTTGGAGTCAAGGTAGAGGGAAAAAGGGAATGGCCAGGGTTTGCTGGGAGGAAATATGTAAATCTAAATGCCAAGGTGGACTGAATATTTCATCCTTGAAAATTCAGAATATTGCTCTAATGTCAAAGCATATTTGGAATGTTCTCTCTGATAAAGATACTATGTGGATCAAATGGGTGAAATAATATAAGCTGTGTGGAAAAAGTATTTGGGAAGTGAGTGAATCGAGATGTGACTCTTGGAGTTGGAAGCAGGTTTTATAGCATAGGAGTTTGTTTAGAGAAAAATTCTGTGCTATTATTGGTAATGGTGAAAAAGTTAGAGTTTGGCAAGATCTCTGGCATGAAAAGGGCATATTGGCTAATTTGATAAGCAGAAGGGATATCAAAGCTCCTGGTTATGATGTTAATACTAAAGTGGCTGAGGTATATGATGGGGTTAGATGGAGACTGCCTCAAGAATGGAACAGTAAATATGAGTGGCTGATGTGTTCAGGGATTCCTCAGTTTAATCTCATGAGGGATGATAAATTTATGTGGAAGATGAATGATGGTAGTATAGAAGAATTTTCTGTAAGAAGAGTGTATAAAAGTTTGTGCTTGGGAAGCCTAAAAAAGGGATGGAGTGATATTGTTTGGTTTAGTCAAAATATACCAAGGCATGCTTTTATAACTTGGTTGGCTTTTAAGTACAGATTATTAACGCAAGATAGGTTACTGAATTGGGGGTATGAGGGGGAATTGAAATGTGCCTTATGTAATAGATGTCCGGATAGCCATAATCATCTATTTTTTGAATGTGAAGTTGCTTTGGCTGTTTGGAAAAGGTGTAAAGTGTTCTCTAGGTTAGAAGGGGTTCCTGATAAATGGCCGGATATTATCAATTATTTGGAAAATAATGGGTTGTCTAAGTCCATTTGGGGTATTATTGGGAGATTGGTTATGGCTGCTGTTGTCTACTTTATTTGGCAAGAAAGAAACAATAGATGTTTTGACAATAATAGGAGATCAGTACAGCAGATCTGCAACATTGTTTTTGACACTGTTAGAATGAGAATTCTGGGGTTAAAATTGAAGGATTCTAGTAGTGTAAGGGAAGCTGCTGGTATTTGGAGATTTAAGGTGGGGAATGGGAAGAAGAATGATGAAGATATTTATGTTTGAATGTAAGATATTGGAGGAGTTGGGTTTGTGGGGGTGTAATTTTGTTTTCTGCAAGAGTCTGTGTTCTGATAAGAAAGGGATCAGATGGGGTGTAAACATTGGGGTTGGGTCTTCATTTGGTTTTTGGGCAAGTGCTGGGTTGGGTTTTGCAGTAATGAGGAGAACTTATAAAACTGGGGTAGTAATCTGGCCTTTTGGGCTTCTTTTGATTTCTTTCTTTTCAATTTGTTCTTGGTGTTGTGTTCAATGGGTGTGTGTTCTCTTAACAATGTTGTTCAGTCATGAGCACAAAGTTAAGTCAGTGGATGGCAGTTGGGGTTTAGGTTCTGTGAGACTGGAGTTTAGTCTATGCCTGGGAGTTACAAGGAATGATCAAGTCTTTGTGGTTAGGCAGCTATACTCTTTTTCATTGTTTGTTGTTAGTTTCTTGCAAAGACTTGAAAACCTATTTTTAGGACAGAGGCTTGTGTGTGTGGTGTTCTTTAGATCCTTTTGGATCAGGGGAGGGGGGGTTTGTTTGTGGGAATCAGCAGAAATAAGGAGACATTATATTACGAGGGTAGTAATCTGGCCTTTTAGGCTTCTTATATATCTCTTGATTTCCCTATTCTGTGTGTGTTGTGTTCTTTAAAATTATATTCCCTTAGTTCTGTTTTTCTTTATTGAAAATAGAGCTAAGTCTGTAATATACTGGTGGGATTTAGGTTTGTTGAGGCTGGAGGTTAGCCTGTACCTGGGAGAAACAATGATGGTTCAAGCTTTTGTAATTAGGCATGATGTTTCTTTTTCTTTTTTCCTTTCTAGTTCTATGCAAAGGCTTGAAAACCTATGGTTAGGTCAGAAACCTGCGTGTGTGGTATTCACTAGATCCTCTTGGATCAGATCCTTTGGGATCAGGGGTTTGGGTTGTATTTGGGGATCAAGATAAATAAGGGCACTTTTAGCTTTTTGGGTAGTCATCTTACAAAACCCTAAGCCTAGTAGTTCTGCTTTTGTTTTTTTATTCTGTTTTAAGCTGTTATTTTTTAGGAAATTTGAACCTGTTTTTTGATTTTGTAGCTAGTCTATTCGGTATATTAACCATTCTAGCTGCTTCAGCGTTTATTGATGGGGATTTAGGGTTTTTTATGCTATGGGGATGCACACAGCTGGGAGATATAAGGAAGGAGATTGCCATTGTTGTTAGGACATTTATTTCCTCCCCCAAATTTTTTTGTACTTTTGTAGTACATGACAATGGCAATCGACCCTGGTCGTTATGGTTGTATAGTCTTCTTTCTATACCTTTTCTTGTTTTATTTTTGAGTCAATTGAGTCAGGTTCTGTTTGGATTGGAGGGGAAGGTTTATTTTATATTTGATAAAGGTTGTGGTTTGAAGAGGCTTAAGTCTGGGATTGGGGGGAAGTTTGGAGTAGGATTAAGTATGTTGATAGGTTGGGCATTAGATATAGGGCTGCGGGTCTTGTGGTTTTTAGGGGGTTGAAGGATAAAGAGTGTTTAAATAGTGTTGGAGTGGATTGTATTAGAAATATTGGGGCAGCAATGGCTGATATCAGAAAATGGTGGGAAGAGGGGTTGGCAGTTATATGGATTATTTGTTTCAGCTTAGGGTCTTAAGAGAATCTAGGATGGGAGATTTGTTTATTATGAATAAGATGTTGATTGGTACTGTTTGGTATAGTGTTGAGAGGTATGAACAACTGATGGTAGTGAATTTTTCTGTTCTATTGTTTGTGGTTGGATTGTAGGAAATGGAGGGAATATTGCTGTGTAGAAAGAGTTTTGGATGGCTGGGAGACCTATGGATATCGAAGGTTGGAAGGCTGCTAATGGTTAAAGGTTATGAAGAATGAAGCTGCTGCAAGGGATGAGGAGTGGATTGCTGTAGAAAGTATGAAGTTTGTGAGAAATAGCTGGATTGCTTTGTCTGTGGTTTTAATTTGCTGTTTTTTTGTTTTTGTTTCTTTGTTTAGATGTATTGTTGGGTTTTTTGGGGTTTTTTTGTTGGATTGTTTAGGTTTGGTGGAGGGGCCGGGTGTTTACCCATTTTGTTAGGTCCCTTTCCGTTTAGGTGTACATAGGTTTATTTCTTAATAAAATTTTACCGGGGGTGTTGTCCTCCTTAACAAAAAAAAAAAAAAAAAAACCTTTTGCTACTGATTTTATATGTTAAATAAAATATTTTAAACATTAGAGGCTGATCAAAAATCTCAGATTTCCTTATTTAACCCGAATATCGTCAAATACCGACTTTTATGCGATTTAGGTGCATAGTATGGTTTAAAACCATATTTGGCACCTAAGACTTGTTTCCTACTGATGTTATGAGTACATTTTTATACTTTAACATTTAACAGTAAGTAAAAATTTTGAACTCAGATTTCAAATTTAACCCTTAAAGCACATGTGAAATGACCAAAATGCCCCTACGGTGCATAGTTTGGTTATAAATGATAAATTTCACATATATATGATATCTTACTGATATAACAACATAAAATAAATATTTTTACAGAATGTTTTAGACCAGAAACTCATATTACTATTTAACCTCTTTTATAAACATTAAAATGACCAAAATACCCCTACGGGGCATAGATTGGTTTTAAATTCGTTTTGGGCATAATGGAAGGTATCCTGCTGATATCACAACATATTTAAAGTATATTAACTTGTGGAACCTGTTCATAACTCATTTGGTTACCCGTTGTGCATATATGCGTTCGGAACGGTTTATGTAACTAGTTTGCATAAATTAACCGAAACGGGTCAAACCTTATCATTTTTACTTCAAAATCCAGAATGTGTTTAGTTTACCCATATTATACAAGTCTTCATACTTGTCGGGTCTAAATCACATTCTAATCCGGTATTCGCTTAATCTTGCGTTTTGAACCGTAAACCTTTCATTAAAACTAACCGGTCTAAGTTAAGACTTAAATAAGACTCGTTAGGAATCTAATAGGTTATTAAAAACCTTCGTTCCAGATTAAGGAGCCCAGTAAAAGATACTTGTACTTGCTGATTGTTATACGGCTGGGATAAAAATTGTATTTTTGCTCAGGTAAATACTTTTAACTTATTTTCCCTTATACAGGCTTGGGATATGGTAAAAGTATATTTACCACTTGGTTGGGTATAAAATCATTCAATTGAATAATGGTTAATGAATTACATAACCCCGTTTTAATCAGTTTTGCTTGATAACATAAACATTGGGGGTTAATACGACCGTGTCCTGGATATCCTCGGCTCATTTCATTTGTAAATGGCCACGACCTAAGCTCGGGGTGTAGGCATATACCTATCAGTTGCGATATGGGTTCTATTCCCCAAGAAGGGAATAAGATATAGATAACTCCTTGTGAGTTTATATCAGTGGTGTGTCTATTAATCATGTTCGGCTTCTATCCCGACCCTAAATGTATGACAAACATGTGAATCTGATACAAGATTATCGTTATATAATTATCCCAAGTTATAAAAGAATATTTGTGCCTTGTGCACTTAAATCAATTTTCTTAAACATTTTAAAAATGAGTCGGTTAATTGTATTTACCAGTGTAAACTGACGTATTTTCCAAAAAGGTTAAGTGCAGGTTCTATGCGAAATGGGCTGGTGATGTGCGTGAAAGTGTCGTATATATTAGGTGTATATTTTAAGCCCCTTTAACACTTATTTTAGCCAAGTTTTAAATTTATAAAACACGATATTTTACTAACACTAAACACACATATGGGCAAGTGCACCCATCGTGAGCGTAGTATAGCGTTGGTAAGATACCGAGGTCGTCCAAGGACACAAGAGCTTTTAATACCGGTTTATCCTCAACGTCTAACCAAAATAAAAAGTTTAGAAAAATGTTTTAAGCTAAGAAAAATAAAAACTAACTAAAATGCTGAAAAATAAAATAAAAGAAAAACAGATAGACAAGATGAATCACTTGGTTCCGACTCGTATCTAGTATAACCTTTGATTATTTCCGCACTTTTGCACATAATTAAGAGATTATCTTAGTTATTGTAGTAGGCCCCTCTTTTGAAGGTGACGTTACCCTCACCCTAGTAGTTTGAGTCAGCAAGGATACAATCCTAAAAGGGTGGATTATTGGAAGATAATGAATTAAGTTATTAATGCAGTATTGTGGTAGGCCCCGCTTTTGGCGGTGACGTTACCCTCGGCTAAGTAGTCTGAGTCAGCAGGGATACAGTCCTAAATAGCCGGGTTATAGTATTAATAGTAGTTAACTTATGAGGGGATCAAAGAGTTTGGACCCCCGCCATCCAATACCGTGAAGTATTGAAGGAGGTCCTACTAAATTTGACCCAGGTCCATTGCAGGACCTCTAAACGCTGAACAATGGCAAGACCTTTACCAAACCGTACCCTTAACCCCCGACCAGGTAGTCAACATACCTCCATATAGACCGTGGAGATATGAATGGTGAAAATCTTTTATTTTATATAGACAGTAAAATAATGCCAACACACCACGGACAAACGATAAGGAAAGATCACCTTCAACATAAGTAACTAGTTATTAAAGTCATTAATACAAAACCAAATAAAAAGTGCAAAAGATTAGAAATAAAAAGTATTATACTAGACACTTTGTCTTCACCAAGTGATGTAAGAGACTTAGGCAAACATGGCCTTGATTGTCAAGAACTCTTACGATCAATCTTGGATCCCGAGACGACTCACACACTCTACGATGGACAATGGATGATGGTGGTGGATGATGGTGTTATGGTGGTGGTGGGTGGTGGATGAAGTGTGAGAGAGGTGGTGTGCCAAGGGATGAGTTGAAATGAAACCAAGCACTCCTATTTATAGGCTGAACAGAAGGCTGGGCACGGCCCCGTGCCTGTCTGACACTCTCTCTCTTCATTAATTGTAATTCGCAATTACAATTAATGCGCCTGCAGTACTTTCGCCACGCCCCCGTGCTCGCTGGACACGGCCCTGTGGTGGGCAATAGAAGCTTCTATAGGTTTGTCTTTTCTACTGCTTCTTGGGCACGGCCCCGTGCTGGCTGAGCACGGGGCGTGTTCAGTCTTCTGTCTTCTCTATTTTGCTTGGGAAGATGCCGTTGAGGGGTCGGGCAGTCCACTTATGTTCCTTTCCTTGTATTTATGTTAGATTTAGCTGTCTTTTTGCTTCTTTTGTGAATTTGAGCTCATTTAATCCTGAAAATACAAAAGGAAAACAAAAACACTCTTTTTCCAACATTAGTACTTAAAAAGGGTTAGTTTTATGCCTCATTTGATGTAATTTATATGTTGCATTTTACACACATCAAATACCCCCACACTTGAACTTTTGCTTGTCCTCAAGCAAAACTCTTTAATATGTGGCTTACACTCCCAAATGGAATAGGTAGAAGAGAAGGTTTTGGGCTTGTCGTAGAGTGTCGGGATATCCAAGATCTTTTTGGGTTTTATTTTTATCTATTTACAATCCTATTCGTAATGATTTATTTGGAACGTTTCATAGGAGAAATTATTTATTTGGGCATAACATGCCTTTTTAAAATTTCATTTATATACAAGTTCACATACCTCACGGGAGAAATCACTCACACTCGGCCGAAGGTGTATTTTTAGTGAATCACTCGAGAGCGGCATGGAACTTATTCCTACCATAGGCTTGCCAAGCAATCAATCCTCCTCCTTTTTAACTTTTATACCTTTGTAGATATCAAGAGGACTTTGTAGGTTAAGGGTTAGGCTTGGGTTAAAGGTAGGTGGTTGGGATAGTGGTTAGTAGAAAAAGGGCGAAAAGCGTAACAAGTGTCGGTTTTCGTAGGACTTTCTATTTTTGTATCTTTGATGAAGCTTTTATTCAAACAAAGTTATTTTTGATGAACTTGTTTGTTTATTTTCTTTTTGCTTCATCATCAACAAATTTTTTTTTTTTTTTTCGAAAAACCGAACTTGTTACTAAAACAAAGGGTTAAAAAAATAAAAAGGTTTTGGTGGGTAAAAGGGTTTTTGGTTTGGGTTATGAAATGAAAAAGGTTTAGGCTCAAAGGGGCTAACTAGGGGGATTTTTGGGTAGGTGGTAAAAGAAAAAGAAAAATAATGGTGTAGAAATTAAAAAAAAAAAAGGGGGTTAGTCCTAATGCCTCCATCATTTACTTACTCGGGTTTAAGTTGATAAGGACCGGGAATGTATCGTCATGGCAAGTTCTAGAGTTATAAGAACCAAGCGGCTATTCACACAAGAAACGAAAAATGAGCATTTAGTCTAAAGATGTAAATTTGTATGCTCAATAAAGGCTCAAAACTCACTTTTGTGGGAATGGGTTTTTATGTGATCAAGTATATATAATCAAATTTTAACTAAGTTTGTCATGCCTTTTCATAATTTTCTTATGTTGGTTCTTTTTATCACTACGCTATCGGTTGTAAATTTGTAAAAATATAACCTTTTTGAGAACTTTGAATTTCCCGAGTTAAACCTAGACAAGTAAAAAAAAATGAAATTTTTGAAAAAATTTGGGGTGATTAGCGGTTCCAATAGAGTTTTGTGTAAGGCTTGTATTTAGGACTTGCAAAATTTCAAGGTTTTAGCATCCCCCCCACACTTAAATTACACATTGTCCTCAATGTGTCCCAAAAATAAATTTTTAGGTTGATTAGATGTGTAAAATAGTGTTAAAAAGCAAAAATTTTGTGATACTGGGCGCTGAACACGGCCCCGTGTTATCCGGGCACGGCCCCGTGTTATCCGGGCACGGCCCCGTGTTCAAGTGCCAGTAACAAAATTAAAACAAGAGAAACAGAAGTCTGGACACGGGGGCGTGTTGGGTGAACACGGCCCGTGTCCAGTTACCTAAACTGGGCGTTTTCCTGCAGGTGGTTCAGCACGGGGCCGTGTTGGTTGGGCACGGCCCGTGTTGAACCTTCTGTAATGGAGAAAATCGTCGGGCTGCCTTGTTCTTGTGCATGGGGTCATTTTTCTCGTTCCCCTTTTCATCCCTTACCACCATGAGTGTGTTTTATTAAAAACCATCCAAACTTTAAAACCATCATTTCATTTCATCATAGAGAGAACTTACATAATCCTAAATTAAACTAGATAAAACAAAGAAATAATAAACCATGGAGTCCTAGCCTTTACTTTATTTTAATTAGCAAAATTTCCAAGAGACTATTAATCTTGGTTAGACAAGGCCTTTTTGAACTCCTTCTTCCGGGTGCGATTCTCCTCACATGTCGGCGAGCCATTCTTCCACCTCCCTTGGAAGGAGAAAAGAAGGCTCATTGGCATTAGTTTGAGGAGTTTTGATTTCCACCGGGATCTCTTGTTGGTGTTCTACGGGAGGTTCCGCCGGAAAGTCTTCCCACCCGGCAGGGTTGTTAATTCCGAGTGCCAGGTTCCAATCCTGTTGAGGGAGGACTGGTTCCATCGGGGGTGCTACAAGAATATTTAACCTCTGGTGCAAGAGGTTAATTTCTTGGAAGCTGCTTTCAAGTCCCATCGTAAGATCGTTAATACGGTCGATTAGGACCTCCTCTACTGATGTCATTTCGTCGAGAGCCTCCCTTAATGCTATCACATAGTGCACAAGTGTAGCTTTAATGGAGGGTCTCCTTCCTCTTCGGCTGTTTGATGAATGCACAGAAGATGTTTCGCTGTTTTCACTCGACATTCTACGAAAAATAAACCGAAAATAGTTTATTTAATGAAACAGTGACCGGGCACGGCCCCGTGCTCACTGAGCACGGCCCCGTGTTCATCTTTCTGCAGAATTTTGAAGCAAGGAAACTTGGATTTTTAAGTTATTTTCTGAACTTGTGGGGTCTTTTTAGTCGCTAATAACTTAAAACAATGTTACATAACATGTTTTTACCAAGATTCCTTGAACAAAACTCATTAATCCTTACCACAAAGTTGGAAGAATTCAAACTTTTAATGGTAGTTTTTAGAGAAAGATGGAGAAGAAGGAAATGACTAAAAGAGGAAAGGACAAGATGGGTTGTTGGAACCTTCTTTTAGACTTACCTAGGATAGTTTGAGAGAAGATTCCTGCAATTCTCTGTCCCAAGTTGGTCCAAAGGTGCAGAATTCTTGGCTGCATTTATAGAAAATGACAGCATCCTGGACACGGCCCCGTGTCCAGTGAACACGGCCCCGTGTGCAGGTGGACTTCTGACACAGTTTGTCCGTATTCTGACGTACTGATCAGAATGGAATCTTTTGATGGACACGGGGGCGTGTTGGCTGGACACGGCCCCGTGTCGAGGGACTGTTTTATGAAGTTGTCTAGTTTTTTAAGGAACTTGTTAGTATTGGGTGGCTCCTGATTGGTTGGAACAACCCCATAGTGCCTAAGATACCTTAATTGTCCTAGACTAAGGCGAGAACGCAAGAGGTTGTCGGTGAGGGTAATTCCTATTTTTATTCTAGGTGGACAAGTCCAACCCTTTTCCGGGCTCTCGTTAAAGAAGGTGTATGCCGAATCGCTCAGGTCTATGTATGCACCGAACGAAGTCGATGGAGAGTCCTTCACGGCACAATCGACACAGGGACGACTATCGTCCAAGTCTTTGCTAGAAACGAAGGTATTTTCGGGAGCAACGAGGTTGTCGGAATGCGGTTCCAACATTTCTTCATGGTTATCGTCTTGGGGTGGATCAATAAAATCCTTCCTAAGCTCTTTTAACCAATTCAGAATTAGCTTTTCTAGGTGAAATAACTCATCAAGGAGCATTTCCCCTAGAATATCTGGCTGGGCGCATTCGAGGGAGAAATAGTGCTTATTTTTACTTTCGCCCCTCTTAAGGTTGTGAGAAGTCGGTGGGTCCATGTAGTGGGGCCTATAATTTAGAAAGTAGCATTTTACTTCTTCATGTTTGCCACCACATAATTGACACCACGTACCATAAGAGTGCCGAAAGTAAAAATAATTACTATTACTCATGTTTATGTCAGAAATTACCAACCGCCGGGATCTAACGGTTCTGTTTTCAGTAAGTGAATCTTGGGCACGGGGACGTGTTGAGTGAGCACGGCCCCGTGTTCAGCTTACTGTCTGACGTAAAACAGGATTGCCAGTTCCAATGATTTAGCACGGGGGCGTGTTCAGCGGGCACGGCCCGTGCTGAGCTCTGCAGAAGCTGAAAAACTAAGAAAATCCTAAAAATAAAAAGAAAAAATAAAAAAAATGATTAGGCCGTTGATTCCTAACTTTCTTAAAATCCTTGTGTCCCCGGCAACTGCGCCAAAAACTTGATGTGCGTGAAAGTGTCGTATATATTAGGTGTATATTTTAAGCCCCTTTAACACTTATTTTAGCCAAGTTTTAAATTTATAAAACACGATATTTTACTAACACTAAACACACATATGGGCAAGTGCACCCATCGTGAGCGTAGTATAGCGTTGGTAAGATACCGAGGTCGTCCAAGGACACAAGAGCTTTTAATACCGGTTTATCCTCAACGTTTAACCAAAATAAAAAGTTTAGAAAAATGTTTTAAGCTAAGAAAAATAAAAACTAACTAAAATGCTGAAAAATAAAATAAAAGAAAAACAGATAGACAAGATGAATCACTTGGTTCCGACTCGTATCTAGTATAACCTTTGATTATTTCCGCACTTTTGCACATAATTAAGAGATTATCTTAGTTATTGTAGTAGGCCCCTCTTTTGAAGGTGACGTTACCCTCACCCTAGTAGTTTGAGTCAGCAAGGATACAATCCTAAAAGGGTGGATTATTGGAAGATAATGAATTAAGTTATTAATGCAGTATTGTGGTAGGCCCCGCTTTTGGCGGTGACGTTACCCTCGGCTAAGTAGTCTGAGTCAGCAGGGATACAGTCCTAAATAGCCGGGTTATAGTATTAATAGTAGTTAACTTATGAGGGGATCAAAGAGTTTGGACCCCCGCCATCCAATACCGTAAAGTATTGAAGGAGGTCCTACTAAATTTGACCCAGGTCCATTGCAGGACCTCTAAACGCTGAACAATGGCAAGACCTTTACCAAACCGTTCCCTTAACCCCCGACCAGGTAGTCAACATACCTCCATATAGACCGTGGAGATATGAATGGTGAAAATCTTTTATTTTATATAGACAGTAAAATAATGCCAAGACACCACGGACAAACGATAAGGAAAGATCACCTTCAACATAAGTAACTAGTTATTAAAGTCATTAATACAAAACCAAATAAAAAGTGCAAAAGATTAGAAATAAAAAGTATTATACTAGACACTTTGTCTTCACCAAGTGATGTAAGAGACTTAGGCAAACATGGCCTTGATTGTCAAGAACTCTTACGATCAATCTTGGATCCCGAGACGACTCACACACTCTACGATGGACAATAGATGATGGTGGTGGATGATGGTGTTATGGTGGTGGTGGGTGGTGGATGAAGTGTGAGAGAGGTGGTGTGCCAAGGGATGAGTTAAAATGAAACCAAGCACTCCTATTTATAGGCTGAACAGAAGGCTGGGCACGGCCCCGTGCCTGTCTGACACTCTCTCTCTTCATTAATTGTAATTCGCAATTACAATTAATGCGCCTGCAGTACTTTCGCCACGCCCCCGTGCTCGCTGGACACGGCCCCGTGGTGGGCAATAGAAGCTTCTATAGGTTTGTCTTTTCTGCTGCTTCTTGGGCACGGCCCCGTGCTGGCTGAGCACGGGGCGTGTTCAGTCTTCTGTCTTCTCTATTTTGCTTGGGAAGATGCCGTTGAGGGGTCGGGCAGTCCACTTATGTTCCTTTCCTTGTATTTATGTTAGATTTAGCTGTCTTTTTTGCTTCTTTTGTGAATTTGAGCTCATTTAATCCTGAAAATACAAAAGGAAGACAAAAACACTCTTTTTCCAACATTAGTACTTAAAAATGGTTAGTTTTATGCCTCATTTGATGTAATTTATATGTTGCATTTTACACACATCAGCTGGCTACTCCTAGTATCAATAAAAAGTCTTGCAAGCTTTTATCACTTTAAGTCTGTTGAACAATATTCCTTTTGTTTTGATCCACCTGTGGATCCTTTTACAATCCGTTGTAATATTTTATGTTACTTTCGAATCGGTTTGTAATATTGTTACTTTAGACTTCCGTTGTGCTTATAAACTGTGATTATTGACTATGATGTTATCAACTACGTCACGATACTCCCCACCGGGCCCACTGGTAATACGTGGAAATATCGGGGTGTGACAGGTTGGTATCAGAGCCAACATTGAGTTAATTAAACACTAGCCTTTTGTGTTTAATCTCAACGACACAGTTGCACATTCCTTGATTTCCGTGTCTAGACATGAACTAGGAATAATCTCATCCCTAATAAGTATATATTGTTTTCGATATTTGTGTATTTCAGGAATATGTCGCCGAGTAAAGCTGCTATTGGTGGAAGTTCTCCAACCCCTGAAGCCTAAGAATGTTAAGCTTCGTGCCACAGCTCGAATAAGTGTACGACCAGTATGGAGGAAGGATCTTTTTGGACCCATTCCTAAAATCAAACCCGTCGAAACCATAAACCATACTTCAGATTCTTTACCTAAGACTTTTGAAACTTCAAATGAGAAGCCAACATCGGAGAAGTCCATACCAACGGTCTCTGAGGCTCCCACTCCGAAGATGATACCTATGGACCCAAATGATCCATATTTCTTACCTCCAAGTCTTGGAATTCCAAACCTGGATTATACCAGCCCTGATCCTATTCGTGATCCATATTATTCATTAACCATAGAAGCCTTGGATTCCACTTTTGCAAAGGTTCCTAGCTTGAAAGATTTCGACTACCCGCCAAAACCTTCAATATTCGTACCGCACACAGTGAACCAAGGAGAAAACTTCCAGAAGTAAAACGAAGAAGAAACTCCTTTTTTTTTTGTTGTATTTCATTTCTTTATTAGTCCCTATAAGGGCATATTTATTTTTAGTCCCTGCGTGGACAAATTTGTTGTTTAAAACCCGTTTAGGGCAATTGTTGTAATAATTAGAACTTTCTATGAAAAGTTCCTTTTTAAAATTTACTTTGGCATTAAACATATATATATATAATATGTCCTAAACCAAAAACATCATTTCAATTTATGATTGATCTGCCACTGAAATTTAAAGAAAATCTTGAAGGTATAACCTAGCCTATATGTCATTTTAGATATGGCCCAGATGGTAAAACCTTTTAAGATTCAGATCCTTGTTAACATCTGAAAACATGTTACCACTCCTGGAAAATGTGATTCGATAAAATAACACTAGTCATCCTTATATTGGATTCTTCCAATTCCTTTTTCTTAATTATTTAAACATCCATTAGTGATGAAGTGCCTACGGGCCATACTTATTGTCCTATAAGACAAAAGACAGTTGTAGTCTATGACTCTCTGTCAAGAAAAGGTGATGAACTATGTTCAAGCCTTAATGCCTCGAGCCTATAAGATCATGGCATATAATTTAAAATTGTCCTTGTGACTAGGCCTTTTGAGCCACTCTAATATCTTAATGATTATAACAAAGGATAAATTATAATGAAAATCCTAATTAAAATATAACTAGCAAATTAACCAATATGGTTTATAGTTACCATGGTTAATGAATCGTCAAAAATGACAATTCTATTAATAGACTTTTGAATAAATCATTGTCATCATCTTTATGTAGCAATCAAGCTACATGGCAGAATCAGAAGAAGTCAACAGTCACCCGAGGGAGAATCATGATACTACCAGAATCAACGTAACTGGTGCGGATCTTCAAGCATTGATTGACAATGTTGTTACTAAAGCCATGGACAGGCAATTTAGAGAATCAAGTGGTACTCGGAGCAAGACCCTATTTGTACCTCATCCAAAACCACCCTCTAAGACTCGTGTATCTCATAAGGACGAATCTCATCATTCGTCAAATCAGAGGAGTGTTCCGTCCAACCGAATCATGCTTAATCAGGAGTCGCGTGTTAAAACCTGTTCTTACAAATATTTTGTCTCCTGTAAGCCCAGAGACTTCACATGGGAGAAATGAGCCATCGATTGTATGACTTGGCTCGACGAGATGGATACAGTGGTTGATATTAGTGGTTGTGCAGAACAGGACATTGTGAAGTTTGTGTCACAATCGTTTAAAGGAGAAGCTTTAGCTTGGTGGAGGTCCCTAATCAAAGCTACAGGGAAGATCCCGTTGTATAACTTGACATGGGATCAGTTTGTTGCTCTAATCAAGGAAAATTTATGTCCTCAACATGAAGTTGAGAAAACTGAGACTGACTTCTTGACCTTGGTCATGAAGAACTTAGATTGTCAGGCGTATCTTACGAGTTTCAACACTATGTCACAATTGGTTCCATACTTGGTCACACCAGAACCAAAACGCATAGCTCGTTTTATTGGAGGTTTAGCTTCGGAAATTAAAGCAAGTGTGAAAGCATCAAGACCTACCACATTCAGGTCAGTAGCTGATTTGTCGTTATCTCTTACTCTTGATGCGGTTAGGCAGAGATTGCTCAAGAATTCTGAAGAAGGGAAAAGGAAACGTGAGGATGAGAACTCACGCCATTCTGATAAGAAACAAAAGGGGAACTCTGATCATAAGAAGAGTTCCGGGTTTAAGAAGGACAACCAGCAGTCGGGTGAAAAGACCAGGTGCAAAACCTGTAGGAAATACCACCTCAGGAAATGCAGATTTGAATCTCAGCCTCTACCTTGTGGGATCTGCAAGTCCAAGGAGCATAAGACCTTGGAATGCAAGAAGTTGAAGGACGCAACCTGTTACGGTTGCAACGAAAAGGGGCACATTAAGACCAACTGCCCTAAGAATCAGAAGAACCCTGAAGAGACTAAGAAGACCAATGCTCGGGTCTTCCAAATGAATGCACAGGAAGCCATTCAGAACGACAATGTGATAACAGGTACCTTTCTTATCAATGATGTTTATGCTACGAGCTTGTGTTATAGAGTTAGGAGGAAGTTGGGATGACCATCTTCCATTGATTGAATTTTCGTACAATAATAGCTATCATTCAAGTATTCAAGCAGCGCCTTTCGAAGCTTTGTACAGAAGAAAGTGTAGAACGCCAGTTTGTTGGGCGGAAGTTGGAGATGTCCAACTATCAGGACCTGATATAGTCCTGGAGACGACGGACAAGATTGTGCAGATCCGCGATCGTCTCAAAGCTGCCAGGGATAGGCAGAAAAGCTACGCGGATAAAAGGCGTAAACCTCTGAAATTCGAGGTAGGTGATAAAGTGTTACTCAAAGTGTCACCCTGGAAAGGAGTGATGTGTTTTAGTAAAAAGGGCAAGTTGAGCCCAAGATACATTGGACCATTCGAGATCATTGAATGTGTCGGAACTGTGGCCTACAAGCTAAATCTGCCAGAAGAGCTCAGTGGAATACATAATGTGTTCCACATCTGCAACCTAAAGAAATGTCTAGCCGATGAGTCGCTAGCAATGTCGCACAAGGACGTGCAGATTGATGAAAGCTTGAAGTTCGTTGAAAAACCTTTGTCGATTGAGGATCGACAGGTTAAGAAGCTTCGAAGAAAGCATGTGCCGATTGTGAAGGTAAAATGGGATGCCCGTAGAGGCCCCGAGTATACGTGGGAGGTTGAATCCACAATGAAACAGAAATACCCTCATTTGTTTCAGTAAATCTCGAGGTCGAGATTTCTTTTAAGGGGGTGAGGATGTAACACCTCGCAAAATCATGCCCAATATAGTATCGACACGTGTCATGAACTTTAAACGTGTAACGGATTGATTATGAGGGACTAAAGTTGACAAACAAAGAAAGTATGTGTGTAAAAGGATCCAAAGTGTGAACACTTGAAAATTTTGCCTTTCAACATCCCTACACGATGTTTATACCCTTAAACGGATAAATTATGAAACGTATGAAACCGTTTGTGGAAGAAAGGGAAAGTTTACAAGACGCGAGGGGTTAAATGTGTCAACATGTTAAAGTAATACCTCTGAGTGACCTTTTAACGAACCCGGAGACTTGTAACGATTAATTCACAAATGAAGTTTGCCAGGTCATCATGATTCCCACTAAATGAAGTTTGCCAACATTATCAATTCACAACATTATCAATTCACCTCTAATTACTATTGGGCCGATAAAGTGCTAGGTTTGATATAATTGCAAATCACATGGGTTAATAATTGTATTGAGATAAGTTCTTACATCACTCATTAAGGACACTACATCATAATAGATCAACTACACATCAAGTATGTAAGTTACAACACAAACCATTATGAAAGAATTAGTGTGAAACAGGTAACGTGTTAAGGAAAAACCTTGAAAACTCAGGTTGTCACATCATCCCCAACTTGAAAGAAATTTCGTCCCGAAATTTGACAAGTAATCCAAAACGACAAGATGTTAACTCAGGATGGCTGTGGATTTTCCGCGGGTACTACATCATCCCCAACATGAAAGGGAATTTCGTCCTGAAATTCACTGGTTGCCTCAGATTTAGATTGGTCGGTTGGGAATAAGTGATGACACTTGAGCCTCATCAGATTCTCGCGTTCCCACGTGAACTCTGGTCCACGTCTTGAGTTCCAACGAACTCTCACGATTGGAATTCGACTAGGTTAACGAACCTTAACTTCTTGGTCCATGTGTTCGATAAATTCCTCCAGTAAAGGTATCGCACGTGTTTCATCAGACAACCACTGCCTTAGATCCGAAACATAAATGATATCGCGCACGTTACCCGATTCATCGGGTAACTCGAGTTTGTAGGTTGCGCTACCGATTCTTTCCCAGACTGCTGAATGGTCCATCGTGACGTCAGTTAAGCTCGCCATGCTTCCCAAGCATTCCACACCCTCCCAGGGTGAGACTTTCAACACGATACGATCGCCTACAGCGATCTTCCAGCGTTTCCTAATCTTAACAGCTCTCCTGACGGTCACTCGTTGCCGCCAAACGATTTCCGATCCAAGCAATCTTCCCAAGAGTTTCGAGTTGTAAGTAGACCAGTGACGAAATCCATGGTAGCCTGTTCTCATTTCCACATATGTGTTTCTGATTGCTGACACAAACCAAAAGGTTTCTGATGTTCCACCTTGACTTTCGCACAAGTCAAACGTCGTTCACATGCTTCGCTGCGCAGGCCTTCAAGTCCAGTTGTCAATACGAGATCCTTAGATCCTAATACATTCCATCAAAATCCAGATGACTAGAATATCATGGCCGATGCGCTTCGCTCCACACAAGTCCCCTTGGATTGCTGTATAGTGGAATCCGTAGTCGTTCCATGAAGTAGCGAATATCGTCCAACTTGTTAGAAGTTGCTCCTCCATGCCCCGCATGGGTCCAACTTGAAAATTCTCTTCCTGCAGCCCTTCGGTGTAAACAGGACGAATCTGATTGGGTATGCTAGAGTCGATAGTGAGTTACAAAGCTCGTACTTGTTCAGGTTTCACGGTCGTATTCATTCAAAAGTTTCGTCCAGCGTTGCCATCACATGTTTAGCTCTCTTGAAACAAGGGTATACGGGAGGCCCTTGTAATCGGTCTAAGTAGTGCATTCGGTACCGTCCAAGTGATGCCTCCAATTAAATCCAAAGACTACGGCTTCCACCGCAGGTCGTGACTCGTGCAGTTCTTCCTGTAAGTCCACCACGTAAGCCATCGCCCTCTCATGTTGCATCGATGTGTAACTGGGACTCTGATTCGAACCATCATGGTATACCGCCATATCATCAGTACCCTCGGATAGAAGTGATGCTCAGTGCGCTACAGGGTTGGGTTTCAAAAGCTGAGAAGACGTCCTCCTATTTTGGTTCCCATGAGTTCACAGCTCCCCGCTGTGCTAAAGAGATTTAAGCTGCGCGATCTTCGAAAATCCTGTGATGACTCTACGATAGCATCCAGCGAAACCAAGAAATCGCTGCATCCCCGAAGGAATCCTTGGTGTCAATCAGTTTCTAGCAAAATGGATCCTAGCAAGATCCACATGTATTCCCACTTCGTTGGTTACATGATCAAATGCGTCTCTCGAATCTAGATGTTACACTAAACAAGACTTCACACGTAATGGCTCCTCCCTCAGGAGCCCTAAAATAAGATACAGATGTCGTCTATGATGTTCCTTCATCCTGGAAATGATTCAACACGTTGTCAATAAGCATAGTCGATTCATGTGATCCATGCAGCTGCCGGTGTGATGATTAGCCCAGAGGTTTTGGAATACAACGTCGCAATGGCCGCCATGCGTCTGATATGTCGTTGTAGGAACATTCTCCCCTCTGGACTCCCATCTGATGATAGTTCATTCGTTAGTCATTCCTCGAATGGAAGCTTGACCCTCGCACTGGTAAACAGGTTGCCAATACATGATAGAGGCAAACGGTTCTTAACTGTCTCCTTGTTAGGTTCTGGATAATCAGTACACATACGAAAAGGCTTATCTTCACGGATATAACTGGGGCTCCCCAAAGCGAAGAGCTAGGTCCGACAAACTCCTGTCCAGTATTTCCTGTAGTTGATTAAACAGTTCTTGCAACCCTCCTGTGCAAGATGGTACAATGTACGAGTATTCCGAGCTACCTCTGTCGTGAGATCAACTGAGATTCCGACTAACAGTTGTGAATGTAAACCTGAAAGTTCCTCGAGTAGCACACCGAGGGGAGTCACGAACAATTGGTGGATCCCCGATCCTATTTTCCTTAGCCTGACAATCAGAACGGTTACTAACACAGCGGGGTATTTCCCCCCGTAGACACTTCTGGGCTTTTATTGCAGAATTGATGCTAACCTTTACACAACTCTGGTACTTTGGAACAGATGACGATTCTCCACTAGGGAGAGGGGTACACAAAGCTTTCTTCTCGCAGGGTATATCTGCGCGATGTATGGATAACCAATCCACACTAACTACTGCATCAAATTATCGAGGATGACAGAAAGAAGGTTGACGTCGAACACTTGTCCCACAAGGTCGAGTTTACATCCCAACAAACATATGAGGTTCCATTTGACTTGCCATTAGTTGCTGCCACCACAGGTTCGGTTTCAAGAAGCATCAGGGTTGACTAAAACAGGGCCACTTATTCAAGTTACCATGCTGCTATTATGCCTGGCGTCACCTACGCCAATCCTAAATACCCTTCCGTAAGCATCATTTCCAGTGTTGTTGTTGTTTTCGTTGCGAGAATTCCTAGTACCGTCTTTGTTCCCTTGGATGTTGGCACTTTGACTTAACACAGTCAATCCTTGTCGAGGTCACCTTCGTTTCCATACTGTAAGCTACGATCACGAGTACCTTGATGTTGCCGCGACTGTTGCCTCTAATATTGTTGCCTGTAACGGTGTCCTGCGTCCTTTCACCAACAAGGTCCATCTTTTCACATTCCGTGCCACGTCCTAAGGCACTACTCATGGTGCGGGCGGTTACACAGTCCGCTCTACAGTCATTCGTCATCGATTTTGTCCCGATCGGTTCGTAAGAGTCGACTCCCATGAGTCGCTGGCTGGGGTTAAGGATTCGATTCGAGTCAAACCGCTGTTGTTCGTTGCCGGTAACTAGGGTCGTTCAAATGCTGAAGTCGGTAAGGTACTACGTTTACCCTCTTGTCCATCGTTCTTGCAAGTTGACTGAGTAATACACGGTATGTCGCGAGAGTGTTGCAGAAGTGATCTCACTTCGGGATCTAAGGCGTCAACACGCTAAGTTCCAGCAAACAAAGATAAGTGAGGAAAGTATAGTCCAATCATTTGACGCTGAGCCATCCAACTCAGGGAAGTTCGTACTAGCACCTAACATTCTACACAGTTCGCTAGGCGTTCAGATGTGTGATCAGGTGATACTCGATAGCATCGAGATTCGTAAAGATTCAGAAAGGGGTGAAAAGATCATGTTCGAGTAGGAGACAATCACTGCTATGACTCCTATAGACTGCTGAGTTCTAACATAACATCAATTAACAGAGCGAAACCCCTCTCACACTCGTTAAGCCTCACTGGGACTCACATGCACCCCACATGATTTTATGTGTGCACCCATAATAATAAGGCAATTTGCATGCTTATCTCAGTGCCTCTTAACTCGCGCTAAAAGGTTCCCCGAATTCGAGCAATAAGACAGATGACGCCACAACATAGATCATGAAAGTTCAAGAAGAGTCGCACTCTTAAAACACGTAACATGGGTTGGTAACATAGAAGTTCATACTGCAGTGCTAAGTGTGCATTCACGTGTGATGTTATTCATAAGCAAACACTAGATATACTATGTAATAGTAAACGAGAAATGAACCTTGCAGTCTGGAGCTGAGCGTCATGGTCGATTTCGGATCTGTTCAGTTATAGTCTGGTTTTATAAAAACGTTTTAAAACCAAGTTCACTATAACCAGTGGCTCTGATACCAAACTGTCACACCCCCAAAATACCACCTAGAGAATGTCCCTGCTAGGCGTGTGACGTACCAACAACGAGCCACCAATTACATTGAACCCATACAAGTTTATAGATAAAATTCTCAATCATTAAAGAAAATGCCATCAACAAGTTTAAATGAAAACCAACACGTTCAGCGGAAGCAATTTGAAAACTAAAGTTAGTCAGTTTCAAAACCAATGTATAGTATCAAGAAATCAATCTCATAAATCCTTCTAGTCGACGCATGACCACTCCAGCTACTCCAGACAGCAAGTTCCCAAGTCCAAGATATCTAACGACCTGCGAGCATGCAACAAGTGTATCAGACAACGCTGGTGAGTTCATAGTTTTACGAAAACGTTGGTTACCAAGTGTTTAGTTAATCCATTGAATTTAAATCCAAAAGTAATGTTGATAATATCTCGATACTGAACAAGACGGCTCCTGATGTATGTTTTGCCCGTTCCCCAGTGCTCCTATCAAAGCACTGGGCCCGACTGGGTC
Source organism: Helianthus tuberosus (assembly GCA_030545235.1). Classification (NCBI taxonomy): domain Eukaryota; kingdom Viridiplantae; phylum Streptophyta; class Magnoliopsida; order Asterales; family Asteraceae; genus Helianthus; species Helianthus tuberosus. The sequence continues at coordinate 56,951,772 of CM060437.1, read as the reverse complement.
ATTAGTTCACACCCGCCCTCTCTCAGGAACGGGGTGAGGGTGCCAAACCTAAGTAGCGCTACCAACTAATACCCCGCTACCACCCCCGATAGCAAAAGATGGGACTTAAGAGATAGAGAGTGAGAATATTATCCAACATCACAGTTTTACCCAAAAGACTTATCCCTCCCCGGGATACCCACTGACTGTCCCAACCACCGGGACGCATGCTCAAAAGTAATGAACTCACCTTGGTTTTGCTCGGTAAGACTAGCTACGTGTTCAAGTTGCTCAAAGTAATCCTAACATGGTTACCATCAACAATCAGTCGTGTATCCCTTAACCTCATATTCCGTACACACATTGCTCAATTAATAATCAAACCAAACACATATCATAACGTAGGTCACGACAAGCATTCGGGCCATATTACATTTACGACACAAGTTCACCATAGCACACGTCAAATGGTTCCATTCACATTCAATTAATCATGTAAGTCGCGCCAAGAAATCATGCACATAACAAGCCGATTGTCACTATGTAACCATATAACAGGTACGCGAGCTCACATACAAATCTCATGACCCAAATAAATAATTAACGGCCCGGCACATTGTTCCCGTAGGTGTGCGGCCCTTGTGGTTCAAACCCAAACAGTTACCAACTTCACTTAAGTGACCCAATAACCACGCGAGGCCCGACACCAGTACTACCCAGCCCAATGGAATACCGGCCTGATATCCCTGTTAAAGCCCAGCCTACTCGTGTGAAGTCCAAATAACCTTATACGTTAATTAGCCCAATTAGTCGGCCCAATCAGTTTACAAGTTAATGTTAATTAGCCCAAACTCATTACTATTCAGTCCCTTTAATTTAACTGTGCGGCCCAGATGCTAAATAAGTCCAATGGACTATGCGGCCCACCTCCCTTGTGCAACCCAATACCCCTTTCGTTTAACAATTCATGCCAACTAGGTTTTGCCCGCCCGCGTTGCGGGGCATTAAGCCGAATATTTCTTTCTCATGGTATGTACGTCTGTGTTTTAGTTACTTGTACATAAGGTGACTCAGATCCTTGTATGCTATAAGTAATTGTTGCTTCACAACAACAGCATCCATTCAGAGTCGGCCCTATGTATAGAAAAATATAGGCAGCCACTTTGGGCCACAGATTTTTTGATGAGCCAGAAATTTGAAGAAGTTGATCGAATAGTTGATGAACCAAACCACAATCTACCGCAATCTTTACTTGAGTAAAATCCAGTATGACAATCTTTATATCACTCATGAGTCATGACTCATTGTAAGCAAAATAATTAATTTTTATAAAAAGACCCCAATTTTCTAATCCGCTTTCGGCCCTCAAAATAGTTGAGCCGTCCCTGCATCCATTTTCTTATACGAAAAACCTCTGTTTTCACACAAAAGTGTGTTGAGACCACCCAATCCTTAAAAAAGCACTCTTTGCAGTTAGTTATCTTATATCCCTGTCAGCTACCATTCTACTCCCGTTCCAAAAACACAAACAAAAGAGCAAAATATCATGTTTCCATCTCCATGTTTATACTTTTCACACAAATATTAACCATACAACAACCACTAAGAACCGATACTCAAAATAAAGTCTTAATTCTGTTGTAAAACTGTGGAGTATTTATTTACTTTTTTGAATGGCAAATGTCCCTCTATACCTATTCCTAAATTACATAAACTAACCCTAATCTACCCCATGCCAGTAACCGAACCTGGAGCATTTACTTATGCTAACATAAGATCAAATTCAATTTTATCCATATAAATTTCATTAGCTCATCTCAACAAATCATCCACCAAACCATATTATCTTCAACAGCACAAGTCAACAATTTTAAATCTCGCATCATGAACCTAATACCATATGTAATCAAATAAAATCTAATCAGATTAAAACAGCAAAATCTAACAAAATGAAAACTAAAACCTAATCAGATTTAAACAACAAAATCTGAACAAAACCAAAACTAAAACCTATTATCAAATCAAAACATCAAAAACTGTATAAAAATTCAAAAGAATCAACAAAACTTACTTTTTGCACGATCTATTCCATTATCATCCACAGGTTTCTCCTCAACTTTTTCCACTTTCTCCTCCTTTTCAACCACAACCGGCACCTTCTCTTCTTTAACCTCAACCGGATCCTCCTCTTTCACCGGATTAACAGATTCTTCCGGTGCGGGTGCTACCGGCGGATCAGGTTGCGCCGCCGCTACCTTCGCCGCCGCTACCTTCGCCGCCGCTCCTCTGGTTCTTCCGCCTCTTCTTCCTGGACCGGCGGACTTTCTGGCGGTTTTCGGAGGCATCGTTTGAAAGAAATTTGTTCGATTGATAGGAAAATTTTGGTGAATTGGAATGTATGAACGTGTGTTGGACGGTACTCTGAAACCCTAGGTTGTATAGGGCTGGTTTAGTTTGAAGGGAATGTCCCAAAAGGAAAGTAAGAAACTGTTGTGCCAAAACCAAAAAAACGAAAACTACCCTGGTGCAAATGGACGATGTAATTTGATATATATAATAATTACCAAATACATTGCCTAATTCATTGGTTCTTCACAATTAATTAATTCATATAATACTTAGAACTATCACCTGCAATATTGATAGAATCACATGGCCACCATTGTCTTATTCATAGTTATCAAATCTTATCACAACATATGCACATCAGTCAAATCATCATCATTATGTCGAAATCAAGCCAAATAATCTTAAGGGTGCTACTTTCTACCCCCCTAATTACTTTTTACACCCCCCTCCTCTCACATACTTACAGATGGGGCCCGCGTGAGACCGACAGTTTTCCTCTCACAAGGGGGTATAATCAGGAGGAGGGGGTGTGTTTAGAATCAGCCTAATCTTAATACTCTTTCATCATGCATTTACATTTTTAAGTAATAATAATTTACCAATTCTTGACTTTTCAAACAGTTGCATCATCATCATCATCATCATTCACGTTCATGGGCAATCATAACAGTCATCTCCACAACCACATCAAGTTCACTAGTACTCATAAAAATTATCATAACATTCATCAACACAGTCGCAACAAGTTCTCGGTTACCAAACCACCCCATGTATCTATCACGCACAATAACCATTGTCCTATTCATATTAATCACTAATAAGCTACATATGAACAGCCCTAATCATCGTCATTGATCAATCCGTAAATCCCATCCCTAGCATACATCAACATGCACACGTAATCGCACACCACAACAATGATAATCATGCAGACAATCATAACAACATGGTCACATACCAATCAATATAATTAACAATCTCATAATTTTTATAAATCATAACACACATATAAACAATATCACACAAATATGCAAATCGACAAGCAAGAACTACTAACCAGGAACTCGACTGACCAGTATGCTATCTCGAACAGGGGGGGGGGGGGGGGGGGGGGGTGGTTGCTACTGCCCACGCACTTCCAAGAGGGTAGGGTTTGTTGTTGTGATTAGGGATTTACAAAGTGTTTACGTTCAAGAACCTATATAAGGTTAATAACTTAAAACAAGTGGGCCGATCACATGTTTACTAACTAACTAATACACAAGTGGGCCGAGATGAGCACATGAGTTACTGCCAAAGTTAATCTTTTAGTGTTCCTTTTGTATTGGGCCGAGAGAGTTGTCAGGTCATCATGATTCCCACTAAATGAAGTTTGCCAACATTATCAATTCACAACATTATCAATTCACCTCTAATTACTATTGGGCCGATCAAGTGCTAGGTTTGATATAATTGCAAATCACATGGGTTAATAATTGTATTGAGATAAGTTCTTACATCACTCATTAAGGACACTACATCATAATAGATCAACTACACATCAAGTATGTAAGTTACAACACAAACCATTATGAAAGAATTAGTGTGAAACAGGTAACGTGTTAAGGAAAAACCTTGAAAACTCAGGTTGTCACACAGGAGATGAAGAGTTGGCGCAGGAGCAAAATTCCATGTTAAAGATGGCGCAGGATAGTAATATTATGCGCCATGTGGCGCAGAAGATGGACAGTCAAGACCATATTAACAATTTTAAAAAGTCAAGTCTATTGGTCACTATGGTTATTTTGATGATATTCTCTTAAAATAAGTTGGGTTAACTTATATGAGTCAACTGGATAACCTTACCTTGACTCTAGTTCAGCTCAAATTGTTTACAAACAAACCGATTTCAAGCGAGCTAACTTTCAACGTACTTTGAACGAGTGCCCTACTTCAGATCATTACATGATAAGTTTTTTTTAATTACTTTAATATGATAACTTTTTGATTAGTTAAGTATAAAATAACTAGAATAGATTCCCCGTATTGCAGGGTTGGGTTTTTTTTAATGTGATTTGAGCGTACGATTTTTTTTTATTTTTGTTTACAATTGTCTTTGAAGAGAAAATAATGAGCGATTACATTTCCAACCATTTAGATATTTTCAAAGTTGTTTGAGAAATCAATTGTAGCCAGATCTCATGGTGTGTTAATGCGGTTGAACCCACATCTTACCGCAATTTTGTATTTATTAATCGTAGTTAGATCTCATGGTCCATGGACTGTTCAAATCGAACTTTTCAATTAATTATAGACTTCTAGTAAATACACACAACACCAACACAAACACTAAACTTATATGACTTTATAAATTTTTTTCCATTTATTATTCATTTTAATTATAAAATAAATATATTACCTAAAAAATAAATTAATTAAATAAATACATAAGTCATGAAAATTACAACAATATTAATTTAGTTTTTTCATGTAAAATATATATCACATTCCATATAATTGGATATGAGTCAGATACATATCAATATAAATATTACTGTAGCTAACAACTTCTTCAATTATATATCGAACTAGATTATTAGACCCGTGTACTACACGGGTTTAAGGATATAAAAATATAACTTATTTAATTTTATGTTGTCTTCATAAATTTATATAAGTGGATTTTTTTTACCATATATGACGCAAGATTTGGTCATGCGTAAAAACCGATTCTTTTAGAAACAAACCAACTTTACATAGAAATTGTCTTGTACTTTTATTTATCGGCATGGCAAAATATAGGGCGAGAGGAAACTGTGTTCTTTTCAATTTAAAAGTAATCCTTTTGTTTGGCAGTATTAAACGAAATCTAGGGATAAACATTCGAGTGCCAGTATTACTTCCGGATAATATGAGTGCCTCAATAACGTGATCTCCCAGTGATAGGACCTGTAGTAGAGTTCCATCACATAAACTATTCTTTCGATCAATATAACTCCATTTAGGACATCCGGTGAGTATAGACTTGCATCAAAATTATTATGAAGATATTCTATCCTTAAACATGTGTATTACGCGAGTCTAATAACATTAAAAGTGTTTTTAAAGCATGAAAGTAAACCGGTTTTCAAGTATCAGATTAACATATTCTGTACCATTTTTATTATTATAATATAAAATAATAATTTATTTAATAGATGTTTTAAACATATAGTAAAAAAATCATTTTAAAGAATAAGAAGGTGTTTTTATATTGACATTATTTGAAATTGTTTATTATAAGTAGAATTGTTACTAATAACTAATTATATATTTTAGATAATTCAAAAGTAAATGATCAATATCTAAGTAGACAATAAAATATTTATTAGTATTAAGTTGTGAAGAATTTTTTCATTCTTTTGTATTAAATAATTTAATAATAATAATAATATTAGTGAATTGAATGAGAGAATAATATCATGTGGCATTATATAGACTTTTTTGTTAGTATGATAATACCACGTAGCACTCTTTTATTATTATTAGATAATTGTTTGACTAATATTTTAGATACATGTTCCATGACATTTACTCATGCGAACTCATGCGAAGAAGCTTCCCATATAATATAAAATAAATCTAAGACTGACGTGACAAAAGAATATGCACATGCGAGAGTTGGACTTTATCAACATGACGAATAAAAGTCAAACTACTTGTGTAACTTGCCCACGTTAAACACTTAAATCCCAAGTTAACCAATCTTACATCATGTTATATGTTAGACTTTATCAACATGCGAGAGTTGGACTTTATCAACATGACGAGAATAAGTTATATAGTTACAGTCTTACAGATATAATCCAATCATACAAGCAAAACTTTCAAAACCATAAACTCCATCATCCTGTAAGTTTAGTTTCAAATATGTATGTGACCCGATCACTTTCTTACTATAAGACGTCTCCGGAAGCTCTTTGTCTTCCTCCCGAGGGTCCTAACTCCGGTTACTTGGTAATCCAAGATGAAGAGTCTGAAAGACACACGTTTTTTGGGTTGTTCCACTACTAGAAAATACACATTTCTTGACGCACATTGCGCGTCATAAAACAGTAGTTATGACACGCAAAAGCGTGTCGTTGATTGAGGAGTCATAAAATTAACATGACGTGCATTTGTGTGTCATGTTTTAATGACGCGCATTTAATGACACGCATTTATGACACACAATTATGACACTCATTTTATGACAATTTTTAATGACACACATTTATGACAAGCATTTATGACATTTATTTACGCGTGTCATGATTTTAATTGTTTAAAAAATATTTTATTATAGAATTACGAATTTGCCCTGGATACATGTATAATAACAAAAACAATAAATTTATTTCATAAAACAAACACTCACACAAAAACAATCCATTATATAATCATTTGCCAAGTATACTACAAATATTTTAACGTTAACAAAAAAATTGTTTGTCAATACATCGTCAACACCAAAAATACGGTGTCACTTAAAAATAGAGGTAACCGCATAATGCGACCAATCTTTGCGAATGTCATCCATATCCGCAACCGAGTATTCCTCTACTCCTTCCCCAACCTGAGACAACAACTAAATAAAGTAAATCTTAAAAATCAGAATTTAATCTTAATCTATGAATTTAAGCATTTGTTTGGATACTTAATTTCAAGACAAATCTAATCTAGATCTATGAATTTAAGCATTTGTTTAGACGTATAAGTATATATTTTTCTAACATGCAGACTAAAATATGCCTAAACTTACTTCATCATTGTTAAGTATTTCAACTCCTTTGTAAGCTATCTCCTTCATGAACTTCATCACATAGTAGCCGCATTCAATACCTCCCGGCTAACTTGGACTCTACACAATTAAAAATATCAAGAAATGTGAAACCGTTGCGATTTAAGTTTAAAGTAAAGGGTTTCAATATATACAGTATCATTCCAACCACATTTAAATAAGAGATTAAGTGCTCACCCTAGCGTTGATCCAGATGAGTTTAACCCTTATGTTGGCACCACTTCGTGAAGCATACACGGCCATCGCCCTATAAAAATCGAAATTATATCAAAGGATATTCGACTTAATGTTAACTCAGTTAACTATAATCCTTATGTTGTTCAACTCACCATCCTATTCAGAATTGGTCCAAGAAATATAAACTAAACCATTATTCTTGGTTTTCTGCATCACCTAACCTTCAGGTTCAAGAGTGGCAAGAGAGAAATATAAGGGATGGGCTCCACTGATCCTTCAAAATGTCCAAACAAATGGCCTCACTTTGGCTGCTGATATTCCAGTGCCTTCAACAAAAAATAAACGATAAGGATTACTTATGATGCAAGCAACAACATAAACCTAATGAACAGACAACCTACCAATCCTAGATATACCATAATCTATAAACTTAATGACACTAGGGCCGTTCCCAGTGGCGGACCCAAGTTTTTTTCCAATGGGGTCCATTTTTTCGGTGTTCAAAATTTTCATAACAAAACGTTAAAATTTTTGGGTCGGTCCTCGTGCGGGTCGGGTCAGAGATTTGAACTTGATTTAAAAAAAAGGGAAAAACAGGCTGTATAAGAATTGAACCCATGACCTGTTGTTAAAGAGGGAGATTTACCACTACACAAGCTTTACTTTTCTTTCTATGGTGTCTACCTAATTGTATTTATGGGGTCCTTATAAAATTTAATATACCGGATCTACTAATTTTTTTAAAAACATTGGGGTCCGGGGACCCCGATCCGTTCAATGTGGGTCCGCCCGGTCGTTCCCATCGCCGCCGCGTTGCGCATTGTTATTCATATTTTTACTTTTGGCATTTGTATGTTAAGAAAGTTGCCTCGGCAGTTTCAAAATAATGATATGGTCCTAGTACAGGTGGGTTATATGGCTGACTATTACCTGCTTACTTAAGGCAAACCTTTTCAAATTGCAAAATAAGGTTAATTCTCTACTTATACCAAAGCAATCAAAGCTAACACGTTATAATATGATATGTACAGTTTACTAAAACTGAAAAGAGAATAATTAGTAAAAATTCACAAATAACCATTTGAATAAAGAGTAGTGAAACCATATGTTAATAATTTAATACATCCAACTCTTGCAGACCAATATAAAGAAATAGCAAATGGCCATAATTATATACCTGCTTTTTAAACCATGAGAAAACAATCACATATTTGCACATATACAGGTCTAAATAAAACAACAGAAACAATGAACCATAAGACCATAAACACCTAGACACCTCCGGGAGGGGGAGCTGGCACATTTTGCAACTTCTAGAATGATAGACTTCATAGTTGCATTAAAAATTCTAATAATTAAAAAAGTTAAAAACAGATTAAGTGTTCACAGATCAACCCATTTTACCTAACCCGTTTTGACCCACACTAAAAGATTTTAAGCCGTGTATTTTGCAACCTTCGGAATAACAGAATCTGTAATTGCATTACCAAAATCTATACTTAGGAAAAAGAAAAGATTAAAAGGTGTTTACAGGTTGACCAAGTACATCACACGCTTTGACCCATACAAAACAATACCCATTTTGACATGAGAGAAAGTTTCACATTAGTCAAACGGGTTGAAACTCGAATCTTAATCAAAGTGTATATAAATGCATCAAAACCTCAACTCTTTACCCAACCCGCCCATTTCGCAATATACACCGTAACCAGTTAAGTAAGCAAAGACGATTATCTTATGAAATCCTAAAGGTTTTTCAAGTTCGGAAACGGTGACCATCATGGAGGGAAAGCTATATAAATTAAACCTTAAAAGAATGTGATTAAGCACATATGTATCAAATACACATCAAGAAGACAATGGCATCCCTATACAATGGTAGCCTTTTAATTTTGGTTTTATTTTCAAAGTTCACCTCTAAACTGTTTTCCAGCGACAGGAGACTAGAGGCGTTAGGGTTCTGTTAGTCAGAGTCCATTGGTGACCAATATGTCACAATAGTTGGGACTGCTAGTGGTTATTTTTGAAGTTAGGACTATTTGCGACCAACGACGAATAGTTGGGATTATTAAAATCCAATATTCCTATTTAATCCTACTAAACCCTTAACCAGTAAACACTGTTATAAAGCAGTCATGTCCACAATGAAAACTCATCCAATACACACTCTCATACCATGATTATATCAAGAGCTCCCCAAGTTAAATAATCTGCCGTGAGATACTCCAGTGGTTCTGTCTCATGTGCTGCAGTTCCTCATGTTAATACCTTTATTGAAGTTCTAGTTTCAATTATCCATATCCCAATACAAATTTTGGTATGAAAGTAGTTTGTTAATGTGTGTGCAAAAACTACAGAACCGAATTTGAAAACCATTATTAATCAAATACAACTCCCGGTGTGTTCGATTTGAGGGTTTAGAATGGGGAATGAGTATGAAAGCGATTGTTAGTGTTAGTTTCATACCTTCATTCTCCTCCTCTCTCTCTCTCTCTCTCTCTCAGTCTCTCTCATACCCCCTTTTCATGTTTTCAAACAGAGCATAACAACTCATACCCAACTTACATAAAACCCAACTTGGAAAAAATAGACAATATGTTCACCTGTTTTCCCTTGGCTCCAATTCTCTTTCTTGTCCTCTGAGATGATGATCTGATCAAATTAAAGACGACCGCCACAACCACCACCGATATACCACATGTAATGGAGTTCTGGTGGAGACACGGTTAGTGGAGTCGAACACGCATCTAATATTCCTGTAAAGCCATTGAACGATTACTCACATAACCTAAAATATGAACCCAGAAGATGGGAACTTACCTCAATCGATGCGAAAACTCTGAATGAACCCTACCAGCCACCGGCCAAGGAGAAAACTCTGACACGAAAACTTTTACTGAACGTGGTATTCCCGACCCCTTATCGCCGGAATCGGAACGTTGTTCACATATGTCGGCCGAGGAGCACCGTCAGTGCTGCCCACTCTCCACTCTCCTCTCGTATCTCCATCTCTCTCTCTCTTTCTCTGCACATAAAACAATGGTAGTGGAAAAAAGAGGTGAGCAGTTAGTTTGGATTATACCTTTAAAAAAACCATACGAAAATGAAGAATCGTAGATGAAGAACTGAAGAAAGATAAAGGAATTTTAGGCGTGAAATCGTAATGGAAGGGGAAAGGAGAAATGAACAAAGGCGGGAGTCACAGCAAAGAGGGAAAACAAAAGAGTTCGTATTTTTTTAAAAACCATCAAAATTTTTGGCGGATCTTTTACATAATTCTTCAATTTTTCACATCCAGCATTCACATTGATGTCATTAAATTAAATTATGTGTGCAGAGTTTTTATCATATAAAGATTATAAAAAGTGGTTGTGAGTGGAGTAGAGAGAAAATGTTACTGTTTATCTGTATATTTGGGGGACACTGTTCACCTCTATAATTTTTTAATATATTTTGAAAGTGGTTGTGAGTGGATGAGAGAGAAAATGTAATGATAAAGGTATAAATAATACTATTTAATTGAAAATAAGAGAGAAAATGTAGCGTTTTTTAGTGTAATTTAGGGTGAAAATATGATGGAATGAATGTGAATGCTCTTAGACCATGTGTAGTGAGATGGGAAAGATAATGCCCACCCTTGGACATTTTGTGCCAAGTGGCGGTCCAGTCAGCTTTTGGGCATTGTGTGGCATTATCTTAAAATGAGTGCAGCACGTCGTTCATTACTCTTGTTCCTAAAGTCAAAGACCAGTTAGGTATGAAAGATTACCGTCCGATAAACTTAATTGGAGTTATCAGTAAAGTTATTTCGAAGATCTTAGCATACCGTTTAAAAAGGTCATTGGGAAAGTTGTGTCGGTGTCCCAATCGGCTTTTGTTAGAGATAGATATATTCTGGACGGCCCTTTTATCCTGAGTGAAGTTTGGTCGTGGCTTTAAAAAATGGGTAAAAAAACTTTCATTTTTAAAATCAACTTTGAAAAGGCATACGACATTGTTTACTGGGGTTTTCTGTTAGATATGATGTTCCAAATGGGTTTCTCTTCGTCTTGGTACAAGTGGGTTAAAGGGGTGCTCGTCTCCGCTAGATCCTCAGTCTTGGTCAACGGTTCTCCCACGTTTGAATTCCAATGTCAAAAAGGATTAAGGCAAGGCGATCCACTTTCCTCCTTCCTTTTTCGTATTGTCATGGAAGCTTTTTCTTGTATTGTTTCAAAAGCTTGCAGCACGGGGAGATTAAAAGGGGTTAAACTCTCTAACGAGGGCCCGGTGGTTTCACACCTTTTATATGTCGACGATGCTTTGATAGTGGGGGAGTGGGAGGAGGAGAATATTTTGTCGGTGGCTAGAATTCTTCGGGTGTTTTACGCGTGCTCAGGGCTGAAAATTAATATTCACAAATCTAACTTATTGGGTGTGGGAGTTGAAGAAGATGAAATTACCCAAAGGGCGTCGACTGTGGGTTGTAAAAAAGGGGTTTTCCCTTTTAGATACTTGGGTATCCCTTTAGGTGCTAACATGAATCGGGTGAATAATTGGGACCCCATTGTGATGATCTTCAAAAATCACCTCGCTTTTTGGAAAGCTCATTCTTTGTCTATCGGTGGTCGGGTGGTTCTAATCAAAGCGGTTTTAGAAAGTCTTCCCATTTATTATCTATCTATTTTTAAAGCTCCGGTCAAAGTTGTTGATAAATTGGAGTCCCTTGTGAGGAATTTTTTATGGGGTGGTTCGGAGGATGTTAGGAAAATGCACTGGGTAGCGTGGGACAAAGTTACTCTTCCTAAAAAACTCGGTGGGCTCGGCATTTGTCTAAGTGGGTTTGGAGATATAGGGTGGAAGAAGAGAGCCTTTGGAGGAGAGTTGTTTCGGCTTGTCATGGAAAAAGTAGGAAGTGGTCGTATTTGCCTTCCAAATCGGGGATGTCGGGAGTTTGGAAAAACATCACAAGAATGGAGTCTAAAGTTTTGTTAAAGGGCAAAAGAGTTCACAGTCTCATTAAAGGGGTTTTGGGGGATGGGTATAGCATTCGAATCTGGTTCGATCTTTGGTTTGGTGATACCCGTCCTATGTTTAAACGGTCGAATCTGTTCGCGTTAGATAAAAATAAAAGTTGTTGGGTGAGTGAACGTTTACCGGCTGCGGGAGTGGGTGTCTCTATGTTGTGGGAGTGGTCTAGACATCCGGTTACACCGGAAGAAGTGGCGGGGATGACCGATTGTTCGGCTTCGCTGACTGATATAGTCCAAACTACAGACAAGGATAGGTGGTGCTGGCTTCCAGATGCATCAGGTCAGTACTCTTCTTGTTCCTTCAAAGATTTGGCTTCGAAGCAGACGTTATCAGAGAACATTTATTCAGAGAAGGGTTGTAGGTGGATTCTATCCAAATGCAACATTTTTATCTAGAGGGCAGTGCTCGATCTTATCCTGAGTAAACAAGCGTTGGTTAGGAGAAATATACCGGTTGACTCGGAAGATTGCGTTCTGTGCGGGGAAGTGATCGAATCCGTCGATCATTTATTCACGGCTTGCAATACATTTGTTCGGGTTTGGAATCGCTTAAGTGATTGGGCCAAACTTTCGCCTATTTACGCTTTTTCCTTCACGAATCTTCTCGATTATCATAAAAGTATTGGCGGTAATTCGAAGGCTAAGGAGATCGTCCGTGGGCTTATGGTGGTGACTTGTTGGTGCCTATGGAAATCTAGGAATTCGAAGATATTCTCAAACGGTAGAGGTGATAGTGACGAAATCTTTGGGGTGGTGAAGCCTTTTATTTTTTTTGGTTAAAAAATGGGTCCATTCATAGTAACATTGTTTGGAGAGAATAGTGTAATTATCCTTGGTATATATTGTAGTCGGTTTTTGGTGCGGTCCTGAGTTTTTTAGCCAAGCCGGCCGGTTTTAATGAAGTTTACCTTCCAAAAAAAAAAGACCTAAGTATTATTATTTTTTTCAAATTAAAACTAATAATATTTTATTAATTAAATAAAAATTACATAAATAATAAAACACAAACACGCATTTAAATGTTATAAAATAAGCATGTGTCATTATTCGCGTGTCAAGATAAATCTTATTTTTATGACGCTAAGAAGATGACACATAAAAAAATGTGTCATAAATATATTGAATTTTGTAAAACCATGACATTTTTTTTTCTTGACACGCTCTTTCAAATGTCATAAAATGAGTGCATGTCATTGTTTGTGTGTCAAGATAGATCTTGTTTTCTTCATGACGCTAAAAACATGACACACAAAAAAGAATGTCATAGATTTATTAAATTTTGTAAATCATGACATTTTTTTCTTGACACGCGCTTTTGAATGTCATAAAATAAGTGCGTGTCATTGTTCGCGTGTCAAGAAGGGTGTATTTTCTAGTAGTGTTCAAGGATCGATATCTTGTAGGGTTACCGTTTCCTCAAAACAAAATACTGACCACACGCTATTCTTCAGGAGCTGGTGGTCAACATCATCAAGCTGGTCGACAACATCATCAACAACACACTTCTTTTGATGAAGTTGTCTTTATTCCTGTCCTTAACCAGCCGTTGTCTTTGAACCGTTACTACGCGATTAAACCACATGGATCACATAAAGGGTATGTATTATTGTGTACCATACCATGCATCATAGTTTTATTTAATTCTGATAACTTTTAATTGTAATAGTTCCTTCCTTGCTTGATATGCATAACTTAGAACAATACTACATGTTCTTAACATAATATGTTTACAGAATTACAGACAATCACTATGTTATATGATGTGTTATTTTTCAATAGCATACCAAGCATTTTTTTTGGAGACACTAACTTAGAGTTTTGTCTTATCTAAATATTTTTTAAGTTCATTAAGAGCCCCTTAAGTCATTCAAAATTGGTTAACAAGTGGCTTATTAAAGAGGTATCAGTTTAGTTTCAGCTCAAAACAACTTAAGATAAAAAAACTGGGTTCGCCTTGAAATTAGTGGTTTTAGAAAGGAGGTATCAAAATCTATTCACCCGCTAGATTTGATTTTATGGCGACTAGTAAGGCCATAGCAGCGGGCGTGCACGGTGGTGGTGGAGGTAGATTGATAAAGGCAGCTCTGGCAACGCTTAGGTCGCGGTAGTGACACTTTGGTGACGGTGGGAGAGGGTGGTGGAGGTGGAGGAAATGTGTGATTTCTTTTAAACCAAAATCAACTCAACTTGTTCCTATAATTGTAAGATGTAGATCCCATTAACTTAGTAAGAAAAAATATTAAATATCATGATATCTACATATTTATACTTGGTTTACTTTTGATTTTTTCGTTTTATGCTTCATTATTATAAGTTTATATACAACCGAATAAATTAACAAAAAAACCTATCAGGGAAGCATTTACATGTTCAAAGGAGGAAGACATGACACAATGTTGCTTTTCCAGTTGTGTCAATGATGTAAAACCAAGGCCATTGGATCCACACAACATTTACCAACAATTTGAGATTGTTCATAAGGAAACACTGTTTAGCAGTGATGGTAGTTTTTATGCCAAATCTCTTGCAGACGATGGCTATCCTCCGTATATCTTAAGAAGAAAACGTTGGGAAGTTTATGGTAAAACACCAAAAAACTACAAGTTATTTGAAGCAAAAGGAATCAATGATTCCCTTCGTTCACGTCTTCCTGATTTAAGCTTTCCTCCCTCAACCAAATCTTCAAATCATGTAGTTGTTGGCAAGTGGTATTGCCCTTTCGTATTTATCAAAGAACAACAATTGTCCGAACAAGTGAAAAATTCTATGTATTATGAAATGACACTAGAGCAAAAGTGGGAACAGGTTTTCAAACATGAAAAGGAGCACAATAACGAAGGAAATGTCGTGTCTGTTAACGTCGTGGTTCGTAGTGAAGCGGTTTTCATTGGTGAGAGTCAGATCGAGGCAGCATGGGATGAGAGAAATGTGGTAGATGGAGCCATATGGTTTACATGTGTAGGGGGTAATAATGGGAGAGAAGAAAGTGTAGGGTTGAATGTGGCAATTGTTGAAAGAATGAAGTGGGAAGAAGAAAGGGTTGGATGGGTTGGTGGTGGTCGGGAGCAAAGGATAAAGAGGGTGAAGAGAGAGGAGAAGTTTAAAGGAATTGATGGGTGGAATAGATTTGGTTGCTATGTTTTGGTTGAAAGGTTTGTGCTCAAAAGAATGGATGGAAGCTTGGTTTTGACATATGAGTTTGGTCACACCCATCAAATTAGGTCCATATTTGAGTAAGAATTGGGTTTCTTTGCATAGATTCAAATGATATAACTTTGACATACCATATTTGTTTATAGTCACTTATGTTAAATATCTTGAAAAGTTTGTGAATTTATGTTTTTCTCTTGTATTTTATAATTATTATTGAATGAATAAAATTTGGGAGTGTTATTTGATTTCTGATAACCTTTTAGAGATATATTTTGTTTAGCTATGTTTAACTTATCTTTTAGGTGTAATTGTTGGTTTTTGGTTATAAGTTTACGAATGAAATACATATTGTTAAGTTTGTATTATTGACTTTAAAATGGTTGATATTAACGGAAACGAGGTCCACATTGCATTACTATGAAGAGACTAGCAAGCACAAGCATTTGTCATATCACACATACCCGTGGGGGGTCCAGAAATTTTGATGAAAGGGTGTAAAAACATGTCCATCTATATTAAGTTTGGTCCAAAAAAATAGATCAAAATGTGTCGGGTAAAAACTTGGGTTGGGTCCCGGGTCAGAATGGACTCCGTTAGTTTCAATTATAATTATCAAAAGTGGTTATATTCCAACAAAGTTTTTTTTAATTAATTTATTAAGTAACTAATTGGCTAACTTTGTCAAAAGTTGTTCACTTTTTTTTTTTTTTGGTTTCAATTGAAGTCTAAACTTTTATATATTCGACAAAATGCACTTTACATCAATATCGCAGGTAAGCGAGCAACAAGCTGCGCCGCTACCCCTTTCTGGATAGCAAACCCTAGCCTATTAAAAACAAACCCCTGCCCCCCTGTTGATGAGCCACTGCTGTGGACAACCTGTTGGACCCTGGTCAGCAAACGGATAGCTTCTGGAGCCAGGGATCCAAAGGTGTCGAAGGCGAAGGGGACAAATGCATGTTGGTTATCAGCACATGCTTTAGCGTGTTTGTCCACCTTTTTAGATTCTGCTTTCTTTACCGCTTGTCCTGCTACAAACCCATTTTCCCTTAACCCAGCTAAGGGAGAGACTCCTGTGAGATCTACACAAGCATGTTTCCCTCCCGCCCAGCCAAAGACGAGCAGGTCCGCTGGTCTCAATGTAGATCTCCCTTCCATGGGGTCTGTAAGGAAATTCACAGGGGCCTCCTTCTTGGCAGAAATCCCCGCTCTCCTCAAGATGTCCCCCAAAACATCTCTCACCCAGTCATGTCGGTATTTGAAACCAGGGAGCTCCTTGCAATGAATAGCATGCTCCCCGTATTTATCCATGCAGGCTTTACGGCAGATTGGGCAGGTTTCGTCTTCTGGATACATAGGGATCATCAGCCGGTATTTGAGGATAGCCCTGTACTCAACAGCCGACATGCATTGCCCCAGCCCCTCGATCGGGATAACCGTCAAAAAGTCTTGCGCATGGGGGCCTTTCAAGCACTCAATCACCGCCTTCTGGCGGGGAGACAGATCAAGTGTTTCTCCCAGATTCCGAGCGATTTTCTCAAATAGAGCATTCGCCAAAGTTTTTTGTGGCTTTGGGGGGCGGTGTCCATATTAGAGAAACCGCCAATGTCAAAGTCTGGAAGAGAGACACTTAAATACTCGAGGGCCTGTTGGTAGTCTACGTCAAGCTTATCAACCCCACTGTTCCGAAGGATGTGGTCTTGCAATACACACGACTGAGCTCTAGACGCCACAAAAGCATAAACTCCAACATCCCGAGCTGAGAGGAGGCCCAAACTACCCAGGCGCATCGACAAAGATGCCAAACGCCACTGAAGTTCACCAAAGTAGGGCCCCCCACAAACAACAATGTCTTCAATATGGCAAAGTGAATAATATTTTATATCTTTTTAAATAACATATACAACATGTTAAAAATACTTCTGAAATGAAACATACCAAATAATTACCCTACATATACAAAAACAAGTTGAGGGAATAGTGCCAGGCAGCTTGTCTGGCACTTCCCTATTGGACCACACCATATTTAATTTAACTTTATTTCTAGTTTATAACTACGGTTTCGTCATTTGTTTAAAATTACGTTTTCGCTCCTAATTCAAAATAAATTTATACTTTTTGCCCTGGCTCAAAAATTACGCTTTTGTTCTCAATTCAAAAACTTATTTCTAATTCTATTCCCAGTTTAAATTTACGGTTTCGCCCTTCGTCTAAAATTACGCTTCCCCCCCCCCCCCAATAAAAATATGTTTTTGCCCCTAGCTAAAAATTACGATTTCGCCCCCAACTCAAATTCACGTTTTTGCCCACAGTTCAAAACAAAATTATGTTTTCCCCCATAGCTCAAAATTATGATTTTGCCCTCAGTTTAAAATTATGATTTTGCCCTCAGTTTAAAATTATGATTTTGCCCCCTGTTCAAAATATTTTTACGATTTTGCCCTCTGTTCAAAATTATGATTTTGCTCCCATTTCAAAAATTACGATTTCTCCCCCAGTTAAAAATTATGATTTTGCCGTCGTTTTACTTTTTTTTTTTTTTTGCAAAACTATAGTATTGTTTTATTTTGCTTGGTTGACTCAATGTAACTTTTATTGTTTCAAGCAGTTGTCTAACACTCGCTCATTGGTCCTGACAAATTAGTATTTTACCCCCAGCTAAAAATTACAGACCTGTTATTGTTTTAATTTTTTTTAACAAAACTATGGTAGTGTTTTTCGTTTAATTGGTTGTCTCGATGTATTTTTTTTAGATCGTGTTATAAGTAGTATGTACAAGTAACCTAAATACATGCATACATGCATACATGTTATGAAACTAAGAAATATTTGATTTAACGCCATGCAACGCGGGCGGGCATAGGTGTAATTTTTATTCGTCCAGGCATGCCTGGTACATGCTCATTTGTCCTGAAAGATTACAATTTTGCTCCCAGTTTAAAATTATAGTTTTTTCATCGTTTTAGTTTTTTTTAGTAAAAGTATGGTAGTGTTTTTGTTTTATTTGGTTGACTCGATGTAATTTATTTTTTTTTGAGATCGTGTTATGAGTAGTATGTACAAGTAACCGAAACACAGACATACATGTTATGAGAAAGAAATATTCGGCTTATTGCCCCGCAACGCGGGCGGGGAAAAACTAGTTAGTTTACACTATACAGATATGGGCTAAGACTGCACTTGCGGATTGGGTTGGGTGACGTTTGAACAATTGTACTCATTTGCAAGGCTTCACATTTGGACTTGACTATTGGACTTTTACTTTCACAAGGTGGGTGCCTATTAAAGGATTTTAAAAAATACTGAGGGTCCCAATATTTTTTTTATCTATTAACCTTACAAAAAAAATCATTGTCACTACAATTTTTTTTTGAGATAATGTTCTATCCGCCCTGCACGGTAAAAAAAACTATGAGACCCCAATTGATAAACCGTTATGTTTTAAAGCAAACCAGTGGCAAACAAACCATATGGTTTATCATTCTCAATGAAAACTCGATGGAAGCCGAACACTCAAAATCCAAATCGGTAAGGGCTGGACTCATAAAATTCCAATATTTTACATTACAATTTTTTTTCCAAAAATTCTCGATAAAATTAACACTACAAATGAAAAATCGACGAGGATCGAAGCACCCCCAAGCTACCATTATCCTCCGCCCATGATCATTCTCGTGTTTGTCATAATATAATAATATATGACTGATTGCTTTTATTATAATATATCTACCTAGGGTGGAGATACAATAGGAAGTTTATTTGGCTAGGAAGTGATCTTGACCATCCATTTAGTTAATCAAGGGCTAAGATTAAATGATGGAAATTGAAGGGAATAAAAGAGACGCGTGAGTTTGTTTAGGGGCATTCTAGTCAACCCAGGGCAATAGTTTCTCTCTCCTCCAATCCCCCCCCATTTTTTAAACGTTAATAACTCTTTCATACGACATTATTTTTTTATAAAAATTGCACCAAAAAAACGAGCGTTTTTTTATCTTTAAAACGAGTATACTATTGCTATATTTTTTAAAAAAAAATTGAAAACCCAGTTGCGTAAAACGCAATGGAAAAAAAACCTAAAAAATGACATTTTTCTAAAACGCAATGCACCAAAAACAAAAAGAAATGTCTTATTTGTAAAACGCAATGGCCAGAAAACACAAAGAAATGTGTTATTTCTAAAACGCAATAGCCTAAAAACTCAAAAGAAAGTGTAGTTTCTAAAACGCAATGCACTGAAAACACATAAAAATGTGTTTTACCTAAAACGCAATGCACAAAAAACACAAACAAATGTCTTACTTATAAAACGCAATGGCCAGAAAACACTTAAAATGTCTGTTTTCTAAAACGCAATGGACTGAAAACACATAAAATGTGTTTTACCTAAAACGCAATGCACAAAAAACACAAAGAAATGTCTTATTTCTAAAACGCAATGGCCAGAAAACACTTAAAATGTCTGTTTTCTAAAACGCAATGGACTGAAAAAGCATAAAAATGTGTTTTACCTAAAACGCAATAACTAAAAACACTTCAAAAATGTGTTTATCTAAAACTCTAAAACGCAATAGCCAAAAAACACATAAAAATGTCTTATTTATAAAACGCAATGGCCTAAAAACACAAAAGAAAGTGTATTTTCTAAAACGCAATGGACTGAAAACAAATAAAAATGTGTTTACCTAAAACGCAATGACCTAAAAACACTTCAAAAATGTGTTTTTTCTAAAACGCAATGGCCAGAAAACACATAAAACTCTCTTATTTCTAAAACGCAATGGACACAAACTGACCTGTCTGTGAATTTGTCTGAAACAGAGAGTATTAAACTGTCTACGAATTACTGTCTTCGAAATGAGGCAGCTCAACCCCAACCAGGGGCTGCCGCCCCTGGGACTCCGCTACCAGGGGCGCTGCCCCCGGACCCTCGCCAAGATCGTAAAACGCAATAACTAAATCAAAAACCCAGATCGTAAAAATGAAATTGAAGAATTTCTTACATGGATCGAAGTGATTTCTTCAACAATTGACAAATTTTGAATGATTGAAACACTTATCAGCGCTCGAATTGAACGGATCGAGTGATTATCTTCAAAATCACCGGAAAAAACGAGATTTTGTATGAAATTAAAGTGGGTTTTCTTCAAAAAAAGCTGAAGAACACGTTGATCGTGTATTTGAATCATTGATTGGTGACAAAAATCGCACTATAATGTAGTGATTATTTAGATAGAAAGTGAAGAAATGGTTGAAGATGGTGGGTTTTGAAAATGGTGGGTTTTGAAGTTTCTGGGTTTTGAAAAGGAAGAAGAAAGGGCTGGATTGACTAAAATACACTAGTACATAATTGATCAAAAGATGCTATGGGTGTTTTCATAAGATGCGGTTATCCTCTCTAACCGCATCTTATGAGTGTTTTGAAAAAGATTTATGTTGGTTGTGAAAAAAGCATAGGCCAAAAGATGCGGTTCTGATGTAAACGCATCTTATAGGTGTTTTGAAAATAATCAGCATTCAAAAGATGCGGTTCTAGAACCACATCTCTTGATATAACTGTAACAAATAAAATCTAATAATAAAAAATAAGTATTAGGTAAATACTAATAACCAATAAATAAAAACTAATAATAAATAAAAGTAAATTCTAAATGTAAATGTATTATTGATTTTTTTTATTAATGATACAAAATACAAAATATAAAAAAGGGTTTTCATAAATCGTATTGATAATAATAAATAAATAACTTTTTTACGATAAACAAATTACTTTTTTTAATAATTACATATATTTTATTTTTTATTTATTGTGTATATAGATAAGTACTTATTTATATACATGTATTATGCATGTATATATCTATGTGTTAGTGTATATATATATGTATATGTGCACATATCAATGTATTGTTAAATGATTAATAAAATAGGGTTTAAACATATATTGACGATCATGTGCATGTTACTTAAACATATAGCAACGATGGTCAAGTAAGGTTGTTTATGCTACATTTTTGTCAACGAAGGCCGTTTATTAATGATTCATTAGGATGACTGACATGTCAATTGTTATTGACAGTGGTGCTCAACTAGTGGCCTATTAGGATCATTGATGGACCAAGTAGGCCAGTAATGGTCAGTTAGGGTTGCTGATGCTACATTAGTGTAAATGAATGTTGTTTAGGATAATTAATAGCTTATTGAGATATTGATAGATCAATTAAAACAGTGGTGGTTAACTAGGGTTGTTCACACTATATTTTTGTATCAGTGGTCTATTAGGATTATTATGTACCAAGTAGGCCAGTAATGGTCAGTTAGGGTTGTTCATTCTACATTAGTGTAAATGAAGGTTGTTTAGGATAACTAATAGTCCATTGAATAGATAAAATTAAAATAGTGGTGGTTAACTAGGGTTGTTCATGCTATACTTTTGTTAATGAAGGAAGTTTAGCATGATTAGTAGTCCATTAGGATGATTGATAGATTAATTAGGGCCAGTGGTGGTCAACTAGGGTTGTACATGGTCCATTATTGTCAACGAATATGTTTAAGATGATCAACGGTCTATTAGGATGATTGATGGGCCAGTAGTGGTCAACTAGGGTTGTTAATGCTACATTAGTGTCAATGAAGGCTGTTTAGGATATTAATGGTTTATTAGAATGACTGATAGATCAATTACGGACAATGGTGGTCAACTAGGGTTGTTTATGCTACATTTTTGTTAATGAAGGAAGTTTAGGATGATTAGTGGTCCATTACGATGATTGATAGGTCAATCAAGGCCACTGACGGTGAACCAGGGTTGTTAATGTTCCATGATTGTCAACGGAGGGTGTTTAGGATGATCAATGGTCCATTGAAATGGCTGATGAGCCAATTAGGACCAGCGATGGTCAACTAGGGTTGTTCAAGTTCCATTATTGTCAACGAAGGGCGATTAAGATGATCAATGGTATATTAGGATGATTGATGGGCCAATTAGGGCTAGTGATGGTGAACGAGGGTTGTTCATGCTAAGGGCGTTAAGGATGATTAATAGTCCATTAGGATTATTGATGGACCAATTAGGGCCAGTAATGGTCAACTAGG
This sequence comes from Helianthus tuberosus, assembly GCA_030545235.1. Taxonomy (NCBI): domain Eukaryota; kingdom Viridiplantae; phylum Streptophyta; class Magnoliopsida; order Asterales; family Asteraceae; genus Helianthus; species Helianthus tuberosus. Next base: position 56,929,212 of record CM060437.1, on the reverse strand, counting down.
GTTGTTAATGCTACCTTAGTGTCAATGAAGGCTATTTAGGATGATTAATGGTCCATTATAATGATTGATAGGTCAATTAGGGATAATGGTAGTCAACTAGGGCTGTTAATGATATATTTTTGTTAATGAAGGTCGTTTAGGATGATTATTGGTCCATTAGGATGATTGATAGGTTAATTAGGGGGAATGGTATTCAACTAGGGTTATTCATGTTCCATTATTGTCAACGAATGGCATTTAGGATGATCAATGGTCCATTAGGATAGTTAATGGGCAAATTAGGGACAGTGATGGTTAACTAGGGTTGTTCATGTTCCATTATTGTCAACGAAGGGCGTTTAGGATGATCTAGGATGGTTAATGGGCCAATTAGGACCATTGAGTATAAAAGTTGTGTGTGTGGTGATAATAAATGAAGAATAATTAAAGATCTTAGAAGATAAACAAGAAGATATGAATGAAAAACAATTTCATCTTCACAGATTCATTAAACCTCCATGGATTTTGTATCCATGGAGTTCTTACATCATAGACCCGTGACGATCTGAACCGCTCGATATCGTTCCAACCAAATCGATACCCATCGAATGCCTGTGGCAATGTATTGCCCATAGAATTTATGTGGCAATGTATCACCGCAAAATTCCCAAATTCTCAAAATTTCCCTCTAAAACATCCTCACCCTCACAAAACCTAACAGACATTCACCAACACCATCTCGATAAATTCTGGTGATTCAACTATACATGTTGCAACGCCACCATCTGAGAATGCCATTGTCAGTCACCGGACAACTAGATGCAAGGAGAATCATCACCACCAAGCACCGTTTGACACAACAACCATTTTCATCTTCTTCTTCTTTTGCTCCTCCTGTCGTTAAGCAAAGCGAGCCAAAGAACTGTCTCGATTTTCACTAACGCTTCTCATTATTTTGTTTTGTTTCAATATATACGAGTTTAGTTTGTGATATGTGGTGCCACATCTTGATAGGGAATTTTAACCGATTCAATCACTAATGCGTATGAGAATAATTTAATTTTATTTGTTGTCATTTTCGTTAATATATTTTTTTCCTAGTTCAAAGTAATGTATTTTTATATAATTAGTGATACTCTTTTAATATTAATAATTGTTTTGTTTTAAGTTTCAGGGTTATTATTCGTTTTCATATGGTTTTAATATTGGTGATACTCTACGATGTACGTTTTTGTTGTTACACTTTGACGTCTAGAGCCAAGCTATGACGCAAATAACTTAACGTGTAATCATTTTTTTTATATTACAAATTTATTTATTGATTTTCATGGTGTGTAATGCATCCCGATGCAACGCACAGGTTTACCACGTCCCTAGTTACAACAACAACAATAATAATAATAATAATAATAATAATAGAATATAGAATATTTTGATTAAAAACAATACAAAATATTAATTAGTATTAACAATTAATATAAAAGTCTTATATCATAAATTTCTGTTTTGAAAAATTCAAATGATCCCGCCCACTTCCCCCAATATTCATCTGTTCCCTCCAAATGCCATTCAGTTCCCCCAATCTCCATTTTATCAGAACATCCCTCCATCTCCATCCATTCCCTGAGGACGTGGAGTCGAGCTCCCCTTCTCTCCGCTCTCTTTCATCTCCACCAATGAAGACTAGTCCACTCTCCAAGCCGCCACTAGCCTATGGAGCTTATGTGCCAGTATTAGCGTAAGTTATTGTTTTTACTTCATTTCTTTAGTCTATATTAGAGCCCTAATCGATGGACTTTATTCAACTATGTGAGAAATTTTGCTATTACAACTTGATTTGGCATATTCTCAAATGTGATATTAAGACCTGTTAGACACGGATTAAGAGTTCAATCGCCTTCAATTTGTTGGCTTCTGTATCTAGATCTAGAAGTTGCATTTGCTAATTGATGGTGACATTGAGATTCTGTAACAATTACTACTTGTATTTGACCTGAACTGTTTTATCCATTTCATGTCCAAAGAGGGTCCTTCTATTTCAGCCTTCGAATTTTTGTGTATATAAGTAAGTGTTGTATTCATATATGAATCTATACATGCACGTTCTGAGTTTGTTGATTATATCAAAAAAAATTCATTAGTTTAAAGTTCATTACAAATACTTATTTCATTAGTTTAAAGTTTTCATGACAGAACAATAACAAATATGACAAGTTCAGGATTCATTTTTTTTTTTGGTCAAAGTTTGTATATGAGGTGTTATTTGCTTATTGATTAGATTATAAAATGTTATGTGCGTGTACATATTGTGTTCTGGGTCTCCATGGCCTAGAAACGAAGCTTGTTAATGGTTTCTTTGGACATGATCTTTCTAGCACTGTTAACTATATTTTGCTATGTACAATTCAAATATCAGTTCATGATTTGAAGTGGATAGATGTAATTATGTTTCCCATTACAAGTTGTGATCATAAATCAATATATCTCTAGATGTTCCATATAGAATTATCTTTTTTGGGCAGAGTAGCATGTTTATATTAAACTCTGTGCAGCACGAAGCGTCAATAATATTCGAGAGCTTATATCGACTTTATGTAGCTGGATAATGCCATTGACTTTGCAGAGTTCTTTGATGCACCTTCACAGCACAGTCCAAAGCAATGATCTAAAAAAGACGGTCGTGAAGGGACAATATGGAAAGGTAATAAGAGGCTTATTTTGCATTCTGGTTATGGTTTCCAGCTAACTCATTATCTAACTTATTACTTATAGCTAAAGCTTTGGTGAAAATATAGATCTCAAGTATCTTGGATTTCTTGTGGTTATTTCAAAGCTTGTGGAGAATCTTCCCAGTGCAGAGATACAATTGGAAAAAAAAAGAAGCTGAGTGAGCTGGTCAGCCCTTGTTATTTTAATTGTTTGCTATCTTGAACTAGAACATGATTTCATAGAACTGGGAATAATTTATTGGCTGTAACTTGGGATATAATTGATTAATATACTTTGAATTTTCTACTATACATTTCCAGGTGCTGCTAAAGAAGCTCATATAGTCACACCATTAATGGAGATTTTGTTAGGTAGAAAAGAGCTGCCAAGGATTTCGGGTAGGAGTTTTATTCTTAGCATGCATTTCGTTTTCTATAAAATTTTATAAGAACTTACAGCTATGTGCAACTAAAAGCATTGAGGTGCTTTAATTTGAAAATTATGAAATGACTCTTTTACATATGTTAATTTATGTACAAATATATTTTGGATTATATCTTGAAAATTTTTTCATTTGTTGCTAACGTACTTAAGCTTCTGTACTAGGGAGCATTTGGTACCAAACATTGCCGACCATTTACGGACTAGTACCGAACCGTACCGACCATTTACAGTACGGTACCGATACCAACATTATAGTTGATTTACTAGTAAATACTAGTCCCATACTGTACCATAACTATTATTTTCGGTACTGGTACCGGTACATATCTATACTTGTCTATACATTTTAAGCTTCTTTTTATTAATTTAACGTTATGTTTTATTAGGCAATTTCTACGATTCCGGTTGCAAGTATGAGTTTAAGTCGTCGGTTTGGGTTGTAAATATGAATTGAAGAGTTAGTGTGGGTTGCAAGTATGAAGACGTCGGTTCAGAAAGTTATTGTTTATCACTTTTTTTAGAGATATATGTATTTTTGTTACTTTGAAACTTTTGTAATTTCGTGTTACCTTGAAACCTTTGTAATTTATATTCTTGGATTATGTTATATTGGTTTCAACTAGTAGGGTGCCCGTGCGATGCGGCGGGGGCGACACTTTGGATTGCGGCACTCGTTGCTGGTAGTTTTCTTATTTGTATATGATAACATTATTGTGGTGGATATATGTCATAAGTGTTACACATGGGAGCCTAACACCTATAATGTCTTGCAATGTTCGATCAACTGCCTCTATCGCCTGACGTTTCGCCATCGATGCCTCATCCCGTATAATTAACTTGGAGGACCTAATTAGTTGACTTATAATTCCTAAAATTTTGGGACATAGTTTACTATTTATCTACTAAATATCGTAAATTAGTATTAAATAATTCCTAAAATTTTGGGATATAGTTTACTATCTATCTACTAATATCGTAAATTAGTATTAAGTAAATATCGTAAATTAGTATTAAATACTTCCTAAAATTTTGGGATATAGTTTACTATCTATCTACTAATATCGTAAATTAGTATTAAATAATTCCTAAAATTTTGGAACATAGTTTATCTTCTATCTACTAAATATCAAAGTTTTGTTTTGTTATAAAAATTAATAATAAATAAAGTATAGAAAAACTTTTTTAAACATGTAAAGATTCGTTTGTTAATAAAAAATACTAAACAAATGACAAAAGTATATTAGTTCAATCGAGATGTAAATTATAAGTGCAATAAAATAACACAAAACATAAACTTCAAATATAAAATAAACTTTATTATTCATGGGATAGTCTAGATCAAACAAAAACAACTGAAAATGAAAAAAAACATAAAAACACTTGATATATTTCATCTAATTTCTCTTCTTTTTTGATCCGTTTTTCTTGTTTGTGCTCGAATCAGCAGTATCATCTAATTCATCTTCTTTCTCATCGTCCTCAGAATCATCTAAATTTATAACCTCGACCCATTTTCATTCAGAGAGTCTCTTAGATCTTTTCTTTTGATTCTCATACTTCCGATCCTTAAAAAACAAAAATTTAATAAAAAGGTTAAAAAAATGATTAAATAAATTTTATAAAAAAACAATATTGAATAAAAAAATTTAAAAAAGATTAAATAAATTTTAAAATTACCTCTTTACTAAATTGACGTTGAAGATTAGACTTGTATGGACTGAAAATTTCACCATAAGAAATAATTTCAACACTATTATCACCATCATCCTACAATAAAACACCAAATAATAACATAACGAACTTGTTAACATGAAAGATTATAAGCGAAAATATTACTTAAAAACTAACAAAAGCTTGTTCGACAACTGGGGTGTTTAAATTGGTGTGTTGAATCTGAAAAATCAAATAAGTTAGTATTCACATAAAAGTAAATAAAAGAAAACAATTATTCATTATTTAGATATAACAAAACTTATCATAGAACCGACCTTAGATTTTTCAATATCGCATGCTTGTTTTTTCGCATCAAGTGAATTCAGAACTGGCTCCATATTTTAAATCTGTTCAGCAATAGAAATGTAGAATTGTGAGTGTTTGCTATGTATTTATAGTAGTCCATTAGGGTTTAGTTTTAGATTGGTCATCCATTTATTTAGGAAGTTTGTTGTGAGTTTTAAGTTTTTAAAATAAGATGCACATATCCTGTTTAGTTTGTTGTGGCATGTTTAATAGGAAGTTTGTTGTGAGTTTTATCTATACTATATTAAACATGCCACAACAAACTGACTCTGTACAAGTAAAATTAGGGAATATTTTAGTTTATTAATGTCGTTCAAAACAAAAAACTTGGGTAAAAAACAAATGTTAATGCACGGTAGCTAGGTAATGGTCAAAGCTGGCTTGGGTAAAAAACAAATGTTGGCTTTAATCAATTGTACATTTACGCATCGGCTATTTGTACTTTATGTACGCACAGCGAAACTAAAAAAGACAACTATCGAAACGTTTAAAAAAATGTGCCGATCGTCATGGTACCTTCGGATTTTTTTTAAAACATTACGGGTTGTAAGATATCACAGGAATACATTAAAGAATTAAAGAGGGGGGGAAGTGTAACTAATTACCCATAATTATGTTAAATGTCAAGAATTTAAATGTAATAGATTGATGGACTAAAAAATAATTATGGTTTAAAAGACCACTTTACCCTCATTCTAGGGGTTTATTTATAAATAATGGGGGAAGAAGTTCTTAACTTTTGGCAATCCTTCCCTCATGTATTATAATATAGTATATATTTAGTTTTGTTTTTTGTATATTTTATTTTCGTTTTTAGATAATTTGTTTGTAATGGGAATTTATTAGATATTTTTAATTAAATTTTCTGGAAATTGAACAAAAAAAAACATATATATTTTTTTAGCTTAAACACCAATTGATGCGGTTCTAGAACCACATTTTTTGAATATATTGAGAAAAATTAGTTTTTGCTTAAATTGTCAAAAGATGCGGGTGTAGAACCGCATCATTTGGACCCGCATCTTTTGTCTTATAGCCATAAGATGGGACGCTATAAGATGCGGGTCTAGGACCGCATCTTATAGCCAATTTACCCGCATTATTTGAACATTTTTGTACTAGTGATACCCTTTTTCTTTATTTTAAATGTTGTCATATGTCATAATCCTATTGCTTCCTACACTTTCTAGCCAAAATAAACTTCCTATTTGATTTTTTCCCTATCTACCTAATAGATCAAACTAAACTATTCAATGTGTAACACATATGATACGTCATTCTTTTCTTCTTAGTATTTTTTACCTTAACAAGATCTTTAGTATCATTTTTTTACGTAATGTTACTTATTTTTTTGGTCTATCAATAACTCCAACATTTATGGACGTGGATAAAGACTTAATTGACGGATAACCATAAACACTTACTCACGAATCACATACGGATCAACGACAACTACTTATCGTTTTAAGAATAGTGAATATCACCGATAGATTCCTGATTACGTGTCAATGACAGACCAACGACAACAACTTCACCGACTAATTACTTGAGGAATTTACTAACAACGTTCTTATGTCGCCTGATTTAATGATTGCCGATGGAATTCCATTGAAAACTTTGTTGGTTTTAATACAAAAGTATTAAAAAATACAATCTTCTGAATAAAGGAGGAAGTGTAGAGGTGTGTATTTTCTAGTAAATATAGCATACATGTGATATCTATAGGGTTTATAATTTGCATTATACTTAATTAGTTAATTTTTATATGTATGCATGTTACATATAGTTTTGGAAATATTTTTTCTATAGTGATATTATTAATTTAATGATATTTTATGAACAATTTATTTTATTCTATTAAATCAATGTTTTAAAACCAGATCGGTCACTGAACTGGTCACTAAACTAGTTTACTAGTCGGTTTGACTATACAAGTACTCTTTTTGATGGTTTTACTTATAAATTTTGCTGAAAATAAACGACGTATTCGCAATAGGGGATATTGTACCAGTGTCGTGACGAACCGAACTGATATTGTTCCAATAATATCGATACAACATTGATTTCAGGCGAACATCTGTACCGGTATTGGTACTATCATAATTGTTACTGATATTCATTTTTATAGTTTTCTATCGATGTAAAACATGTGTAGATATCTTTTTGTACATATCACGACTTTAACTTTACGGTTGATATACCAAGTGTTGGTGTCGTACTGATACCGCAATGAACCAAACCGATGTCAACGGAATTTCCGCTGCAACAGACGGAGAAATTCCACTAGTTAATTATCTATATATATTCTAAAGTTTAGTTATATGTTCTATTTTAAAACCAAAATTTATGGTTGTTTTAAATGCACCAGCCTATAAAAATCCTATTAATTGCATTTAATTTACTTAATAATAAGTAGATGTTAAAAGTTCATATTAATATTAACATTGTTTAATTAACTGAGCTTTAAAAGTTCATATTAGAATTCAACTTAAACTAGAAGGTCTATTCTGCAAGTAACTTATTAATTAAGGGATTGATTTGAAACATTGTAATAAAAATCATGAATTTGATTCATTTGCTAATGGGCGATGCATTTCTGCCTACCAACAACAATTAAAACAAGTTAGATGATGAAAGAGACTGGTTGACATACGATGTGTTGTGGCGAAGCTTTTGTTGCGATTGAAGCTCCTTTCAGATTTAGATACAGGTTCGTTATGCGCTTCACCTGATTCGATCTAGGGTTTGTCTCTAGGAAAATCTTTATATTTTGGCTTTTAAGACAGTTTTGTATCTGCCCTTCAGTTTCATTTCCCTATTTTTTCTTCATCGGCATCTGGTTATAATATAATTAGGAAATTTTACCGACTTAACCAATTTGTCAGATTTAGTAATGCAATTACTTATTTATGACCATGTTAGCAATGAGGAATTTTATTGTTTGGGGTATTCCCAGGTTTAACATTTCAAAACCAGGAAGAGAGATGGCGGAAGAAGAGAACGGGGCGGCGACGGGCGGCGGCGCCGGAGAGTTTTGCCTGCGGTATTACGTAGGGCACAAGGGGAAGTTCGGTCACGAGTTTTTGGAGTTTGAGTTCCGACCAGACGGTAAACTTCGTTACGCCAATAATTCAAACTACAAGAACGATACCATGATCCGTAAAGAGGTCTTCCTTACTCTTTCTGTTCTCAAGGAATGTCGCCGTATTGTCTCCGATATCTTAACAGATCATATGGAAGCTACCGGTTTATACTTTGTAAGGTGAGACCTCATGTTTTTGTATAATCTTTTATATAGAATAATGTAGTTTATACAATTTAAAGTTTTATAAAGTTGTTAATACCGTATTTAGTGATTTGTTTTATAAACTTATGCTTATGGGGCCAAATTGAGTGTCACTTTGCATTGTTTCATTGTCTTTCAAATTTTGCATACAAGGTGCTCGATGAAATGTCTGTGTGAAAATCAGCAGCGATGGCCAGAGCCAGCGCAGGAGATGGAGCCGGAGTGGCAGCAGAAGAGCCGAAAGGACGCTGTTGTTTATTTTCTTTGTAAAGATCGACATCTTGAACCTGCACACTTCATCGAAGTCGCTATCGCATCATCAGAAGGTCTTTTTTAAGAGGTATACATAATACAAATTATTTTGCGAATGAATCCAACATCGTGAGTTTTGATTACATAGTTAACCGTTAAATCAGCTATAAATTATCAGTCAGAGCCAAAAATCGATTATACATTAAAAGCTGTTGGTGGAAGTTTAACAGCCATTCCTGGACTTTCTGACCTGATAGATGTAAGTTTCTTTATGATGTGATTAACGTTGTTTTGTAACTAAGTTTGTCTGAATTGTTGACAGTTTCTATGCAGGTGAAGAGCTAACACTAAATTACAATTATATCCCTAATTACTAATGTGCCTATTTACTAATGTGCCTTTACATTGACTTTAGGGTTATGTTAATGTGATTAATAATCACATTAATAACAGACTGCACATTAATAACATCGGCTAATCATTTGCCCATAACAGTTCTGTATTAAATTTTGAATTAAACAACATTATCCATTCCAAAAGACTATTTTAAATGACTATATAAATAAGTCTCCACATAGCAGGTCATACTCACCTTCTCTTCAACAACCTGTAGTTGCTGGATCTACACGTGACGCCATGTCAGGGAACAAGACTGTCGCCGGCTATTCAGAAAAATGGACCACCCTAGAAGCCATCTTGAACAACGGAAGAAGAAACAGGCAACACACGGTATGCCCCCTACGAAACTATATGCTTTCTTTTAATATAGCGCATCCAAATAACATATTTACAGAGTGCTGGTAATTTATGCAGAGTGCTGAATTCACCTGTCATGTTCAACTTAAGCGCATACGCAATAACCAGGAGTGGTTCACGCTGACATGTGGCGGTGGAGGCTGCATGAAAGGTGTGGTCCGTGAAGACAACTATATGTGGTGTGATGGGTGCGAAAACCCCGTTCTCTTCCCGAGAGTAAGGTTAGTTTCTGAAAGTGTGTAGTTATGTTAATTTGTGGCAATCTTCATGCAGACAAATAAATTGACCCTTTTATTACAAACCTTGCACAGTTTCAGGCTAGAACTCGAGTTGTTTGATTCAACAGCCGAAGTTGTCGTTGTCTGCTTTGATGACACCGCCCAACGCTTGACAAAGGCCACTGCTCATGGGATACTCACAGCAGAGTCTGGCCTATCAGGCGTCTACAACCTTTATTCTACCGACATCCAGGATAAGTTCACTCCGGTGATGGTAAGAAACCCCGACAGCAGCATTTCAGCACTGCCGAATTGTTTGCAGTCTCTTGTGGGCAGCACTCAGACCCTCTAGCTTGATTCATGTACGTACTATGATCATGGTTCTTTTGAAAGCTTTAACTGCAAGAATGTTCTTCTAGACGGAGATGGTTGTGGGTGCGTTGGTTCTTCCACACCTCCTTCGCTCCCTAATAAAGACAATGGGGTAGTGCTGATACCGACACCAGTTAAGCACGTTGAAACGACCGTAAGGTATATCTCGGTTTATCATTGATTTTGACTTCAAAATAGTTTTGGTATTTTGCTTCATAGGAGGTGTTTCGCCTAGCTTTTTTTAAGCAAGCTTATAGCTTTTTTAAATCGTCTAGAAAAGTTCCCGTTTTTTCCTTCGCAGGACTACTTATACAGATTCGGATTCAGAAGAGAACGTTGGCGATGATCCACGTGAAAGGTACACCGTTTGGACACAAACATACACCTTTAGATTTCACTTTTATAGTGTTAGTAGTAACTCATTAAATTTCAGATACCATTTAACATTTAATTCGCCTTTATTCCAAAGAAACTACCAAAGTCCATTTAACAGTTTCATTTGACTTTATTCTTAGTTAGGCTGCATACATTAGATAAAAAAATTCATAACCTAACACTTTTTAACGGTCTTCCTTTTGTTAATTCACTGCAGACAGTCGACTGGTGATGGGATTGGGGATGACAGTGCCATGCGTTAACTAAAGTTCGGTCCATGTGTTATCCAATAAGACTGGGAGGCGTGCGAGAGCTACTGCGTTTTTCCATTTATGTTTCATGTTTTTGATTTTGGAAGACATCTTTTCCCCTTTTTTTTGGCACACGAGTTATGCCAACAGAACAAATTACGATCCATGGTTTAATAAAGTTTTAGCATGCCTCTTTATATGCGTCTTTGTCTTACGTACACTGCTACTACAGATTACTCACGTTGCCTTTTGGGTTATTATATCTCAACAATTATTATGTGGTTTTACTTTGTTTGATATAATTAAGTTGTTTAACTTAACATGAGACCAGCTAATTTGTTACGACCCGTTTAACCTGTTAGTTACAACCCTTCCCCCTGTATTGTTTAACCTTTTATAGCGTGGTCTCAAAAGGGAAAAATGATGTTTTAGATTTTTACCCTGGTCTCAAACATCATTTTTGTTTATTTTTTACTTTTATAACCAGATGTGTTACAGGCATCTGAAAATGTTACCCAGAAGTCGGTACACAAGATTCGCAAGCTGGAGTGACATACGTGTCCAGCTAACACTTTTTAAGTCCTACATACCCTATTTATTAAGTATTGGGTTATTTGTAATAAATTTTAGTAAATAAATATATAGATTATATAACTAAACACTTGAAGAACTGTTAGGGTTTGTTAATTTTGTTGGTTTATAAACTGCTTTCTCATCTATAAAAGGGAACAAAACCTGCAATTTGACTTTTAGATGTCAAAACTGAATTTATATGTATATGTGTATGTAGTATAATATATATATATATAGGGGATGGATCATGAGAAAACTAGTTTAAATGAGAAAACCAAAAAACTAACCAAAAAAGCCTAAAAAAAACCTAAAAACATACCAATTTTTTTTTTTTTTTTACAATTTATTTTAAAAAATCGCTACTTTTTATGTATGGAAAAAAAATTCAAAATTTTTTTTTTTTTTTTTTTGTTGTATTGCACATGTGCACTAATACATAAAGCTTAAACCACTTAACCCACCCCCACCGACACCCCCCAAAAACCTAAACCCCCCACCCCCCAAAAACCTAAATTCACCCTCCCACCAAAAGCCTAACCCCCCCCCACCCCCCAAAAACCTAAACCCCCCACCCCCACCCTCCCGAAAACCTAAAACTAAACCCTAAACATAAACCCGAAAAAAACCTAAACCCCCCCACCCCCACCCCCCAAAAACCTAAACCCCCCCTCCCCCCCACACCCAAAAACCTAATCCTAATCCTAAACCTCCAAAAAAACTAACCCTAAAAGCTAAACTAGACTCAAAAAGCTAATTTTAAGCATGTAATGCAATAAAAAAACCTAAACCCCCCCACCCCCCAAAAACCTAAACCCCCTCCCCCCCACACCCAAAAACCTAATCCTAATCCTAAACCTCTAAAAAAACTAACCCTAAAAGCTAAACTAGACTCAAAAAGCTAATTTTAAGCATGTAATGCAATTGTAGTACATGTTATATTGCACATGTGCACTACTATAATAATAGTATTGAAAACAAGACGACACCATAAATCTTTTTTTATGTCATAAAAAATATGCTCGAATATACTTGAATGAAAGATACAAAAATTTGTGATCTTATGGTGCCATTTTTGTTTTAAAATGATAACGTATGGAGAAATGGGAAATGTTTGAAAAGTTATATATTTTTTTCCAATTTTACCCCTCCTTCATTAAAAGTCTCCCCCCTCCTTTTTAGTGCTTTTTTGGTTAGTTTTTTGGTTTTCTCATTTATATCTAGTTTTCTCATGATCCTCTCCCTATATATATATATTTAACATCTATTTTACACCATCTAAAACAATGAAAAAGGAAAAATAAAAATAAAAAATTTGAAAACTGTGACGTCTTTTGAAGAGGGTTGAGAAACCACACGTCCATAGATTTGAAGTTTTGTGAGACCACATGTGGTGGGGCGCAAACCTCTCTCAAAGCGTCTTAAAAACGCAGGGGAACACTGTACCCTCGGGCGTTTTGGCCCTTTTTTGACTGGTGGTGCTACCACAAAGCGCCGAATGAGGAGTGGACTTTGGTCAAAATAACCATGGTCAAACGGCTAACTTTAAAAAAATGGTTTTTGTTTTGAAAATCTATATTATATTCGCACTTTCGTACCGTGTCACGCACTATCTATATCAGTCGTCGTTCCAGAAAAAAAAACAATAACTATTATGCATGTCGTGCATCGCACGGGTGTTCCCCCTAGTATTATTAATAAACTAATAACGTAAACGAACAAACGTAAATAAATAAAAGTACATGAAAGGACACAAACATATGTTTACAAACGTAAATGAACCGAGATAGGAAAAACTTTCTACCAAAGAGTTCACTAGAAGTTCGATTCATTTACCTGCCTCGTTTTAAAACTATTTATGCAATACACCGCAACACTAAAGTGGCAAAAACGGTACAAATTAAAAAGTCCAATGGAGAGGTGTGGAAAGTCATAACCGGATTCGATTTGTTGTTCTAGAAGTTTGGTACTGAAGTAAATAATCACCTAGTAAGTGATGTAGGTATGGGAGAAAATGCGCAAATCTGGGGACTGATACGTGGATTGATGATGGGAATTTATGTGTCAGATTTCCCCGTATCTTTCAATTGGCAAATAATAAAAGGATAAAAACTAGAGACTAAAGGATAAAAGTTAATGATTTTTATAGTATGTGCAATTGATGCATTTTATGGATTAAGGAGTGGCATAAAACACCGAAAAATATGGAAGAACTAGATGAGATGGAGGCTTTAGGTAACCTCTTTCGTCAACAAAATACTTCAAACAAAAAAGATAAGTACGGAGGAATAACAAGGAACTCAGGTTTACGATAAGAGAGGTATGGAAGTCGTTGTTGGAACAATAAATCTTAACAACATGGCGAATGAATTCTGGTGGAATAAAGTGGTAAGCACTAAGTTCAACATGTTCATGTGGCGTGCGAAGGAAGGAAGAAAGGGACGATACCACTAGGAAAGTTTCTAGCGACTAGGGGCTTGACAAACCGTAATGTGGTTTGTGTGTTGTGCAGGAATGCGGAAGAGGTATGGGACCATATGCAGGTTTGTTGCTGGGTTGCAAGTGACATTTGGAGAGAAAATCAATGGTGGACAAAGTTATCAACAAACTTGCAATGGGATGCGATGAAAGAAGCTTTCGATAGTTTGAGTGGGATGAAGTTACCAACGAGCAGGAATAAGGTAATTCATATAGTTTTCTCACAAACAATGTGGAGTACTTGGATCGCTAGGAACGAAAAGCTATTCAAGGGAAAGAAAATCTGCACATACAAAGCGATCAAATAGATAAAGGAAAAATCGTACAAATGTATTTGGAGTAGATCAAAGCTTGGGAGTACGACTTGTAGCAACGGGAGACTTTCTAATATAAGCTTTTAGAATTAATGTATTGTATTTTAATGTAGCAAGCACCTTGCTATGTTGGATTGGTTTTTATTGACTAAATGAAATCTCCGTTGCCTGTAAAAAAGAAAAATACATGCCTCGATAATTCTAAATTATTCTCTTTTGTCCTGGTCTAAACATGAAACATCCCCTTTTAAAACACATATGTCTCTATCAAATGAGCTAACCCACATTGTCTACCGAAATACCCCCCTTATAACTATCACAAGGACAATTTTGTAATTAGTCCTAAGAAGACAAGACAATCCTAAAATATGTATTTAAAAATCCCCTAATCAATGATTAACACATTGTCTCCACCCGACCCGACACAATGATGAAACGGATCCAACACAATGAATCGCCCGACCCGACTAGTTTAACTTTTCATAAAACCCTAAATTCGTACCACTCAGCTTATTCTCTCCCATTTCCCCAAATTGAGCGGGAAACACACGCACACAGAACACACACATTTCACACACACACTCTTCAATTTCACACTTTCAATCTCTTCAAATTCGTTTACGTATGGCGAATCTGATCGATCAGGATCAGCAGTGGTTGATCAACTCACTGAATGCTACACTCGACACTAATCAACAAGCTCGATCGTTCGCTGAAGCGTCGTTGAATCAAGCGGCTCTTCAACCTGGTATATGTTAATATTATTTGTGTAATTTGTGATTGATGATGCAAGTTTGTGTTGATTTTTGTGGTGAATTGTTTGGTTACTGTGAGAACATATTCACATGCTTTATTGTGACCTATTGGTGTTTAATTAGTGTTAGAAGTTAGTAAATAAGGAAGATATGATTCTGTTTGTTGATGAAATTGTAAAAAAATGTTACATTTTGTTTAAGTTACGTGATTCTTTTAAGTTTTTTTTGTGTAAATTACTTTTTGAGTCCCTAGTGGTTTTAACCACAAGTTTAACGCCTTGAGTCGCTAGCCATTTATTTTATAACGTTTTGAGTCCAATTTTGTTTATTTTATAACGGTTTGAGTCCAATATTGTTAAAAAGAATGGACTCAAAAGGTTAAAATTTGGACTCGAAAGGACTCAAATGGATATAAAAAAAGTGTTTAGGGACTCAAGGCGTTAAACATTTTGACTTTGGACTCAAATGGTTAAAACCACACAAGGACTCAAAAAGTAATTTACTCTTTTCAAAAAAAAAAAAAAATTTAATTGGTTATTTCTTACAAAAGTTTTTTAACTTAGTTAGATAAGTGTTATTGGATTATTGAAGCAATTCTAGGTGTCTTTCACTTTTTTAAAGTAAGATGCTTGGGATGTTGAATAGTTATATTCTTTAACTTAAATTTTCATAGTTATTGTTACTTAAATGGTTGATTTCTTGGTAAAAGTTGAATGTATTTGACTTAGTTAGATAACTTTAATTGGATTATTGAAGTAATTCTATATGTTTTTCACTTTTTTAAAAGTGAGATTCTTATGATGTTGAATAGTTTGTTCTTTCACTTATAAGTTTTTTATTATAGTTTTTGATTTTTTTAGTCAAATTTTGTTTATTGTGTGAATGTTGTGTTTTTTTTTTTGGATTTCTGTTAGGATTGACTGTTGTTGCTAATCTTTTGTAGGGTTTGGAAGTGCTTTATCCAAGATTGCTGCTAACAGAGAGCTTCCTTTAGGATCTCGTCAAATATCCTTTTGCCGGTGTGGATAAAGTTGTATATTTTTCTTATATTGGATTAGTTGTATGAGTTTAGAAGCTATGTTCAGCTAGCAAAAGCAAAGTTGTTAGGTTTTCCCATGTAATATTTTCACATTGTTACTCTTGTGAGATTTAACTATTTTTTACCTAGCTGCGGTTCTTCTAAAACAGTTTGTTAAGAAGCATTGGCAGGAGGACGAGGACGGTTTTGAACCTCCGGTTGTTTCAAATGAGGAAAAGGTCACTCTTTCTTAACTTCTCTCTCTGAAGTGTCAGGCACATGCAATTTAACAGATGTCAATTTCCTAACTGACGAGGACTATGAACGTATTTCTGGTCGTTAAAATGACAATGGGAACTATAAATTATGAAACTAACATATATTAACATACAGTTCCTCTTCTAATATTCTATCTTTAGTAAATCATATGCATTTTCTCTGACCAAATTTTCTTTTGGTACCTTTTCTTTGTTATTTGTAGATAAAGCTAAATTATTATGAGGTTTATTTGTTTAGGCTACAATGCTACATCATATCTAGTTTATTACAAGTTTTCCAGTTATTAATTTTCATTGTTCAGTTGAGTGCATCCAGTATTCCTGATTACATGTTCTCATTATCAGGCAATCATACGTGGTCTTCTGTTGCTCTCACTGGATGATCCTCATAGAAAAATTTGCACTGCTATTGGTATGGCCGTAGCATCAGTTGCAAACCATGACTGGCCAGATGAATGGCCGGACTTACTATCATTCTTAATGAACTTAATCAATGATCAAAGCAATACAAATGCAGGTACTTTTTTAGTTCCTAGATTTCATGTTTGATACATGTATGCTCTATTTCTTGAGAAACTGTCTTTGGTACGTTTGCGAAGAGAAATTGTGCTTTTAACTTAACAAATAATGATGCGTTCTAACATATGCCCCTCATGCAATTATTATAATCTTTCAATGTTCAGTGAATGGAGCTCTTAAATGTTTGGCTCTTATCTGTGCTGATTTGGATGATAAACTAGTGCCCAGAATAATTCCAGTTTTGTTCCCGTGCTTGCATGCTATAGTTTCATCACCCCAGGTCAACAGTCAACTCTATTGTCATGTTTTATTCTATCCTTTTTTCCTCTTTGTAAAAGTACAATCACCGTGAATACACAATGGTTGCAATAGAAGATGCAACAACAACAACCAACAACCGTACCCAATAAATCCCACAAATAGCAAAGATGAAATATGCTATATAGGTCAATATATTCATTTATTTGGGACTCATTAATGGCAGATCTATGACAAACCGTTGCGCACAAAAGCTCTTTCTATTGTCTATTCTTGTACATCTATGCTGGGAGTTATGAGTGGTGTGTACAAGGTACTTTCTGCTCCCCTACAATCTTGGATGGTCAGAATTGATCCTTTATTTGGTTTCTGTAATCATGTGATGAAAATAATCAAATTCTTGTATTTGGTTTTAACTTTTTAGACAGAAACAAGTGCGTTGATGTTACCTTTAGTCAAATCTTGGATGGTTGAATTCTCATCCATTCTTAAAAATCCTGTACAATCTGAGGATCCAGATGATTGGAGCATCAGAATGGAGGTATTTATTATTATTTTTTAAATCTGAATATATTGATCTTTTTTCATATCTTGTACTTGAATATACCGTCACATGTCGTCTT
This sequence comes from Helianthus tuberosus, assembly GCA_030545235.1. Classification (NCBI taxonomy): domain Eukaryota; kingdom Viridiplantae; phylum Streptophyta; class Magnoliopsida; order Asterales; family Asteraceae; genus Helianthus; species Helianthus tuberosus. The sequence continues at coordinate 56,911,738 of CM060437.1, read as the reverse complement.
CTATTCCATCTTCAGGCTTTAAAATGCTTGAGTCAATTTGTTCAAAACTTCCCAAGCCTGGCCGAAAGTCAGTTCATGGGTAAGCTTGTCATTTTGGTTAACTATTGGTTTATTTCTGCTATTGTTTACAAAATTGTAAATATGTAATTCTTATGGATTTGTTTACAGAGGTTTTGGTTCCATTGTGGCAAACATTTGTGTCATCTCTTGGTGTATATGAAAGATCTTCTATCGAAGGGCTTGAAGATGCATACGAGGGACGATATGATTCTGATGGTTCAGAGACAAGCCTTGAGTCTTTCATAATACAAGTAAGAAGTTTCTTTTTTTTAATCCCATTTGTTTGGGATGTAACGTAACCATTATGGTTTTTTGGTTTTGCAGTTATTTGAGTTTCTACTAACGATTGTTGGTAGTAAAAAGTTTGTGAAGGTAATTTCTCAAATTTGTTTTTTCTCAAGATTTGAAAAATGAAAACTACCATTTTAGATGTTCACCTGAAAAGGCTTTTCTTCAGGCTTTTGGAAATAGTGTTCAAGATCTTGTCTACTATTCAATTGCGTTTATGCAGATGACTGAACAACAAGTAACTTACATAACCTTTTATTTTCTACTATCATATCTTTGCAGTGTTTTACTCTCATTAACTAAACATTATTTGATAATATTATGGACATTTTTAGGTCCATGCTTGGTCAATGGATGCTAATCAGTATGTTTCTGATGAAGATGAAAATACTTACAGTTGTCGTGTTTCCGGTATCTGATTTACTTTTTTGCCATCTTCTCTTCATGTGTTAACAGTTATCGCTTGAGTTACTGTACAGCACATATTTTATATCTATTATTATTTTCACAGGTTCTCTTTTGTTGGAGGAAATTGTAATTTCATGTGGGATTGATGGAGTTTATGCTATACTAAATGCTGCTAAAAAAAGATTAGACGAGTCTCAGCAGGAGAGGGTTAACGGCTCTGCTGTATGGTGGAGGGTACGCCTTATTAATTTGTATATGTTTTGATATTCTTATTTTCTTTACGGGAATGTAGTAAATTTATGGATATTGTATGATGGAATCTAACTTATATGGATATAAACAATTCAGATGAGGGAGGCTACTCTTTTTGCTTTGTCTTCTGTGTCAGAACAATTGCTTGAAGTTGAGGTTAATACTTTCTTTGTCGTGTCTACTTAAAACTATTGATTTCTTTGAGTTTTTCATAAATAAATCATGATATCTTGTTAAATTTATTCTCAGGTTCCGGGGCCATCTGAAGTCACTTTGGGGAACCTATTGGAGCAAACTTTGACTGAAGACATGGCAGCCGGTACAATCTTGGTTAATTATATTGTATTCTCTTTCATTCTTTCATATTCTAACGTTTTAAGTGGCCGGTATTTGTTTTGCAGGTGTACATGAATTTCCCTTTCTCTATGCTCGTATGTTTTCATCAGTTGCTAAATTCTCATCAGTGGTAACTAATAACTATAAAGATTATTGTATATTTCTTTGGGTAAATTACTTTTTGAGTCCCTGTGTTTTATTGGTTTTAACCACTTGAGTCCAAAATCAAAAGGTTTAACGCCCTGAGTTCCTAGTCATTTATTTTATAACGTTTTGAGTCCAATTTTGTTCATTTTATAACGATTTGAGTCCAAAAAATTGGACTCGAAAGGTTAAAATTTGGACTCAAAAGGACTCAAATGGTTAAAGAAAATGCTTATAGGGACTCAGGTCGTTAAACTTTTTGATTTTGGACTCAAGTGGTTAAAACCACTAAAACACAGAGACTCAAAAAGTAATTTACCCTATTTCTTTTATGTTCTTTAGAACATTCTTGTTTATACTTCTTTCATCTTACAGATCAACCCTGGTGTCATTGATCATTTCCTCTATGCTGCTATCCAAGCGATCGGCATGGATGTGTAAGCTTCTATGTCATTCTTTACTTAACTGCCCTTTCATTCATTCTCAATTACCACTAATGGTTTAAATTTTATATTTACAGGCCTGCACCTGTGAAAGTCGGTGCATGTCGAGCACTTTCTCAACTCCTACCCGATACAAATAGAGGAATACCACAGCCTCATATAATGGCTCTGTTTTCCTCACTTACAGAACTCCTTAATCAGGTAATAATAATGTCATTTTGTTTTTTAGTTTTTTATTACTAAACATGAAATAAGTATATTTTAAACGTGCAACACTCTGCAGGCATCAGATGAAACAATGCATCTTGTTCTTGAAACACTGCAAGCAGCTGTGAGGGCAGGTTGGTGTTAATGTTATTATATATAAGCTGAGTGGATTTTTTTTCTTTTTCCGTTTGGCGAATAATCTCATTTTCATGGTCATCGTAGGTCATGAAGCTGCACTGTCCATAGAGCCTGTAATTTCTCCTATTATACTTAACATGTGGGCTTTGCATGTTTCGGACCCATTCATAAGCATTGATGCACTTGATGTTCTTGAGGTAATTTGGTTAAATAAAGTGGTTAATTTTTGCAATTTATCTTTGTTAAACAAGGGATGCCAATATGCCATTAGCAATTCCATTTTCATCATAGGCAATAAAAGATGCTCCTGGATGTGTTCATCCTCTTGTTTCACGTGTTTTGCCATACGTGGGGCCGATCCTCAACAAAGTACGTTTGTTCAAACTCCCTCATAAACATACTAAATTAGTTTTAAATTATTTTACTTACATGAGTTGAGTTGTTTTCTCAGCCTCAACAGCAGGCTGATGGCTTAGTTGCTGGTTCATTGGATCTTTTGACAATGTTACTCAAGGCAAGTTATAAATACAGTTTAAATGCCGGTTCACCACTTTTTAACGTTTAAACTTTATAGTTTATTTCTACCACTTAATGGTTTTCACTGTGATATATTAGAATGCACCTATCGATGTGGTAAAAGCAGTTTACGAAGTTTGTTTCGATCCAGTTGTACGTATAGTCCTTCAAAGTGACGACCATGGTGAAATGCAGGTTTTTATCTGGCTCAAAAGTTTTTCATTTTTTTATGGAACATTTTTTAGTTCACTTTCCTTTATAATTTATATTCTACTTGTTTACATATTAAACCAGAATGCAACTCAATGTCTTGCTGCTCTCGTCTCTGGTGGAAATCAACAATTACTCACCTGGAGTGGTGATTCCGGTTTTACAATGAGATGTTTACTTGATGTTGCTTCAAGGTGTGCGTTGTTTTAAAACTCGTTAACTTAAAAGATTTTTAATCTCTCTTCTAATTTGTTCCTGAAACATGGCATTTTGACTATTTTGGTAGGCTTCTTGACCCTGAGTTAGATAGCTCAGGATCACTTTTTGTCGGGAACTATATTTTGCAACTTATTTTACATCTGTCCTCTCAAATGGCACAACATATACGAGACCTTGTTGCTGCACTCGTTAGGCGAATGCAATCCTGCCAAATTGCTGGATTGCGAAGCTCATTACTTCTTATTTTTGCACGACTGGTATGATTATATGTTATATGATACAACCTAAAGTCACGTTTTATATATGATGATTTTTTTTTTTAAATTTTAATGCCACAGGTTCACATGAGTTCACCACATGTTGAACAATTTATCAACTTGCTGATCACGATCCCCGCTGACGGCTACCCTAATTCTTTGCATTATGTAATGTCGGAATGGACCAAGCAGCAAGGCAAGTATTATTCATTTTAATTGTGTATATGTTTATCGTGTTAATTGTTGTAAAACCTAACGCAACTGTAATTGAGTACAGGGGAAATTCAAGGGGCCTACCAGATCAAAGTCACAACGACAGCTTTGGCTTTATTATTATCAACCAGACATGTTGAATTTGGAACCATCAATGTCCAAGGTCATTTGATTAAGGTTTGTTACTTATTGTCTTACAAGCTGTTAGAACATTGCTTTAATAACTTTAATCAAGTTATTTATTTATTTTATTTGTGAAGTCCTCTGCAGGGATTACCACTCGTTCAAAGGCCAAAGTTTCCCCTGACCAGTGGACATTGATGCCACTTCCGGCAAAGGTTTTTACTTATCTACTGATTGTTATGTAATATATATATATATATATATATATATATAGGTAGAGGATCCTGTAAAAAAGGCCTAAAGTGTGAGAAGGGTAAGAAAGAATCTCAGTCATTAGATCTTTTATCTAATGGTTGAGATCAATAGGGACCAAATTGTAAAATATTTTCATTAATTTGGACTGATTTGAAATATCTAGGGGTAATATAGTCTTTTAAACCCACTAGAAATTAGGTAATGCACATGTAACTTCCCCCCGTCTTTTTTAAACGTCAATAACTTTTTTATACGTAACTTTTTTTTAAAAAAAAATTACACCATAATAACGAGCGTTTTTTTATCTTTAAAAGGAGTACCATATTGCTATACTTATATAGAGAAAAATATGTTTCGATCAGATGTTTAGTCAATGAATGGTGTTATATACTTGCTGAATGGTGTTATATACTTACTGAATGGTGTTATATACTTGCTGAATGGTGTTATATACTTACTGAATGATGTTATATACTTGCTGAATGATGTTATATACTTACTGAATGGTGTTATATACTTGCTGAATGGTGTTATATACTTCCTATAAGTAAGGTGGCGGTTATGGAGTTTTTAATTAATTGAATTAATGATAAAATTACTTGTTTACCCTTTTCAATTAATTTAGATCTAATGGCTGAGATTCTTTCTTACCTTTCTCACACTTTTGGTCTTTTTTACAATAACCTTACCCTATATATATATATATATATATATATATATATATATAGGGGAGGGATAGAAAGAAAACCCACTTGAGTTAAGAAAACTCAAGAAAACCTTATGTAACAAATCTTTTTTTTCTAAAAGAATTAGGGAATTTAAGTTACATGTTATTGAACGTTTTGTAATAAAAAAACCAAAAAGCGCCGAGGGGATTATTTTTATAAAAAAATCAGTTTTTAGCGCATACATATATACATATATATATATATATATATATAGGGTTAGGTTAACGTACAATATCCCTTATCGTACAATATGTACGCGCTCATCTCAGCCGTCAGATCTTCATCCCACATTGAAATCGCATGTTGGTTTTTTGTAACAATTTCGCATGTTGGTTTTTTAACATGCGATTTCATCAAAATTACCACATGCGAAATTGTTACAAAAAACCAACATGCGATTTCATCAAAATTATCACATGCGAAATTGTTACAAAAACCAACATGTGATTTCAACAAAAGTATCACATGCGATTTCACATCGCGTACGTAGCGTACGTTAAGGAATATTGTACAGTACACTTTCTCTATATATATAAACACTGAATTTTCAAAAAATATTATAAAAAAACCACTCGGCGCTTTTTGTTTTTTTTTTGTTTTTTGTTACAAAACGTTCGATAACATGTAACTTACATTCTCTAAAAAAAGTTTGTTACATAAGGTTTTCTTGAGTTTTCTTAAGTGAGTTTTCTCTCTATAATTCCCCTATATATATAGGGGGAGGATAGAATGAGAAGAAAATCAATTTAAGAAGAAAAGGGTATAATGGTAAAACATTAAATAATTTATAACTCTTTACATTAATTATTTTCTCTCTAATTAATTAGTCAATTTCATTTTATCCCACACACAAAAAAAATTATCCTACACATATCCTATACGTTATTGGATTTTATACTACACATTTCGAAATTTATCCTACATAGCTCGTAATTTATTCTACACACCTTGTAATTTATCCTACACTCTAAATTAATATTTTTTTTTTGAAAAAAACATATTTTGAGAATAAGTTTCAAATTTAATGTAGTTAGCTATTAAATAGGAACACTACAAATTAATGATCTATCATCTATGTAAGTTTACTAATATTTACAATAATATTAAATACAAATATTAAATGAAGCAAAATAAAGCATTCCAATTGGTTGAAATTTCTTCTTACAAATAATTTATTCTCATTTGAACCATCCACTATATAATTATATATATAATGTGTATATATGTATGTGTTTGATTATGGAATCTGATAAACGTATTGTTTTCATGTGGGAAACATAGATTCTTGCCGTACTGGCAGATGTTTTGCTTGAGATACAAGAACAGGTTTTAGGGGATGATGATCAGGTATTATTTCCGTTGGTGTTAATAACACTGCTATCTGTATTTATTAATATTTTGTTAGAATTATATGATATTGTTTATCATGCAGGATAGTGATTGGGAAGAAGTAGAAGCTGGAGATGCTGAAATAGAGCAAGAGTTGCTTTCTTCTTCCGGTACTACATCATACAGTAGGCCTTCAAATGGCTATCTAGATGCCCTTGCAAAGGCTTTCAATGAGGTCTGCAGCGCAAAAGAAACCAAAAATGAATATATTATATCATTGTTATTTCATGATTTTATTTCATTTTTATTGTTTGTTTACAGGATGAAGATGATGGTTATGATGATGACCTACTAAGTGCTGCTGACCCCCTCAATGAGGTTTAATTTCTTGCATCTTGCAAAATTTATACTTCTATAGCCTTGGCTAGGCTTGTTTCGGGCTCTGTTATTAAAGCTCTAGCTCCGCTTATAAGTGGTTTTCATTATTTTTATATTTATTTAATTATTATATTTTATACAGCTATAAATATTATATATATTGGCCAATTATAGCCTTACAGGGAGAAATCCCATGAGTTAAAAAACACTCATGAAACCCAATGGGCGGACACAAACATGCCACGTGTAACATGTTACATAATCTTCCGGGGGTATTTTCGTAAATAAAAAGGCTGTTTTCATTGTTACACTTATTGTCTTACAGCCTTACAGTGAGTGTTACACTTTTGTGTCAGAGGAGAGAGAACATGTTACATTTTTGTAACTTCACCTGTTAGACCATTGGGTATGGGGAGGATAGTCTCTTTGGAGACTACCCGCCACGTGGGCGCCACGTCATCACGGGAGGAGGAGCATCCTCTTGGGGACTACCCAAGGGTGTGGGGGGACTACCCACTTTAATAAAAAAATAATATATATTCAAGGAGAGAGAGAGAGAAGAACTAAAGGGGGCCCACCAATTGGCTCGTCTCCGGCGTCTCATTTCCGACGAAAGTGACGCGACGGCCCCATGGGGGGCGGTGTGCGACGGACCAAAAAGGGGGGGACGGCCCGGTGCCGAGCCCCATACCCTTTGGTCTTACACTTTTTTTTTTTAAAACTTAACTTGGTTGATAGTGTTTCTTGTTCCCAAATAACTTGTGGATCTCTCAAGATCCCACCCATATATATAATTACAAATATTATATATAACATGATAGATATTATTTTATATTTATAAATATTTTATAAATAATAATAGTTATTATGTAAAAACGTTTTGAAATATATATTAAAAAAATTATATAAGTAGCATGCTCATGAGCCTAGTCGAGTTTGATAAATGAAGCTTGGGCTTGAGCTCGTCTAAGCTCGGCTCCATTTGAGCTTTTAGCTAGTAGATCCCAAGTAGCTTGGCTCATTCACGCCCCTAGACTTGATCAAAAGTAGTTTGGTTATTAGTATTAACTTAAAAGTCCGTTTTTTGGTTCATCAGATTAACCTGGCAAATTATCTCACCAACTTCTTCCGGGAGTTCTCTCAGGGAGACCGGCCTCTTTTTGATCATCTTTGCCAGGTTTCATGACTAAAATTCTTCATTTTTTACTATTTTTATTTTATTTACTTATTTTAATTTTTAATATGCAATTTGTCGCTTGTATATTGCAGAGTTTGACACAGGCTCAGAAAAAAGCTGTACAAATGGTGCTGAGTTTGTAATATCCATCATTGTTGTACGATGAATTGAAGAAATTTCATGTGCATGTATTTTCGCATTTGAGGTGATAAAATAACATTCGAGTTTGTACATTGCGGGGTTTTCGTGTCTATTTGTATTTCTGTCTTTCCTTTTCGTACCGACACTATCCTCAATTTTATTTAAAGGGTTGTAGGGTCATGTTCTTTCCTTGTCCTGTGATTGATAGTTAATTTGTGAGCAATTGTTTTCATACTGTCTTGTTGAACATATAAGTGCAATCAAAAGAGTTTCATATGTCAAGAGTTTTACCTGTGTTGAACAGTTAGGACCATTACTAAAGGCTAGGGGTATTCATGGACCGCACCGACTACCAAAGGCCACAGGATATGGTCTTATTTGTGTATCTTCTGCTGGATTTTGAAATTGAAATATTTGGTACGTGGATGTCGATATATGATCGATACTATTTAGGGCTGAGCTAAAACTGGACCAGATTGTCCGAATCGATAGTAATCAGTCTGGTTTTCGGTTTATGAGCTTATGGCTTTTGGTCCTGTTTGGTCCAAAACTAGTCCAATCTTTGGTTTGGAATTTCTTATATTTTTGTGTGGTCAGTTTTTGGCTCATTTACACCCCTTTACTAACATGGGTTATGTTGCCAATCTTTGAATTAAACCGAATCACTACATAAAATAAAAAATATACAGCAAGTAATTCACCGAATCCACCACATATCACAATCATCAGTTGATCCAATACTTGAACAAAAACTAAAATACAGCAGTTCACAGCCGAGCTCGCAAACCATTCGAGGTCCTGCGAGAACATCTCGGCCCAAGGGGCATGTGGTGTGCCTATATTCGACACAACGGTCCAGGCAACCCTTGTGGAATAGATGGGCACATCTCAGCACTCTAATCTCGTCATCTTCTTTGATTGTCGACAGGCATACTGCGCAATCGACTGGCTTATCGCCACGATACCTGCTCACACCAAGCTCTTGACCATTTATAGGGACTTGAGATTGCATGCAATGTTGGAAGAAACATAGGTAGATCAAAAGATCCCATGCTTGTTTCAAATGGGTACTAATACATGTTATGTAGCTTGATGCTATTAATCTAGTAGGCATTTTTTGTTTTTCTGTTTTTTGTTCGGTATATTTTAAGGCTACTCGTAATTCTGGAGTATCAATATGTGGGGGGGGGGGGGGGGGGGGGGGGGGGGGGGTGGGGAGGTGAGGATGTTGATAGACATGGTGACATGACTGGGCGTGTTTTTATTTTATTGGTTTGGAATAAAATAAAAAGTAGGGAATATTTGACAAATATTTAATTATGGAAGAATAAGTAATTTTTTTCCTGATCGATCTGCACCCGCTTCTATCGACCACCAACAAGACAAGCCACCGTTTTTTTGTTTGCTAATCGAACCCCCTTGAGCCCCTGTTGATCACTAGTGCCGCAAGCACGTTGGTTTGTTACATGCCAATAAGAAAAGGCTTGTCACCTTATGTGTTCCTTATGGGCTAAGAAGCTATCTTTTTTGAGCGGTGACTTTCTTTTGAGTGACCCAATGTCACACCGCCTAAACGGCGGCCCTAGCCAAGATCTACCCAGGCTTACGTTGTCTTAACTAGGACCGCGTTGGGTTGGTCAGACTTAGTTACGGCGTTCCCCCGGAAACCGTACTACCTCCACACGCGTTGCCTCGCTGAAGTAACAGCCGGATTAAAACCGGAGTGTGCCTCAGGATCGAACGTCTGTCACCATTATTGCCCAACCACTGAGCTATAAGCCCAGGGATAGGGCTAAGAAGCTATTGAAACCCGATATTGATTAACCTTCTTCTATTCCTACTCATCACCAAGAAACCTTTTAGGAGGTAGGGGTGGTCATCACTCATCACTCACTTATCACTCACAACATCCAATCAAGTTCCGCCATGTCATCAACAATTATTCCATCACTCACAACCTTTTTTAGTGGAAATGGTCATCACTTGTTTGAAGGTTTTTTTTTAATTAAACATAACATGCAAACGGTCAGATTTAAGAATTTATAACGCGTCATTAATATAACGCGTTTCAAAGTTAACGCGTTGAATATGAGGGGTGGCGGTGATATTTGGCATTGTTCCACGCGTTGAAAAATTCCACAGCCCTGGGTGGCCTTACGATCGTTGCAACCCGGCAACTAAAAAGTGGTTGCTTCCCCTTCTTGAAAATGACTCTCATAATCGTTGGCACCAAGCTTGATACCAATTAAAGGCCCTAGTCGATTAAAACAAAAATACCAAAACATGAGATTGAACGGATTCGCTCGACTCTTTTTATTATAAACCAAACACAAAATTCACAACAACCCTAATCGTCTATTTATATTAACTAAACATATTGGAAAACAAGAGACCTAAATCACTCAAATGAGAAATCAAACAAATACTCAACATCTTAACACAAAATACGACTCCACTAATTAAAATCCGTAAATAAATAAACCCAACTTAAAAGACTCTTATACCCCTGATCCATTCAGCTTTGTGAACAAAACGATCAAGTGAAACGGCATCTAGAGGTCAAGGTAAGATTGTTGTCAAACCTTGAAGCATACGTACACCGGATGTCTAAAATCCAAATGTTTACCGAGCTTGTAATTCTGTATTGTGCATTGTATTAGGAGTACCCATTTTTAAGGATAAAGTAGTAAGCAAAGTGTCACGCCCCGCGCTTACTTAGACTGTCGCACGCGAGTTGAATAAATAACCCCGTGACAAAAGACCTACATAGTTTTTGTAAATAACTGAAATAGGATTTTAAGTTAGACTATTTATGATTTAAACTTATAAAACCTAGTGAAAGTATATGGTTATATATGATACGGGAAACCTTAATTTGTAAATGCAGGATGTACGCATACATACATACATACATACATACATACATACATATACATCATATGATATTTTTCGTCAACCAAATTATTCTTAATTAGTTTTCATCCTTTTTTTTATTAACAATCATTACGGATACTACTGATTTTTATAATAAGGTTTTTTTATGTTATTATTATATACCAAGAAATCTTTGAATCTCTATTATTAATTAAACGATCTCTAAATTAATATATAATATGAATTATTTTCTTCGAAATCTAAGACATTCTTAAAGATGAAGATATAGTAATATTTTATGTAGATAAAATAACTATGACTAGAAAACTATAAATAATAAGCATTTTCTAATATTTAATATCATGTGAACGTACATAACTTAATTATGTAAGACGATTACATTAAGTAATCAAGATCAAGATATGACATATATAAAGTGAACAAATGATTTATTATGTATTTTGTTGTTCATGATACTTCTAAGCATAAAAGTTTTTTTTTTTGAACAAATTTGGATCACTGACGGACCACTGGAGTATCATCGTCCCACCAGAGGAACCACCCGATCATATCCATCTCCACTAGGCATAATGCCACACCAATTCAGGAGGAAACCCAATAAATATGGGAAAAACCCCTTGTGGGAATCGAACCCAGGACCTATTGGTCCCAAAGCTTTATCCCACCACCAATATACCACTAGGCTATAAAGCCATGGGCAGCATAAAAGATCTATATAGCCGTATTACGTGATTACGTGTATAGAAGATTCTTAGATTGATATATTGTAGTAAAATAAAATTGTCCAAAAATTTAGTCACATGGATTGCACCTAATATGAGATCATATACGTAGCAGTATAGTGCAATTAGAATCTGCTTAATATAGTGGAATTAAAAACAAGCAGTATTTTATGAAAGGGTTATTGGATTTTATCCCTCAACTATCGGCCTTTGGCCGTTGCCACCCCCAACTAACACCTTGACACCCGGCACCCTCAACTTGACTTTTAGTTTGTGCTGGCACCACTCAGTTAAATCTTTACTAACTGAGTTTGTTTCTGATCCTACGAGGCACAGACTTGATTACGTGGACAAGATGACATGGCGAATTCTTGATTACGTGGCACTATATGTGTATATAAAAAGCAAAAAACGTATTTTAACTGGGTCTCTGTTGGATATGTTCTAGACAATCTCAAATCCATTAAATTCTAATAATCTAAATCCCTCTAACAAACAAACAAACACCTGTAATTCTAGGGTTAGGGCTTCTCCACCGATCACTCAGTGGCTGAACGACGAAAGCCTCACCACCTCCTTTGTCTTCTCCCCCAAAAACTCCACCACCATCATCACCCACACCACATCCTGCCGCTACCACCACAACCTCCTACCACTATGAGCTCACCGCCACAACCACCATAGTTCTTCTCTTCCTGCCATCTTCCTTTGAGTCTCTGCAACAACCACCTTCTTCGCACTCTCTCGCCGGAGCTCTGGCCACCGTTACAACACCGTCCAATCGTCACCGGTTTTAGCTAATATCTGCCACTAGCATCTAATTCTCAGTTATTTCTCGCAAACGGTAATTGTACACTTCAATGCGAACTCGAGTTCTTCGAAATGTAACTAACAATCGCGGCGGTTTTCAGGTTTGTAGTGGTTTTGACTGTGATTGATTTTGTTTGTGGTTTTTCTAGGGTTAGGGTTTGGAGTGGAAGGTGCATGGTAGTGGATGGAGGAGATTATGTGAGTTTAATTAACGATGACCGAAGATTGTAGCGGGTTATTACGTCTGGGATCTGCACACAGATTGGTTAGTTCAATCACTTGAAAACGGAAATCGAATCCAAAGATAATGTGGGTTTGTAAGATTTTTACCAGAAATCACTTGAAAACTGCCGGAGTTGGTGATGGTGGTGGTTGGTGGAGTTGCAGGTGGTTGGTGGAGGTGATGGCGGTGGTAGAGAGTGAAGAGAGAAGGGAAAAGGAGGGGTAGTCATACGGTGGGTTTGGGATTTTATATAAAAACTATTTTTATTTGTATTTTTAATCAGATTTAAAAATATAGTGCCACGTAATCAAGAATTCGTCATGTCATCTTATCCACGTAATCAAGTCTGTGCCACGTAGGATCAGAAACAAACTCAGTTAGTAAAGATTTAACTGAGTGGTGCCAGCACAAACTAAAAGTCAAGTTGGGGGTGCCGGGTGTCAAAGTGTTAGTTGGGGGGTGACAACGGCCAAAGGCCGATAATTGGGGTGATAAAATCCAATAACCCTTTACGAAATCAATCTACATTTTCCTAGGGATGCCCTTCACAATTTATGCAAAAATACAATGGAAATGGAAAAACAAAACCAGTATGTAAGAAACTTACAATATGTTAAAAACCAAAGAGAAATAGAGATAAACTGAATTCAATTCTTCATACTATTCAACATTACAATATATAGATAAACATAACTATAAACCCTAAAGCCCATAAGTAATGGGTTGGGCCTAAAATGTCTGATTTATAACACTCCCCCTCAGACATTTAGAATTATACACAGTTTAACAACATACTTCAGGATGATGTTAAATAGGTACTTCAGGACCTGAATAAATAAACTGATACTACTGGATCAGTTGTGTCACACCCCGAAATATCAGAGCGTTGGCGTGACTGGACTGGTATCTTCATTGCATAGCGGAAGCAAATAAGCTAAGACTTTTAGTATGTGAACGCCAACTAAGTACTCGACTCCAGATGGTTCTCCTATTCCAACCGTGCCTTGTCTTAGAAATGCAACCTGAGAAAGAAACATGCGAAAAAGTCAACATAAAGTTGAGCGAGTTCATAGTTTGTTTGTAAAAGATTTGAAATAAATCTTTTTGAGTAACCGGTTTTTGAAGTATTGATGAGAAAACGAATTTAAAATCATTTTCTTGTCATGTTATACGGAAACTTTGTATTTGTAACGCATTATGTATGCAACTCTTGTATTTGTAAAGTTTGTATAACCGTCAATCAAGTATTTCTGTATGTATCATGTGTAAATCAAGTATTCTTGTTTGTATCATGTTTTCTTGTATAAATCAAGTATTCTTGTATGTATCATGTTGTTAATGGGTTGCAAGGCCATTAACATGTGACACGACATAGGAAGCAACCAAACCTTAGGCATTTTCTAGTTGGCATATTCTGAGACACAAAAGCACTGCTTGGTACTCGTTCTCACCAAGAGTGAGGCTGCCCGACACCCGTTAGATCTAACCTTTTGTTCTGCGGTCTAGGTATATTGTTGATTAATGGTGCTTATGGTACCCTATTCGTGACACGATTTCTCGTATCATTCCTCATACTTCTTGTATCATTTCTTAAAACGCATCATACTTGGTACTCGTTCTCACCAAGAGTGCTTCTTGTATTTTGTATTCTTAAAACACATCATACTTGGTACTCGTTCTCACCAAGAGTGCTTCTTGTATTTTTGTATTCCTAAAACGCATCATACTTGGTACTCGTTCTCACCAAGAGTGCTTTTTGTTTTTGTATCATACTATTTGTAAACATTGTAACATTTGTATCTTGTATTTTCCCGTAGTTTAGGAAAACTAGAACTCGTGTGTATGCATATTTCGAAAAATACGCTTGTTTGAAAAACCGGTATAAAACATAAGCTTTTCGTAAACCATTTGTGTCAGTTTAAAACTTGCTTGTGAAATGTTTAGAAATATGTAATTCTTGTATGCTTTGCAAAAAGTGCATGTCTTTCCACCCCGAAAACATTTAGAAAAATGTAAAACCGTAAAAGGTGGGGTTATGAACTCACCTGAATATTCCTGTGCAAAGCTAGCTATATACGACTTTGTGATGTCGTTTCCAAGACTTGACTTGCTAGCGTGCGTTCTACAATATTCCTAACATGGAATATTTAAATAAGTTTCTAAATGAACATGGTAACTAAACCACGTGTCACCGAGCTTTACCGAATCGTTAACCGAACAATCCGTTGATATGTTGTTAACTTAATAAAAACAATTAAGTTATACTCGTTAAGTTTCGTTTACTAAGTATAGAAAGTACTTAGTTTTCGAGAATTTCGAATGTATAAACATTTCTACAAAATATGAATATATCGATAGGATAGTGTGTCGTCCCGTGAAATCGTACGTTGATATCTATAGTACGTTGTTTAGGCGTTTAAAATAAACATATAACTATATTTATTTTATAGATGAACACGAGTCGTTTTATGAAATAAATATATATAATCTATATTTATTTTCGTAAAAAGGATTTGTGTGGTTTGATAAAAATAAATATATATACTATATTTATTTTAATAGAAGAATCGTCGAGTTTGTTTGACGTTTGAAGTAAACTACATTTACTTTCGTAAAAGAATTCGTCGAGTTTTCAAAGTCTAAAAATAAATATAATAACTATATTTATTTGTTGTAAGAAATTTTCGACTCATCGTTTTCGTGAGTATTAAGTTGTTGTCGTACATAATTTCAGAGTTGTATTCGTTTTTATAAAATAGTTACTTAAATCCGATAGTTTGTTTAATAACAAAACGTAGTTATTTTACGGATTTTCTCGAAAAACGGGCAGAGTTTCCTCTGTTTTTGGACGCCCCCGACAACTAAAGTGTCGTTATAATTTTCAAAATTCAATCAACCATGTAATAATATAAACAATCTGTATAATATTTTTGTCGAGTATATCAATGTAATCTAATCTCAAATTAAGTCGGTTCGAGCTCGTTTCACACGTAAATAAATAAAACTATAAGAATAACGAAGTTACTCATCGCGTCGTTAGACTTTACCAAACTCTTACGTCGAACCGCGGACTGAGTTGACCGAGTTGACTCGGGTTTGACCGAGTTAACCCGCATCACGACCCGAGCCAAAAATGAACTGATCCGCGACACCCGAAATTTGAACCGAGCCTTGAATCTTGTCTTAAACGTGTCCCGAAACAGAACCGTCACCACTTCTGCCATCATCAGTACATCAATTCCTGAATCAACAACCAACCGGAGCGGGGATCGAAAACACGGATCTACAAGAATCTGAAAAGAAAATGAGGATTTTGAACTCATCCATTTCGGACTCGAGAGATACGGCTGCCGGAGACCAAAGTCCGTTCATCGTTGTTCATAACAGAAAAGTAAAGCTCACCGGTCAACCTTCATCATCCTCATCAGCTTCACACTCGCCTGCATCAGCCACCGGAGCCGAGAGAGATGAGAGGGGCGTGGGTGTTCGGGTGAGTCGCTGAAAACCACCACCGCCGTGAGCCGAGCCGCCGTGAGTCGAGCCAACGGAGATCACCTGCAGACGCCTCCACTGCCGGACTTTTGATGTCGACCACCGGACAAAAGAACTGACCGGCGGTCCGAGTCTTCGACCGTCGGTCCTCCCTCTCTCTCTCTCCTCTCGATCTCTCTCTTCGTCGCCGCACCACCACCGGACCGTGGTGGCGGTGGTCGTTGAATCTGTAACAGGGGGGGCTGGTCGTCGGCCGGAATTCCGGCTCCGATCATCAGACGAGAGGGAGATGGGGAAAAGTTTGATGTGTCTGGTTATGTATATTCGAGAGAGTGAAAGGAGATGAAGGGCTGCTCCTTCTTCTTTGTGTGTGTGTGAGTCAATATGCAGGCAAAGAGGGGATCAAGAGTATTAATAGAGGGGAAGGGTTATTATTGCCCTTTGGTGTATTCATATAGCATTTAGGTCAGTAGCTTTATCCTTGGAGCTAAAATCTCTTGGAGAGATTTATAAAGATTTTGAATGTCAAATGAAGATTTTGTAAGATATTTGACAAGATTTTGTAAATCTTATGTAGATTTCATAAATCTCGATAAGATTTCATACATCAGGTGCAGATTTAGGCTTGTGGGTTTTGGGCTTGGGCTCAGGGCCCACAAGCCCATCTCATGTGTGAGTGGCCTGTAATTCCTACGAGACCCGATATCGCAATCCAACTCCATAAGCATAAAAAAAATGTTCGTGTAACATCCATATTTGTCGATGTCGTCAGTATTTTGTACGGTATCAGTCCGTTGTCGCGTAATATTCAGCAGGTTTCCCGTAGATCACCATACGCGCACTGTACAGTCGAATAACGTTCCGGGGCACTCCAAGGGCCTAAATGTGTTAATTTGCGCTGTAAACATTATTTATTATTGCGTAAATCACCTGTTAATCACGTTATTAAGGGCGTAAATTACCGGTTGTCACAAGCTGTACTACCTCATTAAAAACCTTACTAAGAAAACCCATTGGGACAAAACTTAGTTAAGGGAAAAAGAGTACAGTGTGTATAATTCTCCCTCTGAATTCAACAAACATCTTTCAATCTGCGGAGACCGATCTTGTGTGATAGTTGCTCGAAGCTGCTTCTTGGTAAAGATTTTGTGAACAGGTCAGCTAAATTTTCACTTGACTTAATCTGGCGAACATCAATTTCCCCTTCTTTCTGCAAGTCATATGTTGAGAAGAACTTTGGTGAGATGTGCTTTGTTCGTTCACCTTTGATGTAACCTTCTCTGATCTGAGCTATGCAGGCAACATTGTCTTCATAAATAATCGTCTGCTCCTTCTTGATCTGTTCTAATCCGCATGCTTCTTGTATGTGATTAATCATTGATCTCAACCACACACATTCTCAACCAGCATCATATAGTGCTATTAATTCGACATGATTTGATGATGTTGCTGTAAGTGTTTGCTTAGTTGAATTCCAAGAAATTGCTGTGCCACCATATGTGAATACAGAACCTGTTTGAGATTTTGCTTTGTGAGGATCTGATAGATATCCGGCATCAACATACCCAACAAGGTGGGACTTTTGATCTTTCTGATAGAAAAGACCTAAGTCTTGTGTCCCGCAAATATACCGGAATAAGTATCTCGCTAGTACATGAACTGCAAATGCAATGTCAGGTCTTGTGTTATTTGCGAGATACATAAGAGCACCGATCGCGCTTAAGTACGGTACTTCTGGACCAAGTACTTCTTTGCCTTCTTCTTGAGGGCGATAAGGATCCTTGTGTGGATCTAGCGGTCGGACAACCATAGGTAAGCTAAACGGATGTGCTTTATCCATATTGAAACTTACTAACATCTTAAAGGATGTAGTTTGATTGATGGAAAAATGTGCCATTGCACAGATACTCAAATTGTAGTCCGATGCATAATTTCGTCATACCAAGATCTTTCATTTCAAATTCCTTCTTTAACAACTGAGCAACTTTCTCTATCTCTTCAGGAGATCCGATGATGTTGATATCATCAACATAGACTGCTATTATAGTGAAATTTTAAAGTGTTCTTTTTATAAAAACACAAGGACTGATTACATCAGACTTGTATCCTTCTTTTTCGAGATATTCACTAAGTCGATTGTACCACATACGACCAAATTGTTTGAGACCATATAAAGAATTCTGGAGCTTTATAGAACACATATCTCGAGGTGTTGATTTTAATGCTTCAGGCAATTTTAATCCTTTAGGGATTTTCATGTAGATGTCATTTTCAAGTGTCCCGTATAAGTATGCGCTGACGACATCCATTAGTCTCATATGAAGTCCTTCAGAGATTGTGAGGCCGATTAGGAACCTAAGGGTTATCGCATCCACTACAGGGGAATACGTTTCCTCATAATCAACTCCTGGGATTTGGGAAAACCCTTGTGCTACAAGTCGAGCCTTATATCGTACAATCTCATTCTTTTCATTTCTCTTTATTGCAAACACCCATTTATAACCTACTGGTTTGACGTCTATGGGCGTTCGGACTACAGGTCCGAAAACATGTCGCTTTTCGAGCGAATTCAATTCGGCGTTTATGGCTTCTTGCCATCTTAGCCAATCATTTATGTGCATGCACTCTTCTAAAGTTTTAGGGACGTAATCATTTTCATTGATTACATCTGTTGCTACAGCATATGCGAATATATCATCAACACGTGTTTTATTCCAGCTCAACATTGTACTATCTTGTACATAATTAATAGAGATCTCATTTTCGTTCGGTACCGGTGTTTCTTCTGAAACTTCATTTTCCTCTGGATTCATAGTTGTCTCTTCTGGGACGTTTACCTCTACCGGGGTTTCACTTATAATCTTTTGTGAGTTTTCACCAACTGCGTTACTTTGCTCTTTTCGTTTCCGTGGGTTTTTGTCTTTAGAACCGATTGGTCTCCCACGCTTTCGTTGTATAGTAATCGCTTCTGGGATTACTTCAATTCGAGCAGGTGCATTTGATGCTGGTACATGTGACTTTGTTACTCTATTCGTGTCTGTGAATGCATCTGGTAATTTATTCGCTATTCTTTGCAAATGCATAATCTTTTGGACTTCATATTCACATTGACCACTTCGGGGGTCGACATTTGATAGCGATGACGCATTCCACGTTATTTCTTGTGTTACCAGTCTTTCTTTGTCCTTATCTCCCCCTAAGACTCGGAACATCGTTTCATCAAAATGACAGTCAGCATACCGTGCTGTAAACATGTCTCCCGTCATTGGTTCTAAGTATCTACTAATGGACGGGGAGTTAAAACCAACATAGATACCCAGTCTTCTTTGGGGTCCCATTGTAGTACGTTGTGGTGGCGGTATTGGTACGTATACCGCACAACCAAAAATTCTAAGGTGGGACAAACTTGGTTCTCGTCCGGAGACCAGTTGCATGGGGAGTATTCATGATCAACAGTTGGTCTCAATCTAATCAGTGCAGCGACATGCAAAATAGCATGACCCCATGCAGAAGATGGTAATTTACATCTCATTAAGAGTGGTCTAGAGATTATTTGTAATCGTTTAATCAGAGATTCAGCTAAACCATTTTGTGTGTGAGCATGAGGTACTAAATGTTCAACATTGATCCCAATTGACATACAAAAGTCATTAAAAGCTTGAGATGTGAACTCACCCGCATTATCCATCCGGATGTTTTTAATTTGATTATCGGGAAATTGGCTCTCAATTGTATGATTTGAGCTAAAAGTCGGGAAAATGCTACATTTCGAGTAGCTAAAAGGCTAACATGTGACCACCTTGAGGATGCGTCTATTAAGACCAAAAAATAGCGGAATGGTCCACACGGAGGATGAATAGGCCCACAAATATCCCCTTGAATTCTTTCTAAAGATGATGGGGTTTCATGTATCAATTTAGTTTGTGAGGGCCGAGTTATAAGTTTGCCCAAAGAGCATGTTGCACATGATAAGTCTTGTGGTAGCAAAAACTTTAAGTTTTTAAGAGGGTGCCCGGTTGCACTTTTGATTATTCGTCTCATCATTATGTTACTAGGGTGACCTAGACGGTCATGCCATATATTAAATGTGTCTTTATGATCTAATAGCTTTTGGTTACTCACCATGTATGATTCGATAGGATTGATATTAGTACAATATAATCCAGAGGATAAGGCTTCTAATTGTTCAACAATTGTTTCTTTGCCATTTTTGTTGGAAGTAATTTGAAGATATTTAATATTATTTTTAGATATTGTTTTTAGGTGGTAACCGTTTTTTCGAATATCTTTAAAGCTAAGTAAATTTCTTCTGGATTTACTAGAATATAATGCATTATCAATAGTTAATTTGGTACCCGAAGATAATGTTATGTGTGCTCTACCGGAGCCTTCGATAAGGTTATTGACACCAGATATAGTACTAATCGGTGTCTCTGCCGGAGACAACTCAGAGAAAAATTTCATATCTTTGAGAATAGTGTTAGTACTACCGCTATCTACCAGACATTCATCACCAATAATAGCTCTACTGGAGCTAGCATGCATATTTCCGGATTTGATGAACGACAATTATCTTAATCCAAGCCGGTAATATACTAATCTGGATTAATATGCTTGCTATCACATTAGCTAAACCACAATCACACAAACTTCAGGTTGTGGATTTGATAACCATTTAGACGATGCATCGATTTAAAACACTAAATGGTATCATGTTGGGATATGCATATCCTTTAATCACTTCCAGAATATTTAAGGATTCTCACCCTACTTTGGCAGGTAAATAATGAATTTCCATTGAGAACAAATATTGCATGCTAATTACCAACTTGAAGAATCTTCTAGTTCTTCATTGTGTTTCACATCATCATTGACTCAACATGGTTTAACTGGTCATGCCAATCAAATATCATGATCCATAAACTTCTAGTTTATGATTGTATATGTATCACTTGCATGTATGTAACACAAAACGTAAGATACGATAAAATATCATTTGAAACTATCAGGTTATATCACTACCATTATTTCCACACATTATTCGCATATTATCACTCCCTTATATTGCCACTTCTAGTGGTCGATCTCATTGTGCCTACCATTACAATATTGATAGTGGATCTCATTATTAACTTGGCTATCTTACATTTTCTGATAGTTCGACCTCAAAGTTTCTCACAACATTTTCAATGATCATTAAACAATCACATTCACTTCATTGAATGGAGTAGAACCAACCAAGTTTCATGGTTTCATAATATTGCTACTTTAGCATATTTGAGATATGACAAATGGAATTTGTTTAATCTGATTTTTCGTTATAAATAATCTTCTCTTTATATAACACGAATAGAGAAGTAACTAAATCTTCGAGTCATGTAAGATTTATCGATTCAACATCTTACAACCTTTTATAACTTGATAATGAGATTCAGGGAGTATGACACTTCAGATGTCATATCTAAGCATATATATGCCCTTTCATGATAGTAATAATAAACCAACTTTGGTTTAGTTTTTCTGTTTAATACTATACCTTTATTAACTCGAAGAGAATAACAAGGCATCAGCGTTGGGTTAATGGTTATATACCGGAAGTGGTGACCTCCTTTGCATGTTCTTGTGAATTGTGATAATGTGATTCGACTCTAAAAGCAACTCGTGCTGCTAACGTGTTAAAAATTAAAGAGAAATAGAGATAAACCGAATTCAATTCTTCATACTATTCAACATTACAATATATAGATAAACATAACTATAAACCCTAAAGCCCATAAGTAATGGGTTGGGCCTAAAATGTCTGGTTTATAACACAATACAATTACATTGACGAAATGAAAAAACGAGTATGTAAGAAACTTACACAATTAACATTGAAAAAAGGTGAATGTTAAGAACATGTAGAAGAAGAAAGCGGAGGTATGTTTTGACACGTATCCCTAAAAGAGATTTTGCGTTTGTCTCCTATGTACAATAACTAGAGACAACTTGTATTGCCAGAGTTACCACTAAACCTGAAAATCACCATGAAAAAAGTTGTTTTGTGTTTGAATGCTCTTGATAGTGTTAGGATTGAGCACGCACGCCCACAGAAGAAACAAAACGACACGAGGATTTAAAGTGGTTCGGTCAGCTGACCTATGTGTACTGCAACTAGGGTTTCTTTTATTATCAAGGCGATAAGAAATTACAAGTACAAAATAATCATTATATAGAAACTATTCTAGGGTTAGGAAACTTAATTCCCAAGTTAGGGCCAAGTCCATATTGAGATAATTAGGGACTGCTAAATTAAAACCCCAATTTAACTGCCAAATAAAAGGCGTGCGGGCTGACCCAAGGCTTAGGTCGGCCGCCCTCCCTTGATTGGGCATCCACACTAAATTGGCCAACAATCTCCCACTTGGAGGGTCGAACAAAGCCCAGTAGTCTTCAGCATTTGTACATCTTGTAATCTTACTTTACTACTAGTTGTGTAAAACCCATTAACCGGATCTTTCAATGATATCAAACCTAATCTTGTGAGAGTGCGGAAACCAAACACAAGATGATTCAAGACAAACCGAAAAATATGAAAAACAAGGAACAATACCGAATCACTTTCAACACTTGCACACGATTCTATTACTTGAAAAGCAAAACCGTCTGGTACAAGTTCTCACAACCTAAATCGCCTCCCACTCTAGCTTCTCTAGAACTTGTGTAACTTGGAGGTTCCAACACTAAAACAAGTTAGAAACTTGTTTATATACATAGACAAGCCCACTTCCCTACATGGGTTCCCTTGGGCCTGCTTGGCCCACATGGCCTAAAGCTTGGCCCAAGTGACCTATAAAGGTCCACAACCTAATATAAACTAACCCGGCAAGGCCAAGTTCATAACCATAGCCCGTTTTATTAATTTGATGCGTCAGTCTCACACTTTAGGGCCTAACAATCTCCCCCTAGACTGGTACCATCAAATTGTCTTCATAACATAAATTCAGCAACGTCTTCAACGTAGTCTATGGTTGTCGCTATGCTGCAGATGTTGTGGAAGTTCTTGACTTCTGAACTCTCAGCACTGGGTCTCTTTCTTCAAATCTTGTGGTTAGCTTCATATCAGGAACACGATCAGCTTTAGCTTGAAAGTCTTTGTTAAAAGAATGTGAGAGGAGGATTCTCAACAGCTCTTTTCTTCTTCAGTCTTTTTCTTTCAAGCAGGTTCATGGTACTTCTTCAAATGCACTTTCATTGTCAGACGGCGTTTCGTATCCGGTTCTTCTGACTCAGGTACATCTTGTTGTAGTGCTGCTTCAGGCTTCTTCAGCAACTAACAACATCTCAATATTCATCAATTCCTGTTCTTGATTGAAATCAAGTTCTGCACATGCTCACAAACTCATAAGCAAACATTTCTTATGCAACGGGGAGAGTACCATATGAACACTAGGTACATCCAAGTACTTATACTCGGATTTCACAATTTAAATTCTTTCAACTTTTGATGACCAGTCAAATCTTCAAGAACGGTTATATTTTTTTTTAATTTTAAGAAAACAAATAAACACTCTATTTTTGGATTTTTGGTTTTTTAGAAAAACAAGACACTATTTTTGAATTTTTTTTATTTTTTATTTTTTAATTTTAAGAGCAAGAAACAAATAAAAACTCAAAATATAAACAACTACCATAATATAATATACAATTACAATTGCAATGGGATCAAAATTCGTTCTCAGGCAGACTAAGGAACACTTTTCAGTACGAGCCTAATCAAACTGGTCTATGCGATTGCCAATATGTTTGTCCACTTAAACTTTAACGCTCAACTTTCAATTTTTCAACTTCGTGATATGCTTAAGGTAATATTATACTATTATACCCGTGTGTCCCATTCCAAGGCATACCCCCGCGATCAAGGTAAGCACAACGATTCATCGTAACAGGTGAGTATATTGATGTCATCCTTTTTGATTTACAACGTTAGACCATTGGTGACAGGTCAGTACTTTCGTACAGCAGAGCGACCAATGATTTTGTCTAACGAGGGTGAGGCAAATACCATTTTGGTACGAATTTGGCTCTTTGAGCATTTGGAATTTTCTCATTTTGAGATTTTATTCGTTAGGGTTTTTGTCCTCTTTGGGATCTTTTAAGATATCTTGACTATGTCTAGGTCTGCATATAATCTGGATGCAACAGAAGGACAGCCAAGATATCCCCGGATGATTCAACAATATAAAGACCCGAAACCTTAGATGTTGGCTATCTATCAACGCAAGATTTAAGACCATAAAATCATACGCCGTTGGTATGTTACCCACATGGTACATAGTTCGTTATGTTTATATCACTTAGTATCTTTTATCATTTTGAGCGTCAAGCCTATCAACATATCGCAGTAGATCCTAGTCTTTTCAGCTATGGCACCTTACATGTGTTAGTCATTTATTTCACTTCCCATGTCATGCAATTTTTCCTTTTTGGCTTTTTCATTTTTCTAATGTTTTTGTATTTTTCTCATTTTCTCCCCCTAAAACAATACATATTTACAGCAAACTCGTTTTAGATTTTCTCGGTTTTCTCCCCCTAAACCATATATCTATCTATATGTCCCCCCCCTAAATTTGTGCATAAATCTTGTATTTTTGCGTAAATTTACCATTTACTAGAGAAATGACACTTTATATACAAAATAATGAACTAAGAAAGAGAAAAAAAAATATTTTTGCTTAACCGTTCTGTCATCAGATTGAAGACTAATCAATATTCAAATCAAAGTACTGAATTTAAACGGTACCTTTTACTGATCTTATCTTACTTCTCTAATCTCCTCCAAAGGAAACATATCATCTGTAAAAAAAATTTGAACTTTTTGCAACAGTGAAATGTTACCCGTTTTTATCTCTGGAACAACCGCTATCAACATTCCAGAGATTGTCAACAGCTCCTCCTTAGTTGTTCCTGAAAAATAAGGAGATTAGTAAGACATGGGTACCCAGGCCATCGTGGTCCTGGGATTTCCTGAAGCATCAAAATAAGACACTTCTTTCAAACACAAGTCCCCTTTTGTCTCAAGGATTGGAGACGTCGCTGCTTTGGATTTGGGTTTCTAAATCTGTTTCGGTTTAACAAACGTGTTTGTTGCCTTTGGTTGAGTAACTGTAACTGTTTCAGGTTTGTTAGTTTTGGAAACATGTTTTTGTTCCTGAAAAGCTTTGCGTTTGTTTTTGGTAGCGTTCCAATCCCCACCAGAAGGTTTAACCTTGGGATTCACATTCTTCATTGCCTTAGGTGAAGATACCTTCATTGGCTTAGAATGGTATTTATCCTTTGGTGTAACCCTCTGATTTTGCATATAATAGGATACATGGGGACGTCGTGTGCAGTTTCTAGCAATATGACCCGCAATGCCACAATTGTAGCAAGTTTGTCTTTTCATCGGAAAGACTTTTTGAGCAGCTTGACTTGCTCTAACAGGTCCTGAAGGACAAACCGGTCCTTTTTGCTTTGGATGTGCCTGCACATTACTCTTAGACGATGATGAATTTGGGTGCTTGTATTTGCTGTCAGTAGAAGTCTTGTTGCTTTGAGCACCATTCTTCATCTTTTCCCCCTGATTAGAGCTTTCATTCACCTTGTCACGAGCCTTATGAGGATTAATGCTGCCTTATCCTTGATGAGCAGACTTCTTATATCCTCGATTTTGATTTGCTCGTTTTGGCTCCTTTTGTGTGTTGTGAACCGGTTCACAAACACCAGCACAAGAGTGAATATTCGCATTTTGTTGCACGTTTGGGCGATGAATACAATTTCTAGCAATGTGTCCAGGAATTCCACAGTTGAAACATGTCTGTCGCTTCAATGTATGGAGATTCGGAGAGCCAGCAGCAGTAGCTGATCTGATGGGTCTAGATGACCGAGCTTGCTTAGCATGCTTAGGTTGCTTTGCTTGTGTTCCGTGTGCCTTTTCTGATTTCTTCTGTACCTGTTGATCAGAACTAGCACAAGCGTGAGATGTAGATGGAGAATGAGACTCATCCTTCTTACTGTGATCATCATCATTTTGAAAAGTCGATGGTTCAGTTTCAGTTTTATTTTCAAAAACATTTGTTGATGACTGCTTGTTTATTTCAACATTCGTTTCTTTGTCAATGGATTCTGACTTAGTTTTAATTTCAGAAGAAGTTGAAATTTCATTAACACATGTTTCTGCAACACATGTATCAACGGTTTCCAATGGGGTCCCACTAGATTCAACATTAGGGACACCCACTGAGACCGACTCAGAAGAAGAATCAGGATATTCTTGATTTTCTTGAGAAGTAGTTTTAGTGGTTTCACTGAATGTATCCTGAGGGACCTCACCTGTAACACTATCATCAACCAAGGGGTTAGAAACATCACATTCACAATCATTAACTGAAGAAAATTCATCACCAGACTTATTGTTCACAGATTCAACACAACCATCATCAGTCTTGCCCAAAACATCAGGCCCATTAGACGCTAAAGAAGCAAACATACTAAAAATACTTTGTCCCAAAACAAGTTCAGAATTAGTTTCATCAAAACAATTTTTAGGTAAATCAGAATTTAAAGCTTGTTCTCCCCCAAGAGTGTCTTCAAATTTCAAGTCTACCTTTTCTTCTGCACATGTGAACGATCTGTTAGGATCAACATTTCCTTTAGAGACAAAATTTATTGACGGGGCTGACTGTTTATTACCAACAAATCCGTTGTTGACTGATGACTTATCAGTTTTTGGGCCATAAGTCATCTTGCCCTCATTAATTAACTCCTCTTCCGTGAAAGGCAGATAAGTATAGTTATGATTGTATGGAGGAGGAGTTTTAGTGTATCCCAAACCAGCCCCTTTCTTTTCTTTGTAATCTAGCTGAATGTCACAAATGTTCTTGACCAATTTACTAGAAGTGTCATATTTTTTAATATTAATTTCATTAACTTGATATTTCAACTTTATGTCTTCTAGCTCTTTGGTCAAGTAATTAATTGTTGCTAGAGCATCTTTAAAGTTACAATTCTTAACGTTGAGATCTTCTTTCAACTGAATGATATCTTTCCTTTGGGCTTCAATTTTTTCTTTATAAAGTTTTTCATTTTTAGCCAAAGTAAAGTTTTTATTTTTAATATCTTTGTAATCTTGAATTAAATCAGCGTTATGTAACCTATATGCTTCAACTCTTTCTCTGCATTCAGGAGTACAGAAAATAGAACGTACCTCTTCAGCAATAAGTCCATGAAAGGGAGCTGACAAAATCCTAGTCATAAGAGCCAGATTTTCAGCTGGAGTCTCATCATCAGGTGCAGAATTCCTGTCCTCCGAATCTGAAGTCATGAAGGCGATGTTTTCCGAGGCACTCTGACTTTCTGGAGCAGAGATGTTCAAGCGATGAATTTCAGCATTCCAATCAAAATTTGCACTTTGTTGAACTACTAGGGCTGAGCTCTGAGTGCTTTCACCAGCAATTGTTGAAGAGTCATTTGTAGTGACAACTGCCCTTTCAGGGTTTGGAGGAGCAGGTTGTGCAGGATTTTGTTCTTTGTTTACATTCGGCTTAGTGCAGTTTCGTGCCAAATGTCCCGGTTCATGGCAATTGTAACAGCGCAATTTGAATGGAACACTGGCAGAGTTTGAATAAGGAGTACCCCACCTATTTCTTCCAGTCTTGTTTGCAAACTTTTGTGCTCTGAATGCCGCTATAGCCATCTGCCATGTAATATCCATTTCCTCTACATCATCAGGATGATACTGGTATAGATCATTCAAAGACCAATTAGGAGGTTGTATCTTTCTTGCAACAAAAGCATTTAAACAGTTGACAACAAAAGCAACGATCTCCAGATTTTCTTTGGACTGTTGCGTGAAGAAAGCAATCAACTCGGTTTTTGCTGAAGGAACTGTAGCAATTGACGGTACAGTAGATGAAGCAGTCGAACTAGAGTAATGAACATTTGCAGAAGCAGGAGTGGCCTTTTTAGATCCACTTTGAGAGACCAGTGCGGCATTGTTGTTGTTTGAAGCAGTAGAAGAAACTGGGAAACCTGCTGCCAGCATACTGGACTTATGATTATTTTCCCTTTGCTTGTCATCCAGCTCACAAGCCTCGATGTGAGAAATCATCTCAGTTAAAGAACATCTTGCAAGATCTTTGGTGCTTTTGATCTTTGCGACGTGATTGTCCCAGCTTTTTGGCAAAGCATTTAGAAGTTGTCGATTCTGTGCAGCTTTAGAAGGAAGGATTTCTTCCAAATCCATTTGAGTAACAATCTTCGTGAATCGCTGAATCTGATTCTCAATAGTCTCTCCATAGACATAATTGAATTTGTTAAAATTTTGCCTCAACAAGTTCCTCCGACTTTCTCTCATGTCTTTATTTCCTTCATATACATCAATCAGTGCTTCCCATATTTCTTTGGCTGATTTGTAAGTGCGAAATCCCATAGCAATATCTGATCCCAGTGCCATGGTCAGATATGAGGTTGCCCTATTATCCTCCTCAATAATAGCATAATCCTCTTCAATATAGTCGCCACGAGGCTTTTTGACTTTAACTCCTGGATTCGTTTCCTTCTCATACAAGATTTCCCTAGGACCTCTTTCAATACATCTCCAGATTTTAGGATCCTTGAATTTTACATGCTGTTCAAAATGCCACTTCCATTCCGGGAAGTCATTTGCATCCATCAACATGGGAATACGAGAACTAGTTCCAATTTTAGAGTCCAATTCTTGCTGAGCATTTGTGACTGCCATGTCACCATTCTGATTACTTGTAGACATGTTTCTTGAAAGTGATTAATCAGTTAATTAATTAATTATTGTTAAGTCCAAAGGTCCAAAGTCAAAAGTCCAAACAGTTCAAAAAACACGTCGCTGATTGACGTTGCGACTCGAGACAGTGAGTCGAGACGCTGGTTCCGAGTCGAGACAAGAGAATTGGTAACTCGAGACAATAGCTGATTGCGAGTCGAGAACAACAGTTAACAACTCGAGACCAATGCTGGTTGCGAGTCGAGATCAACAGTTGATAACTCGAGACTGAAGCTGGTTGCGAGTCGAGACAAGATGATGACAAGTCGATACCACGGCTTGTTGCTAGTCGAGATCCAAAAGTAGACAACTCGAAACCACATCTTGTTACGAGTTGAGATCTAGAGGAAGACAACTCGAGACAGCTGATTGCGAGTCGAGACCCTGCAAAACAAACAATGTGATAAAGGTAGCCGATATCCCTGATTATCAGCAGCTTCCAAAATTCAAAGATTTTGAAATCTTTGAATTTTTATCCTCAATAAACTTCCGAGAAATCAGCAAACAATTCAATTCACTGAAATTACACGAACCAAAATCAACAATATTTATCAATATTCGCTATGAACAGTTTGAAGATTGTATGATCCGTAGACAGAAAACACAATCGAAACTGTACCACTGCAAAAACAAACACTAGCAAAACAAGATCAGTAAACTAAGATTTTCTTGAATCCGAATGATATAAAAAACCGAACCAAGAAATTGGTTTCTTGGCTCTAATACCAATTGTAAAACCCATTAACCGGATCTTTCAATGATATCAAACCTAATCTTGTGAGAGTGCGGAAACCAAACACAAGATGATTCAAGACAAACCAAAAAATATGAAAAACGAGGAACAATACCGAATCACTTTCAACACTTGCACACGATTCTATTACTTGAAAAGCAAAACCGTCTGGTACAAGTGCTCACAACCTAAATCGCCTCCCACTCTAGCTTCTCTAGAACTTGTGTAACTTGGAGGTTCCAACACTAAAACAAGTTAGAAACTTGTTTATATACATAGACAAGCCCACTTCCCTACATGGGCTCCCCTTGGGCCTGTTTGGCCCACATGGCCTAAAGCTTGGCCCAAGTGACCTATAAAGGTCCACAACCTAATATAAACTAACCCGGTAAGGCCCAGTTCGTAACCATAGCCCGTTTTATTAATTTGATGCGTCAGTCTCACACTTTACTGAAGAGGATTATGCGATTATTGAGGAGGATAATAGGGCAACCTCATATCTGACCATGGCACTGGGATCAGATATTGCTATGGGATTTCGCACTTACAAATCAGCCAAAGAAATGTGGGAAGCACTGATTGATGTATATGAAGGAAATGAAGACATGAGAGAAAGTCGGAGGAACTTGTTGAGGCAAAATTTTAACAACTTCAATTATGTCTATGGAGAGACTATTGTCAAAAGTTGAAAGAATTTAAATTGTGAAATCCGAGTATAAGTACTTGGATGTACCTAGTGTTCATATGGTACTCTCCCTGTTGCATAAGGAATGTTTGCTTATGAGTTTGTGAGCATGTGCAGAACTTGATTTCAATCAAGAACATGGATTGATGAATATTGAGATGTTGTTTGTTGCTGAAGAAGCCTGAAGCAGCACTACAACAAGATGTACCTGAGTCAGAAGAACCGGATACGAAACGCCGCCTGACAATGAAAGTGCATTTGAAGAAGTACCATGAACCTGCTTGAAAGAAAAAGACTGAAGAAGAAAAGAGCTGTTGAGAATCCTCCTCTCACATTCTTTTAACAAAGACTTTCAAGCTAAAGCTGATCGTGTTCCTGATATGAAGCTAACCATAAGAGTTGAAGAAAGAGACCCAGTACTGAGAGTTCAGAAGTCAAGAACTTCCACAACATCTGCAGCATAGCGACAACCATAGACTACGTTGAAGACGTTGCTGAATTCATGTTATGAAGACAATTTGATGGCATCAGTCTAGGGGGAGATTGTTAGGCCCTAAAGTGTAAGATTGGCACATCAAATTAATAAAACGGGCTATGGTTACGAACTGGGCCTTACCGGGTTAGTTTATATTAGGGTGTGGACCTTTATAGGTCACTTGGGCCAAGCTTTAGGCCATGTGGGCCAAGCAGGCCTAAGGGGTGCCCATGTAGGGAAGTGGGCTTGTCTATGTATATAAACAAGTTTCTAACTTGTTTTAGTGTTGGAACCTCCAAGTTACACAAGTTCTAGAGAAGCTAGAGTGGGAGGCGATTTAGGTTGTGAGCACTTGTACCAGACGGTTTTGCTTTTCAAGTAATAGAATCGTGTGCAAGTGTTGAAAGTGATTCGGTATTGTTCCTCGTTTTTCATATTTTTCGGTTTGTCTTGAATCATCTTGTGTTTGGTTTCCGCACTCTCACAAGATTAGGTTTGATATCATTGAAAGATCCGGTTAATGGGTTTTACAAGTTGCAACAACCTTCTCATCAGTTAACTTGAAGGCATGTTGAAGTTTCCACTGAGCTTCAACTCATCAATCACAACCCATGACTCGTTCTCTGTCCCTACCGGATACCACCTAAATGAACTATCGGATCCTAAGAAATCCGAGAACACAAACTCTGCATTACCTGCAAGAAATTCTCTGGGATGCTTTTCCAGCTAGAATGTTGTTTTTTTAACCCACTGTCGCCCTAACATTGTAACTTAAACACGTTTTGTGCTCCCACTATCACGATGTCCCCCGACTCGATTGACCTTTAAAACTGGTTCTTCTTGAATCTTCCATGTGACTCTAGGTTTCTTTCTTGCAAAGTAAACGCTATTCTCTCCTCGAGATTTTGTGAACACAACTTTGTTTTTCTTCAAGAACTGGACTTCATTTCTTTCTAATGATACACTAACCATGTATGATGAGCATCTTTTCTTTCCACGAGCCATGAACATATTTCCTTTAACAACCTTACACTATCTATTCACGAACTTAACTTAATGTCCTTGATCATCTAACTGGCTGACATAAATCAACAGCCTCTTTAGAGTTGGAACAACCCTGGCATTTCTTAAAGGTCCATGAACAAACTGAAGTCTTCAAAATAATGTCACCCATGCCCAAACATCAAGTATCTCATCATTCACCAATCTTACTTTTCCAAAGTCACCTTCTTACAGATTTTGTAGTGCTTCACTACTATGGGTAGCGTGAAAGGAAGCACCAGAATCCATGACCCAGGAATCCACATTGCTCCCCACACTACAGATTAATGCATCATCATCAAGATGGTGGTCTTCTACAGAGTTAATTTCTTTCTTATGCTTTGAGCACGGATTCCTAAGGTGTCCAACTTCCTTGCAATCCCAACATATCACATCCTTCGGAGTCTTAGACACAATCCCCTTCGCTTACGACTTCCTCGCTGATTCTTTCTTCCCCTGCTTTATGTGCTCAACAAGGAACCCGAATACTCACCTGAACCACGACTTCGAGTACCCTCTCCCAAAATATGATCCCGCATCTTCGCAAACGTGTGCTTACTCGTTTCTGAATGTCTTAGACTCTTAATAGTGGATAGAATTTTATATCCCAAATCTGGGGGAAGTTTTGTAATATTAGACTAGACTTAGTCTGACTAGATGTTGTATTTCATTTTTTAGACCTTGTACTGTAAGTTGTTATCAATAAAATAAGCACTCTTTGTTATCAACTGTGTTATAAAACATCCTTATCAAGTGAGGTGTCACAGTTGGTATCAGAGACAAAGTTTTTAGTGAATTAGGTATTCGGTTGGAATATCAAGGCTTCAACCTTTGAGATCAGGCCTGCTTAAAGCAAGTTACATACTTTTATTAGTAGTTTATAGATAGGGATGCAGAATTATCAAACGCTAGTTATAGTGATAACTACAACCTATGATCTCTTATTCGGTTACCACTTTGTACACATTTCCTGTTTCAGTGTGATATATTTGAAAAATCGTTGTACTACGTGTGCTATGCGAAATAATCATTGTAACTGCGTGTTAATGAATAAAATATTGTAGTGTTTTTCCTGGAAATTTAAAAAATGTTGGCAGAACCTTCCATTAACAATAATCGTCGACCTAACCTACCGAATTATCCGCCTGTTGACTCTGCTTGTCATGGCGAATCCGTAAACATAGGAGATGACGTGATCGGATCGGACAACCATCTAAGTCGCGCAAATCCCTGCCAATGCACAGAGATACGAACGTCAGGATACAAACGACCAGTGCAATCCGAGGGAAGCACTACACCTACACCAACTCCACAAGAAGAACCTCAATAAGAAAAGATGGTAGAGGATACTAAAGTAACTAAAGCTATAGAAATAGAAATCTCTAGAGAATGCAACTACAAGACCTTCATTTCTTGTACCCTCCTTCATTCGATGGGAAGAAAGGTGCTATTGAGGCACATGAATGGCTAAGTGAGGTGTGCTTATTTTGTTGTGTTTGTCTCTATTTCTACAAAACTAGTTTTTTTTTTGTTTCGTCATTGCCATGGCTGGAGACGGAAGGCTAAAATAGTATTGTTTGATGGGAATATGTTAGGTTGGTGGAAGATGTAGATTGAAGAACTACTTTTTCGGAAAGATTTAGATGTAGTGCTTAAGGGTGAGGAGCCAGAAGGTATGACACAAGCAAATTGGGTGAAGTTGGATAAGAAAGCTAGAGAAGTGACAATGCTTTCTCTGTCAAAGAGTGTTGCCTATAACATCCAAACGGAGACCTTAACTAGAGGTATAACGGAAGCACTATCAAACATGTATGAGAAGCCTTCTACAACAAGTAAGGTTTATCTTATTCGAGAACTTGTGAATACTAGGATGAAGGAGGGTGGCTCAGTAACAAATCACATCAATAACATAAACTTGATCTTGTCTCGCCTAATGTCTGTCGATATTAAGTTTGACGATGAGGTCCAAGCCTTACACTTATTATCCTCATTGTCTGATAGTTGTTCCGGAACTGTAACTGCTGTTACTAGCTTGTTTTCTTCATCTGACTTCTTTAAGGCTTTTCTAGCTAGTTGTTCCTAGTTGTTCTTCAGTTTCTTATTAGTTTCCTTACAAACCATCTCTCTTACATCGGTTAGATATTGACAGAAAATTA
Source organism: Helianthus tuberosus (assembly GCA_030545235.1). Lineage (NCBI taxonomy): Eukaryota > Viridiplantae > Streptophyta > Magnoliopsida > Asterales > Asteraceae > Helianthus > Helianthus tuberosus. Next base: position 56,877,867 of record CM060437.1, on the reverse strand, counting down.
AGTATTAGGAGCCATCGTGTCTTTAGGATCAATACTTAGTTCTTATCACTACTTGCTTGTTATGTCTGTACTCTGTAGTTTGGTTTAGATGCTTTCCATTTTTATTATTTTAAAACTTGTGTAATTGATGTTTTTTTATACATACCATTCACATGAATAACATACGAACACAGTTATGTTGCTAATCTTTCAATTAAACTGAAATCACTACATACACGGTTAATCTTACAAGCTAGACTTTCTGGACATATTCCATGTTTTTGAGTTAAAATCATATACTGCAAATCATTCACCGAATCCACCACATATCACCATCATCATCAGTTGATCCACTTGTTGAACAGAAGCTGAAACACAGCAGTTCACGGCCAAGCTCGCAAACCATTCGAGGTCCTGCAAGGACATCTCGGCACAAGGGGCATGTGGTGTGCCTATATTCGACACAACGGTCCAAGCAACCCTTGTGGAACAGATGATCACATCTCAGCACTCTAATCTCATCATCGTCTTCAATTGTCGACAAGCATATTGCACAGTCGACTGGCTCATCGCCATGATACCTGCTCACACCAAGCTCTTGGCCATTTGCAGCAACTTTAGATTGCATGCAATGTTGGAAGAAACATAGGTAGATCAGAATATCCCATGCTTGTTTCAAATGGGTACTAACATATGTAATGTAGCTTGATGCCATTAATCTAGTAAGCATTTTGGCAATTTCTGTTTGTTGTTTGGTAGATAGAGATGGGTATTTGATGGCTACTTCTGTCATGGAATATCAATATATGTGTGTATATATACATATGTGTGTGGAGAAGGTGAGAATGTGCATAGACATGGTGACATGATTGGCCGTATTTTTTTAATTTTTAGATTCAAATTAAAAAAAAGGTGATGCGGAGTAGGAATATCTTAGTTAATATTATAATAACTAAGATTAATTAATCTACCGTCATTATTTGACAAGTATTAATGATGATGGATAGTATTGTGATGAACTTAGACTGCGGGGTATGGGGCGGGAGTTTGGGCGTGGGTAGGGGGAAAACGCCCACGCCACCACCCCGGGTGGGCATGGGTTTCGGCGTGGCCCTTGGGGCATGGGTTTCAAGCCGGGCGTGGGGCGGTCTGGCCAAGCTGACATGGCGGGTTGTGAATGGCCAAACCAAACTAGCCGTTGGGCTAGCCGTTGGTCTATTTAAAAAAAAAAAAAATTCCTTTATAAATACTTTACAATATTTATCATTTTTCTCACACAAAATCAAACACATAAAACACAATCTCGCCATGAGTTCTTCAAGTTATACTGAATCGTCATCATCATCTGACGATGGGGCGGAAATATTTCTACAAACGATCGCGACGGTGGTGAAAGCTATCGTTGAAAACGAAGAGGAGGAGGAAGAGAGTCAACAACCTAAACGCAGAAGAAGGTACATCGCTCGTGAACGGGTCACCGCTAACGATTTGTTGGTAAGCGATTACTTCTCAGCTGAACCTAAGTATGATGAAAAAATGTTTAGGCGTCGTTTTCGTATGAGTAGAAACTTATTTTTAAGGATATCTAGAGATCTTGAGGAGAAGTATGTTTATTTTCAACAAAAACCCGATGTAACCGGGCAATTAGGATTTACTACGTGGCAAAAGGTCACGGCCGCACTTAGGCAGTTAGCGTACGACAATAGTTCGGACATTATGGATGACTATTTAAAAATGTCTGCACGTGTAGCTAGAGAAAGTCTTCACAACTTTTGTTCGTGTATTCTAGAACTCTATAGGAAAAGATATTTGAGAAAGCCCTCGTTCAGTGACATGCAACAATTATTGGAACATCACGCAGATTATCATGGGCTACCCGGGATGCTAGGTAGTTTAGATTGTATGAAATGGGCTTGGGAACTTTGTCCTACCCAATGGCAAGGCGCTCACACGAGTGGATTTCACGGGAGTCCAGCCATCATGCTTGAAGCGGTTGCGTCCCAAGATCTTTGGATATGGCATGCGTTCTTCGGTATGCCAGGTTCACATAATGATATTACCATCATAAACCACTCGCCCCTTTTCAATGATCGAGTAAATGGTATAGGACCCAAAGGAACTTTCTTTGTAAACGGGGTTGAGTACGTGTATGGGTACTACCTAGTTGATGGGATTTACCCAGAGTGGGGGGTTTTTGTAAAATCATTCACAAAACACGGTACGACAGATCCAAAGAGATTAAAGTTTAACAGGGTACAGATGGCTGCACGCAAAGACGTCGAGCGAGCATTCGCTGTTTTGAAGAAAAGGTGGCGAATATTACAAATGCCTTGTCGACTATTGGACAAGGATCAGATTGGAAACGTGATGTACACATGTATCATTCTTCATAACATGATTTTGGAGGATGAAGGTAGAGCGGTCGTTACCCACTATGATGACGATGATTCCCAACCAGGTAATGTAACAGACCAAGATAAAGCGGATAATGAATTTTGGATCAAGTCAAGGGATATACATCACAACCTTCGATCTGATTTGGTGGAACATGTTTCAACGATTCCTGGGTTCGAAACCGACGAAGACGACGAAGAATGATTGTTTTTTATTTTAATAATTATTATGTTTGTTTATGTATTTAAAAAAAATATGTTTTTTTTTATGTAGTTAATTAATTTAAATATATATTAAAAAAAAATGGTGATGTGGCTAGGCCACGCCGGCCCAGCCACGCCCAACCCAAGCCCCACCATACCCTATTAAAACTTGGGTTTGGGTTATGAGAATTCAACATCCAGGTGTCAGCAATTGCCCCAACCCACGCCCAACCCAAGCCCCACCATACCCCGCAGTCTTAGACAAGTTACTTAAGTATAAAGTGGGCCGGGACTCGATTATCGTGGTAGACACATGAACCTGAACACGATGTGAATTAAGAAATTGTGTCAAACACATGAACCCCAACACGACACGAGTTCTCATGGGTTGACGTGACCACGACCTGTTTACCCAATTTGTTTTCATAGTAACTAGGTTGTTTCTTCGCGCGTTGCGGCGGTGCGTTATCGCGAGCATTTGATCAGTCTCAGTATCAGTATCGGTTAGGTTCGTTATAGTACTGGTACGATACATGCACTCGGTATATAAATCAACACATGTTTTACATCGATAAAAAACGACAAAAAACGAACACCGGTACCGACAACGATGTTGTCCGAACGGTATCAATCGGTTCAAATCGTCACGGTACTGGTAATGATATTCGTTTGTCATTACAAATAGTCAAATAGAGTTGTACAAATAAAAAATATCGAAATCGGGAACCATAAAAATGAATACAGGTACATGTACCAATGTTGTTCGGTAGGATACGTCAGTTTATTGAAAGCAAAAACAATAAAAATAAGTACCGGTACCAAGACCGATGTTGTTTCGTCGGTTTCGATTTGGTTAACTATGGTGCGACACAAAACTCATTACCAAACAGAAACCATGCAAATGAGTAAATGTACATGTACTGATGTTCGGTACGATATGGTAGCGATACAATGTAAATTTATCAAAAGCAAAAACAATATAAATAAATATTGGTACCGATACATATATTATTCGGTCGGTTTCAATTCTTTTTGGTACGATGGTGGATTAATATCCGTTCAATAAAATTTATATTGCAATGTTGAAAAAAATAACAATCGGTTTGGTTTAGTAGGATAGGAGCACATTATCCGTTTTCAATAAATTTATACTGTAATATTAAAAAAATAAACATAGAACGCAACTTGTCAAAAAAATAATAAAAATATATGATAATAAAATATTATTACAAAAATTAAAACAATTATTTTAAAATTTTAAAATCACTATTCATGGCAACTTTGTTTTAATATGTATAAACTAGTGAGATTCCCTCGCGCTTCGCGGCAGGAATTCGATCGCTATTTGTTCAGTTCGTTAGATACCAACACTCGCTATAGTAATTGAAAAGAAAAACCTTGCATCGGTTGAAAACAATAAAAATGGATCAATGTTGTTTAGTTGGTATCGGTTCGGTTAGTTTGCATTCTATGTTTATTTTTTTCCAGCATTGCGATATAAATTTTATTGAAAACGAATATTGTGTCGTTCCCGTACTAAATCGAACCGAAACAGGCTGAACAACATAGGTCTCAGTACCAGTATTTATTTTTATTCTTTTTTGCTTTCGATAAACTGACATTGTATTCCTACCATAATGTACCGAATCGAACAACATTGATACCGATATGTATTCATTTTTATGGTTTCTTGTTTGATAACGGAGATTGTGTCGTTAGCGTTGTGTACTGAACCGAAACCAACTGAACAACATTAGTTGCAATACCAATATTTATTTTTATTGTTTTTTCTTTTGATATAAACTGACAACGTATTGCTACCGTATCATACCAATCAACATGGGTCTTGGTACTCGTATTCATTTTTAGGGTTTCCAGTTTCGAAAGTTTTTCGTTTATACAACTTTGTCTGTGACAGTAAATGAATATCAGTACAATTGTCGTGACAATCTAAACCGATCGATATGGTTCGAACAACATTGGTGTCAATTCCGGTGTCCATTTATATCGTTTTTAGTCGATGTAAAACGTGTATTGACTTCTATACAGAGTGAATGTATCGTACGAGTATTGTAATGAACCAAATCAACACTGATCCAATGTCTGCGATAACGTACCATCACAATACACTGGTAAATAACTTGAAATGTTATAATAAGAAATAAACATATATAGTTATGAATTTAGAATTTAAAGTTAAATTGAATGATAAATAAAAATATTATTAATAACAAAAAGAGAAAAGAAATACTTAAAAAAATATCACTTGCTATTTATTTATTAGAAAAAATACTTACAAAAGAACAATAAATAAAATACAACTAAAAAACTAAAAACTTAAAATTGTCATCCACTATTCATTAGCACTTTAAATTCATATAGATAATACTCTAGATTAATGTAATTACCTAAAATATACAAATGCATATTCAATAGTTGCGTTTAAGCTATAAAGCTCGATACCTCTTTCTCTTTTGTCTTTTTTTAAAAATTGACATAAAATACTCAATCTTTTTAAGTTTTGATATAAAATGCGTTTAAAAAAATAGGTATAAATTAAACGGGTGACCCGCCATGCAGATATAAACACAATCTATTTAGTTTAACATGCTCGCAGATTCAGCCGAAACCGCTCGAGTCCATTTACACTAAACTTAAACTCGTGAATATTATGTTAGGTTTGTTTATCATCAAGCAATTTTTTTAAAGGTTTTGATATCTTGTTAAAATTTTTTAAATAATTTATATTTCTTTCTAAGGCAAATTAGTAGAGGTGGTCAATTTGACGCTTTCTCTTACTTTATTTGTCATTCTCAACATTTTTTACCAACTATTTTTTACCTTGAGAACCTGTACAGTATCAGGTAAAAGGTAAATATCTGGTAGGTGGTACCAAGAGGGTAAATACAAATTTAGTTAAAGGTAGATTTCAAAATAAGACATTTGCTGGAAGAATTTAGTGGCATACCGTAGGGATGAGCATATCGATATCCGATACCGAACCGATACCGATACCGCCTAATACCGATCCCGAATTTCACCCAAACTAGGTACCGATACCGATACCGAAACATGTCGGTTAGGTATCGGTACGGTACGGTTTCGGTATTATACCGTATTTTGAGGGTCGGTATCGGTATAATACCGATACCGTACCGTACCGATACCGAAAACGCCAAAAAGTGGATACCGATCGGGATACCGATCGGGATCGGGATCGGTACGGGATCGGTACGGGATCGGTATTCGGTGGCATATGCTCATCCCTAGCATACCGCATACCACAACACCACCTGGTTGATTCACTGGATTTAATGTAGATGATTAAAGTAATTACTATTTTATTGGTGACACTTACAACTTGCATTCTTAGACCATGCGTAGTGGAAGACACCTCACTCTTAGGCGTTTTGCGCCATGTGGCAATCAAGTCAGCCATGGGGCATTATTGGATGTTTTTCTAAAATGAGTGTAAAGAATTAAATAAAAAAACCAACAAAAAAAGTTATTGAACAAAAAAAAGAAGATTAAATGTGATTGACCATCAAATTGAACAAGAGGTGTGGATTTAAGAACGTCTAGGACATTTTTTTTTGAAAAAACACCCAAGGGGGTGGTTTTTGGGTGTGGAGGGGCGTGGTTTTGGCATAAAACCCCCAAAATTTTCACTAGTATGGATGGTCTTAAATGAAAGGGTCCATTTGTTTTCAGTTACATGGACATAGCCTTCACTACAAGGAAAAACCCTAGAGACTACCCCAAGTGTCATCTCTATAGTTCACCTTATAGAGACAATATATGGGTTTCGTACTTTTTAAGCTAGGTGACCCTATAAATCCCTATAGGGTGAAAATGATTTTTTTTTGTTTTTTCTTTTTAAAATTGATAAATAAAAATTGTACAAAACATGTTTAAACTTGTAGAGACGACCTCGTCTCTACAACTTTATATTAATTTTTATTATTTATTTTATGGTTCATGATTCTTTTTTTTGAAAGGTGTGAATTATTCGTGAATGTCGGGAGGTCTAGCATACGTTGTCTTAACCGGGTCCACGTTAGAGAGCCCCCTCGCACAATAGATCCCCAATTTAAATCCCTCAATGAGAAACCCCTATCACCCAGATTCGAACTTGAGACTTGAAGGGGAAAACTCATACGGGCCCACCACCAGAGGACTGGTGATGGTTGTTCATGATTCTTTTAAGCATAAAATATAATCAGTGTAGTGTGTTGCGTGTATATATCATTCCTTACTTTAAATGAAGATTCTTCGATTGTAGTAAAAAATAATTGTCCAAAATTTTGGTCACATGGATTGTATCAAGTTTAGGATCATATCCGTATATTCACTTTTAGGAACCGTATATGATCATCGTTAATTGAATTGATTTGATGTCATTGCAATTATTGTATTCTTTAAATTAGCAACTAATTTAGTAAAATTATAATTTTTTTAAGATGTACCGTATTGAAATTTTTGTGAAACCTATAGCTAGGGGGTTCATAAAGCTTTGAAATCAACGAGACTGTTTAAATCAAAGCAACTCGGTAGGTTCAACCGGTTTAAGTTCCAAACCGTACAATTCAAAATTTTGTTTTGATGGTTTATCGGTATAAGGGTTCGGTCAACGTTAACATATAAGTAATAAGTGTATAATTAATTAGTATAGAATTGAAGGTAAAAAAATGTTGATATGATATAAAATGACTGCTTATAATACTTGGCCCCTCGTATTATTAATGGTTTTTGTTCTCCCAGAGAGAGCTAACGAGTTTGTTTATGGTTGCCTGGGTAGAAATTTCGTAGCAGGTCCCATATGTCCTAGTACTACTCTCATTCAAGCACGTAGAACGCTCAAAACGTGTTGTTTTTATTTGAAGTCTTATATTCTTTATGAACTTAGTATCTCTCTGATACAATCATTGTGACATTTGCTTAGTGTATTATAATCACTCCATCTTATTGACTTACTGTCGTGTGTGAGGTTTGTCGCATCATCCTAATCAAGGATGTAGGGTTTGCCTAAGGTGTTTTCATGAACACCTCTGTCGGACTCATCATCATTGATGAGGTTTGTCCCACGATCCCGAATGATACATGAGTGACTCTGATATCATTCGTAACCACCTGGTCTCTCATACTAACGAATATTGTTTGTGTTGCACACAGTGAACTCATGGATGGATTACTCTCAGTTGAGAAAGCTTATCCAATGTCTAATATGTGTTGGTGACATTTGAGACGGAGTATTCCATATGACCCAGTATCTCTCATGTATGGACTAACGAGAATGGAATGATGTAGAATTTGCTTAAGTTGTTACCAATGCCCCCTAACTTATCGTTCTAAATAAGGTTTACCCTACCATCATAAAGAGAAAATGACAGAGGTGACTCTGATACCCTATGTAACATTTGGCCCCTCGTATGGGCAACGTTTTCTGTGTTGCCCATGAGAAGATCACATATTTGTTTTGGTGGAATTCAACAAAAACAAAAGCCGCGTGTATTTGTGTAAGGGTATTATGGTCCCTCCGAGTGGAGGCGGTGGGTGATAGTGTGGTGGTGGTGGTGTAGGATTGAGTTGAAGAGAAAGGAAATGAGTTTTTTTTAGATTTTTTTGGACTAAAATGCTCTTTCTTGTGATTTTTGTTATTTGCAACATGTCCTCTTATTATTGTTTTCTATCATTCCTACCCAAATATGTGCGTGTAGCAACAATTTGGTTCTCGCGATACTATATTCCGCGTTTCACCATATTTCACTGCGGTCTCTCTTCTTCATATTGGTTCTCGCCATACTATAAAAATTCCTTTAGACTACTTGTTGTGGTCTAGTGAACACCCGGATTCATCCTGCAATATTGTTCCACCTGACGCTGATTGGATGCTGACTGGGCACTAGATAAAGCCCTACTGAAGCCACCTGACCTTGTTGTGGTCCAGGTAAGCAGGGGCTTCAATGAGTTTTGGTTAAAAAATGTAAATTAACAATATAAATTAAAAAGATAAATTTTATAATAAAACATAGAACATTAAACATAATAATATAAAACATTAAACATCTTAAAAAAAGTGACATAAAAAATATTGCGTTTTCTTGGAACTTTTATGAGTTTTGGTCCAGACGTTTCTCCTGTCTTTTTTGAACTTCCACCTCTTTCGGTTTTCTTGGAACCTTTATGAGTTCTATTCTTTTGACCTTCAACCAGATCGTATTGCGTGTCCGAAATAAGAAAGGGAACTTGTGCTTGTGACCAAAAAAAATTCTTATGTAGAAGTAGCATACTTGAACCATTGTGTTGCTTTAACATTCTTAAGAAACAACATATAACATATTGTTCAACATTTGACTGGTTCAATTCAACTTCTCTTTTCCGACTACAGCTTCTTTTTTCTTTTAATACAACTGATTTTCGCATTCTATTTATTAGCAAGAAGAATAACTGAAAGTGTCAAGACCCTCAAAACGAAGCTCAATCAAATAGCGAATGAGATATCTTAGGCCATGAGTCATACATTAACCCTTCTTAACTTCATATAAGCGTCAGATTACCGGTTTTTTCCCTTCTTACTCTATCTCATCATAAGGAAATGGTTTAACCTTGTTAACTCTATCATATCCATCATTTTTTAAATAAATATTTAAATTAAAAACAAAATAAAAAATAACAATACAATTTCATTAACTGTTTAGTAAAAATAAACATTGATAAAAATAACACTAATATCTTATTATTTTTTTGCTGAAATTAACATTTTAACCAATAGAGGTTTTAATCAGTACAGACTAACTTGTCATACCATCTTTAACACCAATGAGATTAAAGTACACCCAAGACCTTAATATTAGATATTTCAACTTTGCTATACAAACGTTAAAAATGAGATAATTTGCCATTAGATAACTGTTTTGGTCAAAAATCAGACTAGGATAATGCAATCAAATCTTATTTTGTGAGGTGTGATGCTTGAATGATTGAACAAATGTATGAACAGTTTGTAAAGGAAATGAACAAGAGACACAAGGATTTATACGAGGAAAAAGCCCTTGATCAATATATGATCTCCGGCATAAAAAACCTCGGGTGATGGAAACTACCGATCACCAACTATATTAAACAAGCAAAGTTTACAAATCGGGATGATAACAAGCTTGTTACAAGGATCACTAGTGTGCAAAATGTGTGTAATCGCCAATAAGTTGCAGAGAGTTTTCGAGAGTGTGTGTGTTGCTAATTGTTCTAACTATCAAGCTCGTTATCCCCTTTTAAAAATGGAAATAATCTAAATAACAAACAATCCGCAAATTGTGCTAGCTTCCCACGACTTCCATAGCGGTCACACAAGCTATGCACGTGCAAAATAATGGAGCATATTCCCCTAGAATCTCAGCAAGACCAAGTCCCATTCGAATACTCCTGTAAAACGAATTCAAACATAGTGGAAACAACCGTTAGTGTAAGGATAACAATGAGGATCCTGGATCCTTAAACCTACAACGTCTTCTGAGGATCCTTAATTCAAACAGAATTGAGGATCCGTGATCCTGGCTGCGCTTGAGGATCCGTGATCCTTAGGTTTAGAAAATTCATCCCTTATAATTGCCCCCAAAATATGGGGAATAAAATACAACTTGATGAGTCATATTTTCTGCCTTATAGCTAACAAACTGAATAACGTAAATATAGCCGTTATCATCTGACTAGCCGTTGCAATCCTGACATCAGCGACATGACTACCTGCAAATCATCATTATAAATTCAAAGTTAGAGATAAGGATCAAGAGGCATTTAAATTCGTGCGTTACTATCCCTTTAAATCCGCACCCGGAGATCGAAACAGGTATCTCTCTTCTTCCTTCTCTCTAAATTTCCTTATTCTGATTTTCCTTTTCTCTTAGCATCCATGGCAAAAATGGTTCTCCGATCCTCACCAGCCATGGATCCCAAGAAGGATAGTCCTTTGAGGAGTCAAGGCATTATCAAAAATCCTTCGTCGGAACTCTGCCGCTTCACTGACCCAGAAATCGATCGAATCCGTCATTGCTTCCCGGCGAATGCTGTCCTCACATCTTTCGACTCTTCTATGAAGAGTGAATCTATTTCTGATACATGGGTTGCTTTTCCGGCCACCCCCTTCTTGATACGATTCTCCTATCTTTTCCCTGCTTTTACCCAATCCTTCTTTGCACTCACCGGCATGTGCTACATACAAGCCATGCCGATGATGTGGAGAGTTGTGCATACCCTGGAAAACAACATTGAGCAGGAAGGTGTAGAGATAGGAATGTCAGAGTTGTCTGAGTTATACAACCTTGTTAGCCATGGATCACACTGTTTTTTGTTCAAACATAAGCCTGGTCAACCCCATCCAATCCTTAAGACCACAAAAAATGATACCCACTGGAAAAATCGTTTCTTTTTTGTGAGGAGGGACTCTATTCCGGACGGGAAAGACCTTCCCAAAAAGTGGACTACCCATGGTAGGATATAGGATCCTTATACAAGGATCATAGGAAGACTCTGTCTCTTTTAAGGATAACTGATCCTTTTTTCTGTTTCTATTGTGTAGCTATCTCAATTTCTCATCTTCTAGAATCCCCTGCAACAAAAGAAAGAATCGCTGCCTTCTGGAGGCTTGACCCTGCTGTGAGGACATTTCAAGCTAAAACCAAGGATTCAGAAGAAGTATCCTCCGGTTCCTTCACAATGTCTAGTAAGTATTTGAATATGTGTTTAAATGAATGTAAGAATGAATGAGAAATATGAACACTTATCTATTGTTTGGCATCTATAGGCGCCGAAAAATCTTTAAAATCAGCTTCTTGATTCAGTGTCAGTGATATTGACACCTTCGCCTCTTCCAAGTTTGCCAAGAAACAACTTGCTGCCAGCCCAAGCATCCCAAATCCTAGGGGTGCCAACACAAAGGGCAAGGGTGGAAAGAAGAGGAAGACTGCTGAGACTCTTGAAGGCCTGCCTCTCATCCAACACCAGTTTGAAGAATACGTCTCTGAGGTAAGGATCCCGGATCCTTAAATCTGATCTTCCCATACTGAGGATAACGGATCCTGACATGTGTTTCTCTTTTGCAGAAATTTGCTGAGATCCAGATGCTCCTAGATTCATATGCTGAAGAGGCTGAGCAAAAGCACTTGGACTTCCAGAAAATGTTCCTGGCCAAGGATAAGACCATCTCCTCCCTCGAGAAGGACCTCACTCTGGCGAGAAAATAGCTGCTTATGACCCAAATCACGGCTCAAAAAGAGAAGGAGGAGGTGATGGAAGGAGCCAAACTCTCTTCCACAATAGCTATGCTCAAGATCAAACTTCAAATGGCAAAGGAGGCTGAGGATCCTAACTTTGACAGGACTGCCTGGGACCAACAAGGCTGGAAGATCAAGCTGGCTGAGCTAGATGATGAAGAGGAGGCTGAAGAGATCCTGGCGATTGAAGCTGGTGGCAACGGGTTGAAGGATCAGGTGGAAGGAGCAGCTGGTGGGGATGATGATGCAGCGAAGGTGTAAGCTGCAACAATGGGCGATGATGGAAATTTCTAGACGTGGCCGGAGCCCATTTTTTATGGTTTATGGTTTTTTTGGTTGTTGGTGTTTTGAAACAATGGTCTGTACTTGAACAATAGTTTAAGGTTTAAGGATCACTGATCCTTCGAACAATAGGTAGGATGACAATTGGTGGAGGGATCCTCTGTTTGGGGGATGAAGCCATTGTTATCCTGCCGTCTTTCCATTCCTGCATAACTTAGAACTTATTATCATGGACACCCTTTACCTACCCCAGCAGACGGGCAACTTGGCTGGAAGATGCTTGGGGTAGGTAATTTTGACAACCTTTAAAGGGTTTAACTTTTGGTAAATAAATAAAACCTTAATCTTTTGGCTATTCTGTGTTGTTAACTTTGTATATCTTTACCTTTCAACTATTATGATAAAATTTATTTGAATTCATAAGTTAAGACTGAGAATATATATTAGATTATATCAAATAGTTTAGGATATGATCAAGGATCAAATATCCTATAATCGAAAGGTTCAAAAACGTGATGTAATTTAAGGATCATGTATCCTGTTGTCAAAGAATAAGGGTAACTTAAATAAATCAAAAATAACATGAAGGTAAATAAGGATCATACCTAAGAATCCAAGTTAGGATCCTAAATCTTTGATACTTACAATCGAGATAACCAAAAGACTAACCCTGGATAATAGGTTAGGATCAAGGATCCTTAAGTGTTTAGCTTTGGAAAACCTGAAACGTAACATAACTTGGGACTAAGCCAATATAAAAGAAGAGTTAGTAACTGGGGACAAGCCCAACAATCTGGGGACAAGCCCAATAAACTGGGGACAAGCCCAAAAAACTGGGGACAAGCCTAAAAAACTGGGGACAAGCTCAAAAACTGGGGAAAAGCCCAAAAAACTGGGGACAAGCCCAAAAAACTGGGGACAAGCCCAAAGGATCTTGTGTAAACTGGAGTATGGCCCTCACCGGCGACTATCCAAACTTAGTGACGTGAAAATGCCAAAACCTTAGCTAACGTGAAAACGTTAGAAACCTTAGGAACGGATGTATGGTACGTCTACCATTATACGTAGGATCCTGGATACAGCCAGTAAAATGAAATTGTCAGCCCCTAAAGCGGGTACTGGTCTCATTGCCTTGAACTACACCAGGATCATCGTGCGCTACTGGCGAAGGTAGTGGATACCTTAAACTGGGGACAAGCCCAAAACTGGGGATAAACCCATGAAACTTAGGAGACTTCTGTGGATACTTGATCCTTGGTCAAGGATATATCATTCTTCTGCAAAACTCAGAACTAAGTGAAAAAAGGATAAAGGATCCTGGATCCTTCTTCTTGTAATAAATTAAAGAATTAAATAAATTAGAATCAGATCATTACCAGATTGAGGATCATATATCTTCTAAGGATCCTTAATGTATACCAAATATGAAGACGGCTAAGGATCCTGGATCCTTATTATATGAAGTATCTCTTCAAATGGACAGTGTTCCAAGCTCTTGGCAACAAATCACCTTCCATTGTTAATAATCGATATGCCCCCTTTCCTGCTTCAGCTTCAATAAGATAGGGGCCTTCCCACTTTGGTGCTAACTTTCCATCAGCAGGATTTGTGGTATTCTGAAATGCTTTCCTCAACACCATATCACCAACTTGGAACTTTCTGATCCTGACATCCTTATTGTAAGCTCCAGCCATCCTTTGTTGATAACTAGCTGTTTTGGTCAAAAATCAAGCAATGACAATGTAACCAAACTTTCTGTTATGGGATATGATGCTTGAATTGATGAACAACAATAAGGATCACTATGAAATGTAATGAACAAGTGACACGAAGATTTATACGAGGAAAAAGCCCTTGATCAATGAATGATCTCCAGCATAAAAAACCTCGGGTGATGGAAACTACCGATCACCAACTCAAATTAAACAAGAAATGTGATACAACTTCGGATGATAGCGAGCTAAGTACAAGGATCACTATAGTGTATTGTGTGTAAAAGTGTGTAATCGCCAAGTGAGTTAGCGAGAGCTGGTGAGAGCAGTTGTACGAGTGTGTGTGTAGCCAAAATTAGCCAAGTGTTTTCTAATTAGCTCGCTACCCCTTAAAAATGGAAAATATCTACACTAACTAACATTCCGCAAATGGTGCAAGTCTTCCACGACTCCATAACGTCCATTTTCAGCCAAGCACATGCGGAATACTTCAAGGAATATACTCCAGGAATATCGCCAAGACCAAGTCCAAATTGATACTCCTGCAAAACAATTTCGAATTCAAAGTAGACAATTGTTAGTAAAAGGATCCTTATAGTGATCCATGATCCTGATCCTAAAGCACTTCTGAGGATCACCAGTTCATACAGAAGTAAGGATCACTAAGCCCAACGGCAATTAAGGATCACTGATTACTTAGAAATCCACCCCTAACAATTGCCCCCAAAATATAAGGAGTAATTTTGTAATTAAATGAGTTATATTTTGTTCTTATCCGCATTTAACCAACGGATAACTAGCCGTTATAATCGGACTAGCCGTTGCGAACATGACGTCACTGAGGTGACTATCCTGCAGAATCATCATTATAAATAGGAGTTAGAGATAGAGATCAATCTGCATTTAAAATCAAGAGTAACTCCCTTTAAATTCATATCCGAAGACCAAGCAGGTATTTCTCTTCCTCTTCCTTCTTTACGTTTTCTTTCTCTGCTCCTTCTTTCTTCACCTTCTTCAAGATGATGCTAAGATCCTCACCAGCCAAGGATCATAAGAAGGACAGTCCTCTCAAGAGCCAGGGGATCATTAAGGATTCACCGAAAGAAAGATGCTGTTTTACTGATCCACAAATAGACAGGATCCGACACTGCTTTCCGGCGAACACATTTTCAAACCGTTTGATCCCACCGTTTTAAGCGATCATGTTTCTGAAACTTGGGGAGCTTTCCCAGTCATACCTTTCACAATAGGATACTCATATCCTTTCCCTGAATTCACCCAGTCTTTCTTCTCCCTCACCGGCATCTCCTACATCCAGGCTATGCCAATGATCTGGAGGGTCTTATATACCCTTGAAAGGATCATTGAGCAAGAAGGAATTGACTTGGGAATGTCAGAATTAGCTGAGATGTATGATCTCACAACCTTTGGATTCCACCGATATCTATTCAAGCGTAAACCCGGTGAAGAACATCCCATCTTTAAGGCCACTAAAAATGATACCAACTGGAAACGGAGATTCTTCTTCGTCAGAAGGGATTCTATCCAGGATGGAAAGGATCTGCCAAGAAAGTGGAGCACCCATGGTAGGGTAGAGGATCCTTAGAAGGATCGCTGAGTAAGCTCATTTCTGACGATGATTACTAATATGCTTCTGTTTCTTTTGTACAGCTATCACATTCTCGCATATTATTCCTTCAGCTGCCACCAAGGGGAGACTTGCTGCTTTTAGAAAACTTGATCCTGTCACAAGATCATTCAAAACAAACACCCAGGATTCTCAAGAGGTATCCTCAGGTTCTGTCACTATGTCAAGTAAGTATCCTGTACTTTTTATATTTAAATGTTTGAATAAATAGTTAAAAAGAGATAGGATAAGGATACTTATCTGTTTTGGGTGTGTAGGCGCTGGAAAATCATCAAGATCTGCCTCCAAATTCAGCGTCACTGAGCTTGACACTGTTCGATCCTCCAAGAAAAAATCTGCTGCTAGCCCTTCCATCGTCATCCCCAAGGCAACCGCTTCGAAGGGAAGAGGTGGAAAGAAAAGGAAGACTTCCGAAGCTGACAACCTACAAGGCCTGCCCCTGATCCGCCATCAATTCCTCGAGTACTTCAATGATGTAAGGATCACTGACTCAGCTTAGTTATCCTATCCACTTGAGGATCACTTGACTCTAATCTTTACATTGTCTTCTTTGTAGAAATTTGCTGAGATAGAGGACTACGTTGGGAATGTTGAGGGTCTTGAGGAGAAATACTCTGATCTCCAAAAGGTGGCGGTGCTCAAGGATCACAAAATTGCCTCTCTTGAAAAGGATCTTAAGGATGCCAAGGCTCAGATAGCTACCATTCTTATCAATGTTGATTATGAGAAGCACGAGATCACAGAGGATGCTAAGGTCTCCGCAACCATTGCCATGTACAAGACCAAGCTACAGATGGCTCAAGAAGCTCAAGATCCCGCTTTGATAGGACCAACTGGGACATGGAGGGCTGGAAGGCTAGGCTGGCTGAATTGGAGGATGATGCTGATGAGGCTGAGGAGGTTCTGGCAATTGAAGCTAGTGGCAGTGGCAAGGATCATGCGAAGGATACTGGAGCTGGAGGGGATGATGATGCAGCGAAGGTGTAGGCTGCTTGAATGGGCGATGAAGGACATTTCTAGACGTAGCCGGAGCCCATTTTTTAAGTTTGGTAGTTTGTTTTGGTTATGATGTTTTGATGAACAATGGTTGGTCTGTACTTAAACAATAGTAATTAGGGTTGAGGATCATGGATGATCCTTTGAACAATAGGTAGGATAATGGGTGGTGGATGGATCCTCTGTTTGGGGGATGAAGCCACTCGTTATCCTTCCGTCTTTAATTTCCTGCACTTGTTAGACCTATGAACAATGGACACCCTTTACCTACCCCAGCGGACGGGCCACGTATTACTGGTAGATGCTCGGGGTAGGTAATTTTGACAACTTAGAAGGGTTTAATCTTTTGTGAATAAAATAACTTTAACTTTTTGGCTTATCCTGTGTTGATATTTTACTTTCCAACTGTTGTGATATTTATTTTGTTTAAACTTATCAAGTAGAGAAAAAATTTAAGAAATGTCCCAAAAAGTTTAGGATATGATCAAAGATCACATAACCCATAATTGATAAGTTCTGAAAAGTAACATAGTTTAAGGATCATAAGTTCAATTGTCAAAGGATAAGGGTCAATCACATAAATGATAAAATCAAAATAGTTAAGGATCATACCTGAGAATCCAAGTTAGGATCCTAACCTTTAACATTTATAATCAGGATAACCAAAATACAAACCTTAGTTGAAAGTAAGGATCAAGAATCCTTGGTTATTTATCTTCACAAACCTGAAATAAGATATAACTTGGGACTAAGCCAATATAAAATGAAAGTTAGTAACTGGGGACAACCCAACAATTCTAGGGACAAGCCCAATATACTGGGGACAAGCCCAAAGGATAACTGGGGACAAGCCCAAAGGATAACTGGGGACAAGCCCAAAGGATCGTGTGTAAACTGGAGTATGGCCCTTACTGGCGACTATCCAAACTTAGTGACATGAAAATGCCAAAACCTTAGCTAACGTGAAAACGTTAGAAACCTTAGGAACGGATGTATGGTACGTCTACCATTATACGTAGGATCCTGAATATAGCCAGTACAATGAAATTGTCAGCCCCTAAAGCGAGTACTGGTCCCATTGACATAAACTATACCAGGATCATCGTGCGCTACTGGCGAAGCTGGGGACAGGCCCAAACTGGGGACTACCCCAAATGACTGGGGTCAAGCCCAAATAACTGGGGTCAAGCCCAAATAACTGGATACTTATGTGGATACTCAATCTTTAGTTAAGGATACCTGAACCTTCAAAACTCAGAATCAAGTGAAAGGAGGATAAAGGATGCAGGGTCCTTATCCTTGTAAGGGAATAAAAGAATGAAATAGTTTAAGATTGGAATGTTACCAGAAAGAGGATCATCTGTCAGTAGGGATCCTTCAAGGATACTTGTCTGGTAAGGATCACGGATCATGATCACATGAAATATTTCTTCAAATGGACAGCATTCCAAGCTCTTGGTAGCAAATCACCTTCCATTGTTAGCAATCGATATGCCCCTTTTCCTGCCTCAGCTTCAATCAAATAGGGGCCTTCCCACTTTGGTGCTAGTTTTCCATCAGCAGGATTAGTGGTATTTTGAAATGCTTTCCTTAATACCATATCCCCAACTTGGAATTTCCTGATCCTGACATTTTTGTTGTAAGCTCCAGCCATCCTTTGTTGATAACTGGCCATCCTTATCCTTGCTAAATCCCTGATTTCTTCTATAGTATCCAAGTCTTGAATCAAGTTTTCAGCATTTCCTTCAGGATCACGAATGCTTGTTCTTGCAGTTGGAACCACCATCTCTGTAGGGATTACTGATTCTGCCCCAAACACCAAAGAAAATGGAGTTTGGCCAGTAGCATTCTTGGGAGTCGTCCTATCAGCCCAAAGTACATAAGGTAGTTCTTCTGCCCATTTTCCTTTCTTGGATCCAAGCTTTTTCTTCAAATTGTTGATGATGATCTTGTTGGATGATTCTGCCTGACCATTAGCTTATGGGTGGACTGGTGTTGATGTTATCATCTTAATCCCCCACCTGTCACAAAAGTTAGTGGTTCTATTCCCAATAAATTGGGATCCATTATCACAAATAATCTCAGAAGGGATACCAAATCTAGTAATAATGTTTCTTTTAATAAAGGATATAACTTCCTTTTCTCTGACTTGAGCAAAGGCTTCAGCCTCTATCCACTTAGAGAAGTAATCAGTCATAGCAAGCATGAATACTTTTCCACCAGGTGCCTTAGGAAGCTTTCCAACTATATCCATTCCCCATCTCATGAATGGCCAGGAAGAGGATATAGGGTGCAAGAGCTCTGCTGGTTGATGAAGGATATTACTATGCCTCTGACAAGGATCACACTTCTTGGTATACTCCACAGCATCCTTCTTCATAGTGGGCCAATAGTATCCTGTCCTCAGGATCCTTGAGAATAATGCCCTTCCCCCAGTGTGGTTTCCACAATCTCCTTCATGGAAATCCTTTAGGACTTCTTGGATTTCAGGATCCTCAATGCATCTAAGATATGGTCCTGCAAGAGATCGTTTATACAACATATTATTTAATATTGTAAATTGAGATACCTTAGTTTTGAAAGCCCTTGGGTTTTCTCCTGTAGGAATTTCTCCATGTTGTATGTATCTCATGATTGGGAAGATCCATGACCCTGAATGAGATTGAGTATCATCACTAGGGATGATTGCAGAATCTTCACCTATCTCCATAGCTGCATGATCCTCGATAGCAGGGGTCAGGATATGGATAATAGGGATCTTGATATCCTCAGGAATCTTCAAAGATGATCCTAGATTGGCTAATGCATCAGCTTCTGCATTCTCTTCCCTTGGTACCTGTGTCAAACTAAAGGATACAAAAGAGAGTGCCAATTCTTTGACTATCTCCAAATATTTGATTAGCTTTTCACCTTTAACAGCATAGGATCCATTAAAGTGATTAGTGATCAGTAAGGAATCTACATGTACCTCAAGATACCTGATCCTCATATGCTTAGCAATTTGCAAACCAACTATCAAGGCTTCATACTCAGCCTCATTATTGGTAGTTTGAAATTCACAAGCTATGGAGTGGGGTATTATGTCCCCCTGTGGCGATTTTAGTAGTATTCCAAGCCCTGTTCCTTTCACATTAGAGGCTCCATCAGTGAAGAGTATCCAAGGATCCTTAATCTCTTCAAGTTGTTGGACTTCTAACTCAGCTTCCTATTGCAAATCACTACTAAAATCTGCCACAAAGTCAGCTAAGGCTTGGGATTTGATGGCAGTCCTTGGTTCATATCTTATATCATGTGCACTAAGCTTCACAGCCCATTTAGCCATCCTCCCTGACATTTCAGGTTTCCTGAGGACACTCATAATTGGAAAATTAGTCTTAACAACAATGGCATGAGTTTCAAAATAATGTCTCAATTTAGTGGATGCCATAATTAATTCAAGGATAAGTTTTTCTAAGTGTGAATACCTGGATTCAGCATCAAGTAAACTCTTACTTACATAGTAAACAGGATGTTGTGTACCTTGGTGATCCTTAACAAGGACCGCACTTACTGCTTTTGAGGATACCGCCAAGTATAAGGATAACACATCTCCCTTTTCTGGTTTCATCAAGGCTGGGGCTGAGGATAGGTAATCCTTACGAGCTTTAAGGGCACTTTCATGCTTCTCAGTCCATTCAAATTTCCTATTCTTCCTCAGGATGTCATAGAATTCCTTGCACTTTTCTGAGGATTTGGATATGAATCTGTTCAAGGCTGCGATCCTGCCTGTCAATCTCTGTACATCTTTAGCATTGGCAGGAGATTTGATATTCACAATAGCCTTGATTTGCTCTGGACTTGCTTCAATGCCCCTCTTTGTCACCATATAGCCTAAGAATTTACCTGCCTTAACACCAAAATGACACTTGGAAGGATTAAGTTTCATGTTATATTTATCAAGGATATTGAATGCTTCCTCCAAGTCTTTAAGGTGATCCTCAGCTTTTTTGGACTTAACCACCATGTCGTCTATATAGACTTCCATAGTGTGTCCAATCTGCTCCTTGAACATCTTATTGACTAGCCTTTGATAAGTAGCACCTGCATTCCTTAATCCAAATGGCATAGCAATATAACAGTATATACCAGTTGGGGTCATGAAGGCCGTATCCTCTTGATCAGATGGTTCCATCTGAATTTGTTGAAATCCAGATGAAGCATCCATAAAAGTCAATAACTCATGACCCGCGGTAGCATCCACCATGGAGTCAATGTGGGGTAATGGGAAAGGATCCTTGGGACATGCCTTGTTTAAATCAGTAAAATCGACACATACCCTCCACTTTCCATTTTTCTTTTGAACAACTACCACATTGGCTAACCATCTTGGATACTTAACCTCTCTGATCATACCTGCCCGAAGTAGCTTATCTACCTCCTCCTGGATAATAGCATTCCTCTCAGGTGCAAACTTCCTCCTCTTTTGATGGATAGGCTTGAATGACCTGTCAATGCCAAGTTTATGAGTAATTATATCCTTAGATATACCTGTCATGTCTTCATGTTTCCAGGAAAAGGTGGATTTCCTTCTCCTAAGGAAGGATACTAGCTCCTGTTCGATGTTGCTAAGGATCCCTGATCCTATGAAGATCTTGGATTCAGGATCACCAGGATCCATGAGGGTTTCTTTCAAATCCTGTTCTCTTGCCTCCAAGACATCTCTTGAAGGATACTTTAATTGCTATTGCTCCCTTGGTCTTGAGGCCGGCTTCATTGATGAGGTATAGCAGTTTTTAGCCTCCTGTTGATCACTCTCAATTTTCACCACTCCCCAAGGACTTGGAAGCTTTACACATTGATGATAAGTGGATGGGACTGCCTTCATGTCATGTATCCATGGCCTGCCAAGGATAACATTACAACATGATAAACAATCTATAACACAAAACTTTTGATAAGAATGCAATCCTTCAATATAGATTGGGAGTTTGATGTCCCCCAATGTATTCTTAGTTTCTCCGCTGAATCCCACAAGCACCGAGGATCTTGGGATAATATCAGACTCCGGGATATTCATCTTCTTGAGGACATCAAGCTGGATGATGTTCACAGAGCTTCCTCCATCTATAAGGATCCTGCGAACAAAGTGGTTAGAAATAAACAATGTAATTACAAGACCGTCATGATGAGGATCCTGGATGTCAACACGATCATCCTCATCAAAAGTAATGACTTTATCCTTGGTGACAACAGAGGTCTGGACAGGTCTGTCTCCGTTGTCCATCTTGGTTTCCTTAGCATGTCTTTTTGCTGCCGAAAAGGATGTACCACGGATGTCTGATCCAATGGATATGAAATTTATGACTTGTGCATCTGCTGGAGGAGCAGGAGCCCTTTCCGGGATCCTTTCAGGATCCTGAACCCTTGACTTCTTTCGTCCCAAAAGCTCTTTCAAATGCCCCTTGCTCAACAAGTAACCAATTTCCTTTCTAAGTGCAATGCACTCTTCAGTGAGATGCCCGAAATCCTCATGATATGCACACCACTTGGACTTATCCTTTGTAGCAGCTGGTTTATCGCTTTTCCTTGGCCACCTAGCTTTTTCACCTAGATTCTGCATTGCAAGGATTAGTTCGTTGTTATCAACAGAAAAACAGTATTCAGAAATAGGAGGATAATCCTCATCATCCTCTTCTTGTTCCACTGCATGCACATTCTGGTTGTCAGATTTGTGGTAGGACTTGGATTTGTTGTTCCTGAAGTAGGATCCTTGCTTATCCTGTTTTGAGGATCCTGTTAATCTGTCCTGGATCCTTTTGTCATCCTCTAGGCGGATGAACCTAAGGGCCCTAGTCCTTACTTCATCAAGATTCCTGCAAGGTGTCATAACAAGATCATCATAGAATAATGAATCCCTAAGTAATCCCATTTTAAAGGCTTCTACAGCCGTAGCAATATCCAGGTTAGGAATATCTAAGGATTCTTTACTAAACTTAGTGATATAATCTCTAAGTGATTCATTTTGACCTTGTGTTACCCTATATAGATCACTAGTTAACCGTTCAAACTTTCTACTACAAGAGAATTGACTATTGAATAAGTTAACTAAATTAGCAAATGAAGTAATAGAGTAAGGGGGAAGACTTAGCAGCCATTTGAGAGCAGATCCTGTAAGTGTGGATCCAAATCCCTTGCATAGACATGCTTCTTTTAACCTTTCAGGAATTGGGTTGATCTCCATCCTCTCCCTGTATTGAGCTACATGCTCCTCTGGATCCGTCGAACCATCATACAGTTTCATGGATGGTATCTGGAATCTTTTGGGTATCTCAGCATCACATAAGGGTGGTGCAAAACGAGATATCTTATGGCTACCATCTGCAATTTCAGGAATGGGTTTAACCACTCCTGGAACACTGGATATCATATCCTTGAGCTTCTGTAACTCCCTGGCCATAGCCTGATTGATACCTGTATCCTGCATAAAGCCATGGTTAGTGTTATATGAATTATTAAAAATGTTACCTCCCGGAGGGTTCATGTTTGGAATCGCGGATGTGAATCCATATTGACGAGACTCTGGCATGGTTGAAGGACCAGAGGGAGCAATGGTCTGCATTGGTATGAAGTCTCCTTGATGAACGTCCGAGTTCTGAGGCTGCATACTTCTCAAGAGTCCTTGATCCTGAAGGACGTTGGATCCTTGGAGTTGAGATGATCCTTGAACCTGAGAGGATCCTGGAACCAGAGAGGATCCTGGGACCAGAGAGGATCCTGGGATCAGAGAGGATCCTGGGGCCAGAGAGGATCCTGGGGCCAGAGAGGATCCTGGGACCAGAGAGGATCCTGGGGCAAGGGAGGATCCTTGTACCTGAGAGGATCCTTGTACTGCATGCATTCCCAAATATCCTCCTGACGGGAAGTATCCCTGATGCTGAGAAGAAGATCCTTGAGGCTGGAAGTGAGAGCCAAAGGCCTGACTCATAGTTGCTGTTCCATAACGCCTTCCTGGTAATTCACCCAAGTATTGCACGTCCGGAACTGCTAAGTGTTGGGAAGTTACGACTGGAGTGTCGAAGTTCAGCGATCTTGGCATCAGAGGAGAGTGATCCTCCACTGATTTCTTCTGTTTCTTGATCTCATCGATCTCCCAGAGGATCCTTTCGTTGGTTTTGTCCTGCTCTTGTGCATGATTCATCATCTGCAAAATCAGAGTGTAAAGATCATTAGTAGTAGGATTAGTTGAAACAGAAGAAGTTAGTGGTTTTTGGAAAATGGGGGTTGATTTCTTCGCAGCATTCTCAGCATTCTTCTGGGATCCAGAAGGTGGTGGAGGCAAAGGAGGAACGCCTTGTGAAGAACTGAATGATGGCATCAAGTTTGAGGTGTTCTTCGCTGAGGAAGCCATCTGCCTGGTTGTTATGAACCGAAATGACCGCAAAGATATGAATCTTCTTAGGAATGAAGCACCAATTACCCCACGGTGGGTGCCAAACTATTTTGGTCAAAAATCAAGCAATGACAATGTAACCAAACTTTCTGTTGTGGGATATGATGCTTGAATTGATGAACAACAATAAGGATCACTATGAAATGTAATTAACAAGTGACACGAAGATTTATACGAGGACAAAACCCTTGATCAATGAATGATCTCTGGCATAAAAAACCTCGGGTGATGGAAACTACCGATCACCAACTCAAATTAAACAAGAAATGTGATACAACTTCGGATGATAGCGAGCTAAGTACAAGGATCACTATAGTGTCTTGTGTGTAAAAGTGTGTAATCGCCAAGTGAGTTAGCGAGAGCTGGTGAGAGCAGTTGTACGAGTGTGTGTGTAGCCAAAATTAGCCAAGTGTTTTCTAATTAGCTCGCTACCCCTTAAAAATGGAAAATATCTACACTAACTAACATTCCGCAAATGGTGCAAGTCTTCCACGACTCCATAACGTCCATTTTCAGCCAAGCACGTGCGGAATACTTCAAGGAATATACTCCAGGAATATCGCCAAGACCAAGTCCAAATTGATACTCCTGCAAAACAATTTCGAATTCAAAGTAGACAATTGTTAGTACAAGGATCCTTATAGTGATCCATGATCCTGATCCTGAAGCACTTCTGAGGATCACCAGTTCATACAGAAGTAAGGATCACTAAGCCCAATGGCAATTAAGGATCACTGATTACTTAGAAATCCACCCCTAACACTAGCCAATCTTATCCTTGCCAAATCCCTTAGTTCTTCTATGGTATCCAAGTCTTGAACCAAGTTTTCAACATTTCCTTCAGGATCACGGATGCTTGTTCTAGCAGTAGGAACCACCATCTCTGTAGGGATCACTGATTCTGCTCCAAACACTAAAGAAAATGGAGTCTGGCCAGTAGCATTCTTGGGAGTTGTTCTATCAGCCCATAGCACATAAGGTAGCTCTTTTGCCCATTTTCCTTTCTTGGATCCAAGCTTCTTCTTTAAGTTGTTGATGATGATCTTGTTGGATGATTCTGCTTGACCATTAGCTTGTGGGTGGACTGGTGTTGATGTTATCATCTTAATCCCCCAGCTGTCACAAAAGTTAGTAGTTCTACTCCCAATAAATTGGGATCCATTATCACAAACAATTTCAGAAGGAATACCAAATCTGGTGATAATGTTTCTTTTAATAAAGGATATCACTTCTTTTTCTCTGACTTGAGCAAAGGCTTCACCTTCTATCCATTTGGAAAAGTAATAAGTCATGGCAAGCATAAAAACTTTTCCTCCTGGTGCTTTGGGAAGTTTACCAACTATATCCATTCCCCATCTCATGAATGGCCAAGAAGAGGATATAGGATGTAGGAGCTCTGCTGGTTGATGAAGGATATTGCTATGTCTCTAACAAGCATCACATTTCTTGGCATAATCCACAACATCCTTCTTCATAGTAGGCCAATAGTATCATGTCCTAAGGATCCTTGAGAACAATGCCCTGCCCCCAGTGTGGTTTCCACAGTCTCCTTCATGTTAATCCTTTAGGACTTCTTGAATTTCAGGATCCTCAATGCACCTTAGATATGGACCTGCAAGAGATCGTTTATATAACATGTTATTTAATATAGTAAATTGAGATACCTTGACTTTGAAAGCTCTAGGATTTTCTCCTGTAGGAATCTCTCTATGTTGTATATATCTCATGATTGGAAGGATCCATGATCCTGAATGAGATTGTGCATCATCACTAGGTATGATTGCAGAATCCTCTCCTATCTCCATAGCTATGTGATCCTTAATAGCAGGAGCCAAAATATGGATGATAGGAATTTTAATATCCTCTGGAATCTTCAATGATGATCCAAGATTGGCCAATGCATCAGCTTCTGCATTCTCTTCCCTAGGTACCTGTGTCAAACTAAAGGAAACAAAAGAGAGTGCCAGTTCCTTGACTATCTCTAGATATTTGATTAGTCTTTCACCTTTAACAGCGTAGGATCCATTAAAGTGATTAGTAATTAATAATGAATCTACATGTACCTCAAGATACCTGATCCTCATGTGCTTGGCAATTTGCAAACCAGCTATCAAGGCCTCATATTCAGCCTCATTATTAGTAGTTTGAAACTCACAAGCTATTGAGTGGGGTATTATGTCCCCCTGTGGCGATTTTAGTAGTATACCAAGTCCAGTTCCCTTGATGTTAGAGGCTCTATCTATGAAGAGTATCCAAGGATCCTTGGTTTCTTCAAGCTATTGGACTTCTAACTCAGCTTCCCTTTGTAAGTCACTACTGAAATCTACCACAAAGTCAGCTAAGGCTTGGGATTTAATGGCAGTTCTTGGATCATATCTTATACATAAGCACTAAGCTTCACTGCCCATTTGGCCATCCTTCCTGACATCTCAGGTTTCCTGAGAACATTCTTAATTGGAAAATTAGTCTTAACAATGATAGCATGTGTCTCAAAATAATGACGCAACTTAGTTGATGCCATAATCAAAGCAAGGATAAGTTTTTCTAAATGTGAATACCTGGATTCAGCATCAAGCAAACTTTTACTTACATAATATACAGGACGTTGTGTACCTTCGTGATCCTTAACAAGGACTGCACTTACTGCTTTAGAAGAGACCGCCAAATATAAGGATAATATATCCCTTTTTTTCTGGTTTCATTAAGGCAGGAACTGAGGATAGGTAATCCTTAAGGGTTTTGAGAGCATTCTCATGCTTTTCAGTCCACTCAAATTTCTTGTTCTTTCTCAGAATGTCATAGAATTCCTTACACTTTTCTGATGACTTTGATATGAACCTGTTCAAGGCTGCGATCCTCCCTGTCAACCTTTGCACATCCTTGGCATTGGCAGGAGATTTGATATTCACAATAGCCTTAATTTGCTCTGGACTTGCCTCTATGCCTCTTTTTGTTACCATGTAGCCTAGGAACTTGCCTGCTTTAACACCAAAGTGACACTTTGAAGGATTCAACGTCATATTGAATTTGTCAAGGATATCAAATGCTTCCTCCAAGTCTCTAAGGTGATCCTCAGCTCTCTTGGACTTAACCACCATGTCATCTATATAGACTTCCATAGTGTGTTCAATTTGCTCCTTAAACATCATATTGACTAGCCTTTGATAAGTAGCACCTGCATTTCTTAGTCCAAATGGCATAGCAATATAACAATAGATACCAGTTGGGGTCATAAAGGCTGTATCCTCTTGATCAGACGGTTCCATCTGAATTTGCTGAAATCCAGACGGAGCATCCACAAAAGTCAACAACTCATGACCCGCGGTAGCATCCACCATGGAGTCAATGTGGGGCAATGGGAAAGGATCCTTGGAACATGCCTTGTTTAAATCAGTGAAATCGATATATACCCTCCACTTTCCGTTTTTCTTTTGAACAACAACCACATTGGCTAACCATCTTGGATACTTAACCTCTCTAATCATACCTGCTTGGAGCAGCTTATCTACATCCTCCTGGATAATGGCATTCCTCTCAGGTGCAAACTTCCTCCTCTTTTGATGTATGGGTTTGAATGACCTGTCAATGCCAAGCTTATGAGTAATTATATCTTTAGAGATACCTGTCATGTCTTCATGCTTCCAGGAAAAGGTAGTTTTTCTCCTCTTGAGGAAGGATACTAAATCCTATTCGATGTTACGGAGGATCCCGGATCCTATAAAGACTTTGGATTCAGGATCCTGAGGATCCATAAGGATATCTTTCACATCTTGTTTTCTTGCCTCCAGGACATCTCTTGGAGGATGCTTTAATTGCTATTGCTCCCTGGGTCTTGAGGCTGGCTTCATTGATGAAGTATAACAATTCTTTGCTTCTTGTTGATCACTCTCAATTTTCACCACCCCCCATGGACTAGGAAGCTTTACACACTAATGATATGTGGACGCAACTGCCTTCATGTCATGTATCCATGACCTGCAAGGATAACATTGCAACAGGATAAGCAATCTATAACACAAAATTTCTGAAAAGAATTAAGCCCCTCTATGTAAATGGGAAGCTTAATGTCCCCCAGTGTGTTCTTAGTTTCTCCACTGAATCCCACGAGAACTGATGATCTTGGGATGATTTCTGATTCAGGGATATTCATCTTTTTGAGGACACCAAGTTGAATGATGTTGACTGAGCTTCCTCCATCTATCAAGATCCTGCGAAAAAAATGATTAGATATAAACAAAGTAATAACAAGACCATCATGATGAGGATCCTGAACATCCACACGATCATCCTCATCAAATGTTATAACTTTTTCCTGTGTAACAGTAAAGGTTCAGATGGGTCTATCCCCATTATCCATCTTGGTCTCCTTGGCATGCCTCTTGGCTGCTGAAAAGGAAGTGCCACATATGTCTGATCCACCGGATATGAAGTTGATAATTTGTGCATCAGCAGGAGGAGCAGGAGCTCTTTCTGGGACCTTTTCAGGATCCTGGATCCTTGACTTTTTTCTTCCCAACAGCTCCTTCAAATGCCCTTTGCTTAATAAGTAACCAATTTCTTTTCTAAGTGGAATACATTCTTCAGTGAGATGACCGAAATCCTCATAATATGCACACCATTTGGATTTGTCCTTTGCTGCAGCTGGCTTATCACTCTTTCTTGGCCATCTTGCTTTTTCACCTAGGTTCTGCATTGCTAGAATTAGTTCATTGTTATCAACAGAAAAACAATATTCAGAAATGGGAGGATAATCCTCATCCTCTTCCTGTTCTACTGCATGCACGTTCTGGTTATCAGACTTGTTGTAAGATTTGGACTTGCTGTTCCTGAAGTAGGATCTTTGTTTTTCCTGCTTCGAGGATCCTGCCAGTCTTTCTTGGATCCTTTTATCATCCTCTAACCGGATGAATCTAAGGGCCCCTGGTTCTCACTTCATCAAGATTCCTGCAAGGGGTCATGACAAGATCATCATAGAACAATGAAGCCTAAGTAAACCCATTTTGAAGGCTTCTACAGCCGTAACAATATCCAGATTAGGAATATCTAAGGATTCTTTACTAAACTTAGTGATATAATCTCTAAGTGATTCATTTTGACCTTGTGTTACCCTATATAGATCACTAGTTAAACGTTCAAATTTTCTACTGCATGAGAATTGGCTATTAAACAAGTTAACTAGATTAGCAAATGAAGTAATAGAGTAAGGGGGAAGACTTAGCAGCCATTTAAGAGCCGATCCTGTTAGTGTGGATCCAAAACCCTTGCATAGACATGCTTCTTTTAGCCTCTCCGGGATGGGATTGATCTCCATCCTTTCTCTATATTGAGCTACATGTTCTTCTGGATCCGTTAAGCCATCATATAGCTTCATGGTTGGTATTTGGAACCTCTTTGGAATTTCTGCATCACAAATAGGTGGTGCAAAATGAGATATCTTGTGGCTTCCATCTTCAATTTCAGGAATGGGCTTAACCACTCCTGGAACGCTGGATATCATGTCCTTCAGTTTCTGTAGTTCCCTAGCCATAGCTTGGTTGATACCTGTATCCTGCACAAAGCCATGGTTAGTATTATAAGAATTATTCAAAGTGTTACCTCCTAAAGGAATCAAATTTGGAACTCCAGATGTGAATCCATATTGGCGGGATTCTGGTATAATTGAGGGACCAGATGATGCAATAGTCTCCATTGGTATGAAATCTCCCAAATGAATCTCTGAACTTCTGGGTTCTGCACTTCTTAAGGATCCTTGATCCTGAAAGATGTTGGATCCTTGATACACCGAAGTTGGGGGTCTTGGAGGATAATCCATGGATCCGTAAACCTGCGATGAGGATCCTTGAACCTGAAAGGAGGATCCTTGAACCTAAGAGGAGGATCCTTGATCTGTTTGTGCTCCTACATATCCTCCAGAACTGAAGAAGGATCCTTGAAGATGAGAGGATCCTTGAGGCTGAGATGATCCAAAAGGCTGAAAGCAGGATCCTTGAACCTGAGGCATCGTCAGCAATCCATAGCGTGTACTTGACATTCCACCTTGGTATTGAGAGCCTGATGCTGAGGAGTGTTGGGCTGTTATTGCTGGTGAATCAAAATTCAGTGATCTGGGCACCAATGGAGAGTGATCCTCCGCTGATCTCTTCAATTTCTTGATTTCATCAATCTCTCGAAGGATCCTGTCATTGGTTTTATCGTGCTGTTGCATGTAATCCCTCATCTGCAAAATCAAAGAATAAAGATCATTGTTAGTAGGGCCAGAAGTAACAGCAAAAGTTGGTAGTTTTGAGAAAACGGGGCTTTGTTTCTTCGCAGCATTTTCAGCATTCTTCTGGGATCCAAAAGGTACTGGAGGCAAAGGTGGGATGCCCTGTGAAGAAGTGACCACCGGCATGGAGCTTGAAGTGTTCTTCACTTGAGAAGCCATATGGTTGAAGGTGATGAACCGAAATGATCACAATGAACAAACTTTTTCAGAAATGAAGCACTAATTGCCCCACGGTGGGCGCCAAACTGTTTTGGTCAAAAATCAGACTAGGATAATGCAACCAAATCTTATTTTATGAGGTGTGATGCTTGAATGATTGAACAAATGTATGAATAGTTTGTAAAGGAAATAAACAAGAGATACAAGGATTTATACGAGGAAAAAGCCCTTGATCAATATATGATCTCCGGCATAAAAAACCTCGGGTGATGGAAACTACCGATCACCGACTATATTAAACAAGCAAAGGTTACAAATTGGGATGATAACAAGCTTGTTACAAGGATCACTAGTGTGCAAAATGTGTGTAATCGCCAATAAGTTGCAGAGAGTTTTCGAGAGTGTGTGTGTTGCTAATTGTTCTAACCATCAAGCTCATTATCCCCTTTTAAAAATGGAAATAATCTAAATAACAAACAATCCGCAAATTGTGCTAGCTTCCCACGACTTCCATAACGGTCACACAAGCTATGCACGTGCAAAATAATGGAGCATATTCCCCTAGAATCTCGGCAAGACCAAGTCCCATTCGAATACTCCTGTAATACGAATTCAAACATAGTAAAAACAACCGTTAGTGTAAGGATAACAATGAGGATCTTGGATCCTTAAACCTGCAACGTCTTCTGAGGATCCTTAATTCAAACAGAATTGAGGATCCGTGATCCTGGCTGCACTTGAGGATCCGTGATCCTTAGGTTTAGAAAATCCATCCCTAACAATAACGTTATAAACATTTCACGTCATCTTCTTTTCCAAGCCCCCACCCTTAATATACCCAATGTCTATATTTTTAATACCATAATAACTATTGAGATTCCTCCCGCACTTCACGGCGGGAATTCGGTTGATGTCTGTTCTTTTCGTTATGGTACCAGTATTCGTAGTAGCCTATAGTAATTCAAATAGAAAACCTTACATCAAAAATAATAAAAACAAATATCTGATATTGGTACCGATGTTGTTCAATTAGTATCGGTTTGGTTGGTTTGCGTTTTATGTTTATTTATTTTTTTCAACATTCCGATATAAATTTTATTGATAACGAATATTATGCCGCTATCATACCATACCAAACCGAACCAAAACCGATTAAACAACATCTGTATCGGTAGTGGTATTTATTTTTTATATAGTTTTCATTTCAATAAATTGACACCGTATCGCTACCATATCGTACCGAACCGAACAACATCGTTTTCGGTACATGAGTTTATTTATATTGTTTTTTTTTCTTTAATAATCTAACATCGTATGGCTACCGTACCACCGGTACCGATACCTGTATTCATTTTTTTGGTTTTCGGTTTCAAAATTCATTTATACAACACTATCTATTAGGATAAACGGATAACGATACCGATATTGTGCCACTTTGAACCAATCGGTTCGGTACGAACAACATCGGTGCCAGTACCGGTATTTGTTTTTAACGTTTTCGCTCTTGTAAAATTTTGTTGATTTCTATACAAAATGCATGTATCGTACCAGTATTGTAACGAATTGAATCAATACCGATCTAATCATTAAAGCTAGTAATCGATCATCATCTTCTTCTATAAAATACTTTAATAATTTTAAAACTAAAAAATAACTAAAATTCATGCACTGTTCATCAAGAGTCTAAATTCATGTTTATTTATTTTTTTCAACATTCCGATATAAATTTTATTGATAACGAATATTATGCCGCTATCATACCATACCAAATCTGAACCGAAACCGACTAAACAACATCTGTATCAGTAGTGGTATTTATTTTTTTATTGTTTTCCTTTCAATAAATTGACACCGTATCGCTACCATATCGTACCGAACCGAACAACATCGTTTTCGGTACATGAGTTTATTTATATTGTTTTTTTCTTTTAATAATCTAACATCGTATTGCTACCGTACCACCGGTACCGATACCTGTATTCATTTTTCGGTTTCAAAAGTCATTTATACAACTCTATCTATTAGGATAAACGGATAACGTTACCGATACCGTGCCACTTTGAACCAATCGGTTTCGTACGAACAACATCGGTGCCAGTACCGGTGTTTGTTTTTAACGTTTTCGCTCTTGTAAAATTTTGTTGATTTCAATACAAAATGCATGTATCGTACCAGTATTGTAACGAATCGAATCAATACCGATCTAATTATTAAAGCTAGTAATCAATCATCTTCTTCTTCTAAAAAATACTTTAATAATTTTAAAACTAAAGAAATAACTAAAATTCATGCACTGTTCATAAGAGTCTAAATTCATAGATATAATTCTATAAAATACTTTAATAATTTTAAAACTAAAAAAATAACTAAAATTCATGCACTGTTCATCAAGAGTCCAAATCTATATCTATATATATAATAAAGCAAACCATTGGGGGACACATGTCACCCTATGGTTGATGCCAGATAAGCAGTCATGTCATCATACACTTGGCACATCTTATAGTTGAGGATTGAATCTTGCTTCTCATTTACGCTTTACTCTCTTTCTCTCCTCTCAAAACCCTAATTCGAAGTCTCTCTCTTCTCTTCTCTTCTCTGGCGAACACGGCGACTAAACAAGAGCCAATAATTTTGATCAAGATTCAACCAATTTGAACACCGATTTGATCAACGATTGCTGCGAAACCCTAATCGGCGATTCGTATAGTCATCAACCCTAATCGGCGATTCCTCTAAGCATGGAGTGGTTGTGTCTAGCGGCGGCAGTGGTGGTCTAATGTTGATGGTGGAGGAGTCGCGGCGGCGGTGGTTTTGTGGTACTTGAATCTTCCTCTCAATCTTTCCCTACGCCTTCTAAGGTTTTACAGTTTCGATTCGATTTTTGAATTGGGTTTGAATTCGAACTGGATTATAAGTTTTATTGATTTTGATTTTTGGGTTCTGTATATTTTAATAATTCTTTTGTGGAATACTGAACTGAAATATCTCTCTACTTTGATTGCCAATATTTTTATAAAACAAGATGATTTTTGTATTTTAACTGGTAGCAGAGGTTTTTTGTAGGTGAGAATCAAAATGGACATGGAACAAGAGTCAGAGTGGAACGCAACACAGAATATCTCAATAAGTGAAAATCTCTTGGATGCTGCTAAGCATCAACTGCAGTTTCTTGAAGTTGTAGATTGAAACCGTTGGCTTTATGAAGGCCCGACCTTACAATGGGCAATCTATAGGTACATCAACAAACTAATTATCTAATAACAGGGATGTTTGTTTATTGTTTACTGTAAAGACTAAAGAGTTATGCAGTTTGATGTGCAGAAACTAGAAAGTATATTTTGAATAGGGACGCAAAAGACGTTGATCGGTATGAACAGTTATGGTGCTTCTAATGAAATTTTAGTTTTGTTAATGACCCATTTGAAAAATGTTGCAGGGTGATATTCTGTTTATGCGTATGAGCAAGGACCCGATTCGTGTAGGAGATATTTTATTGTTCACTGTTGATGTGAGTCTCTTAATTACATTCTTTCTTTCAGTCTTTGATTCAGTTTAGTATGTAAGCTTTTATTGAAGTTATTAAAGTATATTAAAAGTGCTTCTATCATCAACTTTGTTTGAAGATATTGTTTTGTTCTTTGGTGCAAAAACGTGTATGACCGGATGTAACACCCGTCTTGAATTTATAAGAATTTAATGTAAATATGCATGAATTTACATAAGATGGTACATTACTTCAAAACAAGTACAAACTTTAAGTTTGAAAATGATTACATACTAGTTGATTACTTAACTAGTTCCAACATTCAAAACACGATTAGCAAATTGTTTACATTATAGGCATTGTCTAAAACAAGGTTAATCCAATGCGGAAGCTTCAAAAGATTGTGTTCGATTCGGAAGTATTGACTTGACCATCATCCACGTACCTGCAATACCTAAAAGCTGGAAATTTTGACAATTATTAGTATTAGAGTTCTTAGAAAATTTGCATAATCGAAACTACGCTCAAAAACGGATTCGATTAACTAAGATATGCAAAGTTCAACAAAAGAGACTGGGCTCTACCGTAACTTACGTAAGTTACGGTAGCAGCTGGGCAACACTGGTCTGCCGTAAGGCAGTACAGAACTGCCGTAACACTTTATTCTCTACTGTAAGTTACGGTAGCTACCGTATCTTACGGTAGCTTCTGTAGTTTTGTTGTTTTGACCCATTTGTTCATTTCACCCGAACCCACATGGACGGGATATCACTTCATAATAAGAAGACCCAAATCACGGGTTCTTTATTTTCAACACCCACGCTCCCATCACCGGTTTGCGTGTTTAGTAAATCACTACCCATCACTCGGGCTCAAAATCTACGAGTAAGGTACTACCGTTACCCGGTTCATACCTTCTCTTAATGACCCGTTAGTTTGCCCTTATGAAGTTCATCATTCAAGCAAACCAAACTACCAAAATCTTGTATTCTAATATACCTATTATTAACAATAACAAAGACCAAATAACCATATTAACGAAGTGTTTAGCCACGTACTAATTGATTATTCGACCCGTTTGGCTCATCTATGGAATCCACCATTATAATGACTACCAAACGACTTTTAACTGATTCTTAACCTATTAATTCAAGTAACGAATGTTGTCGCATCAATCGACACAACCTTTATTTTACACGCATCTATACATATTCTAGTATCAAATTACTCAATGTAACAAATCAAGTTATGTACTTACTTAATTCATCAACACCGGTTTCTAACCATAATTACCCATTCCCGGGCTTGTCAACCTTAGCGTATCACGCCCATTCCATGGTTTACACTATTATAACTCAAACTAAATGAGTGATGTTTAAGTCACTTCAAGCAACTACCAATTCGACCATTATTTAACCCGTTTGGTTTGTCGAGTGAGTCACACCACTTCATTGACGTCCCAACACGGCTATTTTAAACAATATCATCAACAGACATATTTATTCAACTATTTTGACCCGTTTGGTTGTCGAGTGAGTTACATCACTTCATTGACATACCAAACACAATCATTTACGCTAAATCAATATTAAACATATCTACGACTAGGTTCATCTACATAAGTGTAACGAGACGACAAGTCACGTACCTTTAAAGCGCTTCTTTCAAACGCGTGTCTTCACCGGCTTGTCCACTTGACGATCCGGATTCCTTTCCTATAGAGTTCAACCAATTATTATTTAGAACTCTTTCACAACATTTCACGCTTAATTTGCTATATCGTTCAAATTTGCGTTTTTATCTCCAATTTGCAATGTTAGATTTCTCTTAAGCATTTTAACAAACACTTTAAAAGCGTGGTTTTTAAATAACCATTATCAAGTTCATGTCTCAACTATTTAGCCAAACTTTTGTACCTTTTGCAAATTCTTTACTTCTAGCGTGTATATTATTATCATATTTGCTTCATGCAAACCGTTAACATCAGTTTTCTGATTTCATTATTAAGATTCCCTATTATTCACAAAACCCATTTAACACCTACATGGGTAAACATGAATATTCATAGTTTGAGCACCAATTTCACAAATTATTAGCTACGGTTTACAACTAAACTTGTTTTTATTACACGTTTCATCTAAACATCCCTAATCAAGCTCCAATTTTCGATTTTTATAATATACTTGGAATCTGAGTTGAATCAAAACAACATAATTTAGCATACCTGATGATCCCTTCAACGAGGTGATCACGAATTTGTGCTTGAAAATTGATTTAGAGCTGATTAGAACCTTCAATTTGAGGGAAAGCTGCATGAACTAGGGTTTGTGGAGAACCCTTATGTCGTCCCTGAGTTTGGATCGACCAGACACATTCCTTTTTGTGTGTTTGGTGTGATTTATTTTGTTTTATTGTTTTAAGTTTCTAATTTAACAAGTTTAGTCCCTCAACAATCACTTGGTTCTTATTTTAGGTATTTTAACCCACTTACATGTTATCATAAGACTCATAACTAACTGGGTTATTTATTTCCTAGTTAGCTTATTCTTTTTTATTTTATACTTTATAGTTCTAATATAAAGTTTATATTTTTGGGGTGTTACACCGGACACGCTAACCGGCCCACATCAGGCCGCACCAGGCCCAACGTGTGAGAGGTAAATCAACCTCACTCAGCGGCAAGGCGATTGACGCTTAGGATCATAATCGAACCCGCGACCTTTAGCTTTTGGTGCAAATCTGACACCCCATTAACCAACTGAGCTACACGGCGGGAGCGATTGTTGTTTTGTTCTTTGTCACATATAAGATGTAGTGTCCTCTTCATTACAATCCGTTCTGTTATATCAAAAGGCAACAACATCAATAATTTTGAAGGATATTTATGCTCATATTTGTTTGGACACAGGGACACGAAATTCCAAAAGTTCATAGAGCTATAAAGGTGTATACTGTTTCTTTAATCCCTCTCTTTAAATTTTATAGCCATTGTATCGAATAACATTCCACCATGGTTTTAAATTGATTTAGTTGTTTTTGGGCCAGCTTACCACTTTGGGCTTTGATGTTAATCTTACCTAAAAGTCATATTTCTGTAATAGGTTCATGAGTATCAACATATTGGAGAAGTTTATGTCCTTGCAAAAGGTAATGCAAATTTCATTCATTACATATGATTCACAGAAACATTAGAATAATAATGCTAATTTATATTTGGTTTTATTTTACTTTTTATATACTCAGGCACCTTTAAAAAGTTATTTTTTTTATCAAACTTTTTTTAATAAAAGAATCTTTTTGATGTTATTAGGAGACAACAATAGCTATGGAGATGACATGTTTTTGTATACTCAAGGTCAGATGTGGTTGAAGCGGCATCATATCACATGGAGGGCAATCTAAAGAAATTTACCGTTCGTCATAATTATAAAGGTAGATGTGGTTCTTCATCTTGATCTGTAATCTTCTACACGTTTCATGTTGATTAAATCTATGGTAAGTCTTACATCACCGATTTCACTCTCACACACGCCTCAAAACCTAGTTTTATTGAATCCTATATTCGATTATTATTCATCATTTTGGTTCATGTTAATCTGAATTCGCTTTTCGTTTTGATCAGTGGTGCTTTGTTCGATTTGATCCCAGTAGATGTTTTTTTCAATGATTTTATGTCATATACTGATATTATTTTATGATGATGAAATTAGGTAGTGTATTTTAAATATTCAGGATTAACAACTTGAATATAATGTAGTGTATTAATCATTGTGTATTTTAAATTTTGAAGTGTTTATGTGTAATATTTCATCTAGCGTACACATTGTTTTATGTCTGTTTTGATTGAGGTGTTGTTTTTTGTTGATTTTAGATTGAAGTTTATGTTTATGGAATTGGTAGTTGTGTGTGTGTGTTGAATGTAGTGTGAATTAGGTGTTTGGGTATATATGTGGTTTTTGGATGTTAATAAATTGAATTTGTTTTCATATTTGGTGGAGTAGTTTAGAATTATTGGTGTAAAGTAGAACAAGAGTAACAATTTCTGTTCAAAAAAATTGTAGGAATTATTAGCGTTGAAATCGTGTTGTATACTTTGAATATTTTGATGGTATTGGTTTAGCAGTGAGTAGAAGTTGACCTAGGGGGAAGACTGTAGCTGGTCGAATGAACCTAGCTATTCCCTATATATGTTTTATTCTAATCTTTTTTGTGAATAGTTGTGTAAAAGCAAAAAACATTTGAGTCCTTAAATATTTGCCCAAAAATATTATAATATATTACAAGCCATGGACCAATCCTTTTTTTAATTCAATTCAATAGTCGGTATGTTATTAGTGGGCTTCAAAATTCTTATACTTTATAAGCATATATTTTGTGTAACTAAATGCATTGTCTATTATTTGAGATGGAAAATTGGTGAGGTTGAAGGGTTATAGTTTATAAGCATATATTTTGTGCAAATAAATGCATTATGTGTTATCCGGACAAGACTAAAACATTTTTTTTTAAATTTTAATTGTTTCTAAATAATTAGTAATTTAGCATCTCAAAGATGATCACAATTTATTCATTTATAGATAGTCACTGAGTCGGATACTTAGACATTATTACATGTTTCCCTTTAACCGAACTTTTCTTTTAAAGGGGAGGCTTTTGAAGCGATACAAATGGCTAAGAGAATCTTGACTGAGAAAGGATCCAAACACGAGCATAGAAGCGTGTCACCTCTATCAAAAGTTTTAGAATGATGCAGTAGCGAGTATGGAACTTTTGCGGCTATTTGAAAGGTGCTTCAGGGCCGAGAACTATGTGTAAACAACCATGGTAAGTGTTGGTAAGGGCTGCCAAAACAGATTGAGAACGTCAAGACAACAATGAACGTTTCTGGTCTGAGTCGAGGTGTATGAATGACGGGTCTGTACAAACAACCATGGTAAGGTTTTGTGTAAATGAATTCCTCTTTATTTAAGGTTTTGTGTAAATGTATACATTTATCGGCATATATGTATATTCATTTTTGTTTATTGTTTTTTATTTGTTGGTAAAGGGACTGTGAGTATATGAAGAAAAAAAGTGAGAGCTAGGGCTTCTTGTGCACAAGAAGGAGTTATGATAAGAATGGTTGCACCTAAAGACAACTCATATGTTAGCAAGTAAGTGCGTAATTTCTTTTACTTTTCTTTTTATTTTGTGAATTTTTTTATAGGAATGAACAAGAATAAGCAAGTTCAACGTTTGTAATAATCACTATATCCAACAAAAGTTTAGAAAAATGTTTTGATGTTAACAATATGCTAAAGTATCAACCTTTTGGATAAAAAGATGCACAAGAATTCTTTAAAGCTATAAATAAAACTATGGATAAAAAGATGTTTGTGGGTTGTTTTCACCTTACCCGTTTTGACCCACATTAAAAATCATTGAATATTGACAGTAACCTATTTTGACCCGTTATTATACGTGTTTTAACCCCATGTGCCACCTTTTAACCCTCATTTTCATTGTTTTAACTATATGACTGATTTGGCCAATTTTTGTTTATAGTCTAATCTAAATTCATGCCACTAATTTTTACCTTATTTGTGAAACAGGCATGTCAGGTTCAACCTGATAAAATTCCTGATGATCCTCAAGCTATCAAGAGATAATCGAAACAATCCTTGCTGTGTGAATATGAATAGTTTTAGAGGAACATATGTTATTATACTTGTGTTTAGATTATTTTTTTCTTTTTTATCATTTTTATTGTTTTCATGTTGCTTTAGCGGCATGTAAAAAATAATCTGCTAATAGTGTTTCTTCTAATGTATGCGTTTTCACATAATATTAAATTTCAAAGTAAATAATATGGTTTTGAATGAAGCCGCGCATAACGCGGGCATTAACCTAGTTCATATATATAATAATGTGTGTGACGGTGCCATTGAGAAAAGCTTGTGTAATAATAATAATAATAATAATAATAATAATAATAATAATAATAATAATAATAATAGGGCTGTCACCAAAAATCAAATTTTTTTTGCCCCTATATTACATAAAAAATTTAGGCTCTATTCGAAAAACTACATTTAATATAAACTCATCAATAACTAAGATTTATGTGGATGTAATTTAGTTATTTTTAGATAAGTTTAGAAAATAATTTATTAATTAAAAGGAAAGATGCAGTTGACAAAATTAAGCATTAAGTGGCACTAACAAAAAAAAAAAAAAACAAAAACAAAAAAAACAAAAAATAAGCTAAAATAAAGAATTTGAAGACACCAGGATTAGAACCCGCATCTCCTTGTTGTATAAGCAAGGCAATAACCACTAGTACAAGAGCTCATTTATGTTATCTCTCGATTTAGTGCATATATATTCTATGTTATACAACGAAAATTCTATACAAAATTAAAAAGATTTGGGCTCTCGGAGAGTTTGGACCTTGTGTCGTCGCCCATCTCGCACCCCCTATGAGCCGCCCCTGAATAATAATAGTAATAATAACGCTACAGGGTACGGGGCGCTACCGCCATGTCACCTCACCAATTTTCATTTAATAGCACCCCTTTATACCGTTGTTGCTATTAGAAGGTGCTATTAATTCCCAGCCAAAGCAATGGTGAGCAATAACGAGGTTGTGTGGTGGGCCCATGAGATGTGTGTGTTTTTCTCTTCGGACTGTGGGGTATGGTGGGGCGGGGGTTTGGGGCGTGGCCCGACACGTGGCTTGGGTGGGCTTCGCTGGGCTGACCCACATTGAAGACGGTATGGTGGGGCAGGGGTTTTGGGCGTGGCCAGCCCAAATGGCTGTTTTATATTTTTTAAAACAAAAAATTTAAATTTTTTAACGTTTTTTAAATAAAGAAAATTACATTAAAAAATTCCTAACGCTTATATTTTTTCTTTATCTCTTCTCTCGTCTCCAACATTAGTTCCAACTCTTCACCCTCTAGGTGATCAATGGGCTGGGCTGAAAATTTCATAACATCTCATCTCTGTTTCAGGGTATCCCTAGCTTCTTTGCTCTTCCGAATTTCGGCCCTTTGTTGTTGGAATACGTTGAATGTATCTAACTTGCATGCAATGTCATCCAACTGATCGCTGTATACTCCCCTACGCGAGCCTGAACTCCCAACTGAAAAAATAATTTTTTTTACCATAGCCGTTGGCCAACGGCTGGTTTGGTTTGGCCAACGAGAACCCGCCATGTCATACTGATAGACCCGCCCCACGCCCGACTTTAAACTCCCGCCCCTTGGGCCACGCCCCAACCAAGCCCACCCGGGGTGGTGGCTTCAGGCTTGGGCGTTTTCAGCCAACCCACGCCCCAACCCAAGCCCCATACCCCACAGTCTCAATAAAGGGGCGTCATTGGTGAGGAGGCAAAGGGGAATCCATTCCATACCATTGGTGTTATTGAGAAGAGCCAATAGAGGCCCTTGGTTAAGGTGGCACATAAGTGACGCATGCATGACGCGATGGTGCCCCAAGGGGCTTCAAACCATATCTTGTAGCCTAATTATAGTAATAATAATAATAATAATAAAAAAGAGAATTATTATCACCTTTATATGTCCACACTATGAGATTTCATAAAAAACTCAAATTTTATAATTGATTACTTTCTCAAATTGTACGTCGTTGCTCTTAGTAGTGAGCAGAAAAAAACATAATAATCAAACTAATCGTATATCCAAACCGATGGCTAAGTCATGATATTTAAAGAATCGTTTTTTAGTTAGGTTGTCTCACTGGAAGCAACCTTTCTATTCCTACGGGGTAGAGGTAAGGCGGTCTACATCTTATCCTCAGACCCTACCTTTGCTTTACTATTGGTGGGATTTACTGAGTGTAATGATGATGATGATGAGCTGAGATAAAACCTAACATTTCTATTTTTAAAAATAATATACCCGCTGCAATGCGGCGGGAATTCTTTAGTTATAACTAAGTCGATCTAGAACCCGTACGTTATGTTAAACCTGTCAAACGGGGAAAAATAGACGATGTAAAAACGTTCACCCACACACGCACGTTGCGTCATGTTAACTCGCAAAATTTAGAACGAAACGTAAAAACGTTAAACCAAATACGCACGTTGCGACGTGTTAAGTCACAAAATTTAGAACCAAGCATAAAGCGAAAAAATTGCGGAAAATGAAAAATATAAAGGAACAAAGTTGAAAGTAAAAAAAGTTATGAGGATAGATTGCAAAAGATCAAAAGTTTTGGGTTAAAAGTAAAAAAAACAAATAGTTTTGGGTTAAAAGTAATTTATGAAATACTTTTGGGTGAAAAGTAAAAAAAATCAATTTTTTTTGGAAAACCCCCAAAGCCAACGTTACGACAAACAAATGCATAACCATTTTTTCTTTGAAAACCCCTAAAGCACACCCCGCGATGCGGCGAGGTATAAAACAGTGTCAAATAGTACTAATGTCACACAACCGTCATCGGCCACCAACACTGACTCGACCTAGGATATGCGTGTTGCGACGAACCTGTCATACATGGAAAAATAGAGGTAAAAAACGTTGAACCACACATGCACGTTGCGTCGTATTAAATCGAAAAATTTAGAACTATACGTAAAACGAAAATTTGCAAAAGATGAAAAGTATAAGTGACAAAAAAATGTGAAGTTAATTGCAAATAATGAAAAGTTTTGGTTTAAAGTTAAAAAAAAAATAAATTATGTAGGGTTAAAATTGCAAAAGGTATAAACATTTGGGTTAAAAGTAAAAAATCAACCTTTTTTTAAATGCCCAAAGCACACTGCACAACTCATGATGCATATATATGGAATAATTTAAATTAATGGCACAAATTATTTTTAGATATTTTGTTTTTCAAAATAATTTAAACTAATGCGACAAATTGTTTTTAGATATATTATTATGTAATTAAAATAGTGTAACGTAATCTTAAATTATATTCATTGTTGTTATGATGATAACTATTGATATCTTCGATATTTTTTTCTTTTAATTTAATTTTAATATTATTATTGTTAAACATAGGAGATAAGTTTAAAAATTATTATTTAATAGAAAATAAAAAATTAAAAATAATGACAAGAGGCATGAGAAAGTGACATGTGTCCCAAAAAGATTTTTATTTATTAGTATAGTAAGATAAGATATGCCACAAAAAATATTATTTTTTAAAACTTAAAGTGATTGACATTAAATTATTAGATCCAAAATATAATTTATATTTATTAATTAAAATTAGTTTGAATTCATCCACATTTAAAAGCCGTTGATTAAAT